>ML677349.1:24397021-24451438 GCA_007922305.1 Dermatemys mawii
GTGGGCTAATACTCACTTCGTCGGATTGCATCCGACGAAGTGAGTATTAGCCCACGAAAGCTTATGCTCTAAAACTTTAGTTAGTCTTTAAGGTACCACAGGACTCTGTCACTTCTACAGAACAGTGACACATACACTTATCTCAGAGACCGAAAAACTGAAACAAACATGTTGTTATCCTCTGAAAGTTACTGATGACCCTAGCTTTTCCTTCTGTTTCATCCATCAGACATTTATCACTGCCGTATGAAAATTTGTACTGGACAATCATCAGGTAAGGCCTAGAGGAAACCCTTGCCCTTCATTCTCTGCACAAAATTGCCATCCACTGAAGAGAATAGTGAGAATGGGATTTTAAAAATGAGATCTAATGAAACAGGTAGTGTTCTCCTTGCACCATTACGCTCTTAGATTTAACTAGCAGACAATGTGAAGTACTTGATGTCTCTCACTGACAAATCCCTCCTCGGTGTCAGTAATAATAGAGTGCTCCATTTGTGTTGTCATACATGCACAGAACCCTACAGGATTGATTAGGGTGGGGCAATGATGCTCAATCTGTCTAAAACGTTTGGCCTGATATTTTATTCCTTACACTATGTGATGCAAGTTCTAAGTAACCCAGCTGTCTCTACACAACTGGCAGAGGAAAAAATTATGTGCAGAATGCCAGTCTTGCCAGCCCCGCAGTAACATGATGTCAGCAGACAGCTGTTTTTGTAATAATTCCCTGAACTAAATATTTATTTTGAACTGGGATTCGTGCAGATGTTTGTGTCAATACAACTTTAGCATAAATATTTACATAGGAAGACAAAAATCTCTTCAAAATAAAGAATTAAAAATAGCTTCTGAGACAAGGAATGGAAGGTACTGTGGGGGTGGGCTTTAACAATACAGCCTCTGCTTTTTCTCCAAGAAGCCAGTACCAAAGTATTGTCTACACAGCTATTTTTGGAGTGCTAATGTGAGCACCACCAGCCCTACTCTGCGCACTTGGGCTAGGAAGCTCGCTGCTGAGGGCTGCATAGACGTACCCTCAAAGACTTAAATATAGCTAGAAAACAATTTGGCTTATTCTCAGCCACACCACACAGTTACCTTTTTACTCTGTTACCAAGAAAAAGCAAACAAAAAAACCCACATTTTTTTCTGTTCACTGCATTGCTTGAAGCAGATGGGAGGGTTGGAACCACTGATAGCTCTGAATGAGGAAAAATAGGCAGCAAGCAGATAAATCACACTAGCTGAGCACTTTGCATAGGCTTCAGGTACTCGGCCTGGTTCCAAACTTCCATGACCTGCCAAAGCCTAAATGTGAAACCCAATGTGTGACAAAGACCCCAAAATGAGGGACACAGAAAAGTGTACCTACGTAGGAACTGTGACATGCTGTAGATACATTCCTTTGCTATGACTTCTTTAGTGTAAAAACAATGAGGCATCCTTGTAGAACCTTAGAGATTAACACATTCGTGGGAGCCACGATCAGCCGAACCTGCAGATGCGGCAGGTAAACAAACCGGCCGGGGCAGCCAAGGGTGCTTACCCTGTGGGGCCGTGTGCCAAGGTTGCCGATCCCTGATCTAGCTGAATGGAGACACTTCTGCGTTAATATAAGTTTTAAAAGTCACAAAAGTTGGAACCTCTCAGTTCCAGCACCAAAGCCACTAGTCCCCAAATCAGAGGAGATACAAAACATATACATATATATTAAAATGACATATAGTACAATTTTGAACCAATAAAAACAAAACCACAACCATTGTGTACATGCCATTCTGTGGCAATTAAGCCTTGTTGGACCCAGTCTTCTGTCTGGACTTCAAGAAATTGCAAAAGGTATCCAGTGCTGAACTAAAGAGTCCTATGCTGATCTAATAGCCTATGTAGGGTCTGTTCAAAACAGTGACTCAGCACCAGCAGAAAGCAAAACTGCAGGTAAGGAAATATTTTTTGCCTTTCTCCTGTGTTATAGCCATTGTTGTGGACAGAAGTAATAATTTGTGAGACGCCGCAAACAGTGACCATCATCCATCAATTGCACAGGAAGGGTAATAAAAACAGTGAGCAACCTCAGAAATAGTAATTACAAACAAAGGAAATGGAAGACTGATCTAAACAAAAATAGCCATTCAGTAAATCTTTTAGAAGGTAAGATTAGGTATAATTTCTTTTAAAAAATACAGCAAGGAATGCATCTTAGAATTCAAAGACTATTGCTACTTCCCAGAATGAATTGGTCTGCCACACTAACATTCATTCTATGCTAACAGAACAATCTTTACTGCACTTTTTACAATCTCCGGTTAATTTTAGTTTCTGAAAGATTTACTCATTATCCAATACAAAAAATAAAGTGTATCTTCCCCAAATGCACAACACATAATCTCTGAGTAAAGACTAAATTTTCTGAGGATTTTCAGGTAAATCCATTAGTTTGAGTTTATACAATGTACAAGATTGTATACATTCGATTGCGTGTGTCCCCACTAAACACACTAAGTCAGCGGAGTGTGTTCACAGTACCAAGGCTACCATCGACTCTCGGAGAGGTGCACTGTGGGTAGCTATCCCACAGTTCCCGCAGTCTCCGCCTCCCAATGGAATTCTGGGTTTGACTCCCAGTGTATGATGGCACTTGCGGGTTTTCCTGGGCGCATCTCGTCAGTCACTCCTCCCTCTGTGCAACGTACGACATACAGTTGTTTCGCGCCATATCACGGGAAGCATGGAGCACACTCAGATCACCACTGCAGTTGTGATCATTGTAAATACCTCTCACATTATCCAGCAGTATTTGCAGAAGCTGCAAAACCAGCTGAGGAAGCGATGACAGTGTGATCACAATAGCGATGAGGACATGGACACAGACATTCTTACAAGAAAGCCATGTGGCAGTTGGGCCATCATGGTGACGTTGGGCCAGGTTCATGCCGTGGAACACCGATTCTGGGCCCAGGAAACAAGCACAGACTGGTGGGACTGCGTAGTGTTGCAGGTATGGGATGATTCCCAGTGGCTGCAAAATGTTCGCATGCATAGGGCCACTTTCATGGAACTCTGTGACTTGTCCCCTGCCCTGAAGCACAAAGATACCAAAATGATACCAAAGATACCAAAAAGATACCACAATGCCATGGCTCATGAAGCCGTACACAGGCACCCTGGACAGGAGTAAGGAGCAGTTCAACTTTAGGCTGGGCAAGTGCAGAATGGTGGTAGAATGTGCTTTTGGAGGTTTGAAAGCTCACTGGTGCTGTTTGCTGGCTAGGTTAGATCTCAGCAAAACCAATATTCCAATTGTAACTGCTGCTTGTTGTGTGCTCCACAATATCTGTGAGAGTAAGGGGGAGACATTTATGGCGGCGTGGGAGGTTGAGGCAAATCGCCTGTTGGCCAATTTCACATAGCCAGACAACAGGGCAATCAGAAGAGCGCAGCAGGATGTGCTGCATATCAGAGAAGCTTTGAATGCCAGTTTCATGACGGACCAGGGTACGGTGTGACAGTTGTGTTTGTTTCTCTTGAAGCTACTCACCCACTATATATCTTAAAGGAAATAAAGTCACAATTGTTTAAGAACTGTTCTTTATTATTTGTTGAACAACACATTGAGAGAAATCAGAAGGTAGCCCGGGAGACAGGGGAGGTAATAGGTTAGGAAGTGTTAGGGGGGTGGAGGAGGAGGACAGGACAAGTCCAGAAACCAAATCAAAATTTCAGATATGCCAGCCTTCTGCTGCTTGGGCAATCCTCTGGGGTTGAGTGTGTGGGTCCCCCATGTTCTTGGGCATCTGGGTGAGGAGGCTATGGAACTTGGGGAGGTGGGCAGGAGGTTATACAGGTGCTGCAGTGGCGGTCTGTGGTCTTACTGCCTTTCCCCATAAGATCCACCAGACAGCGGAGTATGTCAGTTTGCTCCCATATCAGCTTGAGCATGGTATCCTGACTGCTCTCATCATGCTCCTGCCTCCTCTCATCGAGTTAATTGAACGCTTTATGGGACTCCGGAATTGTTTGCCTCCACACATACAGCTGGGTGAACATGTCATCCTGAGTGCGTTTTCTCCATCTTCTAATCTGGGCCAGCCTTTGGGATGGAGTAGACAGGGGGCGCGTTGAAATATTTGCACCTGCAGGAGGAAAAAAAGGGAGGGTAGAATTTTAAAAGATACATTTTAGAGAACAAATGGGAGACACTTTTTCAGTGAAACAGGCAATTCATAGTTTGCAGCACATGTTCTTTCTGTACAAGGTCACATTTCGCTTTTTATACTGAAGTGCCTGCCAGTTTGGTGTGACCAAGGCATCACATGCAGCTGGGCAACAGAATTCAGCTCAAGGCAGCCATGGTAAGGCCTGAGGCATGCGGGGTTCTACTTCTTCCTCATTCATTTGAATGCTTTTGGACTGCGACACCCTCCTTTCCCATGCCAAGCAATGCATGATGGATTTCTCATTTAAATGGAGGGCCTGGCCTGTGGTCTTTCTGGAATGATCAATTCACACAGCACCCTTCCCCCGCCGCGCTCTTTAGGCCCAACGCCAACACCCATGCATGAAAAGGTTACCCCACCACCGGGCTCCGATCAGGCTCTGATCAGGAATGAGTCCTTTAAGCAAAACACGAATAGTCCAGCATGGATGGGTTTCCCTCCATCCCCACCGTGTGGCTCTGATCAGGCCTCTGCCAAACGCGGACACCCCAGCATGAATGGACATCTCTGATTGTTCCCTTAAACAAATTCCACCTTTCAACCACGTGCCCATGAATAATTTCACTCTCATGAGGCTAACACACAGAGATAAAGAATGAATGTTGCTTGCATGTGCCCAAAACCCAGGAGCTTTCCCTGCCATGCTCTGCTCTGCAATGATTTCCAACTACTTGCTACTGGCCTGGCAGGGTAAAGTGTCCAACCATGGAGGACGGAATGAGGCAACCCTACCCAGAAACTTTCTGCAAAGGCTTTCAGAGTACCTCCAGGAGAGTTTCATGGATATGTCCTTGGAGGATTCACGCTCCATCCCCAGACACGTTAGCAGACTTTTCTAGTAGCTGTACTGGAGGCAAATGCATCACAAGTTTTCAGGGTAAATGAATCATTAAACACCCTTGCTTTTAAACCCTGTATCATACTTCAAAGGTACACTCACCAGAAGTGCATTCTCCAGCGTCAAGATCTGGGAACCCACCTTGGGGGCGGGGGAGGGTATTGGCTTCAGTGTTAAGAACAATTCCTGGCTGCCGGGGAGAATGGATTCACTACTTGCCACTTGTGTACTGTCCTCCTCCTCCTTGTCCTCCAAGAACTCATCCTCCTCGTTCCATGCGATTCTTCCGTTCCAGGTGTCCACGGACAGTGGTGAGGTAGTGGTGGCATCACCCCACATAACTGCATGCAGCTCACAGTAGAAGCAGCATGTATGGGGTTGTGACCCAGAACACCCATTTACCTCCTTGGCTTTTCGGTAGGCTTGCCGGAGCTCCTTGATTTTCACACGACACTGCTGTGTCTCCCTGGAGTAGCCTCTTTCTGTCATGCCCCTGGAGACTTTAGTGTACGTACTTGTGGGGTTTTTTAAACATAGTTCTGCCATAACAGATTTGTCTCCCCATATTACAATGAGATCCAGTACCTCCCATTCGGACCATGCTGGAGCTCGTCTGTGAATCCAGGACTGCATGGTCTCCTGTGATGATGGACTCTGCATGGCTGCCTGTGATGCTGGGCTCTGCATGGTCGCCTGTGATGGTGGGCTCGCCACACTGGCCAAACAGGAAATGAAATTCAAACATTCCCGGGGCTTTTACTGCCTACCTGGCTACTGCAGAGTTGAAAGTATTGTCCAGAGCAATCACAATGGAGCATTCTGGGATGGCTCCGAGAGGTCAATAATGTCAAATTGCGTCCACTGTACCTCTAATCCGGAACTGCAATGTCGATTTTAGCGCTACTCCACTTGCCGAGGTGGAGTACAGAAACCGACTTTAAGAGCCCTTTAAATCGACGAAACAGGATTGATCATGTGGACGGAATCTGTTTTAATTCGAATTAACTTGGCTAATTCTGAAATAACCACGTACCGTAGACCAGACCAAAGAGAGTTAGGTAAGGCTTTAGAGCAAACCCATTTAAGAGGCATTTGCCTTTTAGCTCATGTGGTAGAGGCTCATACACTAAGCTCCAGAGATTCCCTGGTTCAATCCTGCCCGTCAATGGCCAGGGTCTGTTGGCGTTACACTGAGGTTTAGGATTGAAAAAAGAATGGAATGCTGCAGGTTCAGCTCACTGATCTATTAAAGTGGATTAGGCACTTGAACACAGCGTCCTTTAATATATCAGACTGATAATACTGAGCATCATGTCTGTTGAAGTTTTCTTTGTACCACTGATACACCCCAATAAAAACATCCCACTTTTTGGCTCTCCAGAAATTATTTGAACGATAGAGACTTTCAATGACCCTGGAAGAAAGGAATGCCAGAAACTCTTTGGGGAAAACAACATATGTTCAAATTTATGACCAAAGATAACATGCTCAAGGATATCTAGTTTGCAGACAGACAGAACATGCTAATTCAGGTTTTCAAAAATCACACCCTATCCAAGCACTTCTGCGCGCTCCTTTGAAAAATAGGTTGCTGTGAGTTCTCCCTCTCAGAAATAATAGTGATCAGCTCATCTCTTACTACTTTCCCACTATGCTTTCAGCTGAGTACTGGACGGGGCTCCCTTTGAAGCAATGGATTCCATTCATTTGTCAGTCAAATGCATTCCTTTCCTGCATTAACTCCGCTATCCCCAGCTACCCGTGGCTTGGAGCGTGACAGACTGGGATAGGAAATCTTCCTTGAGTCTTCTACCTTATATTTCAATTCCCCTTGGAAGGCCCCCAAATCCTGGTTTATATTAATTAGATGCATATATTGACACAATTAGTGGCCATGTCTTTGCATGAGGAAAAAAAGAATTCTTTGTCTGTTGAGTTCCTGGCAAGACAGATGGAAAATAAAAAGATTTTAGAGGAATGTGTGTGCCCTTGATTGGGCACAGTGACTGATCTACCTAATCTCTTCAAGAGTAAAGTGAATGCATCCCAAAATCCTCCCAATGGTGGTGACTGCATTTCTGGTTGTGTGTTGTCAACAGACGGTCAGTGTCGGTAAGAGTACTGAAAATTTCTTCCAACATTTTTCTTGTACTCAGCTTGCAAAGTCTTTCTCCATAAACTCAGTAATAAAATTTATTACTTTTATTACTGGGATTTTTATTAGGAACAGAAAGTCTGACTCCTATTTGTTTCTTTTGAAACAAATTTTTCTGCCTGTGAAAGAGCCATTGTCCATTGATTGCATCCCTCATTTTTATAGTCTATCAGGCTATTAATTCAAAAGATACATCAAACCCCATCCATTCAGTGGGTGTTTTCTACTGTAGACAAGGCTCTGTTGGGAAGATCTGCAAGGGAAATGCCTGAAGTTCCCCACCTCTTGTTTCTTACACTCACTTCATGACAGAACACACATTTGGAGTGTAGTAGCTATAGAACCTCTTTGCAGCAACCAAACCCTTAAAATTGAAAATATTTTGGAAATAGAAGTTACTCTGGGGAGGAAGATAGGGGGAATTCATTTTAACATCATGGCATCAATCCAACACAAATTATAGATGTTCCCTGCCTCCAATCAAAACATCATTAAAACCAATAATATAATTTAGAAGGCATTTGTGATGAGTCAGTGTGAATAGCACTAATGTAATCCATGCCCACAAGCAGTATATTTATACAATTAAAAAGGCATTTCCATTGCATTGCCTTTCCTATGGCCTTGTCTACACTGAGGATTTTCTGTATTGCTCCTGCTGCTAGAGCTAGCAATGGTGGCAGCACTAGTGTACACCAGCCAATGGTGTTTTTCAGACATCTTGCAATGCTCCCACCATTTTTAGCACTAGTGCCAGAAAAACAGTGGGATAATATCAGAAAATCCTCAGTGTACTTACAGCTCCTTTGTCTGTCTATAAGACTGTAAGCTCTTCAGGGCAGACAATGGGGAGGGGAGCTGTTTGGTTTTTACTCTATACACAGCAGAGAGCATATTATGGGTACAGAAAAAATCATGTTACATTTTAGGACTGTAATTAGTTTACAGTATCAGTATTTAAACAGCTCCTCAAGGGATGTTACACCATTTTAAATAACTTTGGGGGGTTATTGTTGTATTTTTTTATACTTGAACTATGCATGATTACAATACAAAATATAAATACTTACCTTTGTTCTATTAGAGTTTAACTTTACCCAAACTACTACTGTGTAACTTAGCATTCCAACTGCACTGTCCACCTGCATTAATCTTCTATTGTCACGGAATTGTAAGCGATACCTTGCCTACATTCAGTGTTTGGCCATTTAAAACTATACACACTATTTTTCTGCTCTGTGACTCATTAATATATTACCTATGATCAAGCTTGTAAGGATTAGACTATTGGTAAATGTGGTTTTCATTGTCCACACACAAACTGATGAGAAAAATTTTCATTGATAATGACTGAAGTTTACAGATAGGAAAAGTAAGAAAAATGCTGCTTGATAACATATTACAGTTTGATTTAAGGATACTTACTTTGTATATTTTGACAGGTGATCTTGACAATTTGTTGCAATGGTTATAATCTTAGCTTTCTGAGTCTCATGGGCTTCTGTAATTAAACAATTGTCTGATCACCTTGTTGTCCGACCTCCCCGCCACAATATCCCATAACTGTGAAAAATTACATTGATAAAAATTTTAACACACATAAAACAAACACCAAAATTATCCACTGAAATTATAAAATATAATTAAATTCTGCCAAACCTACCTATGATACTTCTAATACTGTAGGCAAACTATTGCAACCTTTACTCTTTAATGTATTTCATAATCACATAGGTAATTCTACTGACTTCATTCATATGAGTTAGGGTTTTCAGAATCCATCCCTATTTATACTTTACAAAGGTTTTAAAAAATATTTTCTATGTATTTATTCCATGAAACAATATAACTTTAACATAATTTTTGAGCAAAGTAATTGTTGCCATTAGTGAATCCACATAATATTATAATATATACAAAGCTGATCGCGATAATCGCGAGGTCACGGTATTGCAGGGTTATGCTGTATCAAAGCGGCAGCCACTGCCGACATCAAGAGCCAGCCGTGCCCCATGCTATAAACGGATTCGCGCTATCGTGGGGCGTGGTATTCCGGGGTCCCACTGTACTTATCTTTTGGGTTTTGTATCAATTTAGGAATCTAGGATGAGATTATAGCCCCAATGACGTCAATGATAAAATGACCATTGATTTCAATGGGATCAGGATTTCAGCCCTGATCTTCAAAGACTTAATCATACAAAGCTCTTATCAGCTTCAACAGAACTTCCTTGTGAGGAAAGTTTTCAGGATTGGACCCCTGATAATATTTATTGGTTTCATAAATAGAATATAGTTTGTGTTTATTTGATCACAGTATTAATTGATGCCAAAAATTTTAACAATTTTAATAATTTTCAATCCCTTTAAGTTCCATGAAATAAAGAATTCAACAGTGGAATGCTTTGGTACGACAGAGAAAATGTCTTCTATCAACACCACTTCAATCATCAGAGGCCATTCACTGATCTTTATAGAATGAAGATTCTGTGAAATAAGGAATGTGGGATACAACTATTATTACTGTCATTGAAATGTGACACATGCAGGAAAGGAACAAAAGCTACCTATCCATTAGTTAGAGAACCATAGTTTCAGCTAATAAAAGGCTCAACATTTCATCCCTTGTCTGTTCTACAGAAGCCTTTACAACTATTAGTAGTCTTTAGTTGCATCTTTTATCTTTTCAGAATGAAAACTGATACAGTAAATTAGAAATGGAAAGAACAGCTCCAAGCTAAACAACTTGCTAAGAGTAGTTACACAAATGGTCTTTCTGAAATGTATCCAATACCTAAATTATTCTGATAAATTAATTTCTGTGCAGTTGAAAACAAGTATTTTCACTGCTTCTCCTGTACTGATTATAATTCTTGTGTACTGCACTAACATTTTCAGACAGTCACTTCAAATTCAGTAAGAATGAGGACTTGTCCAAACTGACATTTCTTTGAATATCCAAGATGACTCTACTGGATATATGAGAGATCATTCTCATGATATTTATGACCTGGCAGTAACCTAAAAATATCACAAGAATCTTCTAAGATTTCTAGGCCACAGAAATGTGTATAAATTCAGTTCAACAAATACTGTGTCTTTTGAAATGAGCCATTCTGCATGCTATTTATTTCCTTATGTCTAGATTGGTCATTACTTGGAATTTTCTGAGAGAAAATGGTAGTTTAGCTAGATAGAGGAATTTTAGTTTTGTTTTCCCATATATATATTTTGAATTAACTTTTTTCAGCATAGCATGACACTCTGAAAGCTGCAGGAACTGGTTTATTTAATCTATCAAAAACAGTTATGTTTGACAGGAATCAGAGAAGTAGCCGTGTTAGTCTGGATATGCAGAAGCAACAAAGAGTCCTGTGGCACCTTAAACACTAACAAAGCTTTCGTGGGCTAATAGTCACTTCGTGGGATGCATACAGTGGAAGTGTCCAGAGGCAGTATAAATAAGTAGGCAAAAACCAGGTTAGAGATAACAAGGTTAGTTCAATCAGGCTGAACCACCTTGTTATCTCTAATCAGGGAGGATGAGGTCCTCTTCTAGCAGCTGATCTGGAGGTGTGAACACCGAGAGAAGAGAAACTTGTTAGTCTTTAAGGTGCCACAAGACTCTTTGTCGCTTATGTTTGACAGAAAAGTATTCCTCGGATCCTAAAACAGTAGGTCTTTTCTGTTCCCATAAATTAACTCCAGGAAGTCCCAAGTCCTTTCAAATAACATCTCAAGTCTCCTTACTTCTCATTAACCTATGACTTCTAGAACTCTTTTCAACAGAACAATCAGTCTTTCTAGTTTCTTTTAAATTGAGTCTTTCTAGTTTCTTTTAAATTAGCTAGAATTATTCCATTCTTTATCTTGCTGTACCATATCTACTGTTGAATCCTGGGCTGGAGGTGAGACAGCAGTTTCTAAGCTGGTAGACAGCTTTATAAAAAATTGTTCTTATTCACTGTCTTCTCTACAGGCTGCACTTTTGACCTTTGTGTTGCCTAAGAGTAGCACAACACTAGAGATGTCACTTGTATGATGTATTGCAACTGACAAAGTCTTCTTATATTTATGCATACAGGCTGCAATCAGCTGGGGAGCATCCTGCAACACTTGAGTGTGACAGATGCTATATAAGATTATGCTTCATTATATGACAAAAGCACTTTCGGGTGGCTTTTTTAATCACCTGCGCTGACAAGTAGCTCTTTTCTCACTTATGCCAATTCCCCAAAGGTACCTAAAGTGGAATAATATAAGTATTTTTGAAAGATGCCTCCCAAGGAACTATGTCAAATAAATTTTTAGGCTGCAGTTACAATAATCGAACAAACAGCAGTTAAGAAGTCTAGCTCTTGTTTTATACATGCTGTATGGGAACATGAAAGTTGCAATTAATAAAGAACAGACTGAACTGATCTTTTTGGGGAGATGTAGCTCTGGCAAATGAGCTCTCTTACTAAATTAACATTTTTTTCTTATTCAAACATCCATAACAAAAGTACCAACTAAACAACAACTATTTCCACATGGATGAACCCAACTACGAGGGCAAGAAGTGAAGATTAAAAGGAAAACTCATAGCCTGAAAACTAGTTTCCAAAATGCACGGTTCTGCCATTCTCCATTCAATATACCAGATTGTAGAACAAAACAAAACTCTATCAATGGTATCAAGCACTCAGAGGAGGTAATGCTGAAACTCCCAAGTAAAATAGCATTGTCCCCTAGTGTTGTGGATGATGGAACAGTTTGTAAGACAAAAACTCATCGCGTTTAGTCAGTTACAATTTCATTCAGCTAGGATAGGAGTTGAAGCAAATAGGAGACTAAGGATTTTTTTTCTTTACTGTACTTTCAAATACTGAGGCAGGATGACAAAAGAGGAAATGGGCTAAACACTGAAAGGATCTACATGTCAAGTTAGACAGCCACTGCTCATTTTTGAAGTTAACAGTAGGTGAAACACAAAGGGAAATGGAGCCCCAAATGCTGGCAAGAGAAGCAAGACAGGATCGGACCAAGAAAATGTGCCCATTTTCAAAGGAATGAAACTGAGCGGTCCATGGAGATATTAAATATTTTGTACCAGAAAATGGACCTTGTAATTGCTCTACATTACTGTATTTGACCATATTTGTCTACATTATGTTGAGTATATCTTGGCATATACGCATTCTCTTGGCAACAGATTATTGTTGGTTTGGAAATACTACCAATATTACTGAACAGATAGTGGTCAAAGACATACCTCAGGAGAAGGAAGGAACGTGATTTCATTAAGATTAAATCACGTCCGTGTTTTGAGTTCCAGTGAGAGTCAAGGGTATTATTATTCGTATTATAATAATATTTTATTATATTTAATAAAACCATAACAACATAACAATAATAATAATAGCGTGTACTGCTGTAGTGTCTAGGAGTCTCAATCATGGAGCAGGACACCACTGTGCTAGATCAGTGATACTCAGACTGAGGCTCGGGAGCCACAAGTAGCCCTTTAATGCGTTTCCTGAGGTTCTTTACAGCATACAATATTAAAAAACCGTTTGATTTAATTTACTGTGGGTCTTTTGGGTAACATTGATAGCTAATTTGACTCCTGCACCACTGAGGTATGAGTATCACTGTGTCAGATGCTGTACAAACACTGAATGAAAAGACTATCCCTATCAGAAAGAGCTTACAATACAGCGGTTCTCAAAGTGGGGGTTGCGATCCCTCAGGGGGTCGCCGGCCGCTTCCCAAGGGGTCACGATCCCCTGTTGCCACTGAGAAGCCTCCTAAATTGATTACTTCCACATTCGGCAGCTTTTCGGCGGACATACCGAGCTCTCCAGACTGTCCGCCAAAGTGTTGCTGAAAGCAGAAACCATCACTTCAGCTGACAGTCAGGAGCGCTCAGCATGTCCGCTGAAAAGCCGCCGAATGCGGAATTAATCAATTCAGTGGCTTTTTGGCGGACACACATGGATCGCAGAGACAGGCTTCTTAAAAAAGGGTCGCAGTTCTCCTAAGTTTGAAAACCGCTGATCTAAGACATAAAACACATGGATACAAACAGACTGATGGGAGAGACATACAAGAAAATAATGGGACAATATTGGTCAGTATGATCGGTAGTGATCTCAGCACACCAGCATCCTCCAATGATGGTCTACCAGGCCATGGAATGGTGCAAGCATCTTAGAGGGTTTAGAGTGACCAGATGTCCTGATTTTATAGAGACAGTCCTGATTTTTGGGTCTTTTTCATATATAGGCTCCTATGAGCCTCCACCCCCTGTCCTGATTTTTCATACCTGCTGTCTGGTCACCGGAGAGGAGTTACATCCTTGAACAGGTCTGTGAATAACCTTATTTGGGAGCCTCCTGAGAAATGATCTTACTCCCCTCATCTGAACTGTACCTTCCCACCATTCCCTCTTGCCTGTCTATTTTTGAAAATGCTGCTGGAGGAGTGCTATTGCTCCCTATTGTACCTGTCAGCTGTCACTACACCTGCCTTTTCTGGGGCCTGACAGGGATCAATTTCAAAATTGCTTGCCTCTTATTTCTCCCTGTGAAAACTGATGGGCTCGTGATACACTTACACGGTTCCCTTGTTAGGCAGCTGCAGACTGAAACACTTCTGACAAAGTGTGACAATTTCTCAGCTACTGGATTTTTAGGGACCAGAACCTAGCTGAAAATCCTTTCCTACTTACTGTACAGCATAGGGGGAAAAGACTCTGTCACTTCAGCTAACTTTTATTTCAATAAATCCTTCAATTATTCTCTTATTCCTCCAGACAGATTCCCTGCCCGCTTACAAGTTTAATAATTCAGTAGGTATACATTTGACTCTCAGATACCAAAGAGATTGGAACCTTACAAATATCAGAATAGGTAGATTATGTAGCTCTTACTAAAAACCTTTGCAACCTTACAGGAAAGCTTGGAAAGGAGGAAAGGAATCTATAGTGCATGACTAGCAATGAGTGCCTCTAAAATGGATCAAATTTAATCTGCTCCTTGAAATTTACTAGTCAGACTTTTTAAAATATCTTGAAATCTTACTCGTTCTTACTTGAAATCATAGGAATTAAGTAATATGATCTTGAGTCAAAAGTTTCTTTTCAAAGGTTAATGAACAGGTTTGTTCTGAATCCCTGCAATCCTGCCATTGAACACACCATCTCCTCACCCTCACCCCCATCCACCTCTACCCGGGAGGCAAATGAAGACATACAGTTAAATTCAGGCACTTAGGGCTGGTCTTCACTACCCACCAGATCAGAGGGTACCGATCAATCTATCGGGGTTCAATTTATCGCGTCTCGTCTAGATGCGATAAATCAACCCCCCAAAGGCGCTCCCCGTCAACTCCGGTACTCCAGCTCACCGAGAGGCGCAAGCGGAATCGACGGGGGAGCCCGCTGCCGCCGTGAGGATGCCAGGTAAGTCAACCTAAGATGCGCCAACTTCGGCTTCGCTATTCATGTAGCTGAAGTTGCATCTCTTAGGTTGACAACCGCTCCCCCTCGCTAGTGTAGACCTGGCCTTAGCATTGATCCAGGGGGGGGAAAAAGACACAGAACAGGCTGTGGGTCCATCACAGCCCCTGGCTGTAGCAATCCCAATAGTTGCTTCTGTAATCAAGCATTACAAAGCATCTTCTCTCCTAGTTCTAAACATTTTGGAAATATAGACACACAATGCAAAGGCTGGGCTGCATTTCTTCTTATACCTACCTCAGTTTCCATTTGTTGTCTTAATCAGAATCCAAATGTTAAGGTTGCAAAACATTAATAGTAGTAAAAACTTAGAAAAAATGGGTCATTTATATTGAAAGTGTTCTTACACTGACCATATTATAAGCTTTTATTCTGTTCCACCTACAATACAGAGGTAGAGATCTATTCCATTACCCAATAGGAAAGCAGGCGCTTTCTCTGATCTTCAAAAATGTGCCAGTGTTTCTGTGCCTGCATGTAAAACATACAATATCTAGCTAATGTGACAATATTTACCTGAGTATTTGAGATTGGAACAGAGCCCTAGAAGAAAATGTGCCAGCTCAATGATTAATAGTATGTATCAGAAAATGAAAGCTCCTTTTCAAAATGAAAGTGAAATTTATAAGAGAAAATTAAACCTGTTACATTAGAAATTGAGAATCTCTAAGACCTAGATATGATGTGCAGAATACCCATGAATAAGTAGTACTGCTGCCATACATTTCTGCGAAATGACAATACTCCAAGAACTATATATTTCATGGCTCTGAACATGCTGCACACTCACTAAAGTATATTTTTATCCTAATATGTCTTCAGATGTTCACGTTTATTCTAAGCAGCTAGTCCTTTCTGCAGAGTTCTGACATTCAGTGATTTTTTTGGCAGGGAATTCCGTAGGTTAAATACAAGTCATGTCATAAACTATTGCTTTTTTTTTAGTTTTGAATTTATTGCCTTTCAATTTCATTGGACGTGCTCTTCTCACAATAGGAGAAAGGGTAAACAGGACTGCTTGTTTTATATTTTCTATCCCATTTATTATTTTAAAAATCATACAATCATAGCACTGGAAAGGTCATCCAATCATAAATCATAGCACTGGAAAGGTCATCTAATCCAGTCTCCTGCACTCATGTCAAGACTAAGTACTATCTAGACCATCCCTGACAGGTGATTGTCTAACCTGCTCATAAAAATCTCCAATGATAGAGATTCCACAACCTCCCTAGGCAATTTATTCTCATGCTTAACTACCCTGACAAGAAGTTTTTCCTAGCATCCAACCTAAACCACACTTGCTGCAATTTAATCTCGTTGCTTCTAGGCCTATCCTCAGAGGCTAATGAGAACAATTTTTCTCCCTCCTCCTTGTAACAAACTTTTATGTACCTAAAAACTGTTGTTATACCTCTTCAGTCTTCTCTTCTTCAGATTAAACAAACCAATTTTTTTCAGTCTTCCCTCATAGATCATATTTTCCAGACCTTTAATCATTTTTCTTGTTGTTCTCTGGACTTTCTCCAATTTGTCCACATTTTCCTGAGTTGTGGCACCCAGAACTGAAAACAATACTCCAGTAGAGGCCACATCAGTGCAGAGTAGAGCAGAATTATTTCTCCTGTCTTGCTTACAACAGTCCTGCTAATATATCTCAAAATGATGTCTGCTTTTTTTTGCAACAAGGTTACACTGTTGACTCATATTTAGCTTGTGATCCACCATGACCCCCAGATCCCACTCTGCAGTATTCTTTTCTAAGCAGGCATTTCCCCTTGTGACTGTGTGCAACTAACTTTTCCTTGCTAAGTGGAGTTCTTTGCATTTGTCATTACTGAATTTCATCATATTTATTTCAGACCATTTCTCCAGTTTGTCCAGATCACTTTGAATTTTAATCCCATCCTCCAAAGCGCTTGCAACCCATCCCAGCTTGGTATCATCCACAAACTTTATAAGTGTACTCTCTATTCCATTATCTAATCATTGATGAAGATATTGAACAGAACCAGACCCAGAACTGATTCCTGCAGGATTTCACTTGATATGTTCTTCCAGCTTGACTGTGAACCTCTGATTACTACTCCCTGGGAAACGGTTTTCTAAAGTTATGCACCCACTTTATAGTAGCTCCATCTAGGAGAAGACACCTCTATCATCTCTTCTTTCATTTGTTTCCTTCAAATCTACAGAGGGATAGCTCAGTGGTTTGAGCATTGGCCTGCTAAACCCAGGGTTGTAAATTCAATCGGGGGGGGAGGGGATTTAGGGATATGGGCCAAAAATTTGTTGGATGATTTAACTGGGGATTGGTCCTGCTTTGATTTAATTGGGGATTGGTCCTGCTCTGAACAGGGGGTTGGACTAGAGGATCTCCTGAGGTCCCTTCCAACCCTGATATTCTATGATAAGTAGTCTCCAAATTGTCAGTATCTCCTCACTGGAAGTTTTTCTATACCCTTCACTATTTACATGGCCTTTCTCTGGATACCTTCTCATTTTGTTTTGTTTTTTTTTTAGAGGAGCTGACCTTAACTGGATATAGCTTCACTGATTATGCCATCATATCAATGTTCTCAGTATTATTTTCTAGCCTGCTCTGATTCTAAGGTGATAGATGCCATATAGATTACAAAGGGTGTTCCCATTCTTATTCCTACGCATTTTTCCTTCTGGAAATTGAGCATCAAATATCTCAAAAACGTAATCACCATGAGAAATGGAGCCACTGTGGAGGGTCCTGGAACAGCACACCGGGAGAAAGCCCGGCACACTCCCAATTCTGATCCGCTGGGGATGGATGGAAGAAGGGAAGAGCTGGGCTTCTTACCAAGGCATTGCTTCTGAACCTCCCTGAGGATGCCCTCCACTTTGTCTACTACCACAGCTAGTAGACGCCTGATAAATTTGTCAAGTCTCTACAACAGTGCCCTAAATCCAGAGGCTGACAAAAATCAGGAATTTTGAAATACACGCACATAGCCATGAAGAAAACAGTCTCAAAAAGTTTACTGGATTTGCCCCTACAAGAGCTCACATGGATTCAATTAAAGACAGATGTGATAGTAACATTCCTAGAAACAATAAATTAGCCCAGCAGCCCAAGAGGAAAATCTCCTAATTCTGTCATTTCCGCACCACGTTCCATCATGAGGTGGTCATTCTTTGTCTGTTCCAAGAACAGCAGGAAAGGTGATTCCTTCAGATAAGCTAAATGACAATCTTGTTTGTGTAACTAGTTTGAATTCCCCAGCCAATTACTGTGCCAGTGAAGCAAAGTTCAGATTTTTATACTTTGAACAAAATTATCAAGATGGCATGCATTCCCTGGGATAATAATAATGACAGAGTACTCAGCTGGCAGAACTCCTGCATTCTACTTGAGGAATTACAGTGGTATAAAGCCTAGTATTCTCCCCACATTGACTCTCTTTTTAAGCCTTGGTCCTCGTACAGCAGTTCAGATTCGAAGACTTTCCTGCCAGTTCAAAGTCACAGATTAAAAGCGTTCATCAATTTATACTTTGAGGGGAAGCAGTCATTCTGAACAGAGTTACTTTAGTATTGTGATGTAAAAATGGCAAGGTGCTTGCATATTATTTCAGATGGAATTAGGCAAATGCATGGAATATAGGTCCGTCAATGGCTATTAGCTAAGATGGACAACAGGAGATGGATCACTCATTAATTGCTCTATTCTGTTCATTCCCTCTGAAGTCTCTGGCACTGACCACTGTCAGAAGACAGGACACTGGGCTACATGGAAAATTGGTCTGACCCAGCATGGCCATTCTTATGTTCTTAATCATACAAAATCTTCTAGTTAAAAAAAAAAACAACACAATTCTCTTCACAGTAATGGATTTTGAAAAAAAAAAAAAACTATCTAAACACCGCCATATGCATTTTTAGAGTGCTCACATGTACTTCTCACAAAAAAAATACCTTTGGTAAAGTCTTCTTCACTGTTTTACAAGGGTAGCATTTTCTCTTAACATGAACTCCCATGAGTTTATTCTTAAAGATTTTTTACTAGAGGCAGCTCAAAACCTTCCAACTTGAAAAAATGTCACTAACTAATTCTAGCTGCTAATTTAATGATAATTATAGAGTATGGTCTTGATCCAGATTCTATTCAAGTCAACTGAAAAATTCCCATCAGCTTTAATGGTGCATGACCAACCTCTGTATCTGTGAACCCACAAAAGAAAGAAACAAAACAAAAAACCCACCCACCTGCAGTTAATTAGAATTCTGTGTAATTTCTCTACCAAGTTATTTTTGTAAGTAAACAAAGAGGTCATTGTAGTGCTAGATTTATATGGACTCTTTATAAAAAACAAAACAAAGTGTACAAATGCTGTTACACCTTGCAGCACCTCACTTGGGCTTTGTAATCACATTATAGCTATAATTCACAGCTAGTTACAAGTACTTTCAGTTTCCCTCTTTCCCGATCAAGACTGAAGATATGAATGAAACAGCAGACTCAGGCATCCAAACTGTAGGGAGAACATGGTTCTAAGTACTACAGAAAACCACATCATCATGCAAAAGTGAATTTGTTGCTTTCCTACCAGAAGTCATGGGGGTGATTTCAAACATCCCTTAATGATTACACTGTAGAGAATACAAAAGTATTTTAGACAAAATGGTTGGCTATGAATTTAACAACTTTATTTCTACTACAGTGACAACATCATGCTTCAGAAAGATTCCACTTTAAATTATTTACAGGCTACATATACCTCAGTTCAATCCTCACAGCTATTCCACATATATTCCATGAGTTACAATCCAGAAATACCTCAGCAACAAGGCACAAGATAATTAAAATATAATAAGCTTTAGCTCAGCACTGCAGGTGAAGAAGTAATCTGAACAAGAACAGGATCCCAAAGCTGTGGCACCTAAAATGCATAAACAGACAGTTTGCCATTTCAGAACTGGACATTCACTATATCTCCTGTTCACTAGGCTATCAAAAATGCTTGCTGAGATCTTGGATTAAGTTTACCTCGTACATTCCTTCTGTTCATCCACCATCAAAATCAGTAACGTGAACAGGCTATGAAATCGTTTCCTGTTTGTTCATTTTTAGGGGAAGCACAATGCTGTTTATGAAAGAGAATGAACAGCCAGTATTATAATAAAGCTGAAAGGGCTTACTGGCCACTGACCCAAAAGGATGATAAACACACACCAGTGAGGGATAGATGGCTCAGAGGACTGGTAATAGTGACACACCATTTCACTGTCAAGTCACTAGCATGGAATTGACCCAGCTCAACATGGTAACTGTTCAACCTTTCTCAATTATTGTGTGTCACTGGTGATCACTGTCCATTTTGTGGAGCTTGATTTTGCCTTCTGTATACACCATGAAGATTATCTTACTACCCTAGTAGCCTCAGGGCTCCATTCTGCAATGTGCCAAACATTTTGAGCATGCTCCAGCATGTGTTTCAATGGAACTATTCATGTGTTTAAAAGTTAAGTATACACTTAAGTGCTTTGTTAGATTGAGGATAGCATGCTCAGAACCTAGCTAGACTGAGCCCCCATTGAAATATTATTCAATCTGAATAAGCAGGGCAGAATCGAGCTCTTAGTGAGGGTGACCACATCACAATTAGTTTGCTTGTCAGGAGTCTTAGGAGAGATGCCAATGGCTGAATGGGTATGCAGACCAACTTACACTCTTGGGCATGGGTAGCACACTGTGGGGCCAGTGTGATAGCTGTGCAATGCCAACGTCCATTTTGTGACCAGATAACTTCAATTTTGAAAACTGACTGTTCACCTTTAGATTTGAGCACTAAGTTCACATTAAAACCAAAAAGAAAAAATACCTCCACTGATAGTAACTGTGGTGTTGTGGCAGTTGTCAGGCCCTGAGGCAGGGCAGAACTAACACATTGTCTGTAGTCTCAGGGCCATCAGAACAAAGCACCCAAGCTGTCTACAGGCTCTGGTCCTCAGGCAGGGGCAGAGAAAACAAGCAGTCTGTCATCCTAGCATTGGCTGACAGCAGACAACACAAGCCCTTTCGCCTGTGGTGGGGAGGCTGCTACCCTCAGCATGGAGTTGGCAGCAGTAAGGGTTTAGAGACCCAGGCTTACTTGACTCATTCGGGTCCCTGCCCCGGGCCCTAACTGGGTCAGCAGGGAATTCCGCCACGACACACTGACCTGGGGACAGGCAGCAGCACCTCCAGACTATAGACGGCTATCCCTGAGCTTCTTCCTACCCTCTCCTAGGGGGTGTACCAGGATCCTGGGGTCATGCTCTGTCTCACCGGCACATACAGCTAGTGGTAGTCTCAGCTGCTCCTCTGTGTCTGGCATGGCTGGCAGCTTCGGAAGCCCCGATGAGTTGTTAGGGAAGCAGAGGTCCTCCTCAATGTCCCACTCCAGCAGCGGAGGAGAAGCATCTGTCTCCACGTTCCCCAGCAGCTCCCTTCCAGATTTGGTCTCCTCTTGGGTCAGGGCACTGCCTGGCTCAGCAGCAACAGAGGCCTGCAGTGCGCCAGGCATGTCTGTCTCCTTACCTGGCTGGCTCTAACTGAGCTGGAGACTCTGCCTTTTATACTTCCCCCCCAACCCCTGTCTCTCAACTTCCAGTGGGAGGGGGAGAGCCCAGCCTGACTCCGCCCACCCAGAAACTAGGGTGAAGATGCCATATAAAGAGACTTCAATAGGAAAATATATATATATATTTTCATTCTGAATAGTCAGATAGTGCATTCATTTTTGGTGTACTTTTTTCCCTATAAACTCCTCTCAGATTGTGTGGTCTTCAAGACATGGAATATGTTATTGAACACTGCTGAATGCAATGTGAGCTCTACAGCAACACAAACAAATACCTGTTACAATGAGAGAGAGAGAGAGAGAGAGAGAGAGAGATTAGCTATGATTTGATAGGAACAATAGATAGGAAAATTGATAATGACTTCAATTTGCAATGTCCAGAGAAAATAACAGAACCTCACATTTTGTACCAAAAAAACCACAAAAAACGTCACTACATATATTCCTCGGGACCATTATTGAACATGCAACTCACAAGGAAGATTAATGAATGACATGAGGAGCAGCACATGTGTAATGTGCAGATAGACTACAAGAGAATTAAGTAGGTGCTTATGGGAAAATAGCAATTTGCTTCCAATTCTGTGTAAAAAACCCCACTAGATTTCTAACTGAATACAATGCTCTAACTCAACCAAGAGCAGCATCTCCAAAAGCAGAACTCAAGATATAACTGCAGCCATAGCACTGCAGTGGTAATTTTCCTGAACAATTATCTCCAGGTTACCTAAAATAAAATCCATCAGAGGAGGAGAAAATTTGGTACAGGAGGATAAAGGATTATAGCAAATGACAGATATAACTAAGAAAGTTGAAGAAAATAAAGTACTGAAGTAATCTACTTTGGAAAAAGGGTTACACATACACACCGAGATCCTATCTCACTTTATTTAATCTATGCATCAAAAATTCTCAGACACTGAAAATACTCCAATACTATGGTGATGGGCATTATGCAAAATCCTAATGTGCATACACAGCATTAAGATACCAGGTCTTGTCAAGATTGGGAATCTTAATCACTGATCACATTAAAAGCAGAGTTGGGCAAACTATGGGCCATGGGCCATATCTGGCCCGTGGGACACTTCTGCCCGGCCCCTAAGCTCCAGGCCTGGGAAGCCAGCCCCCAGCCCCTCCCCTGCTCTTTCCCTTCCCCCGCAGCCTCAGCTCACTGCGCCGCTGGTGCAATGCTCTGAGCAGCAGGGCTGCGAGCTCTTATGGGCAGCGCAGCTGCAGACCCATGGCCTGACCAAGTGTTCTGTGCTGTGTGGCTGGCTCCAGCCGCATGGTGTGGCTGCCATGCTCTGGGCAGTGTGGCTGTAACGCTGTCAACCACCACTGCTCCACTAAGTGCGGCAGGGGGACAGGGAATGGCGCGGGAATTGGACAGAGGGCAGGGGAGTTCAGGGTGGTGGTCAGGGGGAGAGGGTGTGGATAGGGGTTGGGGCGGTCAGAGGGCAGCGAACAGGGGGGTTGAATGGGATCAGTGGTCCCGGGGGGCAGTCAGGAAGGAGAAGGGGGGTTGGATGGGGCAGCGGAGGAAAGTCAGGGGTTCCAGCGACGGACAGGGAGAAGGGGTGGTTGGATGGGGCAGCAGTCCCGGGGTAGTGGGGGCAGTCAGAAATTAGAGGAAATGTTGGATGGGGCAGTGGGGAGCAGTCAGGGGCAAGGGGTCTGGAGGCGGTCAGGGGACAGGGAGGGGTGGATGGGATAAGGGTCCCAGGAGGGCCATCAGTGGACAGGGAACAGGAGGGGTTGGATGGGGCAGGAGTCCTGTGGTGGGGGGACATCAGGGGCGAGAAGTGTGTGTGAGGGGAGGTTGGGTAGGGGGCAGGGCCTGGCCATGCCTGGCTGTTTGTGGAACCGGCCCTCCATACAATTTTGGAAACCCAATTTGGTCCTCAAGCCAAAATGTTGCCTGCCCCTGCATTAAAGATTTCTCATCAACCAGGTTTCTGAGGAGAACATTGGAAAGAAGGGGAACATGAGTGCATAAATGCACACGGATGATACATTAGTGTGATATACTATAGCTACAGACCATGGATTTAAGATAAATGAGACTTAAAAAGGAAGCCAAGCTTATTAAATAATGAAATTACAGTTCAAGTGGTGCCACTGCCCACATGAAACTCTCTCTCTGGAGCTTGTAGGGAGAAAAACAAAACATGATAGTAACTTGACACCAAAAGGATACAAAGTTTCAGCTGGGGGCATATTCTGAGTTACTGCTCTAGCTGTTTGCAAATAATGACCTTTTGCGCTTACTGCTTCTCTTGAGAGTCTCCTAACCACCAAATTGTTTTGACTTTGTCACTGCTGTTCTAAACTTTGTCCTTGATGCCACCAGGGAGTGGGATCTGTTTACACCATTTGACCTGTGGTACAAAATAAACCAGTGTACTCATCACAATCACATTCAGACCTCCTGCAAAACCAATGAGTCAAATCTCATAGCCACTACAGTTAATGGAAGTTTTTCCCAACTAAAGACTGCGGGCTTTAGCCACATAGTTAGACTTGCATAGGAACAACAAATGTTCAAATTAGGTCTGTTGATTAATCACAGTTAACTCATGCAATTAACTCAAAATATGAATCATGAGTAATCACAATTTAATTGCACTGTTAAACAATAGAATACTAATTGAAATTTAACAACTATTTTAGATGTTTTTCTACATTTTTAAATATCTTGATTTCAATTAAAATACAGAATACAAAGTGCATCATGCTCATTTTATTACAAATATTTGCACTGTAAAAATGATAAACAAAAGAAATAGTATTTTTCAAACCACGTCGTACAAGTACCGTAATGTAATCTCTTTATTGTGAAAGTGCAATATACAAATGTCTATTTTTTGTTACATAACTGCACTCAAAAACAAACCAATGTAAAACTTTAGAGCCTACAAGTCTACTCAGTCCTACTTCTTACTCAGCAATTGCTAAGACAAACAAGTTGGTTTACATTTATGGGAGATAATGCTGCCAGCTTCTTATTTACAATGTCAACTGAAAGTGAGAACAGGTGTTCTCATGGCACTTTTGAAATTGACATTACAAGATATTTATGTGCCAGATACGCTAAACATTAGTCTGCCCCTTGAAGCTTCATCTACCATTTCAGAGGACATGTTCTATGTTGATGCCGCTCATTTAAAAAAAATGCATTAATTAAATTTTGACTGACTCCTTGGGGAAGAATTGTAGGTCCCTTGTTCTGTGTTTTATCCACATTCTGCCATGTATTTCATATTATAGCAGTCTTAGATAATGATCCAGCACATGTTGCTCATTTTAACAACACTTTCACTACAGATCTGACAAAACGCAAAGAAAGTACCAATGTCAGACTTCTAAAGATAGCCACAGCACTTGACCCAATGTTTAAGAATCTGAAGTGCCTTCCAAAATCTGAGAGGGACAAGATGCGGAGCATGCTTGCTGAAGTATTAAAAGAGCAACACTCTGATGAGAGAACTACAGAATCTGAACCACCAAAGAAGAAAATCAACCTGCTGGTGGCATGAGACTCAAACAGCGCCACGTTCCCACTTTCAGCTGACACTGTAAACAAGAAGTGGGCAGCATTATCTCCTGCAAATGTAAAACAAACTTGTTTGTCCGAGTGACTGGCTGAACAAGAGAAAGGAGTGAGCGGACTTGTAGGCCCTAACGTTTAACATTGTTTTATTTTTGAATAGTTATTTTTTGTACATAATTCTACATTTGTGAGTTCAACTTTCATGATAAAGAGATTGCACTACAGTACTTGTATGAGGTGAATTGAAAAATATTTCTTTTCTTTTTACAGCACAAATATTTGTAATAAAAATAAACATAAAGGGAGCACTATACATTTTGTATTCTGTGTTGTAACTGAAATCAATATATTTGAAAATGTAGAAAAAAATAAAAAAATATATAAATAAATGATATTCTATTATTAACAGTGCAATTAATCACACAATTAAACATGATTAATTTTTTTAATTTCAATTAATTTGTTTAATTGCTTGACAGCCCTAGTTCAAATCCAAACTGAAAAAGTATAGAAAATATTGAACAGATCATATGGGAAGAGTATAAACTCTATATAGCAAGGTGTAGCAGGGTGGAAAAAAGCCAGATGAACAACCTGGATATATGAGCTGGAACAAACCAGTTTGTGGAACCCCACTTGAGGCAAGCTCACCTAGAGTAAGGAAGCAATGACACAAGCTATGCAGAATCCCTGGGATCTAGAGCCAAAAGCAGCCAGAGCTGGCCCAAGTAAGGGCAGGGTTAGGGTAGTTGATTCAACACCCCTCCTGCCTCTAGAGCTTCTGTGCACCCCCAACCAGACACATCTGCTGTCACCAAATTATCATAAATCTTGGACTATTTTTTATTTCTTCCTAAAGCCCCAGCTGCTGGAGTCTTTTGATCACATAAGAATCTCATATTTCATTTTTTTCTCCCCGGTTGCAGATAAATGCTATAAAAACATGCATCCTAAAGACTCAAAAAACATAAACACAAATAAAATTGTAAATATATATATTTGTAAAATCTCATGTCTTTTAAGCCATTTTGGGGATTTCCTTGGGTTCATGACTTCTGAATGCCTAGGACTGGCAACAGTCGATATTATAGTGGCCTCCAGAGGTGAACCCTGGGAAGACAGTGACACAACTCCACTATTGCTAAAGATGCAAGGGGCTGCAATAGATTTCTTTAGTCAGCATGAATCTGGTCCAATTGCTCTCTGGATACATTTTTGCATCTCCCAATAAAGTGTAGAATTTCATGTCTTTATTTTCTCCAATTAGACTGATAAAAGTTACTCCAAAGAATATGTTAATATTTGTGATAGGCAAAATACCAGAGCATTTCTGCTTTGCAAGGATTTTATGCAGGTTTCTACCGAAAGCAAAATGTCGCTGTTATGCGAGTGTCATTATTATAACATTTTTCTTACATCTGCTGCCCTGTTAAAATGCTTAGATGCTCATCATGACATGGTACGATACTGTACATCTACTAAGGCCTTGTCTACACTACCAGCTGGATCAACGCGTAGAGATCGATCTATTGGGGATCGATTTATCGCGTCTCATCAGGACACGATAAATCAATCCCCAGAGGCACTCCCGTCGACTCCAGAACTCCAGCTCACCAAAAGGCAGAGTCGATAGGGGAGCCTGCTGTTGACCGCTGCCGCCGTGAGGATGGCAGGTAAGTCAACCTAAGATGTGTCGACTTCAGTTACGATATTCACATAGCTGAAGTTGCATATCTTAGGTCGACCGTCCCCGCCAGTGTAGACCAGGCCTAAGTGCTTCAACAAACACACACAAGACCATTATACAGCAAACCAGCACTAAAAGGAAACCTATCAGCTTTGGTTCTTAGTCTGACCCAACAATGATCTGCCTTTGATATATACTACAAAAAAGTACAGCTTTTCAGACTGATTACATATTAATATTCACTCACATATCCTATCTGCCATTTCAAACAGTAGATACAACAACATGTGCCATACATGTGAACTCCTTAGTCCCGGTTTTCCCTTATGTGCAGAGAAGCGAGTGAGTGTCAAAACGGGGCTCAAAGATGTGACAAACTGAACAGCATAACTGAATGCTATTATCCTCATAATTACTGCTTACTTGTAGTATGGTAATATCTAGAGGCCCTAATTATGTTTGAGGCCTGCTTGTGCTAGACATTGTATATACACAGACTAAGACAGTCCTTGCTCCACAGAGTTTCCAATCTAAATAGACGAGAAAATATTATCATTTTACTGATAGGGAACAGAGGCACAGAGATTAAATCTCAGCTAAATCCTTTTATACAGACAGTACGTGACTGAGCTGGGAATTGAAGCAGATCTCCTGAGTCCAAGTCCAATGCCCTAACCACAAGACCAAGAAATGTGGTGGATTCTTCATCACACGGAGTCTTTAAGATCAAGCTTTGGCTGTTTTTCTAAAAAATATACTATAGCGCAACAAAATATGGGATTAGAGCTGGATTTATTGAGCGAAGTTCTCTGACCTCTTTTATTTAAGAGCCCAGACTAGATCAGGGTTCCCAGCCTTTTTCTTTCTGAGGCCTCCCACCATGATATAAAAACTCCGTAGCCCACCTGTGCCACAACAACTGGTTTTCTGTATATAAAAGCCAGGGCCGGCTCAGGCAGCCCTGGACCCCTGGTTGAGAACCACTAAACTAGATGACCATAAAATCCTTTCTGATCTTAAAATCTATGATTGGCCTTCCTCTCAGTATAGCAGTATACTGAAGAGTGTGGGAGCAGTCTGCATAGGGTGGAGTATCAAGGAATATATCTATGTAAGGAGAAGTCAGAGTATCATTGTAAAAAGGTGGGGGAAAAAAATCTTTCCTTAGCTATGCTATGCCATCAAGACTGGTCAATAGGCAGTAGGGCAGACAAGAAGGAGAAGGATGCAGCCAGGAATAGACAGGGTTAATGGCAATCTGCCAGGTTTTATCAGGGAAGGGGTACAGCAAACTCACAAAAACGAGAGAAAAGAGATTATAGGAGCATGGCCAATGTGTGAAAATGCCACGGTCTTGTACTACGTACAGAGAAGCAATGTATGATGCTAAGAAATGGCTCCAGTAGGAACGGGTAGAGAAGTAACAGCCTGAATATGACATAAACCTTGTTTACAGGCAGCATTACTGGTAACCTAGCAAGCAGTGGTTCATTGACAATCCCTCCTTTGGCCTGCACTCCAGGCAGCAGGAATTGTGACACTTACTTTAGACTCAAGTCTTTCTGCTTTCAGTTTAAGCTTCTCTTTGGACTTTTGCTGTAGGTGCATTTCAGGGGTGGAACTTGCCAACTGACTGTGCTTTAGATCCTGTGAACAATTCATTTATGTCCACACACCCACTTTCTCTAGGCTTCTAAATACATGCTGAGGTACCTAAACATAAGTCAGCTTGACATTCAGAAATGGACAGAAAATGCCACTGAAGTCAGGGGGAGCTGCAGGTGCTAACCACTGGGGTGGGGGCAGAGATAGGACGGAATCAGGCCACTTTTATTATGGAGCTGAAACTTGAATCTGAAAAAATTTTGCCCAAGAGCAAACAATTGTTCACGCTTAGCTTTCCTCCAATAAATTCATCATACACATTCAAAACATAATCAAACTATTTCTCCTAGAATCTGGGGAGGAAGAAAGAGAGAGACAGAGTGTTATTATTTCTATTTTTAAATCTTGGGAGGAACTGTTATGGGGGATATACAAGTAGAAAGCTGAACAAGAACTCTTGAGTGTAAGTGACTATGCAGTCAATATTTTCACATAGAAACTAGTAATAGATGAACCTCAAAAGATACAGGGTTTGATCAAAATACATTTAACCAAGTCTTTTGATTTTTTCCCTTCTCCAGCTTTTTGTCCTGTATTCTGACCCTTGTAAACCTTAGAAGTATCCCAGAATGCATTGTTTCCTGTTCCCATTAAGATTTCATGCCACTGGATGGCAATAACCAGTGCAGCAAAGATACGCTCTAGGATCCTCAGATGGACTGCAGTAAAAGTAGCAGTGCTGTTAAAAACCCATGGCAGGGAGTTGAAATCATCACTTCCTCAAAATATCAAATTTTGAAAAAAAACGTTGACAAAGAGTAGTGAGCCTTTTAGGGATGACAAAAAGTAAACTTGTTGCTTAGATGAGAATTTTCACCCCTAAAGAAGAGATGAAACACAGTTCAACACTTTGGCTGAGGTCACTTAGGTTCAGGTCAAGGATTTTGCTTGTTTGTTTCTTGAGATTGATTGGATCATCACAAATTTACAGACCAGCCTACTGAACATATTATTTCATGGAAGGCTCTCCAATACAGAAAATCCTTTGTATTAAAGATACTTATATCTGTGGTCCTGCTTAGAGATTGTTCTTTATTCATGTTTCACCAGATCTATAATTAGACTCTCTTAAAAAAACATATTATTTTTAGAGTCCTAATGAAGAAGTAGCCCAGGGACGCTGGTACATAGCTTGCTGAGGTATAGCATAAAGCTACTTTCTCCTCTTACAATGACTCCTTCCAAGATTCATTTACTTTAACAGATGCAGGATTGCAGTAAAAGAAAGACAGTTAAGGTTGAAAAGGTCATAAAGCTTTCAAGAGCAGGAAATTACATGAGCATATCTGCCAATTCATTCTATTTATCAAAAGTCACTAGGCACTTTCCAATTTCTTCAGTTCTTTATTCTTTGAATAGAAGAACAGTATTTTAAGAGTCATGTATTCAAACCATCTTGTTTTAATGTCATCTAAGCTTATCTTTCCTTTTACTTTTATAAGCAAAGTCTGGATCTCATGCAAACTTCCCTAGATTGATTAGTTATTGCCTATAAGAAAAGCAGTGGACTTACTGAAAACAGAGCAATTTTACTAGAATAAACAGAATTATGTCCTCCCATGAATAGATCACAATATATAACTGAGTCAAAGTAAAACTTTAATAAACAGAAAAACATGTATACAAATAATATCCTCCAAACAGTAATTAGCTTCATTCCTCTGGGAAATACATACATTAAATGCTCACAATCACATTTTTATTACAGAAAGAGACCATGGAGACTAACATGTAACTGGGCAAGTTAAAAGTAAAAATGAAGGCAAATAAGCAGTTTTAACCAAAAAAGACTTCTAGTTTTATCCAAGTACCTTGATATACCAAGCATCCACTCTGTACACAGTTACCTGCTAAATTTGCTTTTAACCATACTGAAGGAATCACCATCTCTCGGGGCAAGAAAACACTCAGAATTCTGACCTCAGATCAATGGGAGACAGAGACATGCATCTGAAAGCAGAGTCTGATGACTGCAATCACAAATCTGGAGGCTCATTAAAGAGTCACCACAAAGTATTTATGATGCCTCTGTGCATACTCCCTAAACACTGAGCATGCTCATTTCACTATTAGAGAAAAATCATGTTTTCAAACTGTCTAGGGAATAGCCACATACACGGTCTTCCAGTCATACCCTACACTGTGGATGCAGTCTCTCTGTCAGCTGCAAGAATACAGATACAAAGGAAAATATTGCAGATTTAAGTTGGGAACCTTAATACAGGGGAGGCAAAGGGACAGCAACTCCAGTCACACACGCTTTCAAATCCAGCACTGTTGTATCTTCTATCAAAAACTATTTTGTTTTGGTTTAATGAAGGAGACTGCGTGAATCTCTTCTTCTACTGGTATTTCAATTTCAAAGAAAAGCCTCTCTGAAGTATCTTTCAGATTCACCCATTAAATGTGGTGCAAATGCATAGCTGACTAAAGTATTGATGCCACCCTGTGCTTTCCTAGACTTCTAGGTAACAGAGTCATGCAGTAGTTTGAGGTGGCAGACATTTCTGAAGCAACACTGGCTCTGAAACTTCCTCCCCTGTTTGACCTGTTCCATCTCCCTTGGGAGACTACAGTGCTGCTTTTTCTTCTCCACTACCCCCATTTAAAAGAAATCTCTGATGGGCCATGAATATGGCTTTTAGACTACTTGAGAGAGGGGAGATTGCAGCAACTGCCTTTCAAAGGATTCACAAAAGTTTACACTAGGAGTCAAGGTTCTGCCAGATGTGCATATAACAGTGTTTGAAACCATGGATCTAATGACAAAAAGGCATTCAGGAAGACATCCCATACTAAAGAAACAGACATGGATATTTTCTGTAATATAGGCCTTTGGAAGGATGGAAATTGAAAAGATTGAATCAAGTAGATTTGGTCCACTTTGTGACAAGAGAACCCTATCAAAATTCAGAGAGCTGCATACGATTTTGATATTTCTCTTTCTACTCTCCTGCGAGTGGGCTCTATCCTTCTCAGAAAGGAGCATTGATGATGCCCTTTACTGATGAGGCAATGGCCACATCAGCTTTAGGGAAATTCAGATAATGTTTACAACATTTCTGAATTTGCCTACTTCGAGAAATTCCCATTCAGAATAAATTGCATCTAAGACAATTATTTGGAGAGGACTACAAAGCTTCCTCTTTGGACAGAGGGGGAATATTTCATAGCAGTTTTGCTACCCTTAGGGACAGGTTTTCCCTCAGACTGACTTCTTCTGAGCTGACAGCAAAGGTGTTTAGGACCCTTCTTAACATAACCTTAAAGGAAGCTAAAGGGAGTAACCTCTAATAATGGGTTGCTACCATCTCGACAAATACTGACTACACCTCTGCGAATGAAGAAAAGGAGGAAAGCTAGGATCTCTGTCTACCTCTTTGACCTTATGTAGCTTATGCTATTGTCCCTTATTTCTCATGTTTGAGGAAGATGAAGATAAAGAAGAACTGTGGTGTGGTTTAGATATTTTTGAAAATGAGAATTGCAAAGAAATAAAATCCCCAAATTGTCAATCTTAACCAAATTGCATGACTTCTTCCTGGCCTCTTATGCTCTGGGACAGCCTGTTACCTCTTGTGGAGCAAAAACAAATCCAGCCATTGTTCTGAGCCAAGGTGCCTTTGCCCTCAGTGACAGATCTCAACTGCCTCTACGGCAGCAGAGAGAGGAACAAACTGCCGTTGGATTGCCAGACATTTTAAATTAGGAATTAAAGATTTGTTAAGAGACTGAAAGAGGCTGCCAGTAAGGAAGTGTGGACCAGAATTCAAACATAAATTGAATAGCCGATACCTGCTGGTGTTTTATTAACAGGTTTTTGTAACCTCTTGCTCAGTTGCTGTGAAGGCACAACATTTGGTCTGATGGTTAAAAAACTGGACTAAGAATCAGAAGACCTAGGTTTCAGTCCTGACCCTGCCACATTCTGTCTGCATGATCTTGGGTAAAGCATTTAATCTCTCAATGCTTCAATGCCCCATCTGTAAATTGGGAACAATAAGACGAACTTATCTGATGTGGCTGTTTAGTAGCTAACCCATCATTATTTGTGAGGCTCTCAAATAGGATAGTGAGAAGAATCACAGAAAAGCTTATAAACAGTTGTTATTCCAAAATTCTGAGCAATCTTCTGTAAGTTGACAGGTGAGAAGTAAAATATATTAGTGCATAAATATCAGGAAAAAGAGTATGTGACATGACTTTAAATCTTCAAATTATTACAGGATTTCTCTGTCTGTTCTGTAGGATGGCTATTATTCTTCCAATGTCATTTGGACAGATAAATATAAACAGCAAGAGGGGCTCCAATTCAATGAGCTTTCTACTAATACGCTGGCAAGTGGACATCAAAGACCCTCGCTGCATAAGAACCAAAAAAAAAGAGAAGCAGAGGAGGAAGGGAGATGTCTAGGAAGACAGAAACATTTTCTATGATTCATGAGAAAGTGTGAGGACTGCAAGTGATTTACTTTGGCAAACTAAGATAAATGATCTGAGGTTCCAGTTAACAAGTTAAGGAAATGCAGCCCACAATTGCAGATGGGTGCACATTTATAGGAGGATACACTGACATTTCAACATCCCCTATAAAATGAATGCATGATTTCTGGTTACATTATAGTGTTTACTGCTTACAGAACCAGAATTATGGTCAGAGGATTCTTTGTTAAAGTGCAGTCCAAGCCACAGTACAATTGTAAACATAAAGAAAATTACTATACAGCCAAAAGAGCTGACCCTAGCCTTGTCAATATCATCATTATTCATTCTCTCTCTCTTCCCCCTTCAATGAAGCATGTTTACATGGTTATACTACCAAGGGAATTTTTAATGAAATGCTACAGACTGGAAGGCTTTTTCCCCTTTCTGTCCTAGCTAAAACAGGTGTCCAGTAATTAAAAGGACACATTTCTCAGGAATGCCTAGAAGAACAGCACAGCACATATGCAGACAATGAGTCTTTTCATTCCTCAGACACTTTTACAAGGCAACCATTGATAAGACCAGTCCCGTGGCAGGGAAATACAGGTAGCGAACAACACCAGCTTCCTCTTCCAGTTCATATGCCCTTTATTATAAAGAAGATTTTGACATTCTCAGAAGTATGCAACGGACAGATCCTCCTTCATGCTAAACAATCACAGAAAGAATCATTTTCTTCCAACACTAAACAAGGGACTTAATTAGAATAAGGAACACATTCTCACTGTAGCTACTCTGCTTTTCTATAGAGCGACTGCCTAGACTCTTCCCCCAGCTTCCGCCTGTTTGGCTTCCTGCAGAAGATTAAAGAACAGAGTGACTTGACTTTTCTTTAAAAGTTCATTAGATCAGCAATTGGATCTCTTGGTCCTTTTCCTCTAGTAGTCTAAAGCTTCAAGCAAACAACTATTTTTTCAGAGATAAGTATAACTGCTCAAATGAATAGCTGAGAAGAACCAGCCCTTTAGTTTCCAATTCAGTTGAACCTGGGAGGTATGAACACCTTGGCAATGGAGGTTGTTCATAACTCTGAATTTTTTGTAACTCTGAACAAAATGTTACGGTTGTTCTTTCAAAAGTTAACTGAACACTGACTTCAGACAGCTTTGAAACTTTGCTATGCAGAAGAAAACTGCTGCTTTCCCTTTATTTTTTAGTAGTTTATGTTTAACACAGTATTTACTTTTTTCTTCTTTTTTTTCCCCAGCCTCTGCTGCTGCCTGATTGCAAATTTCCAGATCCAATGAGATGTGTGGTTGACTCGTCAGTTTGTAACTCTGGTGTTACAATACAATAAATTTGAATACAGTATTGTACTGTAGATGTTCCAATAGCTCTCACTTCCATCTCAGGACCTCACATTCTTTATCCCCTCTTTTGTATTTAGAGATCGAAAGATGCTACAAGTTAATGGACTTTCTTTTGATATTGTGGTTAATGCCAATTTGATATTCAGCTTTTAACAGTATAATTCAAACACTGGAAATAAAGAACAGAAAAGCAACTAGAATATTTCAGGTTTCCTAGGACCTCTAATCCATAAAACATCTTCAGAAAATATATCAGTATGTTTAAGAAAGACAGTATAGCATTTACAATAGCAAACGCTACAACAACAACAAAATGACTTCCCATCTATTCAGTCTTTCAGGGGAAACAATTCATATTTAACTCTCCAAGGAAAATTATATCTAACAAAATTATGACCAAAAATCCTACACTAAAACCTTTCACATCAAATTTAGAAAATGTTGAGCACAGTATGGAATTAAAGCAAAAACTTTACAGATAAAGTCTCCTCTCAATTGGGGACACATAGCTCCCATATATGAATACAACTACTTCTATCTTACTACTTCTCGTAAGCCCTAGTTTACTAATTTAACACCTCTACAGATACACAAATTATTTTGTTTTACCATCTTTGCAGAACTTGTGGATACAGGAAGAGCTAAGGCAAGATTCAGCAACACATTTAGGCATGTATTTAACTTTAAGTACATACTTAAGTGTAATTGACTTAAAATGAGACTTAAGCAAGTTCTTAAATTTAACCATGCGCTTAAGTGCTGTGCTGAATCAGGGCCTAAAAGAATAGCAATTCTTTTGTGTGTTTTATTACAATAAATGCACTCTCTCTCTTTCCCTCCTCCTTTTTGGTAACGGTGTGCTCACCAGTCATGTACTTGTATTCCTCATTAAAAAGACTTTGGAATTCAGTGGTCTTCCAAATATTTAATTTGAAATAAAAGTCCAGAAGTCATTTCCCGCAACAAAAGGGGGAGCAGTTTTGGTGGCTGAGAGTGTCATGGTGGGGAATATGGGCTAGGCCTGCTAAACAGCATTAGTTTTGATCTCGGAGTCTCTCATCTGCTTATAGAATACAATGTTTATTACCATCCACAAGACATAGTTGTGAGATACAGAAGGTCACTGAACATTGGTAGTGCTCTGTGGCACAGGAGTTTTTAAAATTCAGTGAGAACATTAGTATGGAATACACCTTCACTCAGCAGCACTGTCAAATAATGCAATAAGGATAAGAGACGGGGATCTGAATACAAACAGAGAAGGGACATATCCAAAGTTACAAAGAGGAGATTATTATTGATACAGCATCCACTGATTACTATGCCCTTTGCAGACATACCTGAAGATAACTTCCTTGTCCTGAAAAACTTACAGTCAGAGTTTTAACTATGCACACCTGGGGGAAGGATGATGATTCATTAATATTTCTGAGCCATTCTCTGAGGTTAATGGGAATTTTGTCTGTGTAAAGACCATTAATATAAAGTAAAGTAGTAGCATGTGGTAGGTGTTTACACTTCCACAGATTGACCTTAATGGCAGCTGAGGCACCTCTCAAGATCAGGCCATATTTCAGTCCCTTATTACCAGGAGATTATAAAATATAAGAGAATATTTTGTTTGTACAGCTCTTAAATATAATGTGTACACACCATAAGTGAGATCATTCCTATGGGGGAGTGTGGTGAGGGCACATACAGAAAAAGCAGAGACTACTCTCTCCGTATTCCTCCGGTTTGCACAACACTCCAATGGAGCATGGAAGAGACAACACATAAATCTCTTTCTGTACTAGCCTACAGAATACAATTCCTTCTAGAGACCCTTTTGGGATATTGCAACTATATACCAGCAATGTACTGTGCCTCATGGCAAACTGAGCTCTGTGGTCCTCACTCGGGAAAACTCTACAACATGTGCTAAGTCCATTCATTTTCAGGGCAGCACTTCAGCATGTTTAATATTAAGCATGTGCTTAAATTCCATTGACTTTAACGGAACATCAAGCACATATTTTAGTGTGGTTCTAATAGGGAGCCTAAAGATGTAAGCTGAGACATTTCAAAGGACAGTATCCATCTTCTGAGGTTCACTGATGCTATAATTAACTGGAAAGGATCACATGAATCCCTCTTTCAGGTTTAGAAAAACATTAAAAGATAAATACAAGAGTTACTATTAGAAATGTATTTCTGCCTCCATTTCTCAACCACCTACCATAGCTCTTGTAAGGTACATACCAGGGCACATCACTATGAAAAGAGCGGACACCAAAGCACAGTTATTTTATTAAATGGCATAGCAGTTGACTCCTTTTGTATTCATACCCTTTCACTCTGCAGAAAACTTCAGCATGATTTATTTTAAAGCACAACAAGCACGGGCTATTCTTCAAATGTTGGCAATGCTTGTGCTTAAAAGTTCACGGAATATAAGCTTCCAGTAAGTGGTGCTATTACATTTGTGCAATAGAATACTAAAATTTATAACAATTATTGTGGCTTGTTCCTTTATTTCATCACAAGTATAACTCTCAGAGGCCGAATTTGCAGGCTGTAGCCCTTCGTCTTACAAACACAGTTATGTCTTGCAATTTGGTGGGTATTGTCAACAGTACAAGCTAGTGACAGCAACAGTGTTTCAGAATCTCAGGGAGTGTGAGGATATGGCCCCGGGTTTAGATGGAAATTCTGTCATGCCTACACACTAAGGAGTGTACCAACAGAACTATGCACACAAGTGACTGTCTGTGAACAACTGGAGGCACTTGGCACCTTGCAGAATTAGACCCAAGAGCTGAGTTTCTGTTCCTCCCTAACTTCAACCAAATGAAAAAATAGGTCAAGTTCACAGCTGGCTACTTCCTCAATTCAGGCTTCTCAATCATGGATGCAAAGAGCGGTAAGAAGTACAACTTACAGAGAGCTCTAAAATAACACCTATGGTAGAATGACAAGTCAGATGAGGCCCAACAGAAAGACTAAAGTCTCTGGTCATCTGGCCTGTGATTTTTTTAGATAGAAGTGAAGTTTGTGACCTCCATAAGTTGAATTTTGTGCATTTAGAGTCAGACAGGGTCAATTACAGCCCTGGATTTGGGGTGCCAACCCTGATCTTTGGTGAAATTTGGGGGTATATTGGAAGAAAGTGATTCATTTGCTATGAAGTAGAATGGATGATGGCCATAGGGTTCAGACATTGGAGTTTGTTTAAATCTTGGCTCTGTCAAAGACCTCCATGTGACCTTCAGAAAATTACTCACTGTCTTCAAATCTCAATTCCCTATATGTAAAATTGGGACAATATCACCCTACCACCCAGAGGATAAATTCATTAATATTAGTGAGGTGCTCAAGTACTATGGCGATGAGGCTAACTAGACAGACCTACAGAGAAACATGGCCTGAAATAGGGAGGAGTGATTTGAAAACTTGAATTTCAAGGTCTAAATAAATCACAAGCCCATTCTGGAGGAGCAACTTTGGTGCTGGATGATGGAGAGTTCACAGACCAGGATGAGAGAAGCAGCAAGATTTGGGCTTGGACAGTAGCAAACATTCAAGGATGAGAGCAATTCTCAGAAGCTGAAATATCTGAAATCCACATCCCAACCTACTCCCCCTAAAAGTGAATTGTGCCCAAAAAGTTGGACCTTTGTGTGGCCAACTCGCTTATAACAGCCAAGCTTGGCAGCCTTCAATTATAATTAAGAATTAGCCTCTTTTGCAGGTCGAAAGGGCTTCTTTATGAAAAATTATTATAGATAATGGTATTCTTTTCCATTCAAACTCAATTTTATGACTAGTATCAAAGGAACACCCCCCGTTTTAGATCATTTAGACTTCACCAAGAAGTGTCCCAATTTGATTTGGTTTGAATGAGAAAAAAAAAAAGATAGCTAAATACTCAAGTTAATGGTGAGCATCCACCTAATCCTGCATAGGGTGCCGATGAGGGACTAACAAAGCGTAATATGCTGAATCACCAGCAAGTGTGGCTTTGCTTTGCTAGGCCACGCAGACAGATGGGTGAGTAAACAGAATACAGTAAAGGAGGTAAGCTAAACACTGTTTTGTCAGTCAGTTTTTGTTGAAGTTTTTTATACCGGAAAAAGGCAATGCCTCCAATGACTTGCAGCATTAGCAGTGAAGGAAAAAGTTAGTGAAACCAAAAATACAGTTTTTGTCAGTAAAATCTGGTGTTGTTTCTCCTTTCATTTTTTCTTGGGAAAGGTTCTGGGTTTTGTTTTGTTGGGGTGCTTTTTTTGAGGGGGGGGGGCTGAACTTAAATTTGAAATTTAAGAATCTCTGCATTTCAGAGATTTCAGAGTCAGAAACAGATTCTGCTGTTTGTCGTCCCTGTACCACTTCAGTTATAAACTATTGTCTGAAATATACTTGGTTTTAAAAAAATCTGAAAAATTAGTAAGATGTTAAAAATACATGAAATGATAAACAAAGGCAGTATTAATCTATAAGCAAATAGTTTCATATCTATTTACTTTATATTAAGAAGATCATTTAGATCAGTGAGTATGTGTTCTGATTGGGATCCAGTAATAAACTGTGCTGATAATGAGGCCAGAGCTCTGCAATATACCAAATGCTAAGACATAAATGTCTTCGCTACAAATAACGCATAAGTCTATTATCTTTACAGCAGCTGCAATATGGAGAATGCGCCCTCTTTTAATTTAAATTCCCTCATGAATTTCAATATTAACTAAGAAGTAAGCCTGAATGAGAAATATGCCATAAAGCACTAAACCCAGGCAAATGACCCAGCCGGACTGTTCATTTCAGCCATCCCACAACAACCCAAAACGGCAGCTTTTACAAAGCAAAATGATCTGTTCTGAAAGAGATCACACCATGTGGTCAAAAATGCTCAACATTGAGGACGCACAGTTAGAGGCAGTCAGAAAATAGAATTTACAAAGGGCTCAAAATTCTGACATTTTGAAATGTGTTTTTGTTTCCAAGTGGAGAGAAAAAAATCAAAATTTCTCACAGAATGGAAATCCCCCATTCTCTCCCTCCAAAAAAAGTGATTCATAATCTGCTTTCTTAGGTAAGGTTGAAACTTTACCTTATAAAATATTAAATATATTAAAATTAAATAAATTAAAGCTTTAACAAAATAAAACAGTTGAAATGAAACATTTTGACTCTGAAACAAAATGAGAATGATAAACATTTGTTTTGATACTGTGACGGGGTGGACTGGCCCCACACTGGGACAGATAGGGTTAACGTGTTCCTCCTAGCAGAGGAAGCCATGGCCCGGAAGCTCTACTGGGCATTTTCCCCGCTGTCAGACCAGCATAATAGCCTGCAAGACTGCTCAGTCAGGGCTGGCTGCCAAGGAGGAAGGACGCTCTGCAGAGGCTCCAGCCCAGGAGCAGTTACAGCCCTTACCAGGGAGAGCCGAGGAGCCAGGATCATGGATCAGAGACCTGCGGCGAATGAGACCCCAGCATGTGGTGGCTGCTGCTGAGGATCCCAAAGACCCTGGAGCTGCCAGGACTACTAGAAGGAGAGAACTGGTGGGAAGTGACCCAGGGAAGGTAAGTGAGTGGTACCTCCCACCACTCTGAGGTCGGCATGTTGCAGTCAAGATCCCCACTGACCCCAGGATGGAATACTCTGCCCAGACAGGGCCCTGGGTTGGAGCCCAGTGAAGGTGGGAGGCCTAGGCTCCCCCACCAGGGGTTACAACCTGCCCCTTCCTGCGACCTGGTACCGCGACTCAACTCATACCCCAGGCTTTAGAGGGACTCTGGCTATTGGGCCACGCTGCCATAGTGGCACTATATAGAGACTCTGACTCTTAGGTCACACTCTCCCATTAGGGGAGGAGAGCGAGAGACACTCCGCCTATTGGGCCACGCTGCCATAGAGGCATAGTACACAGAGACTCTAACCATTGGGCCACGCTGACACAGAGGCATAGTATGTAGCGACTTCGGCTGGTAAGCTGCATGCTCCCATTAGGGGAGGAGAGCGGGAGATACTCTGGCCATTGGGCCACGCTGTCCTAGGAGACTAGCATATAGACTTCGGTTGCTAGGATGCGCTCACCTCGCAAAGGGAGGAAGGTTTATACAGACGTTAGCCATCTGGCCCCAAGGAACTGACAACCAAAAGAGTAGTAGGATCAAGGAACATGTAGAATAGGCAGGGTTACCTCTCGATCCCAGAACCAAAGCGGGCTGACAAGGTACCTCCCCCACCACAGATACCTTCTAATTGAATAATTGGTCAGAAACCCAGCAAACCTGCATTTTCCAATGGAAAACTGCTCTGCTGAAAATGTTTTGACCCACTCTAATCAAAATAACCACTGGTGTTAAAGGGAACTGTCCAGTATTCTCTACCCTTTCCATTACTATGCTCTCTCTTGGGAGGGCTTGTAATACATGGGGACTTGGAAAAAAAAAAACTTATGTCCATTTGAACTGATTTTATTTCTTTCCATCTACAGTAGAAAGTTTTGATACCCCTGCCCTTTTTCTTATATAGATCACAATCCAATATGGCTTTGTACCTGCTGCCTTATTGAGGTACACCCACTTCCTGACCTTGGGTGTCGCCGAGGTACCGGTTGCAATTCAACTAGTACAGTTTTCTAGGCAAGGAAAGTATGTTGGATTTGTGGGCAGAGGAGGAAGTGCACAGTTCAGAACCCCACTCTGCAGGAAATCTGTGTGTGTGGTAGTGCATAGAGAGGAGCGGCATGACATGGGTGAAGTGCAAGGCCTCTATAGCTACTTTTAAGTATATCCTCCACAGGGTGAATAAAAATCAATGATTTAAAAAAAAAATCTAAAAAATCTGATTTTTTTAAAATCCTTTTTTTTTATAAAATGCGTTTTGAGGAAAAAAGTCTATCTAAAGATACATTATAGCTCAAAGATATCTCATCATGGAATAGTGATTATAAATTCTAATTCTATAGTATGAGACAATACATTCACGCAATGTTTAGGAAAAGTTTTGTAAATGAGTTCCAATAGTTCATGGATAAAAGACCCAATCTTACGGGGTTCTACAGGCTTCTATATAGGTTATTTCGGTTAATCTTTCTATCTACCCAATGGGACTCAGTGCTCAGTCTAGAAGATACCATCAGAGATGCTTAGTTTTGCAGTTCTCAAATTGTTGATTTGTATCTCCAGAGGTAACAGGCTTATTAACAGCAAAAATGTTTTTAAATAAATAAATAATATATAGGAGGTGAGAAATAACAGACCTCAACCCCATTGGCCCTCTACAAATTTGCAGACACAGAACCAATCCCTTACCTCTCTCTAAAAGTGCAACATTTCAAAAAGTTCAATGAATAAAAAATTGTTGGAGGGGAAATAGATCCGGACAAGGAGAAATAGTCGGGAGATAATTGTGAGAAGCAAGGGACATGCTTGTTTTATTAAAATATTATAAGTTTGCCGTTAAAGAAAAAAATCCAGAATACATAACATTGTTGTTTTAGTCAAACAAAACAATTTAAAATGTCTCTCTGGTGATATTCTCCTCCTAATACAGCATGGCAAGAAAATTCTCCAAATATTAATGATTAACCTGTTGAACTGGAGATGACTTCAAAAATATCTGCTTCAATTACCTTTGGTACATGAAATAACCAAACAATCATTCATTATCTGATATAGCTGTAAAACTAATCTGAAAAGTTTTCAAAATAAACCACTGTTTAAAAATGTACAGCATGTACCTTCTAAAAATGAAACCTACATCTATCTCTGAGTTGTGAAGAATATGTATTGAGGTTATAAGAACCAACAAGAATCCACTTTTATGTAGAAAACCATTATTAAATTGCATCTTCCTGACTAGTGATTTAAATCATGATTTAAAACAATTTGATTTAAAACAAATCCACATTGATCCTCCAGTCCACCCACCACTTGTTACAAAGGTGCATTAGGACAACAAATGCTACATCATCCACTGGGCTGAAGTAGTTTCCATGCAATAGCTCTGCAGTGGACAGTGATTGGAAGAGTCCTTCTGCTTTCCTGTCACTTCCCGGGAGACACCCACCTCTCAGTTCACTAGTCAGACTGGACACTAAGCTCCTGGATTTCATCACCAGGGCCCAACTTTGGCCTTGTATGTCCACAAGGTGAGAGGACACTGATTTTCAAGACATCAATGCTTCTACTGACATCAAAGAGAGTCACAGAGAAATCCAAAAAACCAGACTGATTCCAACTCAACATTTTATATGATACAAGTATGGTTTTCAGGACAGGACTTGTTCATTGACTTGCACTCCCTCTACTGACTCTCAGGAAACAGCATAAAGCAAGGCAGATCCTATGTAAATATTACTTCTCTCCCCCAAAACTTCCATTTCTTGGCAACAAAATAGTAATAAAATACAGGAAGTTGTAATCATGGTCTTGAGCTTGAGCAAAAACATCTAAATATAGATTTGGCACAATCACACCACCTTCAAAGGAGACAAAACTCTGAACTGCAGGGTGAAAAACTCTTACACAATTCTTTCCAATGGTTGGAAAATAGTAGCTTCAGACAAAATTTCTGAACCTAAGCATTCAAAATTGAGCTTCTAAATCAGTATTTAGGCATATAACTAAATGTAGTGTCAGAGGGGCTAAGCACATGAAAAAAATCACACAGATTAATGTGATGTGCTCATCTCCTTCAAAAATTAGGCTACTAATTGTAAGTGCCTGAGCACTGATTTACAAGATTAAATTGATGCACTCAGATTAGAAAAAAACTGGCTAATATTACTAACCATTACAATGGGAGAAGCTTGCCTTTTATCATCAGTCCAACCAGAGCTCTCATACAAAGGAAAGTCAGAATTACAAACCCAAATTGGATATTGTCCATTCAGAATTTCCAAGAGTTACAGTCTGATCAAAAACAAGAGCCAAAATGAAAACATTAAGTAATAATTTAATAGAAGAAAACAATTAAATTCAGCAGGAACATAACTGCTACTGAAAACTCATTGGGCTAAATCCTCCCCGCTGAAGTCAGTTAAATTGCATAGGTGTAACCTGGACAGAATCTGCTGTATTCTCTATCGGGATTAAAGAAGGAACTGTAAAAGCTATAAAAGTTATAACAGAACCTTAGTATAGGTTGCCATTGACTAAAGTTAAATTACAATGGAACACCTACAAAGCATCTACTCATTATGATAGAATGCATATTTAAAATGTTATTAAAGTTGGGATAATGGAAAGGGTTACCCATTGTACAGGTATTTCTGAACATTTCTTAGAAGATGTCATTGATCAGTTACTGCACGAAAATACAGTACATGTGACAGATATGAAATACACATGCTCCAATAAAATGCCTTTACAATGCTTTTCTCAAAGAACAAGGTATTAATTGGCCACTGTGAAATTCTGACAATGTTTATTTTAAAAGTCCAAAGCCCCTAAAACAATTGAGAATCAAAGCCACTTCAAGAGGGAGGAACTCTAAATCAACTACAAATTAAAAAGCTCTCCTCTGGATGTAGTCACTGAAATCCTAGAAAATTTAAGTTAAAACTACATATACTGCTGACAAAGAAGCATAGGTCCTGATCCAGCAAAGCCATGGCACTTCTTGCATGCTTACAGTTACCTGCACGCTTAAGTGCTGTGGGGATCCAGAATACCCTCTCCTGTATCTGCACTGAGGCCCCGATCTGCTCCTACTGAAATCAATACAAACATCATATCAAAGGGAATAAGATCACTATAAACAGAGAATATGTCTCCACATATTTGTGTTCTGGTCAACGGAGTCACTATGTTACACAAAGTCTTTCCAACCCAGAATTGATAAATACAGTCAGCAAAGCAGATTGCACAATGCAGATTACAGAGGGAAAGATATGTGGGGCCAGGCTAAAATGTACTGTATCAAGGAGGGCCAGAAGAAAATTAAGTGAGATAGTGCACCATGATTAAACAAACCACACAACATTCACAAACAGCATCTAGTGGCATTTTCTAGTATGTTTTATGATCTTTTGCCATAAAAAAAAAAAAACACCACGAGACAGAAACATGAACTTGATGTGGCTTCTCCCTACATTTCACAGTGGAAAGAAATCTCATGGGTGGATGTTAGTTCCTTTTTGTTTATGTAATGTTCTAGTTTGGTAATATTGACATTTGCCAGTTGGAGAACAAGAAGTTAGATTCCACTGCCCCACATTCTCAGCCCATCCCTAATTAGTCCTTTAGTGACCTGATGATATCTCACACTGCTGGCAAGTTAGTACTAGATGAGAAATGCTATTTGCTCACAATCCTAAAATCCTCTTCCTTGTCCCTCCCCATCTCCTGACCCCAAATGTTGCTTTAAATGAAGCAGTTTTGCTATAAGCTGTCTGAGTTTTAAAGTGTTGTTATGACCTAATTAAATTTCATCACTGAGCAATGACAAGCCTGGTACTGTTTTGAATTTATTTTAAACTCTGGCTTCAGGTTAAATTAGTGGGGAGAAAACCAGGGATAGAATTAGATAGGAATTACTCCCAAAACAAATGAAAATTACCTTAGTCATTTTGATCTGTATCATATTCCACTTATCACTGTGGGAAAGGAAGTATGAAAAAGCAGAGGCCTACTTTAAGACAGAGTGCTCTTAACCATCTGTATTTTAGTATCAGTTTCTATTAACCTAAATGATTTCTAGGTCTATACATATAGGTAAATATACTTGGGGTTAAGATTTGGGGCGAAGATGTGTGAGGGCTTGAAAACAGAACCTTAATGTGGTTGTATCATTACATCATCCAAGCTGAAATCCGAGTTCATCATTGTTCCACCCATAAAGACTGACAGACACAGCTGAATTTCTAATTTCTCTAGAAGAAGAGATTGTTGAGCTGGTGACTGATTGTCAGTGGCCTTTGTGATAGGAAGATTTCTTACCTTTGGATGGGTAACATCTTAATAGGGCAAAAATTTTGAAAGAGAATAGGCATGCAATTGTGCGTGTGAAATGCACACACATAAGCTTATGCACATAGACTTATGCAAATACATAAGCCTGATCATGTGTACAGTTATGAAAATTACATCTGCAACAGAATTAGCTATTTGTGTGTACACCTGCTTGAGTGACTGAAGTAACTGTGTGAAAAAGCGAATGCCCATGCTTTCCAAAATGGGCCCATCAATTTATCTTTTGTCTTCTGCTCTCAATCTGGTGACTAAAGTTTTCACCTTAAAAATCTCTCTCACAGATTACTTAGGTATACAGTCAGCTTGTTATGTATGAAACACATTGGGCATGATTTAATTCCACTTGGTATCATGCTCCAAGTTTGACAGACTGCAGCATAGAGAGGTTTTCAAACTGTAGCTGTCAGGGAGTCTTCTTTCCGCAGGTGTAGACACAGTCCTGCCCAGCAAAACTGTTTAGGGCATTAGATAGTCTGGTAAAACCAGAGAGCCTTTTCTCTCAGAAACACAGTTAAATGTTTCAACCTGAAAGAAGTTTTCTATCTGCTTTGTGAACAAAACCAGCAGGATTCAGACATGCGCTGCGCAGCACGTTCCTCTCAGAGTGGCATGGTTTTTCAGTAGATAGCTGCACAGGACTCAATAGTACTTTGGGAAATGCTAACTCCAGTTCCAAGACTGCACCCCTTTAAGCTTTGTGTGAGTGCAGAGGAAGAACAGTTCTATGTACAGCCTAGTATACCATGAGACTGCAGTTCTCATTTCCAGTGGATATCTCAGATACACAGGCTATATCTGCTACCTCCTTCACAGCCCTTCAAGTCCACTCCCCTTATGAAACTGCAATTTCTGAATCTCATGAGGTTTCCGTAAGTCCCCTGGGATTTTCACAAGATTGTAGGCTATGGCCCCATGTTTTGCTTTACATTAATTTACCTCTGGTAATAAACTCAGTTACCCAAAATGACAGAATTTTTAAAAGTCTATTTTACTTTTCATCATTAATTATATTTGTTGACAGCTTGGAAAGGGACAATGGTCAATTCCACTGTGCCTTATAGTCAACTTCAAATTTAGTGTCAGTCACAAATCTGATGCAAATGATACAAAGGAATGTTTACAAATAAGCTGTTTTCAGAGTAATTTTTAAAAAGTCAATGAACTATAATTATTGAGCTTACTGCAGGTTTTGTAGAAACATTACAAAACCTTAATTTAGAGGCACAAATCAACCTGACAGTGTGTGTCTAATCTGGGACAAACACCTTTGTATATCAGCAATATTTCAAACCACACATTTAGAAAAATTGATAATGCATCAAGGGGAGAAAGTAGAAAAAGTAAGGATGTAAATAAATGGACGTGGGATCCTTAAAGGGAATTCTAAGTACTACTTATATAGCTTCTATAGTTTTATTGCTAAAGTCAAGTATCAGTAATGGCTACCTGCATTTCTCTATTTGATTTTTCGTTTACAAATATCATTAACTCACAGAAATAAGGTATAACCTTTAATGCAAAAAAAAAAAGAACCACAAAAAGCAGAAGTTACTAAACATATAGCTTAAAATTTTGTTTCTTTTGCTAATTTAAGATGAAATCTTAATCAGCCAAGTCTCCTAATGAAAAAAAAGTAACACAGACAAGCAACTCAAGCAGTGCAACAGGTTTGAATGTTTGAGTATTAGCTACAGGTTAGTCTAATAAAAATTATTCTACCCCTGTTTAAATAGCAATATTTGGAAATAGTTGTTTGTCAATGAATGTAAGTTATACCAAAACACTGGAACACACTTTAATGGAACAAAAATTACAATAAGAGCCTCCTAATTCTGACTGATTGTATTTTCAGAAAAGTAACATTTTCAAGGCTTCTTTTCTTGTGGGAATACTTCAACAATTAGTAAGCCCTCACTTAGACAACCAGAAGCTTTAATTGTTCGCCTAGCTTTCAAAAGAACATTTCAGTACACTGAACTTATTTCATATTCAGTGTGATTATCTTGAAACATACATATACTCAAATCTCACATTTAAGAACCTTGACCACAGATTTATGGCATTTCTAGTCATTAAAATTAAGCTCCATACAAACACAAATATAGAAAAAAGGTATTGGACAATTGGTCTGAAATGTTTTGAAAAGAACTATGTCTGCTGAAAAACTAAGTTGCAAGGGACAACAGTTCTGCCCTCTAGTGGAGATGCTTCCTATTCATCAGCAACACAAACACTTCAAATTTAATTCCACAACCAGAAACGTTTTCATTTACAGCCAAACACATTTACTATAAAATTACTGATTGCTAAACATCAAATCTCAAGGCTACTAGACAAATGGTTATTATCTCAGGAAGTTTGAAAGGACTAGTTCTGAACTGCTGACGAAAGCTATACAAAAACATGGCTCAGCAAATTGTGAGTCAGTTTGATATGAAAACATGATGTTCATTCAATAACATTCCATAAAATCCTCTCTTTAATCCATCTATTCAAGAACCTATACCACATGTATTGTTTGCATTCCCTTCTATTTGTATTTAATTTCAATTACAAGAATACATTTTACTCCTGAGACTGTAAATAATGCATAACCCAGACTCGAACTATAATCAAACTCCCATTAAGCATTTGCAGTAACTTTAAAGATTTTTGGTTCAGTTTAAAACTTGGAAGACTATATTTAAACATGTCTGAAGGGCATGGTATTGACCTGAATGTACAAGTAACACTTTTAAATGGCAGTTTGTTCATTTCAGATCACTTTAACTGAAGTTGAATACAGATGTTCATTTTCAAAATGGTATTTGTTGAGCACATGGATATAAAAAAATCATGGAATAACTTTCAGAATATATTTTGTGGCATTCAGGTCTCCTTCTTCTGCATAACAGCATTCTTTACTTGCTGTAAGAAATATAGTCTATTATTCTATTATGCGTCTCTATCGAAGAACAGAAAAACCATACATATGAAGGCTGAATGAATTTGTTTCTATTATTGAATTTCGACAACATGCTCTTGATAGAGACATCATATTTTCAGAAACAGGATTTAAAAAGCTAACAAACTTCACAAGCTACCTGTCAAAGGCTGTCATTTAAAATTTCCATTTTACTGTTATGAGAGATTATCTCTTACAGATTATTTCATCAGGACTTGTTTAACACACAAATAAAATTCACCTTTATACTAACCATCTTGGCACTTAACACACCATAGATCATATTCAAAGTTTAAATATTTTTCCTTAACCTGATAAGACACACCATATTAATAAACCAATAACAGATTAATGAGCAGGTGATATGTCCTTCTATTCAGTGCTGAGATAGATATTAAAATAATAATCCACCTCTAAAGCCTAAATCTGCAATGAATGACCAGCAGTGTGCATTGATCATTCACTTCATCAACAGACTGTATTCAATCAAGAAATTGATATTTCTGCACAAACACACCCACAGTGGAAGATTAATGAACTTCACGTGCTCAGACTACAGCCTTACATCTTTATCATTTTCTTTTCAAAGCCTCACCCCTTTCCTTTATTTTCTCTAGTGATTTACAGTACATAATATTAGTGTATGTTTCCTAAAGGCAAAGCCCTAGAAATGGCAGCACCAGGTTGGACATATACATGCTGAACAGGAGTATATGAAAACCTTCCTTCTGGGTTTTCCCTGAACCGACATGTAAGTCCTCAGCAACCTGCTGGGCTACCTTGTCATTTAGCAATTCCTAAACTCAAGGGTAAGCCCTCCTCGTCCGGCATAGCCCTAGGTGGATGTTTTTAAAACTCCTACATCTAGCCTGTTCGGGTCACTCAACTACTCTTCACATTTGTATCAAACCTTCTGTGCAAAATGGGGTTAGTTTTCTTACAGACTATTTGTAGAAGGGCTATAGAACCCAGTTTGGGGTTAATTTTTTGGATGACAGGGAAGGGAGAGTAAAGTGTTCTTATAGATGGATGTTTAATGATAATAAAATACTTGAATTTCTAAACCTAATCCATAATGTTAAACACAGCAGCTTTCAATTATTATTCTTAGCCTCCTAATATGCTAAAAACATTCACCCCGCCCCATTCATCAGCCAGTTTTCCCAAGCATGCCAAGACTTCTCTGGCAATTCCCCCTATGGATTACAAACATGCAGAGGTCTATGGGATACGATGAGCAGGAAGGGGACTACGCTTCAGGAAAGACTGGGTAGCTGATGAGAAATCACTACATATGGCTGGTCTGATGCACTAACAGGTGTCTCTAGGAAAGTTTTGAACTAGAAGACCCTAAAAGGGTTACAAGCGAACATGGACAGCCAATGATGCCAAGGAAGGGGCCAGAGCTACACCTGCCAGTAGGTGAACTACTGTTTGCTGAAAAGGGGAGATAAAGTTTACCGGGAACACTTACAACCTGGTTTGGAGAGGTAATAAGCAATCTCAACTCCAGCTGAAGTCAGAAGGAACTGCAGTTGCTCAGCAACTCTGAAAATCAGGCCATAAGTGAAAACAACACCCTTTAGGAGAGACCCACAGGGAGAAAGCAGCGTGTTTAGTAACAGCAAGGACCTCGCTGAGCCCAGGGGAGAACAGGGCTCGCTTTTGGCTCTGGGGGCCAGGCTTGGGTCACAGCTCCCCAACTGTTCGGCTCAGTTAGTGACTAATTAAGGCCACTCTGCCTTTGCAGCGCCAATCTCCCACCGCCCAAGGATCCTGGCTGGGATCGAGACTCCTGGGGCCCCAGTGAGAAGTTGGGACTCGGGAGAGGAGCATCGCCCCCTCCCCGCGTCAGATGAGCGGCTCCCGATTTACCCCCAATAAACCCGGGAAGCGGTGGGGGGGGGAGTGGTCCCTGCTCCATCGGCTCCAAGGCAGCGATCTTCCCACGGACCCAGCCCCAACCACAGCATCTAACTGCAGGCACCATCTTCCTCGGCCGCTCAGCACGGGGAGATGGGGGTTAGCCTCGCACAGCAGTGGCGCCGGGGGAGAGGAGGGCGATGGGATCAGAGGCCACGGTGGGGGGCTGCTGATCGGCGTGTGCCTGGCCGGCCGCCCCGCCCCGCCCCGCCAAGGGACAGGGGAACTTCGGCAGCAGCCCTTACCCTGAGGTCGCCGCGCCGCCTCCCCGTCCACGAGCTGGAAGCGGGCTGCCAAGCACTGGGCGAGGAAGAGCGCTGCAGCCGCCAAGCGGCCGTGCCTCGGGCTCGCCATCGCCCCGAGCCTGCCGGGCTCGCTCGCTGCGCCGCTCGCCTGCGGGGGGCCCCGGGAGCGTCCCGCCGATCCCACTGCTAGCCGCGGCCGGGGCGCCTCTGGTTCGCATCGGCTCCCCTCCAGCCGCGGGGAGACGCCTGGCTCGGTCCCTCCGGCGGGAGCAGCCCCAAGAACGCGGCAGCTGGCGAGGACGAGCCCGGCTCCGGCCGCCAAGCGCCCAACTCTCCTTCCCCGCGGCGGCGGCGGCGGCGGCTGGCCGGACCCCACCACGCCGCCCTGCCCGCCCAGTGGGAGGGGGGCTGATGGCTCCGCTCCACGCGCCGTTCGAAACCTCCCCCTCCCCTCGCGGGAGCGGCGCGGCTCGAGGGGAGGAGGAGACACAAGAAGTTTAAACCTCCCCACCCCCAGCGGCGGGGGGTCTTGTTGCTCCGGCCCCAAGGGCAGAGCCGCCCCCCGCCGCGCGGGATGGGAACCGCGCGAGGAGCCCGGCCGGCGAAGTCGGTGCCCGGCGGGGAACGAGGCTGGGGCTGGAGCGGGTGCCTGGCCCGGCGTGGAGAGAGCGGCGGCCCCGCTCCCCTTGCTCGGGTCCAGGCTGCCGCCACCGACCTGCCCGCTCGCTGCGCCTTCCTGGGGCGGAGAAAGCGAGGAGCCCCCGTCCCCCTCCGCCGCGGGAGGGGCAGGAGCTTCTCCCCCGGCCCACGTCCGGCCAGAGGGGGAGCCCAGCTCCGCACTGGATCGCTGGAGGGCACCGCTTTCCCCCCGCAAACACAACGGGGGGGGGTGTCTCTGCGGGGAGCAGCGTGTCCGTAGGCAGCGTTCATTCGGGGGGGGGGGGGGGAGGGAGGGGGAATGGAATCCAGTTAAAAAAGGATTTGGCCGGAGATGGGGAGAGAAAGAGGCATTTTAGGTAATGGTGGAGGAATGTCCCTGAAACCCCCCCAAACTCCCTGAGTTTTGCGTGGTCCTGCTGCTGCCATCTAAAGTGCAAAAAAGAGAATTAGAGAAAGCGGCTTGCTCCTGACTTTTGCTTATGTCACTTTCTGGCGTTTAGATCAGCTGGCGATAGGGAGAGAGGCTTGGAGGATAAGCGGTGTGCAAGGGGAAGGAACCGTGACAATCTGCTCCTTAGAGCTATTCGATAGCCAGGTGGGAGGTGAAAGAGCAGCGGACAGTGTAAATGGAGAAGGTCACGGTGTGTCTCTGGAAAGCGTCAGTGTAGCCATCCAGAGCCCCTTCTTCCATGTACCCTTCCATTGGTGAGTAGTGGAAATATAGCACAGAGTCTATGGAACAGGGATCCTGGTTTGGATACATTCCTCTGCTCGGAATGCTTTTTGTTTTGCAAAGCAGATGCATGTGGAATATTTCATCCCCAGAAACATTTAATGAGGAGGTGTCACTCGTCATCCTTTTGGGACAAGTCAACCCCTGTTGATGCAAAGTAAATGGCTGTAATAGATGTTCAGTACTAAACCGTATTGGAACTACAGTTTATACATTGCAAAGATTTATCCACGTGCTTAATTTAATACACTCTCAAACCTATCCCGTACATAAATCTTTGCAGGATCAAGGGTTTATGCGAGTAAAACTAGTGGAAGGCATATATGCCTATCTCAGGCATACAAATGAAATAGAGCCCAGGTTGTGCTAAAACTCGCCCAGTCCTCTTAACCAGTTAAGCAGACCGTTGCTATATTAATTCTCATGAAGAAACCTTAATGTATCAGATACCCTTTCAACCCAGGATAATTAAATGAGGCTGTTGCACTTCAAAAATAAATTATTAATATGTAACCACTAAAAGAGAAGCAATGATGAGATTTTATCTTCATGTAATTTATACCACTGTTTGTGAGATTAAAAATGTATTGGCTCTGTTTCAATTGTTTTACCCTTTAATGTCTTGGTACACTTAGGCATAAAGCACAGCAGAAGACTTATGTCTTTAATGCCTATTTTTCCTATAAGCATAACTTTGCACAGTCATTCACTATGAAGTAAACTACTGTATATATCTGAGCCATTTGCCAAATAATATCTGGCCCAGCTAAACACTCTTGGGTCCATTATGGTTGTGCTTTTTAAGGATCTTAAATCTTCCTGCTAATCTCCTGTAAATAATAATCAATCCAGATATTATTTGCTAACAAATAATTTTAGAAATGCGGTCATTGTACTAGAAAGAGACTGAAGAGGAGAGAATATGCTAAACTGAAGACTAGGTTGACACTTTGGCTCCATTGAAATCAATTGTAGTTTTGCCATTTACTCCAGAAGGATCAGGAATTCGCTCTGGAGAACTGGGTCCTGCCACAAACAGTCTGTGTGACTTTGCCCAAGTCATCTGAAAATGATCTTTAAAAAGGTGAAATTTTAAAAATTGATTTTTTTTAACTTTATGATGCATAAAGAATACCTGCTAGGTTTTCTTTCTTAACCTTAGAAGTATCAGGAATTCAAGTCCAGTCTTCCCAGCATTTGCTGGTGCTAGAAATGCAAATCGTGAGCTCCCACATTTTAATGGAAGGAGCAGACATCCTTTCTTGCAAGTGTTAATCAGGCATTGACATTAAAAAGAACAAAAGTAAAATAGGAGCCAACAAACTTTTAGCAGTGTAAGTAAAAATGTCCTCTATTTTGCTCAGCATTGTTATGTTATAATACATTCACTCATTCTTCAGTCACACTACAGCCAGCAAAGGAAAGATCTGAATATCTTATACACAGCTTTTCTAATATAAAAAAAGTCACCTTTTTAGATTATGGAGTATGAAGAAGGCCAAAATGAGTGCAAGCCAAATTTTCTTTCTTCATTTGCAGCTTGGTGCTAAGTATTATTTATCTGGATTTATCATTTTAGATTTATATTCCTTATACTTGCCTCACAAATACTTTAGTACTCAAAGAAAGTGAGGGACTATACTGTCTTGAGCCTAAGCCATCTGTGTATAGGAGTCATACAAGATTCCCCTCACAGCTCTGACAACTTACAATCAAACCGAAACGATCCACTTTGGTGGTGGTTGTCTGATTTGGACACACAGGGATTAGGATAAGAGCATCAAATTCACTTTTACTTGTGCTCTGATCAGTTAGAATTAGAACATAGATCTCCAAAGATTTTTTTAAAAAATACATTATTCTTTTGCATTATAAAAGACAAGACATGTCCTGGTTTAATTTGTGCGTAAAAAAGGCAAATAAAACCTTATAGTGTGCCAGGAAAAAAAATCAAATGAAAGTAAATAATACTATAGTGATTAATGGCAATATGTCATTGATAAGAAGCATTCATAGCAAAGCTAGAGTATATTTATTCATTTATATTAATAAAATATAACAAATAGTGAGAAGGCACCTTTCCTTGACGGTTCTTTGACTCAATGGATTTAACTTGTTTTGGACAGGATAACATTGTTTACTCCCTCCCTCCTTTACATATTGTCCTACGTCTCTAAGGAACCATTCCTCAGCTGGACTATATCAGTGTAGTTCCACTAAAAATCAATGGAGCTGCACTGATTTACATCAGACAAGGATATGGTCCTAAATTCTTATCTTCCTATTTAACACCAGCATTCCTGATTGCATCATCAATCATCCCAGGAGGACAGGAGAGACTCATTTGTTGCCTGGAACTGCCTCACTACTTTGAAATCCTCTCTCTCACCCATACATTGGTTTCACTTTTTCTTCTATCAGAAAATTTCAACACAGCTTTCTCAGCTTCTTGTGTCCTCTTAGTAGATCGGAGCTTTAACCACTTATTTCTCCCCTTCACATGACGACATATATGACAAATCCTGCAATATCTTAAGCAACCCTTGTTGAGTTAAGTATCCTAGGAGTTCTTTGTATTAAAAATGCAAGATGTTATGTACGAATAAGGATTGTATGTATTCCAATGAGGGAGAGGGACCACAGCCCTCTAGTAACTGTGGGTCGAGGGGGTGATTAGGCAGTTTCACTGAGGCTGGAATACCTCCAGAGAACTACTGTTGCCACCTGGCAGAAGGCTCAGAAATACTAGTTCAGACTTGAGTCTTTAGGCAAACAGACAAAGAAAGGATTTTTGTTTATATAGCCTGAGTTATAAATCAAACAAAAAATAACCTAACATTGAGCCTTTTTTCTGACCCAACAAACTGACAGGAATTCTGGTCTAAAGGGACAAAGAGTCCTGTGGCACCTTAAAGACTAACTAGAGTTTTAGAGC
>ML677349.1:24451838-24501249 GCA_007922305.1 Dermatemys mawii
GCTCTAAAACTCTAGTTAGTCTTTAAGGTGCCACAGGACTCTTTGTCACTTCTGCAATCCCAGACTAACACGGCTACCCCTCTGATTCTTGGTCTAAAGGGGATCCCCAAACCTTAGAGAAGGATTGGCAGGTCTATGACCTACTGAGGCCCCATGAAACTTGGGGAGCTGAAGCTGCGATGAGCTTATGCCCACAGGAAAAAAGCCCTGTGTGAGGTTTGTAGGACTAATCACCAGCCCTGGCTGGAATTAGAATGATCTCTGGTAACCTTATTAGCATCTATTTTGGTACTTGTATTGTTTCATTATTTTTTTCTCTGTAATGCTTTTAAGTATACAAGCACGTGCTTCAGAAGAGTTGTGTGGTAATTTAGAGTTGCTGACTTATATCAGTCTGTCTTTTGGGGAGTGACACCATACAGTCAGGATCCTGGGTGGCCTGGAAATACCAAGTCAGGGGGAAGAGAGATTCCTGTCTCCACCAGAGAGAGGATGGCTGAGAAGCCTAGAGCTTACAGTGAGTGCTTGTGGGACCATAGAGGGGAAATTCAGATGCAGCTGCCCAGAAGTGACACATATCCTACCTTTTTTTAATCATAACAAAAGAGTGAGTGTGCTGGCAAAGTATCTATGTAGACTCCAGAGGGAGTTGGCTCCTCCCATGTTGACTCTGGGAGTCATTTTAAGAGAATGTTGTTGGGATGGGGTGTCTTCTTCCTACATCTGGGAAAAGAGAAAATGATATGTACCTGTAGCATCAGCAACAAGAGGGGAGCTACCTCTGTAGCCTCTTCTAGCAAGAAACAGATGTGGGTTTTTATGTATTATGAAATTGTACATACTGTCATCATCTGGGGAAATGTTGGTTGCTTGTGCTAGCTCACTAGTAAGCAGACCACAAGTAACAGTACCTTCTATTGCAGATGTGGTGTCTTAGCATAACTAACAAATACACCATACTTTTAGGGCCCATAGACTGTTCTGGATCTGCAAGGATTGTTCCACACAAGAACTGAAGTGTATGGCCCTTACTGTGCAAATATTCCATGACCTAATCTTATAAATCTTTTGATCATGAAGTATTTTAGGTATAGTTATTTGTAGATCATGTTTTTCAGATTAGTTATAAAATTAAACAAAAATGACCAAAATTAAAAGTCAACAGCATCTAGGAGTTAAAGTATTTGACTGAGTTACAAAAAGAACTCTAGTTGCATTGGTCTGAAAGTAGACATTGACTTGTAGAAGTGTCTTTGTTCCAGGAATGTTCTTTTACATTTTTGGTGAAATGAACATACCAGAATATTTTACCTAAGCAGTTGCAAGGAGAGGAAACTTTTTTGGGAGGGGTCAGGGGAGGGGAAATCAGGTTTTGTTATTTAAATTATAAGAAGTTTCTCCTTTTAACCATAAACCTGTTTAAAGTGAAATCTGAATTTAATACAAAATATGTTAAGGACTAAAGTTATAATCTCTTAAAATATTTAAATAAAAAATAAATGTGCTTAATTCATGAGCCTATATCAAAAACTTTGAGTTAAAAGCTGCTTTTCTATATAAAGAATCAGGGGAACAACATCTAACTTTTGAGGGCAAGCTTTATGAATAGTGCACAGTTAGTCCTCCGGGAAACACCATAATATATCTCACCAGGATCATCTACTAAGCGCATCTGTGTGGAACCATACACCTATTTTATAGTATTTCCCTACCTGAGCTCTGATTGGATCGCCTCTCACATAATGAATATTTATGACTCCACCCATCATGAAAAACTTACTCTTCAGCTCATGGAACAAACACTGATCTGCCCACTGACTACTAACTCTTGCGTCTGGATGCTTCAAGTAAATGGCGTTCCTCTGTCTCCATGCATCTGTACAGAGAGAGGGATTCAAACAAACAAATCCATTAATTTAACTGCCTCTCAGTCTCCAAACAAAAATGGCATGTGGGTTTATGAGCAGAAATCCCAGACTATTTATAGTTCTTTTGTGTTTCTGGGAATAGGGATTGGGGAATTATGTAACAAGGGAACAGAGTGTCCTACCAGAAAGGAGTAACTTTAGTGTCAAAACAGGACACCAGGGAAAGAAGGGATAACATGCTTCTGAGTGCAGCCTCTAATGTTGATTTCAGCACCTGGGAACTGGATGGAAAAATCTGCCATAGCCACAAGTCATAACACCCCTTCCTTCCCCAATTTGGGAATATTTTCCAAGAAACTCCTGGACTTCTGGGTTTAAAAAAAAAAGAAAAGGAACATGTGCCAAATATAAAGAGTTCAATAAAAAGATGGAAGGCCTGAAGGCCTGGTTGTCAGAATGAATCAACATTAAAAGTAATGCTCATTAGAAGACAATGTTTTTGCAGATGATTATTGGACATGTCTGAACAATGTGGAGCAACTGGATAGTAGACTTATTTTTGCACCATTCTTGAGGCCTGCCTACCAGATCTTACTATGCTAGTAGATAATAAAACACAAATGTATGCAATAATCTAAGTTGGCTAGATTGCTTATTTACAAATTTGAAAGTGGTTTTTTTTCAAAATATAATTGATGTGTTTGTTATGGGAGTTTTTAAATCAATAACATTTTTACTGTTACTGCTGGACTTCAGAAATGAAGTTTTTATTGCTCAAGTGGGTGAAGATGCCCTGTTTAAAGGTTTGAGGCATTTATGAATTTTAACATCTAAAAAAAATTCAAGCTGTTTCATATGTTCCTATAGATAAGAGTCTAAATTGATTTAGATAATCCCTATGATTTGTTAATTATTTTCCCTGTAAAACTGGGTTAGAAAAAATATATAATATAAACAGTGGTACAAACAGCTGAAGTAGACTGTATCTTTCCTTTGCAAGATTTTTTTTTAAAATGCAGTGCACTCACAGTGAGCGAACATGACTTTTAAAAAAACCCAAACAAAACATTTTGTTCAGGGTTCATCTTAGACGTAAAAGGTTATGAATGTCCATCAGTTGCAATGTCTACAACTTCAAAGTCATCTGCTGGTACCACCTGCAGTGCTGTAATGAAACATTAAGTTACTTGTAACAAAACAAAGGGACTGCCTTCATTACCCTGTAAAATCACAGATAAATTCATAATCAGGACCAGCAAATTCCAGCAATATTCCATAGATGTAGAGATTGCAGAGTTCATTTGTGCAACACATGCTCCCTTCTGTCTAGTTGTAGCAAAGTGCTGACTTACTGGTGCAGCATCTCCTGCTGGTCAGTCCAGGAATTAGCTCATCCAGCTCAGGAACACCCTCCTCTGGCTGGTTTCTCACCCTCAGTTACCTGCCCTGTTGTCTCCACCACCTCTGGCCCCATGTCTCTCCTAGCCCCCAGTTCCTCTTACTTTAGGTTCTGCCCCACAGTAGTGCCCCCACACTCTGGATCTTTACTCCCCAGGGGAACCCCAACCCCCTATACCCATTTGCCTCAGTGGCTACTGTTGTTCATCATCTAGCCCCTTCTCTCAGGGGCAAACTGCAGTCTGAAATGGCCACTCATCACTGGCAAGGGGGTTGGACCTGTTGCCTCTTCCTGGCCTAGCTGGTTTCCTCCCTGCAGCCCTGATACTTCTTCAGGCCTTTTCTGCAAGGACTCAACCTGGAAGGTCACTAGACCAGAGCTCCCCAGCTCAATCTGCCCTTTCCCAGTACTACTCTGTCCAAGGTACCTCTGTCTCTACCAGGCATTTAGATCTGTCTTGCTCCACTGCTGGAGTAAGACTGACTCCCTTCTCCTCAGAAGCCCTTCTTATTCTGTCCCAGCCAGGCCCTGATTGGCTGCCGCAAGCCCACTCGTGATTGGCTCCTCGGGGCAGCCCTTTCCCGGCACTGGGTTTTAACACCTTCCAAACTGGAGTGGGGTAACCACCCCACTATGCTAGCTCAGAACAAACATTTCATTGCATCTTTTAGCCAAAGACTTAAGTACAACTCCAGGAATAAAGGAAAATATTGCTGAAATTGCAAAATACTTCCATAACCTTCAGTTTCACTGAACAGAGCATGAGAATCCAAACTAATGTAATCCAAGATGTACAATGAAATTCAGTGGTTGACTGTTTTGAGCTAAGAACTGGCTTTTTCGGATGACAATTTGTGAAGACGCTCATGACAAAATAAATGCAACTATCACAGCCAAAGTAGCCAACATCGGACTAAAGAGAAATGCAGAAGATATGCTGAATATACTAAAACCTATTTCTGCAGCACTGGACAAACTGCAGAAAGATTGCTGCTGTATTGCTGATGCAGATGAATTTGGAAAGAACTTCAAGATACATTGAAGAAAGAAATACCCAACAACAAAATTAAACTGCAGGCAGTAACAAAGAAAATGAATCAAACACTTCGTTTCTTCCTAGTATTTTCAACCCAAAGTACCAGAGTAAATGCCTACCTGCTGAAGAAGATGCTGCTGTTTTGACATGGGCATCTAATAATCACCCATCAATCATGCCACCCATCATAAATTTCAGGGCTGGTAGTGAACCATTCAAGCGGTACATGTTTGATGATATTTTAAGGAAGGTCACCCTGCTGTATTGGTGGAAGTTACCAAGTAAGCACCTGGAACCAGAACTTACTGAAGTGCTAAACCAGTTTTTGACAACACTAGCCTCTTCAGCAGACACAAAGAGAATATTTTCTTCATTTGGACAAATTCATTCAAAGCTGAGAATTGATTGGGAGGCTAAAAAGCAGAAAAACTTGTCTCTCTTCCTGTTTCTGAATAAAAATGAGGAAGGAGGGGATGAGATCTATTAGTTTTAAACATCTGAAGAACAGCTTAAGTAACCTAGGAGACTGTTGTCTCATTCTCAAGAGATTTAGGAGAGTAGGACCCTAAGCTACAGTTACTTTCACCTACACATAGTTGAAAATTTCCCCAGGTTGATTTGAAATAAGCAGTGAAATTCACTGACTGTTATTCACTCTGTTCCTCTAATAAATAATATGTTGATATGAAACATGTTTTGCTAAGAGAAGTTTATATATCCAAAACATTGAAGGTAGCAAAAAGATGTATCAAATCTAGAGTAAAGTCTCTGTAAGTTAAAATGTTTTAATGGGTTATTGTGACAGATTCCTAGGGTGCAACCTAGACTGTGGGACTGCTGAGCCCTCTGTCCCACCAACAAGGAGTATCTCTCTCACTCTGTGATGCTGTTGTGAAGCTACAAACTTCTGACAGCTGCTGCACTTGCACAGCTATTCAGAGGTATGGACACTCCCAATTGAGTTACGCGAATCCTTTGCCAGCCACTCATGAACCAACCATAGGCTCCAGACAATTCCCTCCAGCTTTTCACCCCAGAACTGTACCATCTTGCACTGGTCAGGAACTTTGATGAGATAATGCCCACATGACTCTAAAGTGGGGGAGGGCAAAGGCAAGAGGGAAGAAAGAACATGATAAAAAGGAGAGACATTTGCCATGCTCTTCCTCCTCCATACATCACCACCAAGCAACTGAAGTGCTGATCACAGTAGAGAGCCTGGCTGAAGGGCAACCAGCCAGCCTGTGGTAAGAAGCATCTGTTTGTATCATAGAATATCAGGGTTGGAAGGGACCTCAGAAGATCATCTAGGCCAACCCCCTGCTCAAAGCAGGACTAATCCCCAATTGAATCATCCAATAGATTTTTGCCATGTATCTCTAAATGGCCCCCCTCAAGGATTCAGCTCACAACCCTGGGTTTGGCAGGCTAATGCTCAAACCATTGAGCTATCCCTCCCCCCGTAAGGGCATTGAAAGTGTTAAGATCAGCTTAGAATGTGTTTTGCTTTTATTTCATTTGACCAAGTCCCACTTGTTATACTCTGACTTATAATCACTTAAAATCAATCTTTATAGTTAATAAATCTGTTTGTTTATTCTACCTGAAGCAGTGTGTTTGATCTGAAGCATGTCAGGGATTCTCCTTGGGATAACAAGCTTGGTACATATCAATTTCTTTGTTAAATTGATGAACTCATATAAGCTTGCAGCATCCAGCAGGAATAACTGGACACTGCAAGACAGAGGTTCCTAGGGCTGTGTCTGGGACCATAGCTATTGGCTAGTGTAATTCAGCTGCACAATCCAAGGAGCAGCTTACATGTGTGACTAAGCTCTGTCCTTATCTTCGTGGATCCTGCGTTTCCTGGCAGATTTTTAGTAGCCTCAGCAGCTCACTGTGACCCTCCACGGAGCCCTTCTCTCTCTCTGGAGACAAGGTCACAGTCTATTAAGCCATTTTCATCACAAACCAGTGAGGAGAAGCTACCCTTCCTGGCACAGTCTCTATTGTCTCCCAATCTCAGAGACTAATTAGGGGAGGCAGAAAGGGGGGAGCCCAGGCCCACCCTCTACTCTGGGCTCCAGCCCAGGGACCCTAATAGTATCAGGTAAGATGGCTGACCTTTTATCCACAAAACACAATACAATTCCCTGGGCTACTTCCCCACAGCAGTCCCCGCTTCTTCAAACTCCACTTCACCCCTACCTCAGGGCCTCCTTCCTTCTGTATGATAAGTTGTCCACCACTCAGTCTCACCAACAGCATAACTTCCTTCCTCAGCTCCTGACACCCACAACCCTCCTGACTAACTGGGAGGTTTTTATCTGGATTCAGCCGGTCCCTGATTGGCTTCAGGTGTCCCAATTAGGCTAGCTGTTTCTACTCCTTTCTAGAAGGTTCTTAATTGGCCCCAGGTGTCTTGATTGGCCTGGAGTAGCCTTTGTTTGGCTATCCAGGGAACAGGGACCTGCACACCCTGAAACTAATGTACCTGCCTTCCAGCACTCTCCTATATCCTCCTGGTCTGACTCCATCACACATGCTAGAAGCTGTGTGTGAACAGCCCAGGAATGGGGGTTCTCACAGCAGAGCAGGGTAAGGCTGGCTCCCAGAATCGAGGATTGGAGTGACCTAGCAGATTACCAGCCCAGATAACACCAGAGAGTAATGTCACATTGCTGTAGTGAGTGTCTTCACAGAGCTACTACGTGTGGTGTAGACGTAGCCTAAGTGTAGACATAGTCTGAGTTTCTCTACTGCAAATGTAGGGCTTTCTTTAGTCCACAGCTGCTTCTGTGGTTGCTAGTTCACTAAAGGGCCGTAACTTTTCTGCATTCTATTGGCAGAGAAACAGCTTCCAGATCTGCACTTAAAAAGCTGGGTTGAGCGAGCTCCTTTGCTCGACCTAACGCCCAGTGTAGACAGCGCTAGGTCAATGGAAGAATTCTTTTGTCGACGAAGCTACCACCCCTCCGGGAAATGGATTAACTACAGTTATAGGAGAAACCCTCCCATGGTTGCAGTGAGTGTCTACAACTACAGTGGCGCAGCAGCTGTGCCACTGCTGTGTTTCTAATGAAGACACGTCTTAGTTAAGCAGGGAAATACAGCAACCTTCAGGAGAAGCTGTATTACACCTTTAGAAGACATCATATTCTCTGCCCTTCCAGGGTTGCTAGTCTGTAACAGCTCAGATTGCCTGACTGAGACAAGCCCTGAGCTTCCCTTCAGATTCTATAGGGGGAGGGCTTTTTCTTGGCTGCTTCCCATCCAGCAGGCATTGCTGACATGTTCTATGAAGTTCCTTGCATGACATTTTATGCAAATGAGCTAATTTGCTTAATTGCAAACAATTAACATCACTGAACTCTGGCTTTAAAATTATTGAAGTGCTTGTACAGTCTTGTCAAGCATATCTACAGGGCAACACACACACACACACACGTGTCAGCGTGCCTCATCCCTAAGGGAGAGCATCTTCTTGGGTAACAGAGGGATTTCAGCCTCCATAGCTCTTGGAGTTCTGGATCTCTCAGCCAAGTCTGCTAACTAGTCCAAAGTGTGGTGGGAGTTTGTGATGTGGGAGCTGGAACTGAGCCCTAAACTCATCACATGTCAGAGTAACCAAACATCCATTAAATGGGCACAGTTTTTAATCCCTGCAGGGCTAGCATCTAATAGGTGACCTAATAGGCAGAAGGCACTGTACCTCATTAATGGTACCTCAAGGCAACCAGTCCCCTAGTAAGTGCTAATGTTACTCCTTTGAGAATGGGGCTTGCTTTCAGGGAAGAGAAGTTATTAAATCAAGTTTTGACCTTTTGTGCAGCTTATGCAGGTAAGATTTTCCTCTCTCTGAACATGCAAGCATCCTCTCCTATCTACTGCTTTTGGTCATGTCACACAAGGCCTATAGTATATGCCTATCCTTTTCTTAAGGAAACAGCTCCCATTAACCAAAATACAAATACTAAACTTTGAACAATAAACCAAATATTAACAGCACACACATTCACCTCTAAAAGCAATGTTTTGCAATATAAAGGCATTTCAAAATGTATTTCATAGTCCTCAGCCTAACTTGCATGTATTTTTCCTCTGTAACATGGGTCATCAGCAAAGTTTGAATTCCCAGGGAGAAGACCTTCGCTGTAACTGGGGTGGGAAAGCACGTTGCCATAGTCTATAAGGAACAGCTCTTAAAGTGAGAAAGACAAAATATTGTGTAACTGGTTGTATAACAATTTTTGAGTCAACACTGGACTATTAGATACAAGGATTCCTGGGCTCTACTCTTGGCTCTGGGAGCAGAGTGTTGCCTAGTAGTTAGACACAGTATAGCTAAGTGTAACACAACCTCTGTTTTCATTACGTTCAAGGAATGAAGCTAGGGTCTCTGAGCATGACTGTGTACCACTTGAGCTAATGGACGATGCAAATTAACATGGAGACAGTTGCAGACTCATAAATTTGTATTTATTTACTGTAGGTTAGATTGCAAATAATTTGTCCCATTTCTTCTGAAAGGCAGTATGAACATAAGAACATACGAACGGCCATCCTGGGTCAGACCAAAGGTCCATCTAGCCTAGTATCCTGTCTTCTGACAGTGGCCAATACCAGGTGCCCCAGAGGAAATTAGCAGGACAGGTAATCATCAAGTGATCCATCTCCTGTCGCCTGTTCTCAGCTTCTGTGTGGTAAATCAAGTCTATCATATTAGAGCCCTAGGATTTATTCTCAGTTTTACTTGCATGGACCTGGTTCAGCCATTCAGTTATTCTTATCTGTTAAATGAATGATTATTGTTACCTCCCGTAAGGTGGTTGTATGAGGCCTGTGTACACCAAGGGTCAGATTCCCTAGCTGGGTAGTCCAGTTTAGGTTCATGTCTCTTTTCTCAGGGCGAGTTTATTAATCAACAGAAATACAAAGCCAACATAACACATAACACTTAAGCATGGATGCTTCTCTGCTTTCTGCAAGCTGGGAAGTGAACATACATGCTTCCCCTACTTCCTTCAGGTTGTTCACTGATCCTGGCTCTCTCCTTACTCAGGGTGGGCAGTCTTTCGTTACAGCAAATGTTGCTTGCCACCTGCAATCACATAACTCATGTGCTTCCTGAATTCAGTACCTCAGTCTAAAAGATTTGAAACAGTACAGGGATGTATAAATGCACGCCAGTACCAACAGTTTAGTTAATGAGATGTGAAATACACAGAAATATTAAAACCAGTCACTAGAGGAGCAAGTAATAGAATCTGTCAAAGTGTCTGAAGTGGCTCACAACTGTGAGTGCCTACCTCAGGGCAGACTGTCAGAAAAACAGGGCAGACATGCCACATTGGTGGTGTGGTCAGTAATTAGATTAATCAAGACTAACAAATGTGACCTCCTGTATCACTGTACTACTCTTACCATGGAGTCACAGACAGATCCCTTACACTCTCCAGCCTATCTTGTCACCCAGACAAACTGAACTTAGGGATAAAGGTCACATAAACTAAAAATCACACCACATTAGGTTTCCCCCAGTCCCAAAGGACCAGTCAGGTATCCCAGATCGATTGGTACTCCAGATCTTACACCAAAGACAAAGATGGCAGCCACTACAGGTTTATTAACTAAGAAAAGTTAATGAGAGTTATTGAGAGATTAAATCAGGCAAAATATATGAACAGATCAATCAGTTTGCAATTCCAAATGGTAAAAGTAATGTAATAAACTTCCAGTTTCCCCAAGAGTCTTTCAGGGTAACTCAGATTGTCTCTGGGGATCTCTGCTTTGCATCTAGTATCCTCCCTATAAGAGTCCAAACAGTCAGGGATGATGGATAATTTCTTGAATCCATATTTATAGCTCCTTTACACAGAAATGTAAGATGACCTACCTGTTTTTTAGTTTGATGACAGTAAGGAATGCACTTATATTCTCTGACCTTGAGCATCACACATATTGACCACTTGCTTTGAAATTAGCATTTTCTGTTAAAAAGATTTCTGTGATCTAATTTAGTTACAGGGATATACACAAATGTAAATGTTTGCTGTCACATTATAACAAGAATCCAAAAGGGAGAACAATACAAATAATGACCCATTTAGTTTTCATGAAGTTTAAACATCTGAATACACACTTATACATTAACAATTGCTTTGATTTACAGTAAAACAAGAGTATTGGCCTGTGGCCCTGGACTGACCTGGTTTGTCAGCGTCACTGAATCCATGGGCTCCTGGCTCATCCTCCCCTCATTGCCTGGGGAAGGGTAGCTCAAAATATGTGACATTTACCAGGTATGTGGGAATGCATGATGGATTTGCAAAATACATGTGTCATGTGACACTTGGCACTCTGAATAGGGGATTTTTTTTAAAGGGAAGTGCAAGCTGGCATATCAGGATGAAGATTTTCTTCTGTCAGTTGGTGATGGGACTCCTTGCTTTGCTTGGAAAGTTTCCAAAACAGGGAGAATCACCGAGATATGTCCAGATCGGGGAATTGGGTAGAGAGGTGGTCCCAAAAGGTATCAGCTGAACCTGAGCAGAAGTCCCCTCTTTGGATATTGCAAAATTGAGGGAATTGTGGCAGTGGCTCCCATCCAAACAGGCAGGTTTGCTATTTTAAAACAGGTGGGATAGGAATTAGTCTTCCATGTCAAGTGTCTTCTCAGTCTACTGTTCTTTCCCTAAACATAAAATTGCAAAGAAACATCTCTCATGTTATGTGTAGCAAGCAAATATGTTTCACATCAATAGTTATGTTATTTACATGATAAGGCCTTTACTGAGGCAAAAGTCTAATGGAATCAGTATCAATATTGGTTGAGTAAGGACTGAGTAAAAGCATCAGGATTTGGCCCAGGAATTTTACAGTGCAAAGCTTGTTCCTTCAACCTTATATGACTGAAACTGATGTGACAAGTTTACAGTATGAAAATCAATGAGCCACCAGTGTGAAGCATTCTGTAGTCATGTTATCAGTTAACATCTTATTGTCTGACATAGGATGTTACTATCACTATGAAAATGATAAGGTGGTGCTCAGTAAATCATATGATCTACTGAGTAATTTGAATATTGGTCAGTTTTATATGCTAGGACAAAGTTTGATCTCAGTTGCGCATCAGTGTAAATCAAGAGCACCTCCACTAAAGTCAAGGAGAAAGCAGGTTCATTTTTTTTTTTGACTCAAAATGAGTGATACATATAGAAGACTGATTTTTCCAGGTAGAGCTTGTAAGACAAAGCCATTTTTGTGTTATTAGAGTTCAAAAGGCATTTTAAACTCAAAAATATGATTTGAATACTGGTAGCTCAAAAAGAACTACAGTAAATTTTGTCAAATTTGGTAAAGCTAATTTATTCTCAGACCATGGCTGCACCTGGGAAGTTTCAGCAGAAGGAATAATTTTTGCCACAGTTATGCTTCAGTCTCCACGTTAATAAATGTGGTGGTAATAATAATCCTAACACGAAGCATGTAATGAATTGGCTTGTATGTATACCTCTGCCTTATACTAGATAGGAGATCAGACTTCTTCAGTGGCTGGAAGCTGAGTCACTTTACTGAAGTTGTTTCTTTAGCTCTGGTTAGAGGCCTGCTCTTTAGGTCTATTTCTCCTGCTACATGGGTGAAGTTAGGTAGTATTATCCTACAACTACAGTTCATTTCAAGTTGGTATTATTTAACTGCAGTGAAATCCTGTGAACTCTCTCTCTTATCCTGAGCTCAAAGATGGGCTCTGCCATAACCAACAGAGAATGCAGACTAGTGTGTGTTACTGCCCTTGCCTGCTTCAAATGTTTGCTAGTTCACTTGAGGCTCATTTAGAATTTATCCTTCATCTCAGTAAGTAGAGGTCTGAGCTGGTAAAGCCAAAAGTCAAGAATTCTATGCCCACTACATAGGAATTATCATATCAGGACCCAAAGTTCTCCTCATCTGCTTCTCTAACTGGTAGAACTCCCATTTGGCATTCATGTGTATGCCTGGAATGATTCTTCTTTCAACTTAGATCTTTTATTTTCTTGAGGAATCAGACATTAGAAGGCAAAAAAAAAAAAAAAAATCACAATGGATTTTAAAAAAACAAATAAGAGAGGTTTCGGAAGTGGAATGTGCAATTTTTGTTGTTGTTTTAAACAGCAGTGTGCTATGCCAATTTGGGTGTATTAGGACAATGGTTCCCCAGCCATGGTTTGTGGATCATCAGTGATCCACAAAGAGCTAGTTGCTCCATGGTGCTCGGTCACCTCTGTTTCCAAATGCTAAATTGCACATTTAAAAATTAAAGCTGGTTAATGATTTTTAAATAACAAAATAGGTGGAAAAATATCAGTGATATTCACTATTTTTTTCAGGATTTGTGTTTTTTTGTTTTATAAATCAAGATTGATCTGGTCAACATTTTTCATGTTTAGATGAAGACACAGGAAACTTATTAATTTTAATTCCTTCCTTCCCCCACCCCAAACCAGCTTTCCCATGCAAACAATTGCCGTAGTGTCAATAGGCATGTTATACAGTTGAGAATGAGAATGTACATGGCCCTCACAATTATGAATTAACTCATCTATAGCAATGGTGTCCAATACGTCCGCCACTAGCCACATGTGGCAAATAGGCTATTGAATTGTGGCTAATGCATGAGCAACGCGTGGATCTGTGAATCCACTTTTTCTGCAGTAAATTTTATAAAATCCAAGTAAAATCTGGAGGCTGAGTTAAGATGCGCGGTCAGTATGAATTATATACCAGATTTCAGGGTTATGGTAGTGCTATGTAGTATGTTTTTAATCCTTTTTTATAATGTGGCAAATAAGAAAAATTCAAACCCACAAGTGTGGCTAGCATCAAATTTCTATTGGACACCGCTGATCTACAGTTACCAAGTGGAAGGAAGGTGACCATGAGGCAGTCTCTATGGCTCCAATTCATCAAGGTTCTTAAGCACATGCATAACTTTAAGCATGTGCAGAGGAGGAGGATGGTGTAGAATAGGGGATTAGTTTGGCACTTGGGAGACCTGGGCTGAGTCACTTACAGGTGGAGAAGCAAGGTTTAGAGGAAGTAAAATGGGGATAACAGCACTGTCTTATCTGATAGGGAGGTTGAGAGTTTACATACATAAAATAGTGTAAGATGCCCAGATACTATGGTAATAGGGGCCAGATGTACCTACAATAGAAGGGCCTGCTCCTATGGTGAGAGTTATGCAGATGCTTAAGAACCCTGCTGAACTGGACCTTCTGTTACGATATGGTCCAGACTATCAAATTGAGAATGAGACTTCCTGCCTAAGCCATTGAACTAGTTTTGATCAAATACAGGTTTAAGAAAACACCTTTGTCCTCTTTCCCTTAATTCGCCTTACTATTCTTCTGAGTCTTTGAGCCCTTGTTTTCCATTTCCTAAATGGTGTCACTCCCAGAAGCTGTTTTCCTCTGCAAAGGCAGCTTAATCCTCATTCATCTCACTCGTCATACATGGAGCCCGTCGAAGAGCATCACTCATTCCATTCAATCACTAGAAAAGCACTTTCAAAATACCTATAGGAACTGCTACATCTTAGAATTAGTTTAATCAAATTCTTCCTTCAGAAGACAGAGGAACCAGAAAAAGAGAATAATGGAATATCTACGGTCAGCTCCAGAGGAGATGAGCCTGAATGCAGTTCTTACTCACAGTACTGCACCTGGTAATGTGACTAATATAGAATTACATGTTGAAATACCCTGAAAAATGCATGCTTCTGTGATACCAGCATCCTCAAATACTGTTACAAAGCATCTAAGCTTGAGGGCAGTACTGATGGAGCTATTTACATCACAGATGGTTAACATAGTGGGTTAGGATATAAAGGATTTTTGTATGAACCACATTTTTGTATAAATACTCTGTGGCAAGGCACCTCCTTTGTCTCACCAGACCAAGCACTTTGCCCTCTGGCAATAACAGGTCTGGGGTAAGTCAACCTTACCCCACTTTGGGCAGCTTTTGTCCTCCCCTTTTCTGTGCTCCTTTGGCTGTATTTCCTGGGTAGGCCTCAGGGCAGACCTATGAGGTGATTCTCCACCAAACAAAAGGGGGTCTAGTCCCATAAACACAAAAACAAAGGGTGATACTTCCCTTACCTCCTCCCTGGGGCTGGGTGTCACTCTGTAGTCTGCCTAGGGATGGGCAGGGTGTCTCAGTCCTTCCCCTAGCAGGCCCTCAGGCTTGTCTGCTTCTCCTGTGGGGAAGAGCACAGCCTCCTATCCTGCAAAAGTTCAGTGGTAGCTCTTAACTGGATCCAGATCTTCCTAATTGACCTTATAACCCCTTTGGGGTTTAGACAGCATGGCCCTTTAAATCTTTTTCCTAAGCAGGGAGAGAGAGCAGTGAGAGAAAGTAGTGAAACTCTAGGGTGTGGCTCTGGAGCTTGAGAGAGAGAAGGGCTGCAGCCCCTCACAAAGTGAAGCAGCAGAAAACCTGGCTGGAGCCTGGGAAGGATAGAGCAGCTGATCAGGGACACTCCAGGGCAGGAGTCAGGAGGGGCACTGTGCCAGGGAGGAATTGCACAAGGAGGACAGTATCACTGCTGTCCAGAGGTGCGTGGGGTTGTGAGTACTGGGGTTTGTGACTGCACTGGGAACAAGGAGGGAGGCTGCTAGCTAGTTAAATGGGGAGGTGGTCACTCTGTGTAGCTCTGCAGAGAGTGGTGGAAGAGGGCACCAGACAGGTTTGCTGGGGAAAGTTCATTGACGATGACAACACCAGGAGCACCCAAGACTCACCACTGGACTGGAACTTTGCTCAGGACCTCCTGAACTCTGTGCAGACACATTGCTCAGTGTCTGCTCTTTCAGACTGTACTACCACTGGGGCTGTGGGGCCTTGGTTTAGATGCAACCCTGTTTTATTGCTCTCCCTATATTTCCACTTGTTGTTTTTCTCCTCTCATCCCCTCTGTAAAATATTTCTCTTTCTTATATCCATTGGACTTTTCCCACGTGTGTGTTCACTCTGGGGGGTTTGGAACAGGTGCCCCTGGGAGGGGGAGGGATTTTTCCTGCTGCATCCCTACACGCATTTTCTCTTGGCCAGAGCTGCCTGCAGACTCCACCTTGGCTATGAGGGTGCTAAAGTTACCCTTGGTGGCCTGTACAGGGACTTTGCAGTACACACATGCACCCACCTACATTGCTCACCTTCACAGAGCAAAGAAACTTGAGTGACATTCATCTCAGTTAAAAAAATGGAGAGGGGATTACTACAAGACCTGTGCCAAGGGGCACAAATCCCAATAACCAAAGCTGTCCTGGTGGCAGGGTTCCCCTCAGATGGAAAGGATTTTCCTGCTGCATTCCTGGGCTCTTTCTTTTGGCCAGAGCTGCCTGCAAAGCAGACTCCATTTTGGCTACAAGGGCACTAAAGTTACAACCTGAGGTAACCCCTTCTCAGCTATAGGGAAGAGTCCTTTAACATACTAGGCCATATCTGCCGTCCCACACCCTCTTGCAGCTGCCTGGCCTGACTTTGTCACAAGGCACAGAGAGCAGGTTCTAACAATGAGGAGGAGAATTTAAAAATCTCTCTTCCAAAGCAATTTTTAGTACAATAAATACACAAGATAACTTATATTCAAAATCTTCTTTGCTAGTTAGACTTTTCCTCCTACATGCAATTTCTATAAAGATAATCTCGATGTTAGCCTCATTTGGATTTCAGTTTACTGATTCTTACTGTTTTGTTGTTTTTTTTCAAGAGGACACCAGTCACTTTTATTGCAGACTTTTTCCACTACGGGTAGAGTCCACAATGTCTACATATCACTAAAGATGCTTAAATTACATTGCTTATAGCAGAGCCAGCACAGCAGCAAATGCCATGCAGAAACTCATTTAAACAGCCTAGGGCTATGTGGAGACAGTAGTCCAAGTTCTACCCTCACATGTGTGGGACTTGTAATGACTTCATCAGGAGAACTACATTTGTATTTGAGATCAAATGCATGAGGCACAGAGGACTCCAATGCTGATACTAGTAAGGAAGTAAGAGTCCTTCATCACGTATTGAAGAGTGAATATATACTCCTGTCTAAAACATCTGGGTACCAGCCTTAGCAACTACATGAGGCTTTTTGATATAGGCTTTTTGATATAGTGTTGGCCTCAAGTACTGCATAACATTACCTACTCTTTTTCTAATATGAGCCTACTTCAGAGACTAGAACTATTGGCTAAGAGGTAGCTGGCTCAATCTTTATTAATGCTACTTTCCCATTCTCTTGCAAGTACTTTATGTCAATCTTATAGGGCCTTTCTGTATAAAAGAAACTTCACATTAATAATCCATCACACCTGAAGTGTCTACTAAAGGCTTAAAGGCCACCTTGGCATTTGTTTTCTCTGTTCATCAGCTTGCTGAGTCAAAATAAAAACAGTAGCAGACACTTGCTAACTGTCCTGCACCCTTCCCCACAAATGATCCACAGGAAATAAGAATTAATTTTATTCATTCCCCTTCCCTCTCCCCTAAACGAATGAACATGTTGTGCATTGGACTGTGCATTTCTTTATATCACTCTATCACTCTTTATTTGTAACCTCCCCATCTCTCTTCCTTCCTAACATCCCTCCCTGTACAAACAGAACATGTTCATGAAGAGTGTCTGATGGATAATGTGTTCCTGCATGAGGTAAACTGTTTTCTCACTAAAAATAAAAAAATCTATCAATGTTCTCGGAGACTGGTAGTGTTTACTAAAGAGCAAGTGCAAGTTTACTTTTAAGATCCACGAATATGGGTGCCAGCAACAGTGATTCAGCAATATTCAAGAGGCAAGAAGAGAGAGTTAAGCAGTGACCCTGAAATAACAGTATATTAAGGTTTTCAACTCAACTCTGGTGAGTACAAAAAAAATTCTAAAAAAAAAAAAAAAGCTTTAAAAAAGTTAACAGTCACAGTAGAAGTGTTTTACTATTCACCAGAAATAAAGTAAACCTCTCCATTAAAGAAATACAATTCAAGTAAAAAATAATTTCATTATAGACTTACAAGGCCAAACTCTGATCTTAGTTGCTCAGGTGACCTTAGTTACACCAGTGAGAATGTGAGATAATTGCAGAATCAGTGGAAGTTGGAGCCCTATAACTGGGGGCAGAACTGGCCTTTCTGAAGAAAGGCGTGAGGGGAAGCTTTGTTGTAGTAGGGAGAGGAAAAAACTTTGTTTAAATCCAATTTAAATTTTTTTTCCCGGTAGAAGAGTGGTCTCCCCTCTGAGTATCAACTAGTCACAGTCAGGAACAAGACATCTAAGCTTCAGATTCCAGTAGAAAGGAATGTGAAAATATTGATACCATTGTAGTTATACCCTGTACAATGACTGAAATTGTTAAGGCAGTAGGTAAAGAGCCCTCTAAAGTAGTGTTTCCCAAACTTTTTTGGCCACAGAACACTTTTTAGCCTGGTATAGATTTACGGAACACACATTTTGTAGTTGTTTGGTTTTCAAATAAAAAAATTGCTGTATTTGTGTTCAAATACATTTTATTTTATAAAACAAAGCAAAAATACAAATTTAAAATAACTTGAACTAACAATTTCTAACTGGAAAGCGTGCATAAAGTAGTACAAAAATCAAGTGCAAGAGTCAAAATTAAGAACAGTGATCTATTTAAAAAACACTTTGTTTTTATACATACAAACACAAACACCAAACATTAGATTTTGCTAGGAAAATCTATTTTTATAAACAAATACAAATTTGGATTTAATGGGTTTGGTGTTTCTGCGTTTTTGTATCGCAAATTCGCTTAATATTAGGACAGGTCTGGGTTCTTTTTGATCCCACCACCCACTCAGCAGGATGTATCTCCTTTCTTTTTTCCTAGGCAATTATTTGGTGGTGCCTCCACCTCCCCAAACTACTTCCTGGCAGGATCACCAGGGCAGCTTGGGAGGAAAATTCTGACTACAGGGTAATCTTCACTTACTGACCAGATAGTTGGAGACTTCCAAGAAATAACACCAATGCATACAATATATTCAGCACAATAATTATATTAAATAGGAGACAAATACAACATAACAGGGTAAAATACTATTTTTAGGGTCACTGGTGCCCTGAAAATACCTGTAACTTGATGCATCAAATGTAAAATTAGTGTCCTGTTGGTATGTGTACTGTGCTGGGGCCCTTGATGACCTATAATCACAAAATTCTTCGCTGCAGTGGTGCAGCAGTGTGGCTGACTGGGTTCAGTACAGCCCCAAGGACTCACAAGTGGGAGAAGGTGGTAAGTTCCTCCATGGGTGTAGTATGCAGCTAGTTATAAAATCCTCAAACCCTCACTCCCTGGCTTGAGGACACAGTTCAGGGAATAGGGGGTCCCCAAAACAAATTACCTAACTAAATGATGGCGCACTCACAGACCCTGTGAATGATCCTCAAGTTTGAAGATGACTGGACTCCTCAGTCTCTGCAGAGGGGCTGCTCTCTGCTGTCAGGGATCCTCCTCAGGCAGGAATCAGGCTGCGTCGGTTCCAGGATTTCCTTTTACCACAAAGTGGTACAGGGCTCAAGGTGTAGGTTACACAACAACACTAACATCCAAACTGTAGCCTCCCAGCCCAGTGTCCAGACACACATTCAGCAGGCTGCTTCCCTGGACAAGGGGACAGAGCAGAGCTGACCATGTGGGGACTGGTCTCACCTAAGGAGCTGGATGGTGAACTCAGCCAGGCTGTGGAAGTTTCCCAGCAAACTCTACAAATGGGGAATCACCAGTGGGGAAGGAAAAACCTCACTGAGGGACCTGCTGTCAGGTCCCTAGAGGCCAGTTCTCAGAGGGAACCCTGAATGCAGACCTAGGACTCACCAGCTCCTCAAACAGCCAGTTCTGCCCTATTCCTGCTTCTGGTTCTCCACTCACTCAAAATGGCTTCTGCCCTTTCTTCCACTCCCTATTGGTTTCTGGGCAGACTGAGTCTGCCAGCAGACAGACCCAGGAGCCCATGTAATCTCCTTGGGGGCTACACAAATTAAAAATTACAACCCTTTTTTTAATATTATGATTTTTTCACAGAACACCTATTCCCGTTGATGGAACACCAGTGTTCCGCGGAACACAGTTTGGGAAACTCTGCTCTAAAGGTGTACCATATGAATGACCTACCTTGCTGGCTTTCTTGGTGTTGCAGCTCCTTGAAGTCAGATGTAAACCTCTTCCCATATAATATGTAGCTCACAGAAATATTGTTTGAGTTTCATGAAGAGTCTTATAGAGAAGATATGTTTTGTTTGAGAAAAGCTCAACTGTCGGGTCTATTTTTGGACTATTGCTCAGAAATATCAGTGATAAAAGATCTCATTCTGCCTTCTGATTTATTTCCCTGACACTTTTTAAAATATGACCACTTCAGAGAGAAGATTTGGGGAAATTGTTTTGTTTTCCTAAGCACAGAAATCATTTTCATTTTTTTAAATGAAAAAAAAGTGCAAATCTGTGCCTGTGTTGTTTCTTCTAGTTTTTGGAAAGATTGGAAATAGAACACAAGATGTACCTGACAGTGAGACAAGTCATTGTTTTGCAGGATACATGGTGCTGCATTTCACTTTAAATCAGGAACTAAAATGTACCATTTTTGGACTACATAATTGATTCCATTTGGCTATGGAATTTATGCACACAGAAATCTTAGCCAATTTTTTCTATAGTCAGTAAGATATGTAATTGGATCTTTCCAAAATATTGCCCCCCCCCCATTTGTTTAAAAATGTAAGATGCTAGGAAAAAGTCTAGATGCTCAAGAATGAAGAAAAATAAGAGGGATATTTTAGCAGTGATAATAAAATCTTCTGAGAAATATGACTAGCACAGTACTGCAAATTATATTTTCAAAATATGTATCATGGTGCCAAGTCTAGTCTTGTCTGCTTTCATGACAGACAGATTTCAAATCTCTGCAGAGATCTGAATTTGGAGAATTGTGGCAGAATAAGTTGCATTAACCCTGCAAGGCAAGAAAGCTCCCATCTGCCCTGTGTGCTCAGAGGAAAGGGGTGGGAAATATATATGCCATGTCAAAAAGATGTTTATTTCCTGAGGACAGTGCTCCTGATGGCATACAGGCTGATTTCTTTTGTTATTCATTAGGGCCAAATACACAAAGGCGTTCCGGTGCCTAAAGATGAAGATAGGTGCCTATAGGGATTTTCAAAAGCCTGTAAGCAAGTTAGGCTCTTATCTCCCTGACTTTCAAATGGAGTTAGTTAGGTATCTATCCTGCTTAGGCACTTTTGCCACTCTTACTAGGTGCCTAAATAGCTTTTGGGGAAAAAAAAAAAAAATCTAGCCCTAGGTCTTTGATTTACCCTGCTAGATCTCTGTATCTAACTCCAGTTGCTATGTCATTGATCGTGCTGGGCCAGTTCTTGCTTACCTTATTTACATAAGCAGTTTCATTGACTTCAGTGGGACTAGTTGTGTAAAACACAATGGGCCAGTGCCTGCGTACAACTTCAGTCTTTGGATACTTCAGCCATGTGTGATCCTTGAAGCCTGTAGCAAACTATGGAAACATCCATTTATTAGGAGAAAGGAATGAGCTATGAAATATTGGAGACATTTACAGTCCCAGCAGAACCTAAAGAGAAAACAAAATTCTGTTCTCTTTGTGTAATTCTCTGATAAAATGAGATTTAACTTACAACACAAATGTTTACTTACTGCTCTGGTGTTGCTCCATAAAGTACGTCCTGCACCTTCTTGTATCTCTTAGCAATGGACCATCTCAATGGTGTCCCTCTACTGATCCAAGTCACACTCAGTATGAAACTCAGAAGAGATAGAGATACTTTGGGGGAGGAGGAACCTCTCTGCAGCTTGTGTGTATATCTATTGGCAACCGCTTAGGTGGCTACGTCAGCGGTGCCTAAGTGCTGAACTTAAGTACCCAGGGGCTGGTCTTCACTAGAGGGTTGGATCGACTGCAGATACACAACTTCAACTACGTCAATAATGTAGCTGAAATCGGCGTATCTACACCCGACTTAACTGCTGCCCTTATGGTGGCGGCGGTTGGCGGCGCGCTCTCCTGTTGACTCCAGCTTGCGCCTTTTGGCAAGTTGGAGTTACGGAGTCGACGGGGACAGCACTGGCAATCAATTTATCGCGTCCTGACGAGACGCGATAAATCGATCGCCAAAAGACTGATTGTTATCGCGCGTAGTGAAGACGAGCCCTATGACAGGTGCCTAAGCCCCTTTGTGAATCTAGGCCTCTTAAGCTCCAGTTGCAAAACGTACTTAATCATCTTAATTTTAAGCACCTGCTTAAATAACATTTAAGAATTACTTCTGTGGAATTGAAATACTTGCTGAATATGGATTAATTTAAACCTATGCTTAGAAGTTATGCACATGCTTAAATATTTTGCTGAACTGAAGCCTTTAACAGGAGTCATCTGCATGAGCTTGTCTTTCTTTTATTTGCACCCTTCTGTACAACTATATTTAATTTGTGTTTACCACAAACACTTTAAAACAAATTAAAGTACACATTATGATTTAAATTTTGAGGATTATTTAAACCAGACCACTAACCATTGTGAAGTTTGTCTGTTTCTACCTAAAAACTCACTATGATCAAGCAGAAGACAGGATAGGAAGTATGTTCTAAACAAAGTAACACTTCACTAAGGCCCCACTCCAGTAGTGCATGTACCCACATGCTTAAAGGTAAGCATGTGCTTAGTCCTATTAACTTCTATAGGACCACTCTGGAATTACTTATATGCTTTAAGTTAAGCATATGCTTACAGGAGCTGCTAGACTGTGATCTGACGGAGAAGAGAGTAGAAAGATTCTCATCTTCATGATGTTCATAGCTAGCATACCTACTCCTTCTTGATGAATTCCAAGTGTGGTGCAGATGTATGCCATAAACCGGGTCATTAAATGTGTAATTACATCTTCCAGATGATCACAGAATCTATTGCTATTATTTTCCAAGGGCTGTCATTAATGTTAACAGCAACACTGAGCAGAACTGCTTTCCATCAAACAGTGACACAATAAGGCTTATCATGGCAGAGAGATTTTAAGGAAAAAAAAAAAGAAAAAAAACCCCAAACTTAAAACAAGTGTTAATCAAAGTAAAATTTTCCTCTAGTAATTTTTCCTGTACTGTTTAAAATACATACTTTAAAAAACACCCCACACTAGGGGTGTTTAGGAAGAAATAGAAAGGCAACTATTATCTGTCATGTTTAAACTCACAATACATACCTATACACACACACACACACACACACACACACACATTACAACTGCAGATTTGTTTGTCTTTTAAATTGTGGGAATGTTGGGAAGGAACACAATTGAGGTCAGAGTGTTTCTGTTAAATATTTATAGGAAGAAGTTGTCCTTTAAAGTATGGTGGGCACCCTTAAAACATGTCCCATTCATTTTAGGTAAGAGAGCACTACTACTGGTGGTATTTTCAAGTCTATTCTAAGTAGCGGGTATATTGTAAATAAGTCACTCACTACAAAGGCACCCCCTTGCAGCTGGGCCCACTGTTTTGTTCAATCAGCCCCAGTCATTAATCCACCACCACATTCAAGCCTCAGAATGCTAGTTCCAGAGCATCCAGATAGTACGTTACTCCTCTCATGTTATGCAGAAAATTGGACAACAAACAGCCAGCCATAGGGGTCGGTTGGGAGTGGGGGATCCTCCAGAGCTCCCCCAGGTACATGTCTGAAGGTCCCTGCTCTCCTTTTTTTTGAGGGGCTTTTCCCATTCAGGTTCTCATGTCAGAGTAGGTTCACAGTCTTTGTCAGCTTAGAGGATGGCAGGGAACCCTCACCATCAGGTCCCCATCCAGGGCCCCAGGATATGCGGCAGAAGTCTGCACCCCAAAGGTGTTGTACCACTGCTTCCCTGGATTGCTTCCTACCTAGCCCCTTCTATCAAAGGGCAAAGGGAAAACATTAAACAAGGTACAGTTCAGATCTTCTGAATGTCAGGAATCCTAATAGCCTCAGCAGATCTGGTAGTCACAATATCCAGAGGCCCTGCCTAGACCTCCTGCAATACTTCCTTTCAGTGAGCTAAGAGCAGAGAGAGGTCTTTTCACCTCCACAAGCTACTTAATACTGACCTGGTTTGGTCTCCTTTTGAGCTCCTCCTGCAGTCCATCCAGGCTTTGCAAATGAAGTGGGGTGGGGCTGCCTGAGCTCAGAGTAACTCTTTAATCCATCGCTCTCAATGTGAGGTTTGTACATCTCATCATAGGCCATCACCTGTATAGTTAGTCTTATCTAATCTACAGGCAATAAAGGCAAAAAGTGACATTAAGTTAATGGTGAATGTGAGAGGTGCCTGCTGTACAACAGTGAATTGTACAATATACAGAGTTCAAAAAACATTTGGCTATTTCCTTCAGACATTTTGCCTTTGGAAGCAGTTTGTCTTTTATTCTAAGTATTTTATTGGCATGATGAATGGGGCTATGTCTGTACAACTTGAGAATTCTGATTGATCTGGCAAAGTTGTGTTATGAAAATTTGCTATGTTATGAGTGCCTGTATGTATGTGGATTCCATTGCTGACAAGCTTTGTGGAAGGTACACACCAGCCAAATGCAATAGAAGGTGCTTAGGACTTATGGACCTTTTTCAGGTGCAAACCTCTAGGACAGCGAATTAGCTGCCTCCTTAGACAACCAGTTTAGCGGACTCCTCTGCAGGGATGGGGAAAGGTAGGAGCTGTGGCAAGTTAGTAGGATGAGAATGAAGGCCAGGTGCCTGTGTGTGTGTGTGTGTGTGTGTTAAATAAAGAAACACACTGGAAGAGGAAGTATGAAAGAAGCAGGACAGTAAAGTCACAGAACATGCGTAAGGGACTCTGAGATTAAGAGGTGACCCAGCATGTAGTAGCCTCATGGGGTATGGATGGTCACGTAGGTTCAGGAAAGAAAAGAGAACCCTAAGGGACTTGGAACCCAGCCCATAGAATGCCCTGCACTGGTGAGGAAACCGAGGCAGGTACATGCATGTATGTTTTGTATGGTCTATACTCTTGTGCTTTACATATAATTAAGAATAAAAACATAAAACTGTTAGATTGTGCAAATTATGTGTTAACGATTTTACAGCTGCTGTGTGCCCCTGAGAGCATTAAACTGTAAACCAGGGGCTTCAAACCTTTTGGGGTGCCTAATGGGAGAGGGAGGTGGGTAAGTACTTGGGGTATTTTGAGCATAAGTGCTGGTCCTGAAGGCCTATGGTAGGTGGGCTGAATAGCAAACTGAGAGTCAGTGCCCAAGAAATGTGCTAGAGAGGCTAAGGAAAGAACTAGTATTGCAGGGACCTGAGGTTTCAGAAGCTTAACGCTCCAGGGGACCCTGACCACAGAGGCTTGAATTCTCCTCACAGCAGTCCTATTAGCTGGTCAGGAGGGGGTTTTCACTAGGGTCGGTGATGATTGCTTTCCTCTATTGCTTTGTTTCTTCCTTAGCTGGTGAACGGAATATTGTTATGTCTGTACTGTCGCTGATGTTGGTTACAACTTACATTTTGTAATTGAAAACTTGCACATACAGTGATTTGTACTGATACAGAGTTCTCTTTCACTGCTTAGCCAGGTAGAAAGTGGGCTCACAAAGACCCACACCAAGAGAATACAACTGCTTGACTACGGATAGGGAAAAGTTGTACTCAGTGATTTGCAAACCATGCACAGTATACGAAAAGGCCACATGGGTCTCAGAGAAGGGAAAATATCTTCTTCTGAGGCATAGGCTGTTCTGTAAATCTATTGCGATTCTGGGTAGATCCTATTACAAGACCTGGTACTTTAACATCACGTAAGTGGGAAAGTGGTCTAATGCACCTCTGTGAAGTACAGCAGCTCTATAGTTATTTCCTATTTAAAGAAATTCAGCAATTTCAGTATTCACTTATTGTTAACATCTTCCTCAATCTCAGAATTTGGTAGGCATGTTAGGAAATCTGCAGCAAATTCAAGGGAAAGGTTAGGAGCATGAGAATTTGTCCCAAATGAACAGGTTCTACTGCTCTTCTCTCAAATATTTTGTGAGAAATTTTTGGCTTTGTTAGTGAAAAGTGCCAGTAGGAAATTTAACTTACATGACTGACTGATGTAGCATATCAATGTAGGTCTTTATACCTTGATAGTATGGCAGGAATTATATTTTTCACACAGAAGATACGTTCTTGATTTACAAAAAAAAAAAAAAAATTATAGGCCTACCCTTGCTTTTATTTAAAATGCTAAATTTTAAAATGGGCTCAATTCAGACTCTGCAGTTGCACCCATAGTTCTGCATTTACAATCAATCTACACCACACAAGGCACAGTGAGTGCATTCACATAGCATTTGTATCTGTCAGTTCAGAAGACAAACCAAATTAAGGGCTACCTGACATCTGCACCCATGGGAACGATGAGCTCTAGAGTCACAAATAAGACTATAAACAACAGTGTCCTGTGCATGGAGAAGAATTGTCCCTCTTCTCTCCTTCTTAAATGAGACCTCCTCACCCATGTGCATAGGGTTCATGTGATTCATCCTCTAATTAATGATTGCCAATCATTGCAGCTCTGTGTGAGACACCACTTTCATCTGCAACATTGGCTAGGTGACCAACCCTCCTAAAAACTGTACCCACATTTCATTGACCATCTGCGTATGCAAATAAAAGCGTTGGGGTTTTTTACTGACATGACTGAACACCAAGCAAACACACAACTTAATGAAATGACCATGGGGAGAAGGCTCAGTTCCGCCAACAACTATGCTTCTCATCTGACCTTTTTATCAAGATTCCCAAAACTACTGGTTCTATAAGACTCTGTAGGCTAATTTTCCACCCTCAGTCTTGCCTTTATTAGTGCAGTTTTACCTATAATCAGAAAAGGATTCAATAGCCTCTAATGAGGTCTGAAAGCATCATCCATGCAACATTAAGGCTGAGATTTTCAATACACAGAACTTACAAAATGCATACCTTGGCCTTAGACTTGGTTAGAGCCTGTGTGAAATAAGATCTGAAAGGCCTAATATAGCTTCTCTATCCTCTTGCCCCCCTTCTATTCCACAGTCTTGCAGGCAGCACTAATAGTGCTGCAACCTGTGAGGACTGTTGGTGGATTAGGTGTGTACCCAGGGGTGAAAGTAATTTAAAGGACTTCCCGGCACTCCAGAGTCCTGAGGACGGGGTGGAGCCTCACGTTTAAATCCATGGGGCCTTTAAATCAGGATTTAAAGGTCCTGGGGCTCTGGCTGCAGTAGCTGCAGCTGAGAGCCCTGTGCCCTTTAAATCACTCCTGGGAGCTACCAGCTGTAGAGGCAGCTGGGAGCCCTGGAGATTGGGGGCAATTTAAAGGGCCTGGGGATTTAAAGGCAGTGGAGCCCTGGACCCTTTAAATGGCTGATGGAGCCCCAGGCGTCCTGTCTGGCACCACAACCCCCAGTGCCCCAGCAGCCGGGCTTGAGCAGCAATTTAAAGGGCCCAGGGCTCTGTCTGGTGCTGCCCTCTGGGGCCTCTTAAATTGTGCCTGGAGCTTTGCTGTCAGCAATGATTTAAAGGGCCCAGGACGCCGGCTGCTGCTACTGCGCCAGCCCTTTAACTTGCTACCAGAGCCCTGCAGCCACTGCTCCAGGGCTCCAGCAGCAGGGCTCCAGCAGCAGAGCTCCAGTTATGATTTAAAGGGCCCCAGAGAGCAGCAGGAGACAGAGCCCAAGGCCCTTTAAATTGCCACCCAAATCCTGTTGCTGGAGCCCCAGGGGTCGCGGCTGCAGGGCTCTGGGATGATTTAAAGAACCCAGGACCGCTACCCCAGGGCTCCGGCAGCAGAGCTCCCGGGGCTCCCGCTGCCCTTACCACCTTTAAATCATCCCCGAGCCCTGGGGTAGCAGCAGCAGGGCTCCAGTGTCAATTTAAAAGGCCTGGGGCGGTAGCGACAGCAGGTGCCCCGGGCCCTTTAAATCACCACCCAAGTCCTGCTACCACTACCCCAGGGCTTCAGCAGCTGGGCTTTGGCAGCAATTTAAAGGCCCGGGGCTCCAGTGGCTGCTGGGAGCCCCAGGCCTTTTAAATTGCCACCTACAGAAGCCGGTCTGCCCCAGTATGGTGTACCGGCTCTTGCCAGTATGCTGCATCGGGGCATACTGGCTTACTTGCATCTCTGTGTGTACCTGCAAGTCTGTCTTTTATGTGTGCACATGCATAAGTGAAATCAATGTATTAGACACTGTGGGCTTGATAAAATGCCCATTCAAGTCAGTGGGTATCTTTCCGTCAGTTTCAATGGGTGTTGGATCAAGCCTTAAGTTACAACATATATTGCACCGATCCTTGGGTGATACTGACCTTGTAAAGGACTGGCAACAGGGACCAAAGTTAGGGTTTCTGGGAGGATTTTGTCTCTTAACTTCCTGACTTTCACACACACAAAATCTTCAACTTAGGCTGCATAACTTATTTGCATAGAATAGACAGAGGATTCCTAAGGCCATCTAGTGAGCGAAAACCTAGACTTGATGTGAAATACTGTACTGTGACAAGCTCCCACCCCGGGGGGACGGGGAGGGGGAAGGAGAACAGTAAGAGAGGAAGATTGGTGGGAAAGGGACTCTCTCGCTCCCTCAACAGATTCTGCCTACACCAGCTCAAAGGAATTGAAGATGAAACATGGCAATTTTACTTTCTAGAGTTAAACGAAGTCTCTCCTATTTATTCTAACCTCCAGCAAAATGTTAATGCCAATAAACCACTGCATAATCCTGTGTCATGGATGCAGTCACAAATGCTGTTTTGCTTCTGATTTTAAATCCATGTCACAGCTTTCCCTGAGAAAACAGCTGTACCATTCACTATTGTAAATACAAAGTTGATGACAACAAAGCCCCGACTGTCTTACGCTTGCTTTTCCCATCACATTACATTTTTTATATGCAGTTTGTCTGACAGGACCTTCCCCCGAAAAAGGATTCTTCCTCCACCAACATACCTGCCATTCCTTACTGGTGATGCTGCAGTAACTCAGTGTATCACACAGCATCTTTGTCTTTTCTGTTATGGTGTGAAATAAAGAGACAAAGAGGCCTAGGAACTTTTGGAACACCTACAATTGGAGCTGTGCAAATAATAGACTTTTCAGTTTCCTGGAAGCTCTGGAAAAAAAACAAACCTTCAGGTTGACCCAAAACAATACTTTTTTCTGAATTTTTAGCAATTGAAAAAGAAAATGTTTTGAGTCAAACAAAATGTTTCCTTTGACCTGAAACCAAGGTTTTTGTTTCAGTGTCAAGATTTACATGTAATTTGCAATGTTAAAAAAAATAAAATTGAAAGTAGGCACCCGTTGTTGGCAGCCCGGGTATGGAAGTGGGGGCACCTGCTTTCAAAACTGTGGTGGAAGCCTCATATTGTGGAATCCACAATTTCTGCAATATTGTGAGTGAAGTAGGGCCTTATTCAGCATGGCTTTTTCAGTTTCTGGTACTGAAACAGATAGGGTTCTTTTCCTTAATGCTCTTGATTTTCTTGGTATCAGTAAGAGTTCCACACAGAGGATTCCATACCACCCTTAGTCTAAGAGTACTATCTACCTCGTTGAGTTTCTTTATTTCATGATTAATCATGTTACAATGAATGCAGCCCCTTTTTGCAATAAGTAGCAAATAATTGATTCCTTGACAACGCTTCTCTGTGTATCATGGTGAGAAATTTAGATACTAATGCAAGTATAATACTCATTTCATTGGAGACCAACTGTAATGTAGTACTTATTAATGTCCACTTGTTAAGCTGTTCCTGTGAATGCCAGCTAGACTAATAATGTTGAGGCCCTTAATGTGTGTGTCCAGGTGATTATGCTTTACTGCTCAGTCCATTGTATTTTTATCTTTTGGTATCAAAAACATAAATAATGTTGGCTAAGACTTTGTAATGTCACCTGGCACGTACATCATAACAGCTTTCCACAGGAATGACCCACATGATCTAGAGAAGACATATCAGAGATTCTAAGGATTGAGATTCAAATTTAGAGCTCAAACTGGAGCTCATTTAAAAGAGTTGATACAACTGCTTTTAAAATACACTGTACTCTTTAAATTTAACTTTAGTCCAATTTTCCAAACACTTGGAAAATGCAACAAATATCAAACCACAATGACTTTTTATTTTTGTGTGCTTTATATGCATACAGTCTCCATAGCTGCATTCTATGCACTGGGCTGAGTGAGTGTAAACTGACTGTTTCCTGCAATTGTGATCCAAAGTCTTTAGTCTGGAACTGATGATATAATCACACACAAGATTAAAGAATTCCCAGGAGTAACTTGTCCTCAGGTTTTTCTTTTTAATTCATTTATCTCAGTATGGTATGCACCCCTGATTTCCCTTCCTACTCAAAGTGTGATTGTGTAAGGTAGAAAAACTCTCTCCCCTGAGCTTATTGACCTCTTTGGTATTCTTACTTTCGCTCCCTAGACAGTTTCCTGTGTTTGACTGACCTTTACTCACATCTGTGAAGCTCTGTGAAATGACACGTAGTCTGGCCCTTGAGTTGCAAGTATCTGCTCGTGTGCAAAAATGGTCAACAATACGTTTAAACTTTCATTTTCAAAATCCATGGGACTAAGGGAATGTAAAATATATCACCCCTTTCCATAGGGTGGGTCTAGTGGAGGGAGACATACATGGGTTGGCCTGCCACTAATGGAGAACCTATGTATCTGCAAGCAATCCCCACAGATCATGGCCAGTCATGCTTAGCCATTGCCCTTTTGCCGTATTTTCAAGCTCTCAACTCACTGACTAGCACAAGGGTGGGCAAACTTTTTGGTCCAAGGGCCACATCGGGATTGCAAAATCGTATAGAGGGGCCAGATAGGGAAGGCTGTGCCTCCCCAAACAGCCTGGCCCTACCCACTATCTGACTCCCTCCCACTTCCTGCCCCCTGACTGCCCTCCAGAACCCCACACACACTCAACCCCACTCTGCTCCCTGTCCACTCACTTTCCTGGCCCCTATACACTCCCTTGCCCTCCTGACCACTCCCTTCAGAGACTCCCTCCCCACACCTAATCACAACCCCAGGACCCCACCCCCTATCACCCACCCCTGCTCCCTCTCCCCTGACTGTCCCCCGGGAGCCCCTGCCCCTTATCGAACCCCCTGGCCCGGCCCCCTTACCATGAAGCTCAGGGGAGCATGTATGGCTCCGCATGGAGCCAGACATGCTGCCCTGCAGGAGTGCATACACCCCCCACCCCCGGAGTGCTGTGTGTCAGCGTGGCTCCGGGAGAGGGCAGGAGAGGTACCAGGGGCAGCCTCCCTGGCTGTGAGGCTGGATGTGGCCCACGGGCCGTAGTTTGCCCACCCCTGAACTAGCATAACTGGCTCAACTGCCATATCGTTGTTCGCTCCCCCACTGAGGCTGCAGACTACTTTCCTGTTGCCACATCTCACTTTCAGGTGCCTAGAAAATCTCTGGGCTTCCTAAATGCCTAAGTTCAGCCCCTAGGTTCTCTATGCAATGATTAGGGAGAGAGAGAGGAACCTTAGAATGGACTTTTCAAAACCCAGCAGGCTAGATGGCTCCTTTACTAAGCCAGTCAATGTGAGATGCCAAGCCAAGGGGTGTGTATTAATCCCCAAAACTCCCTCTGCCTGGGATTCTCAGCTGCAACCCTTTCTAAGCATTCAGCACTTCTGCCATTTTAGCAAGAAGCCAGGGAGGAGGGAAGAAGGATAAGCTGGTATACAGGAGACTCCCACCTGAAGGGTAGAAGAGCCCACTTCATATCTCTTCTCTCCCTGAGAGGGAGGAAGGACCTGAGTACCCTAACCCAGTGGGCTAAAAGTTACAAGGAAGGGCCTCTTCCTCATCACTCTCTAGGCCATTTTGCGTACATGTGCCTAGAGGGGCTGATCCAGTAGGTGAGATGTGAGCATGCCTGCTGGATTGGCCCCTGCAGTTTAGGTGGAGGAATGTCTGTATTTCCCCAGCGTGTGCATTGATCTGGGCTTGGGCTGCAGTACACATGCCCAGAGGAAGAAACATTCACCTAGGCTACTTTTACTGTGAAAATTGAGGCCCTGAGCAAGTTTAGGCACTTACAGGGCTTGGGGAAGCTGTAGTATTGTGAATCCCATTGGGGACTGATTCTGGGATCAGTGTCTAAATTCACAGGTGCCTAAATCCTTTCCATGCAGCCCATGGCCTTCGAGGGTGGTTAAAGCTACAGTGGACAAATGAAAGCTAAAACAAGTGCCATTAACTTAGATGGCAATTTGCCATCTGAGCAGTGGTGGGCTGCTATGGGAACACAGCACATAAAGTTGACATAGCTCAGCCACCTTTCCACCCAGTCGCATGGGGCTGCTGTAGAAGAGCTGCCAGTAGCAAGGGGGTGATGGTGGAGTGGGGGAATAGCATGCCATGGGCTACCATCCTCCTCCTTGTGCCTTCCCTGCCTGTACTTTGCTGCATTTTATACTTCTTTACCCTCTATATATATGACAGTTTCTTAGTCACATGATTTAAACACCACACTAATAGGAAATAAATGGTTCCATTTTACTTTCAAGGATTAGAGCAGAAAAGTTCCCCTCTGTACATATTTTAGCTCCCCCCCTCCATTTTCACAGGTGTGACAAAGCTCTGTCCTTATTTTTGTGGATCCTGCATTTCCTGGCAGATTTTTACTAGCCTCAGCAGCTCCCTGTGACCCTCCACAGAGCCCTTCTCTCTCTGGAGACAAGGTCACAGCCTACTGAGCCATTTTCATCACAAACCAGTGAGGAGAAGCTATCCTTCCTGGCACAGTCTCTATTGTCTCCCAATCTCAGAGACTAATTAGGGGAGGCAGAAAGGGGGGAGCCCAGGCCCACCCTCTACTCTGGGCTCCAGCCCAGGGACCCTAATAGTATCAGGTAAGATGGCTGACCTTTTATCCACAAAACACAATACAATTCCCTGGGCTACTTCCCCACAGCAGTCCCTGCTTCTTCAAACTCCACTTCACCCCTACCTCAGGGCCTCCTTCCTTCTGTATGATATGTTGTCCACCACTCAGTCTCACCAACAGCACAACTTCCTCCTACAGCTCCTGACACCCACCACCCACCTGACTAACTGGGAGGTTTTTATCTGGATTCAGCCAGTCCCTGACTGGCTTCAGGTGTCCCAATTAGGCTAGCTGTTTCTACTCCTTTCTAGAAGGTTCTTAATTGGCCTGGAGTAGCCTTTGTTTGGCTATCCAGGGAACAGGGACCTGCACACCCTGAAACTAATGTACCTGCCTTCCAGCACTCTCCTATATCCTTCTGGTCTGACTCCGTCACACAGGTTATTTAATGGCATTTAGCAATATGCCTGTAGTACGCTAATTTATAAGTTTTGGGGAAATTTGCACCACTGTGCATTCCCAAATCCTCCCCTCCTCCCCCCGCAGCTTTCTTTGCTTTCCCTCAGAAAAATGACTTTCTGACAGAGAAGGGAAGGGAAGCCACAAGACCGGTCATGCAGCCCTCCCCAGCAGTATGTTTTGGGTTCCCAGTGCAGATGGCAGAGAAATAAATCACTGTGGGGCAGGGGGTGGGATGGGGAAGACCTGGCTGGTGGCTCTACTGCTAGTCCCAGGTGGGATGGAGAGGATGGGACTTCCTCTTCCCCTGCACGGCATCCAGGGTTGTGTCAGACCCACCCCCAGATTTCTCCCCTGGCTGTGGGAAGCTTTTCAAACTCTCCCCTCCCCCATGCTTCTTGCACCCATCATTCTTTAGCTGCAGGGGGAGGGATCATTGTATAGGGAGCTGTTGCCTCATCTGCCCAACCCCCGTGCAGCTAGACCTCCTCATAGCCAGACCCTTCCACCTAGCCTCACCCCTACCAAACCCAGACCCCCCCGCCCCACAACAAGCCTCACTCTGCCTGCACCTGGACCTGCCTGATGAGCCACCCGTACCCCACACAGCACCTTCTCAACCCACACCTGGATTCCCCCATGCTAAGCCCCTCCACACTTGGATCCTGCTTTGTTGTGCCTGCCTGCCCACACCTGATGCACCTGGCATGGAGGGGCAGGGCCCTGGGGTGTTTCTGGGGCAGGTCCCGTCCTTGCATCATGTCAGGGTTGGGTGCAGCCTCACTGCTGAGTCCATGTCCCAAGGCGTTGGGAGGGGGTGCAGCCGCACAGTGATGTCCTACCTCACTGCAGCCAGTGGCCTGTGTGCCCCAATGCCATGCTGGAGCCTCCACATTTATTTTAAAATTCTGCAAATTGTGTTTGTCAAATATTGTATGCAGAATGTTTGGGTTTTTGGTGCAGAATTTTTAATTTTTTGGTGCAGAATGCCTTCAGGAGTAACTCATGAATTATCATCTTTCTTAATTTATTAGCATTCTTCCCTCTTGATAAAACACAAAAATAAGGCTGACAAAAGAAGCCAGAGTTTAAAAGATGCCGTTCTGCATGTCTTTACATGCAGCCCTCTGTTACGTATACACCTCGGACTGAACTTGTTTGCACACGTCAGGTGAACATGGTCCAAAGAAAGTGTGTGCGTGTGTGTGTGTGTGTGTGCGTGCGTGCGTGAGTGTGTGTGTGTGCGTGTGCGTGTGTGAGTGTGTGTGTGTGTGTATTTTGATCTTTTACACTAATGTAAATGCAGAGTAATTCTAGTGAAGTGTTCAAATGATTACACTGGAGTTACTCTAGAATTATATTAGCAAACCTGAGAACAGAATCTGGCTCTTTGTGTTTGAGACAGGGTTGTGGATATCTGGATAATTATGAGATAAGCACAGAAACTAGCAGTCTGGCTGCAAACTAGGCCAGAGCTTTGCCTAATGATTTGTGCTGCATTTAGCTTTTGCTGTCTTATATTCCAGTTCAGGTGTGTACATACATTAGACTAAAATATGTTTCCAAGATATTGTCAACTAACATCTTCCCAGCAAAGAATCTTCATTTATAGTGCTCAGCAGCACTGAGAGTATGAATATGAGCTTATACACTGTATTTAGTCAAGGGCTGGTGGTATTCAGTGGAGAAAAACCTGACTGCAAAGATTTCACAATATTATTTTCTTTCTAGCAGTGGTTTTAGATCTTTTTTTTAATATCAAAATTGTGGCAAGTGAAAATGAAAATGTGAATTTTCTCTCTTTGGCTCTAATAAGAGACCGTTTACAGGCCGCTTGCTGCAAAGTCCCAAGCAAATGGATGAAAATAGTGGTGTCTTAAATACAGTAGCCTGCCTGCTGCTCCTCAGCTGTCAAGCACCAGGCAGTTGCTATTTAGAAGGAATAAATGAATCTTTTGTTCCTGGTGCAATATGGGTAGTGAAAAATAATTGAAGGTCAGGAAAGATGAAAAATATTTTAAGAGAAAGTGTAGAAATCATCTTATCTAAATGTAAAATCTGAAGATGATTTAGGTAAAAGTCCCGCTGTGGTGTACAGATAACCTGGAGGAGTGACACCTCTCATTTCAGGTGTCAGGAAACAGCTACTGAAAATAAATAATATTCAAGAATTCATTCATTTTCTCCATTATAGTTGTTTACTTCTCTATGCCTCTGTTAAGGATGTTAACTGATTTAGTTTTATTATGTAATAAAATGGTTGATTTTGTTCAGTAAGAGGGACTGGGAAAACTATATGTATTTGTTAATTGGAATGCTTGCTGTCACTATGCAAAGTACGACAGCATGCTTAGAGAATAAAGGGCTACAACACACAACATTTCAGGGTTTCACAGTGTTAGCACAATTTTGGAATTAAAGTCAGGCTATGGCAGCATAAATGAGAATTCTACCACAAAGGACTCACTCTTATAAGTTTTGAACCTCTTGATAATGCTGAAGGCAATCAACTCTTCTGGACTTACTTGAAATCTCAGTGAGCACAGAAGTTGATGTTACTCAGCATCTTGCAGGATCGAGCCCCAATTCTCAGTGCACCAGGCTTGCAAGGATAATACAGCAAATTACTTCCATATTTATTCTTTCAGTACTCCAACATATAATCAAGAGGAGAAAGCCATTACCAGAAAATTACAGTATTCTATGGTAATGGTCTCAGAGAATGCTTTGTCTCTTTCCTGCAGAATATTTCTGTAAGGGCAAAATAAAAAGAATTTTGTCAACTATAGGAGCCTATTGGATTCTGTGGAGGAAGATGTATTGCAAAGCAGCTTAAACTAAAAACATCTCAAATCTTTTTCTTGCATCACAGACCGCATTCAAAATTAGGAGGCAATCCAGTATCACCCCCTAAAATCCCACTCATCATTCAGAATTACACTAAGGTTGGGAGGCCATAATTCTTTGCTCTAATGGGAAACAACCTATTCAGCAGAGAAGCTGGTTTGTTGCAGAGGCTAATATCCACCTTCTATCAACCACCAACCTAAAAACATGAGTAGTTTGTGGAGAAAAGTGGAGCAGAAGGACGTTTGAGCAAGTATGTTTTCAATTTTAATTTTTATGTCTTTGTGAAGTCAAGTATACAACAGTGTGTAAGACCTCTGACTTGCAGAGCTGGTATTCAGACCCAAGACTAAGACATTTATTATAATCACTTTGCAATAGCCTGGTCTACTTGTTTGGATGGTACATTAGCTCTCCTACTTTTTCTCTTTGGTACACAAAAAATAATGATTTAAAGTGCCCTTATGGTTCAAAATTATAGAAATGAGTAATCTTTTCTCAATAACAACAGTAAAATTAGAACTCAAAAACCCCAGGAAAATAGTTTGGATTAAGTGAAACTTCTTTTTATTAATATACTTGAATTTCATCTGTTCAAATGTGCAGTCAATTCATAGTTATAGTTACCCGTCAATTTTTGTACCAAGAGAAATATCACATAGGTTTAAACTTTCACATATGCATAGATGCTATTTTCACGGTAGTGCTATATTTAGAACATAATTATTTTAACTGAGGAATTACTCCACATCCATTCAAATTATAAATGCAGTGTCCTAATCACATACTTTCCACTAGATTTTAGAAACAAAATCTTCAGACAAAGGAAAAAATTACATACAGTATCCATTCTATTGAATGTCTACTTTGAAGAAATTGCACAAGTTCTCCAAGTTTTCTGTTGCTTTGCCATAAAGAGGATTGGAAAAGGAAGAGGTACTTGTATCTTTACTGGAAGCATGCTAGAAAAAAGGCATAAACATGTTATTTCAGCAGTAAGTGCTGTATGGAAATAGGTACAAGAATGGCAGTAGACATTAGGATATCCATGTAATATGCAATGACATAGCCCCAGAAACTATCCTTATGTTCAAACTAAGCCAAGAATCCCAAACATTTTGGCCCAGATTGTCAGTTGATGTAAACAAGCTTACTTCTCCTAAAGTAACTCCTTGCTGGGTGGCCTTGGGCTAGTCAGTTCATCTCTCTATACCTCTGTTTCCCACCTGTGTCTGTCTTATCTGGATAGATTATAAGCATTTTTGGGGCAGGAATGATCTTACTATGTGATTTGACAATGCCTAGCACAATGGGGCCCCAATTCTGATTTGGATCTCTAGGTGCTACTGTAATACAAATGAATAATAATGATGACCTAGCCTCTTGAGTACATTTTTGCTGCATCATTTTTATAGGAGTGCTTTGGTTAAGCAACTGATTGCTCATCCCTGAAGAGGTATTTAAAGCACTATATACATTGATTTATGGACAAGGATATAAAGTTACTCTCAGGGAAGGCCTTTTGTCATCCCTGACCATTTCTACAGCAACTGCCTTACTGATAAGGGTTAAACTGCTGCAGGACATTCTGAAATACTAATCTACATTAAACCACTGAATGAAGTTCATGGTAGTAGCTTCAGATATACATGGGTTGCATTGCTTCTAAAAGTTGTGGATGATGGAATATCTATGACTTTCAGTAAGTTCCCAGCCCTTTCTTTAATATTACATTAATGGCACCTCCTAATACTGCTATATATAATAAGGAAAAATGAAATCCTATTTAACAGATTATCGAAGACTCTTTTGAGAGATTATTATAAACAAGCAACGGAATGGCTAGTAGCACTTAGAACCATGACAGTGAATTTCCATTTGTAAAATTCACAGAGAAGCTAAAGACTCCGTTTAAGATTGGCACCTCTCAATACAATTCATTAGCATAATCATTTGTCTTGAAATTTTCTTAATTATGAGCTGAACACAGTGCACCCAGAAGAGCAGTCTGCTTGCATTTACTGTATTTGGTATAATTAAATGTTTCAATCTGAGTAGAGTAGATGTCTTATTTCTTTTAGATTGCCTTATTAGGGCAATTAAAAAAAACATTTAATTTAGAATTTTCAACTTAATTCAGAATTTCAAATTAAACTCCATACAAGGCTGTTTCAATCAGTAATCTAGTTAAAACACTTTACTACAAAGTTATAGTCATACTTAGTACTCTGCCTAAATATGTTTATCTATGGGATCTTCTGTGCAATATTTAGCAAATGCAAGCACAAATAAGGAAAAGTAGAGAAGTAGTTTGTCAATAATGCAGTAATTTGAGAGAAGTTTGAAATATCCATCATATGAATGAACATGGCATTTTGAAAAGAAAATTATTGATACATACCTCCTGCTGTATTTGCCATGGGGAAACACTAATTTGAATAATGGGCGAAGCAACACACTCAGGAGACTACAAAAGAGATATATCAACTTTAGAGCAACTTTATTTAACGCTAAGTGACATTAAAGAGACACATACCAGAAATATTGTCATCAAATGATACAACCAAGAGAAAAAATTAAAGATAAACAACAATTTATACAATAATATGGGCAAAAATGTGGCAATGCTACATCTAGGTTGAGACTGTCAGGAAAATCAGTTAAGCTGAGTTTGTTAAGTACTTAACTGTTTTCATCTGAAGATTTGTGATACTGTTACTGTTTGACTATATTTTCTGACTGGAGATAGGAATCACTCAAACTTAATGTTCTTTAAGCTTGGGAAAATAGCATAACCTTTTTTTTTGGCTCTTGCAGAAAAAATTATTGAAAGCACATATCATTCCATTCTTAAAGAAAACAAAACAGAAAATCTAGCAGAGCACCGAATTTCAATCACAGTGCCCAGGCATCTTTCATCCAGTATGAAAATCTCTCTTCTGACACCACACTTCTGTTTTTCAACTTGCTATTAAATGAAGCCTGTCAAGAATCTATTTTAACTAAAATAGAAGTGTCCTAGTTAAATGGAAATGATTGTAATGGGAATGTTTCCAACATGATCTTACAAACCCAAACCTGCAAGTGAATGAATCTGATCTAATGTTTCCAAAATCAGATGTGAGGAACTTTTTATAGAAAGTAAATGGCATGTCATCAGTCATCGTTAATCCTGTTTAATACTCTGATGGAATCTGATATTACTTACTGAGGAAAGGATAAGAGAAATTTATTTGCCATGGCAAACCTAGCCCAATTCTGATACCTCTGATAAGCATAGTCTCAAAATGAGGTAGGGAAGATGCTTTAAGATTTAATTTGCACCTTTTATTTCCAAGGCATATAGATAATGTTCTTCATAAGAGTTATTTTTAAATTAAAAAATAACTCAATACCACAGCAATGTAATTGAGATGCATTCACTTAATGGAGTTGAACTGTCTAACTTACAGCAGAATTTTTGGCCCACTATATAATTTGATGCTTGAATCTTTTCTTCCTGAATCTTTACAACTGTATGATGCTGATAGATGTCTAGCAATGTTTTATTAGTAAACTCAGTTATGTTCAGCAAATGGGATTAGGTAAAGCAGTCCCAATAATGATATATTCTACAGACTTTTTGTTTACTATAATATTTTATAGCAATGCAAACATTAGAGTGTATACCAGGGGTGGGCAAACTTTTTGGCCCAAGGGCCACATCCAGGTTCCAAAATTGTACGGAGGGCTGGGTAGAGAAGGCCCCGCCACCTATCCGACCCCCACCCACTTCCTGCCCCTGACTGCCCCCTCAGAATACCCAACCCATCCTGCTCCTTGTCCCCTGAACACCCCCTCTCAAATCCCCTCCCCAACCAGCACCCTGGGACCCCACCCCTTACCCAACCCCCCTGCTCTCTATCCCCTGACTGCCCCGACCCCTATCCACCCCCCCTCCTCCTGACAGACCCCCAGGACTCCCTCACTCTATCCAACCCGCCCGTTCCACATCCCCTAACTGCCCCCCCACAGAGCCTCTGCCCCATCCAACCCCCCTGCTCTCTGTCCTCTGACTGCCCCTGGAAGTCCCTGCCCCTTATTCAACCCCCCACTCCTTTACCATGTCACTTATCCCCGCCTCCCCCATCTCCGAGAGCCTCAGCGCCCCATGTCCAGGAGCTGCCCTGGACAACACTACAGCGGCGTGGTTTGGGGGTGTGGGAGGAGCTCCTGTCGCATGCCCCGTCCCCCTTAGCATGCTGCTCCCAGCGGCAGCTCAGGCCCCACCGGAGCCACTCTGTTGCAACATTGTCCAGGGCCGCTCCTGGACATGGCACACAGAGGCTCCAGGGGATGGGGGAATGGCATGGTAAGGGGGCGGGGCTGCGACCTCCAGTTGTCCATGCAGCAGGAGCTCCCCACCCCCCCTCAAGTGACGCCAGTGCAGCGCTGTCCAGGGCCACTCCTGGACGTGGCGCTGAAGCTCCGGGAGAGCAGGGAAGGTGGGGGAGGAGGGACAGCAGGGGAGGGGTTGGGGCTAGCCTCCCCAGCCAGGAGCTCGGGGGGCCAGGCAAAATTAGCTTGCTGGCTGGATGTGTAGTTTACTCACCCCTGGTGTATACCATAGTTTTCACTAAATCCAATGGTGTTGCATACATGTAGGTAAGTGCTGTAGTTTAGCTAGCCCTTTATGTCTTTAAAGTGTTTTTTATTTTCAGACGCATGAGGAGAGAATGAGGTCCAGTGAATGGACATTTGCTCCAAATATCTGACTAAACATCCTAAACAAAACAGGTGTTAATCAGATTCACCAGCCAGAGACACAAAGACATTCCTAACACTATATTGCCTTCAAACAGGTTTATTAGTATGCTGAAAATGCAGTACAACAGAAATCTTACCTTGACTGCTAGTGGCAATGTACTAGTTTTGTAAGAGTTATTTTCTTTATTTAAAAACATTCCTTTGTTTTCCTGGGCAGCATGTTTGAACAGTACTATGGCTTTGTGCTTTTTACTTCTGTACAACTGGCTGTTGCTACTTACTTTTACTTCCCCAGGTGAGCAACGATCCTCGTACAATGGGTTAGCGAATGCAGTATTATGGATTTCGTCCAGGTTCCTTAAAAAAGACATAGACTCTCAAATAGTAAAACTCCTTAAGGCTGAGCCAAAAAGATAAAGGGCAAAATTCTTTCCTGATATAACTCTACTGAAGTCACTGGAATTACACAGGAAATGAATTTGGCCTGATGGGTTTTGTTCTGTGTCTGTGAGCTAGCAGTTTTTGTAAAGACAGTAAACATAGAATTGTTTCACTTGCTTCTACTAAAAACTAATTCTGGTGGAGTACCAGAGTTGACCGGAGAGTGCTCTGCAGTTGATTTAGCTGGTCTTCACTAGATCCACTAAATCAACCTCTGCTGCGTCGATCGCAGCAGCGTCAATCTCCGGTAAGTATAGACATGGCCTTCAAAAACTTACACTTTAATGGCAGAAGCAGGCCTGGCTCAAAGACATCACAGTACAGTGCAGTAAGGAAAAGAGTGGCATGTGGTCTTAGACCTGAGTGCTATGCAAAACAGATTATTGTATGGAGGAGAGCCTGATGCACATTAATTAGGATGCTATTCCAAGAATAAGGAGGTAACTTGCAAGAAGACACAAAGTCAGGAGTGGTTGAAAGAGACAAAGGGAATTTTGGGGGGTGAAGAGCATAACAAAGTTATGGGCAGAAGAAGACAGGACGGGGCATAAAGGAGATATGGGCAGGAACAAAGTTCTGGTTTGCTTTGAAAGAACCTGCTCTGCAAGTTGCCCTCACTCCCTTTATTCTCGAAATACTAGTTGGAATTATACATCTTGCTTTTCAGCAGGACATGAGTAGCCAAGTGGGCCCCTGCAGCTCGCTCACCCTTGGTAAGTCCGAAGTATTAATCAGTCTCTTATCCATAAACAAGCAGATTTTCAGCTTCCTAATCAAACTGCTTATGATTTTTTGAGGTATGGTGAAAACGGATTGGAGTACCATTGCTAGACATTCAAACAACAAAGCCAGTAGGCAGGGTAAGTAAATATCACAAGAACATAACATTGCACGTGCCTTATTAAAAATTATAACAGTGCAATATTGGCGGCAGTATGTGGAATGAAATCGCTTCCTTTATACCACTGTTTTGCCATTAAAACTCTATAGATCTAGTATTCCTTAGTGTAACATACATACAATTATGTATGGTCGTACATAATTAATGAGTAATTATGTACGACCAGATTTTTAAAGGGATTTAGGTACCTAACTCCCATTGATTAAAAAACAAATCTTGCCCATAGTCCTAGCTGGCAACTTGTAATATTGAAATGAATGGATTTTTTTTTAAATCACCTTCCCAGTAAACAACCTGTAGTTATACTTTAAAAAAAACCAACCCATCAGCTTATTTTGAGATTACTTAAAAGTAGACAGAGTGGATTTTTATTTTTAAAACCTGTCCCCTGTGTGTGCAGGTGCTTGAATCCATCAACTGTATTACAAGATGCTTGCCTGCACAAAATTGTGCTGGCAAAAATGGTCAAACTGATGTTACTTTGCAAATTTGGACCCATATCCCTGAATGTGAACATGGTGTATTATACCTTTGGCTAATTAGGAATATAAAGATTGTCATACTAGAACAGACAGCAGTTTATTCACTCCAGCAATCCGTTATTAACTTGGATGCTGCAGAGAGAGGCATAGAACTGCAGTATACAGAAGATGAAAATCTTCCTGATGCCAGCTGGTCATCAGTTTCCACCCTAATTTTAACCTTCTTGAGCAGTCAGTTTTACTAAATATATAGCAATGACTTGAGTTAAATTCATTCTTGCAATGTTTACTGTTACTTGACATTACTCTCGTTGGAAACGATAGCTCATGGCTGCAGCTATATATCCATCACAGGGTCTCATGATGGGAATTAACTTACATATCTTGTGTCAACCCTCTACAGTGAAGGGTAAACCACCTTATCACTCACAAATATCAGAGTCCAAAAAAATCAGTCCATCGGTCAAGCTTATAAAATGCAGCCACATAGAATAGTTTGCATGTGAAAAGGCAATAAATCTCAGATTAACAAAACTGAAAAAAGAAGGGATCAATTAGGGGGAGAAATGCCAAGGGGTTGGATTGTTAGGAAAAATAAACTAAACCAAATGTATGGGTGAAACAGCTCAGATAGAATTGAATTTTCTAACATAACCAGAGCTACCACAAAAAGGAAAGTAAAGAATTAATCATCTTGGGTTGCAGACCAAATCACATGGGTGATACTTTTGCTCAACTCATTTCCATGATGGAGCAGTAGCTGTTGCTTTTGTACAGATTCCACTCACTATGGAATAGCACTACTCTCTTATCAGAGATGGGGTAAAGTTGCATTGATCACAAAAACACTTGTCAGTGTGTAAAGAGATCGTTGAGTTGCATAATGCTTTTTAATGGAAAAATCAATGCATCTGGATTTAATTGGTTTGGATGTGACAATTCAGAATTCTGTAGCTCAGTCTTGACTGCGAAACCAAACGTTGTCAATTTTAGCCAGAACACAACATACAATGCTATGCAGTTTATCACAGGAAGAGTGTGCCCTCAGTTGAAGTTTACCACACTTATAGCCAAAAAAAGCCAACCAACCAAAAACAAAAACAAAACAAAACAAAAAAACCAGCTAAAGGACAGACTAGTTAATTCTAATGATACTAATCTCTTGAACACATACTTTATAGATGCTTCAAACTGTAAATCTAACTAAAAGTCTCAGTTTATTTACAAAGCTTTATACACACAATTTAGGTTCGAAAATAGTCATTCTATTCTGCAGAGTGCAATCTGAGTAGACTTAAAAGACAGTTATTGGTTTAGAATTACTGTACCTACGGGTTTCTTGCTTCATTAGGCTGCTACTATACTGTCTTCCTGCCTAGTTCTGTACTTTATTTCCTTTTCAGATTTTTTTGCTACTTTGTATTTTTTTAAAAAAAGGTCTCTGAATCTCTCATCTTGGTCATGTTCAACTCAAAGACTGAGTGATCTCCTGGTTTTCTCTCCTCCAGTTACCTTGTGTTCTCTGTCCTAAGTGTAATATCCATCAGAAATATAATTTCTGAAAAAAGGCAAGAATAAACCAAGATCTTCTTACTATGGCACAGAATGTCCTCTCCAGGAAAATGCAGCAGTAGTGGAAATAGCTCCTATGCAAACGAAGGTAACAACTGAAGTGCTTTCATAGGTTGGTATAACAGCTAATGGAGAAAAGCTACATGCCTGTTGACTCTCAGTCTTGTGCTCTGATCACAGGCCCCTACCTCCTCCTTCCTCCCTTCCAAAAGAACAGCCTCCATCTCCTGCCGCTATCTCATCTAACCCATTTTCCCAGAGTTTCTGAGTCTGTTTACTCTCTGATACCTGCCTACTAGACATGTTGCTGACAAATCCCAGGAGATTGGAGTTCTGTGCTCACTGGGACTGACAGGAACAACATCTCCCAAGGTATGCTAACACTGTCACTGGTGGGCCAGTCAAAGGATGGATAATAAACAGAATCAGAAGACCTAGGGAGAGTCACAGTGTGGTAGACAGCAGCAAATAAACACAGCTGAGCAGCTTGAAAAGGATTTTCTAGTAATTGTTTAACGTTTATCTTGGAGGGAAAAAAATCAAGCTTCAGTGGACAACTGCAATGAACTGGAAGCCATCTTAGCACCTTGCTTCCATTCAGCCAGGAAGGGCGTCTGCCGTGGAAAAAGGATCATGGCTGGCAACCTTACATTGAGTCTGAGCACGTCACCTGGAGCACAAGCAGGAATATGGGAACCTGTCAGGTTTCCTCCAGGTTTGGGGTTTCTCTCTCTACAAGTGTTGCTCACAATCCTAACTGAGAGCCTTGTAGTCACTGACATATTGGACTGTCATTGTGACAGTGATATATACAGCTGTCAAGCCATGGAGCTGGCTGCTTTTGTCCATTAGGAGAAGAATGATACAATTTAATCCAACAGGTCTCATCATGTGAGTCATAACCCTTAACCCAGCAGCTGTCTAAGGGTATGTCTTCACTAATGGTTTGGGAAGCTGGAAGACAAGTGGGTGACAGTTCAGTAACCCATAAGCATGTAGAAGGAAAAGTTTAGGAAGCAAGAGAAGTAGCATAACAATAAATAATACTTTACACTACAGCAAGTCAAATTAATAGTAAAAATGTTTTGGGAAAAATACTAAAACATTCTTGCACAAATTTTCATAGAAATTAAAAAAAAAATCAGTCAGCTTTATGTGACACTGAGGATAACACTATTCATCTCACCTTTCTATAATGCCTTCTATCTAGAACCTTAGAGGGCTGTACAAATTGGAGTGACAATACCCAGTGGAGTAAGATAAACACTTTAGAAGAGGAAACAGACACAGAGTAGTTAGGTGAGGCCACACAGCAAGTTAGTAGCAAAGCCAGGATTAGAACAAAAATGTTCTTAGTTCGTAGCTCACGGCTGTGTCCAGTAGACCATGGTGTTTGCTAGTTATGGTGGAATGTTGATTAGTGGGGTCTCCTCAGCTGTAGCCTCAGTCCATAGGTTTGCACAGTTTAGCAGTGAGGTTGGGAGAGAAAGGCAGCCGTGAAAAGAAAAAGGTCTGCAGTAAAGTAGGAATATGAAGGAGATGAGGTGGCTTTTGAAGATGAAGCCTGGAGAAGAGAAATTGAGGGTGAGGGGACTCTGACAATACAAATATGACATGGACAGTGAAGAAGAGCAAGAGGAGTTGATAATAAAGAGACCCCCTGGTAGCTAGTTGTGTATATGGGGGACAGGGACAGGAACTGGCGTTAAAGAGGATGAAAATGGGGGAGGGGGAGATGGGCAAAGAGAAAGAAAGATAAGGAGAATTGACACCATAGAGAGAAGAGGCAACTGGCAGTTGAAAGAGAGAGAACAAGAAATCCAGAAAATGTGAAGAGAGAGAGAAGGAGAGACTGGACTGTAGGAATGGAAAGGAGGTTGAGAGAAGAGGTACACAAAAGGCAAAGAGTGTTGCTAAGGTAACTCCAAGAGACCTGTCAGTGATCTGTGAGTCTAAGGGGTATTTTTCAAAGATTATAAGAAAGTGAACGACTGGTTAAAGAGAGCCTATGTAGCAGCATTATAGAAACAGAACTTCATTATTCCAGCCATTTTTGCAATGTTTTTCCTTTCTCCTTTGATAATTATGGTGGAGTCATTTTATATTTTGGCATGTCAGCAGAGAGATTGCTTTGATTTGCACAGCACCAACAGCACAGGGGGCACATGATCGATAGGGCCCAAGCTCTAGCAAGCTCACAATCTAGATAAGTGTGGGTGTGGAAGGGGGAGAAGAGGATGGGGGAAGTGGTAAAAGCAATGTGAATGGTGAAAGAGAAGAGAGCACACAGCTTAGTAGTTCCACAAATCTTGTTTGGATTCTTGTTTGTCTATTCTTTAAATAAATGAATAAAGATATTCGGTCTTTCTGAACTAATCCTTTTTATTAGAAAAATGTTTCTATTCCATGAAGAGTAATTTTCACGTGGACAAGGGATGCTTGGGAAAAAAAGTTCTTTGGTGTTTTGCAAATATTTTAGAAAACATTTAGAGCAAAATTCTGCTCTGAAGTACACAGTGCCTGCTGGCTTCCAGGGGGGTTGGAGGTGTGCATCTGAGAACTGAATTGACCTTAGAAGTTTTGAGAAACCACAGATGTCTCCTATGTCCTCCCATTAAAACATCAAGTGAAGGGAAAAAAAGACGGGTGTTTCTGAGCTGTTATGGATCCTGGGGCTCTGTAATTCAGTGATAACCATGCAATGTTGCATTTAAGGTACTCTAAGCACTCAAGATGCATTTCACTGTTTCCAGTTTGAGATCCACTAAGGTCAGCTTGTGGTGCAAAGCTTGGTTTTATGTTTATAGCTGCATATTTAAGGCAAACAGACAGAGGAGACTTAAAAGCTGAAACCACAGAAACTGGGCAGTTAGCTGTTGCTTTGTGGCACATTTCTGTCTGCTTTTGCACACAATAAAAGTCTTCACTTACGTTCTTGGCACTTTCTTCTTCCAAAGGAAACACAACAGAATGACTGTGATTTTGATCAGTAGGAAAGCAAATGCAGTGCCCAAGCCAGTCCAAATATCTGCAAAGTCAGACCAATGAAAGAGATAAATAAGCAGAGGGAAACACTAAAAGAATGGCTTGAATGGTGTTAATGTCTTTTCACCTGACCTACCATTTTGTAGGAGAATGGAAGCTGAAGTTGGAGGAGGATTAACCTTGATGTGGCAACGATTTCCTTGCCATTCTTTTCCACATCTGGGATTAAGATAAAAAAAAAAGAAATTTGTGAGAAAGAAGGACGTGGGAATGCTTTCAAGCAGATAATATAGGGAACATGCTGAAGGATGACAGAAAGCACTGGAAAGTACAGTTTAGGTAATTCAAATGCTCCTGGGCATTTCTAGCTGTGTCCAGAATGCATAACCGGCAGGATCAACATTTATGGACTAAAAAGGCAAATTATATATACAAAAAACAAACCAGAAAGACTCATAAGCAGCCCCCAGCCAGCAGCTCTATTATCCCTGTGCATTACCAGCCAGCATTGTTCTATACCAATACTTGCCCAGTGTGACTCATTCCCCTGTTATTCCTGTTTTCTTTGGCTCCAGTGAGAATAAGAAGCGTTTCTGAGTAGAGTCTCCAGTCCCCCCAGCAGAGAGGAAGGCATGGGAGCAGGGAAGGGAGAGAAAGAATCTATACTTCTTTTTCTTTATTGCTGTCTAATCATTTGTTATTTTATTCTTCTTTTCAAAACACAATCCTTAACCAAATTTCCACTGAAAAAACAATTAACCAAAATAAACCAGCCACTATAACCCTTTCAAATAACTGCAAAGTTGCTGGTCTCTCCACTTTAAGTGGTTAGAAGTTCAATTGTGGAATCCGTAGAGCACACTCTCAATCTCATCATATGTGAATGCAATTGAAATACAGAGAGAATCAGCTTACTGCAGCAATTTCATTGACCTATGAATACATAAATCAGGAGCATATCTATAATCCAGAGTTGGGCAAACTGTGGCCCATGGGCCAAATCAAACCCTCCTGCCTGGCCCCTGCCTAGCTCCCAGCACCTCCCCTGCTGTTCTCCCTCCCCCACAACCTCAGCTCACTGCTCTGCTGGCACAATGCTCTAGGTGGCTGCAAGCTCTTACCAGGCAGTGCAGCTGCAGAGCCTGATCCAGTGCTCTGTGCTGTGTGGTGGTGGCGTGGCTGGTTCCAGCCACATGGCACGGCTGCCTGTCCCGGTGCTCTGGGCGGCACAGCTGTAGTGCTGCTAGCCAGCGGTGCTCCAGGCAGTGTGGTGAAAGGGGGCAGGTAGTGGGGGGAGGGGTTGGACAGAGGGCAGGGGAGTTTGGGATGGGGGTCAGAGGTGTGGATAGGGGTTGGGGCAGTCAGGGGTCAGGGAATAGGGGGGTTGAATAGTGGTGGGGTTCTGGGGGGCAGTCAGGGAGGGAGGGCATTGGATGGAGTGGCAGGGGGCGGTCAGGGAGAAGGGGTGGTTGGATTGGGCAGTGTCCCAGGGGGGCAGTCAGGAATGAGAGGTGGGGTTGGATGGAGAGGTGGGGAGCAGTCAGAGGTAAGGAATCTGGGAGTGGTCAGGGGACAGAGAGGGGTGCATCACACAGAGGTCCTGGGTGGGAGCAGGTGGGGTTGGATGGGGCAGGAGTCCTGCGGAGCTGCCAGGGAGTGAAAAGCAGGGGGAGTCGGATGGGGGCAGGGGCTGGGCCTGCCTCCCCTAACTGGCTCTCCTTATGATTTCAGAAACCCGATGTGGCCCTCAGGCCAAGAAATTTGCCCGTCCCTGCTATAATCCCTATCTAGGATGGTCTAGCATCCTGGTAATTATGATAGCCTTTTACCTTTTACAAATGCTTGCCTCCTTCTCTCCATTACCATTTCGTTTTAATATTTTAATTTAGAGCCAATACAGCACGCACAGACTGTTACATAGAGTTAAAAATAAGGATTGGCAAATCTATATATTGTATGAATTAAAGATATGCAAACTATATTAAAAGAACATTCTTAAGGTTGGAAAGTCAAGCACTCAAAGGTAGGAAATCTCAGAATTAAGGTTGCTTGTACAACCTTAAATTGGCCCCTTTGTGCCTGTGCATTATGATACAGTAATTATATGATCACAACTCTTTTTGTTTCTATATAAAGGGACTGGGGGAAGAAAGAGAGATTTCAGAGATTCATGTAGTTCAAGGGTCTCAAACTCAAATGACCATGAGGGCCGCATGAGGACTAGTTCGTTGGCCCGAGGGCCGCATCACTGACATGCCCCCCTCCCTGACCCCCCCCCCACCCCACCCCCCCCATGAGGTCCCATCCCCCACCCCGCCTCCTCCCCTGAGCGCGCAGCTCCCTTCTTCTCCCCGCTCCCTCTTGGAAAATGCTAAGCGCCAGGAGGTAGGCAGGGAGGAGGCAGGGGGTCCAGGAGGGCTTGGCAGGCTGCATGCGCCCTGCGGCCCGCATGTTTGAGACCCCTGATGTAGTTTAGGGCCAGAAAGGATCATTAGGTCATTTAGTCTGATCTGAGCTTGGTGGGGGGGCTCAGGGAGCTTGCCAGGGGACTGTGGGGAGCTTGCCAGGGGGCCACAGGGGCTGCGGGGAACTTGGTGGAGGGCCACGGGGGCTGCGGGGAGCTTTGTGGGAGCCACGAGGAGCTTGGCGGGGGGCAGGGGGCCTCGGGGAGCTTGGCGGGAGCTGCGGGGAGCTTGGCGGGGGGGCCTCAGGGAGCTTGGCGGAGGATCA
>ML677349.1:24506751-25053935 GCA_007922305.1 Dermatemys mawii
GAAACCTTAAATTAGAGTGAATAAATGAAGACTCGGCACATCACTTCTGAAAGGTTGCCGACCCCTGATCTAGGTGTTCATGGCTCCTGGTTTGGTTACTGTGATTCTCCATCCCTAGGTATGAAATTCCTGATCTTGTAAAAGTTCAAATTGATCAAGAATACGACAGTCTGACAGCTCAACAACACAGGCTGTAGAGAGCATGACTCCAAGGATCCGCAGTGAATTTCAGATCTAACACGAGGACTTGGTCCTATTCTCCCAGATATCCCCAATTCACAGCTTCACGCTGCATGATTAGCACAAGAGCAATGTTCGGTGGAGCACAGAACTGTTGACCCTAAGAGTGAAACTCATGCATGCAGGAGACCGAACTTTCTCTGAAACTAATACATAAATCTGGAGCTCACTCCTGGAAGAGACCAAGATGATCCTAAGACCATAAGCAGAACCAAAGGCAAAACACTATTTCTTTGACCAGGCCTTCACACGGGAACTCTGTACTAAAAAAATAAAAAACTAAACAGAACCAACCAAACCCACACAACTGAAAAAAGAGAGAGAGAAATTTATGTGTACACCTCTATGGACTTGATTCTCCATTGCCTTGTGCCTTGCGTAATCACTTACATCTTTGCAAAATGGGTGTAAAATGTCATCATTCTGATCTGGGGGTGATTTACATTCCCTTTGCCCTCTGCACAGGTATATATGACTAGCAAAGGTGGAAGGCAGTAGAAAAATAGTCTCTCTTGGATCTGTTTTGTATGTAAAAAAATAAAACAAAAATCTCCACAGAAGATGAGCAAGACAACTCTAAATTAGACTAAACTCTATCAGGGCAGGGAATACGTTTCCATGTATGTTTGTAGGGCAAATTACAAAATAAGGCCTAATCTGGACTGAGGCCTTTGGGCATTACTGGAATAATACAAATAATAAATAACAGTAATCATAATGGCAGGCAGATATATAAGGAAATGGAGGTAGATTTCTTAGCCTTCATTATATAGATAGTAAGACACCAAGATCATATCTATCTTGAAATGAACTTTAATTGCTCTAACAGCTCCAGGTAGGTCTGTGCAGCTTGTGGTATAAAGCCAAGAGTCAGGTCACTTGAAGTCAAATTAATGAAGGAGAACACTCTTAATTACCCTTCCCACTGCTGTGATTACACTGTATTCACAGCATGTTACTTTGAGTTGAAAGACAGACAAGTTGCTTCCTTCAAAGTCACTACTGGTTTCCTCTTAAGATTTGGGCAATTGGGGATACACAAATTATGATGTCTAGTATCAGAGGGGTAGCCGTGAAGTGAGTCTTAGCCCATGAAAGCTCATGAGCCCTAAAATCTGTTAGTCTATAAGGTGCTACAAGACTCTTTGTCGCTTTTACAAATTATGATGTGAAGGAGAGACCCCCCGGGACAGAGGTCAAATATACTCTCTGGGCAATGTGTTAAGTCTCCACCAGCGGGGGTGGCAGGAGATTTGAAGGCATTCCTTTAAAAAGCCTCTCCTACCTTGGAGCTATTCATTTTATTTTGAAGACAGGTGATGGTAGAAGTCACTGAATAAATCCCTTGAGCCATAAAGCTCTGAAGTTCCACATTAAGAGCGTACAATTAATTTGCTTGGACTAATTGCTTGCTGACTAAATAGCAGTAGGATATTTCAAAGAAGTGCTAGGTTTCTAAAAGCCATCCAGCTCCTACCTGAACTAGGGAGATAACCATTCCTATCTATCCAGGCAAGGGGTATCCTCATAGTGAAAACAGGAAGAGGAAGAGAGAACATTTAGAATCCTTCCATCCTAGTACACAATCCTAATCTATCTTGCCTAATAAAATGTCTTCTGCTATTAGCAAGTTCAGATGGGAGAGTCACTCTGGAGTGGGACGGTTTTAACTCTTCCAATTTTGCCCCTAGGATTTCCAACTCATTACTCCCTAATACCTATACTGGTAATGCTGTGGAATGAACTGTAGCACTGCCCATATTTCTGCACCCTAGGCCTGTGGTCATGGCTCACTTAATTCAGGAAATAAGAAACAGGCAAGATTTTTTCCTTTTAGATGTTTGCACAGGCCAGGTCTAATTTACCAGGAACACACTGCTGCATCTCAGGCTATAGAACTTTACATTACATTAAGGACTGTACATGTAAAACTCAAAACAATTAAAACTAATGCAAATGCTTATTTTCAGTGCCTTTGAATTTGAATATCTCCACCTTGGGTCTGATTTTCTACTTGTGCAGTCATTTGCACTTGTGCAAAGTCAATCTAAAATGCTACCTTTCTGACGTAATAACATTATACACCACCCTTGCCCAGGTATAAATGACACCACCCGTGCAAGGCAGTGGAGATTCAGGCCCCTGACTTTCAAATGTAGAGCTGATAAGAGCTCCTCATTAGCTGAGAAGGAAAAACTCTCAGCGAGCTGTATTTACAATGAAGGGCTTGATGTATTTGAATTACTGACTGCTGAAAGCCCCCATTTTCCCTACAGCAATAGTTACTAATGTTCCATAATGAGGAAGCTGCATGGATGTCAGACAGTGTTCTGCAGTTCTATTTTAGAATCCTGCAATCCTTTGTCAACCCATTTTATTGGCAATGCCTCATTCAAGGGCTCTCCTGTTTAGTGGGGGATTTGATAAATTGTAACAGTACTTTTAATCACAAATAAATGCTTCAGCTAAAAGTATTAAACTTACCTTCCGCATGTGAAAATTAACCTCTTAAATGCCAGATAAAATTTACATAAAGTAATTTAAAAGGCAGATTAAATATCAGAAAACTTCCTATGATAAGCCAAATTACTAATCACTTCCAGGAACTTTTTGTGATCATGGAATGCAGACAGAATAATTCCATGTGTTCATTTATTTCTATCTATACAAATATATATAAAGGAGAGCCTAGCTAAAGCCCTAGGCACCCCTCAACACAAGTTTTGGTAACCCAATATAATAACTGGTAGCTAACCTAATAACATCAAACAAAAGTCAGTACCCCAACAAAACTCCCACAAACCTCTCCCCACCCCCAACAGACTCAGACTTCCACCAAGCCCCTCCCTTGAAGAATAGCCAGAGAAAATAGATGGGACTGTGGAGACAATCAGCAATGTAAAAGTATCACCAGCTCACCATGAGAAATCAAATTTCAACTTTGGTCTGATACAAGAGTTCATGAAGCAACTCAATCTGCTTCTGATATACAGTCCTCAGTTAACTAATGGCAAGTACAGCGTCAACCATCCCTCCTCTTAATTCAGCATCAAGCCGCATGTCTTCACTCCCAAACTCCATAACTTTCAGTTAGCCGCTGGGCCAAACTAAATTTTTTCCCCACACTGTGAGCCCTCATAGCATCTCCTAATTTCACTTTCATTAACTACAGAGAAAGCATGATGAGCCACGCTATGTATAAATTCAAAACGATTCTAGAGCAAGCTAATATAGTCAAACAATTGTTTACTTCAAGTGTGATCAGAATGAGGGAAAGGGAACAAGACATGACTGATTATCAATAGTCCAAGATTTTCTTATTTTTTAAACTAAGATTTAAATGTTTATTTTTTTTTCATTGACCTTTTGGACTGACAATGATTTTTTACTTTGGTTATTGTATACGCTTGAGATACGCCTGACTACTAAATTGTCACACTGCTTTAATCTCGTGACTGCTTCCTGATCACAAATTTACTATTGCTACATTTGTCATGTGGGTATATGGTGATTATAATGTAGTGCCAACTGTGTGCAGGAAGGGTGCTAGATCCATTCATGCCATTCAACATACTCCTGCCTGGTGGGGCCAAGGTATAAATGAAAGAAACAGTTTACTCTCTTAATTTCCCATGTCCACTCCCATTGATATCATTAATTTAATCAAGAAAGAAACAAACACATGTTCTCCGATACCTCTCTATTGCTGCTCCAAAATGCTGGTGTCCATTATACATTAGTTAATGTCATATGATTTGCAACAGTAGATGAAGTGAGTACTCTGAATATACTCATGCTGTCTGTTGATCAGAACAACAGCTAGCGGCCAGTTGCCCTCTCCTGTGGTAAAACCCCTGGAGGAGGAGACTCTTTGTGCTGGGAGCGCTAACATTGCATGGAAAGAGTTTCAGACCCAACCTTAAAATCCCACAGTTACCAAAGGAGGCCAGACCCCTTATGTCTCTGTACTCACTCAGGAATTCTGGTGTTCTCCAGCTCCCTAACAGCATGAATTTTAGTCCCAGTGGAGCCAAGCTGTCTCTCTTGGCTGCATCTGAGCCATCATCTGCCCTTGAAGGGGGTTTCCTACTGCAATGGAGTGCCCAATGAAAAGATAATGTAGCCCCATCTGTATGGCAATTTCTGAGTGGAAACATCATTGTTAAAGCTTCAGGTTGATAAATGCTAGGTAATCAGTACAGGAAGGAATGATATGATGTACTCAAACCCTTTGCCGGGTTCTAATTTAATTGTAAACACTTAGACCAAAGATCTGGGAATTGTAGTTCGCCCAATGAAAACGTTGGTGCTCTGTGCAGTGGTCATCAAAAAAGCAAACAAAATGGTAAAGAGGCATAAGGAATGGGATGGAAAATGGGGTTCGGAGATGGAAGTGCTTAGAGTCATGTAGGAGAGATTGGAAAAGCTGGGTTGCTTAAGGATGTGAGCAGAAGTGTACATGATAAAGCTATATAAAATAACATATGGCACCTGGAAGGTAAAGTGGTCCTTCTATTGATCCTCTCATAATACAAGAGCATTCAGTGAAACTGAATGGAAACAAAGGTTATACTGCTAAAAAGAAAACACTGTTACATAATGCTTAATTAAGTGGTGGGACTCAATGCCAGAAGATGCCATTGAGACCAATTGTTTAGTGGGATGTATCAGAGAGAACTTTTTAAAAAATGAGGAATAAAATCCTCATCAGTCATTGCCAAAGCCAATCGTTACCTGATGGCAGTTTAGAAGAAACTTTTCTTTGGGCAAGTTATTCCACTACTGTCCACTACGAAACTTATCTTTAAAGTATATGGTACCAGCTACTGTCAGGATACGGAGCAGATGGCCCAATGGCCCATTTGCAGGGTAGCAATTCAGTGCTCCTATAACCTGTAGCTGCCATTTAACAAGCACGTAGATAGTGCAAATAGATTTTTATCTGCCTGCAATAACTGTATCTAATTAGATTTCCTTTTCTTTTGTGGAATGAGGAGGCCTTGAACAAATTTAAAGAATTAATGGCAGCTGTTAAACATCTGCATGAAACAAGCTCTGGACATTTGAGTGAGCTCTGTGACTGCTCAAGTCTGGAGGAACCATTTACTGCTGGGGAGAAGGCAAAGAGTTGTCGTGTTTTTAATAGAGCTGGTTGGAAATATTCAGATGAAACTTTTTGTCTGAATTTGCCAGTTTCTCAAAATTGAAACATTTTTGATTATGTTCTGATGGAACTCAGGCAGCTCACCCATCCTACTCCTCACTCACCCAGCCTAGTGGGCTGCTTAGCAGTCCAGGCTTCCAGGTTCCCAGATCCTTACCAGCTCATCTGGCAGGCTGATGGGAAGGCAGGAACCTGGAAGCCCTGGGAGTCCAGGATCTTGAGATTACAGCTCCTTGGCAGCCCAGGCTACTAGCTTCCGTGGCTCCAAGGCAGCTTCCAATGAAAACTGCCTGGAACTGAAGCTTCATTCCCGTTCATGGAGGATTTCATAGTTTCATTCCAATTAGAACCAAATTTCAAAATACCAAAAGCCTCCATGAACTAGATTTACCTTCCTCTGCTCAGCTCTAATTTTAAAGTTAGAGTTGCATAAATATCAGCTGCCTATCTTCAGCTAGAACACATTGGATCTGAATCTGATCAGTTACACTGCTTTTAAACTAGAGTAACTCTATTGATTTTATTGGCATTACTCCTGATTTAAACCAGCATGATGCCCCCAGAATGAAGAGTTTTCTTTATATCTTATATCTTCCTAAAAAAATATACATATATGCAAATTGCTTGTTTAATCATTTGCCTTGGTGGTTTCATACATTTTGGTATACACAGCAATCTCCATGAAGCATGATACAATCAGAGTGATGTGGATATAGGAGAAAGTTACATTTCCTTAGCTCTTCAAAGAAACAGCTGCTAGTTTAAGTAATCCCTAAATCCCAGTTAAAATATGTTGCACACGCTGTATATTATGGCAGAATTTGGCCCAGTAAGGACTACAGAAATGAAATGGACCTTTCCCATAGCAGATGATCAGACCTGAAATCTATCATTTCAAACATGTACAATCATTTTAATGCTATCTTTTTCTCACCTTCTTAAATAGTGGTTTTTTTGTGTCTAGTTTTAGAGATTTTTCACTGTCATATAAAATAACACTGCCGGCTAAAAGCCAATAATGAGACACTACAGAAAATAACTCCTGGTTCTGAAGAAAAGAAAGTTTTATGCTAGGTTCAGTAAACAGGAAAATGACTACCTCGCCAACTAAACCATTAAACAAAATAAAACTTACAAAATCTATTTTCCAGAAGAAATCTCTGTTTTATTTTTTATGTAAAGTGATTGTTTTTGATGTAATATTTCTAGGTGAAAAGAACATTTTGACACTATCATATTTAGAGGTCAAACCACCAAATAAGGCTTGCTGTTTTATCTAAAAAACTGGTGTTGACATTAAAATGCAACACCACTGAAAAGAAACTGAGAGGTTGAAAGTGGCGTAGTGGGTTAAACCAATGGAGATCAGAGTTCAAAGGATGGCTTATGTCACAAAGGAATACCAATATCCAATGGCTTCATTCTAGCCCACCGTTTTTGCTCTTTACAAAAGTACCACACCACAATACAGGACAATAAGGCCAGGTCTACAGTACGCGATTACATCAGAATTAGCCACGTTATATTGAATTAAAACTAAATTCATCCACACAACCAACCCAGTTTTGTTGACTTAAAGGGCTCTTGAAACTGGTTTCTGTACTCCACCTCGGCAAGGGGAGTAGAGCTAAAGTCGACATTGCTGTTCTGGATTTGGTATTGGCCGCCGGGATCTCTCCCAGAATGCTCCATTGTGACCGCTCTGGACAACACTTTCAACTCAGATGCACTAGCCAGGTAGTCAGGAAAAGCCCCAGAAACTTTTGAATTTCACGTCCTGCAGTCCCAGAATCGCAACAGAGCTCCAGTGTGGACCAAACAGGAGGTACTGGGTCTGATCGCAGTATGGGGAGAAGAATCTATGAAGGCAGAACTCCGTTCAGAAAAACAGAATGCCAATGGGCAGCAGAGACTGCGGGGACTGTGGGATAGCTACTCACAGTGTACCGCTCCAGGAGTCGATGCTAGCCACAGTACCGTGGACACACTCCGCCGACTTAACACGCTTAGTTGGGACACACATAATCAGCTGTATAAAATCTTTTCCGAAAAATTGACTTCTATAAATTCTATATAATTTTGTACTGTAGACGTACCCTACGTTAATCCTTGCTTAAGAGAAACTCTAGAGCAGGGCTGGCCAACCTGTGGCTCCGGAACCACATGCAGCTCTTCAAAAGTTAATGCGTCTCCTTGTATAGGCACTGACTCCAGGACTGGAGCTACAGGTGCCAACTTTCCAATGTGCTGTGGTGTGCTCACTGCTCAACCCCTGGCTCTACCACAGGCCCTGCCTCGACTCCACTCCTTCCCACTCCCTCCCCTGAGCCTGCAGTGCCCTCGCTCCTCCTCCCCCCGCTCCCCTAGAGCCTCCTGCATGCCACAAAATGGTTGATTGGGAGGTGTGGGGAGAGAGAGGAAGGTGCTGGGAGCAGGATGGGGGAGCTGATGGGATACTGTTGATGTATTACTGTGACTTTCTGGCAAGGTACATTGGTAAATTCTGGCTCCTTCTCAGGCTCAGGTTGGCCACCCCTGCTCTAGAGTGTAACAGCAGGAATGTTGCTGATAAGAACATCCTCACTGTGAATTGAGTGGTGGGACCCTTTGTCCACTGGATGGAGAAGGTGAATTGCCCTGTTTAACTGCAGGAATGAGGCTTGTCCAGCAGGCTGGTAGGAAGGGGCATGGTGCCTCTAAGGTGCCCGTCCCTGAAAGAATTACCTAGCTAATGAGGTAGGAAGCAGTACAGCCAGACCACACTGGTGTGCGCGAGATGCTGCCTCCTGCCCCGCCAATTGACGAGAAAGAAAAAGGGGAATATTTGTTCTCAGGGCAGTTCAGAGAAAGCCCTTTTTAATCTTGACCAGGCTAGAAGCACCCACCCTGCCAGCCATGGACGTAGTTAAAATACCAGTCTTCTTCATTATTTGAGACAGCCAGTACACTAGTCACTCCTTTCCTCAGGGGGATGGGAAGGAATTTTCCCTTGCTGCCAGAATGGCTGAGGCAGGGTTTGGGGGGTGGGTAGGTGGGTTCGGGGAGGTTCACCTGCCGCACAGCAAGTTAGGGACCTGCTGGGGTAGGAAAGTCAGGGTTATACTATCATGTCGCAATTCATTATGGAAGCTTGTGGTGGATGTCCAATTCAGTTAACTCCATATGAATGGATACAGTGATTTGATACAATTGATTGGCAAACGATTTAAAGGAACAGAAAAAGGGAGGTTAGAGCTCTTGTGACTGGTTGGGAGATAGTCAACCCCCCCACCCCCTTCTTTATAGCCCACATTAACTCTCCTACAAATGGGAATGTCAGGGTCCCAGCAGTTGTCTGGGTGGAACCAGGATGGAAAAAAGGAGGGCTGGCAGCAGTCCCAACATATATAGAAAGGTATATGGAATTACCTGCACTATACTATTTTACCTGTCAAATACTCCCAGATATTTAAGAATAAAGTTGTGGCCTAATTAAAACTAAATCCAGTGTTTCCTGTTCTGGCATTGCTGGACAAAGAAGATAGAAGTAGTGTTAAAAGATCGTACTGGTATAAGATATGTCACCATTATACAATAGTGTAAAAAGGGTTTGACTCCCTTTTCTCAGGTTGCACCCCCTATCCCTTTTGCAGGGCTTTCCCTCTCTTTTTGTTCCCTCTTCTCTTGTATCTCATTTCCTAGTTATAATTTGTATAAAGATATTGAGTGCGGAATCTGAAAATGGACTAATAGATAACTGAATCTCTGCAACTTACAGCTAGGAGCCTGCTCAGTGTCTGACCACTGTATGTACTTAGTCTATCATAGTAAAAATGTTCTTCTCTTTGACAAGAGAAGTTTACAAATCCACATACAGTTAAAATAAGAGAGAGAATTTTTAGACGAAAGCTGCACCTAAGTACAGAAGATACAAACACTGTAGCTTTAAGACAAAGCTGGTAGCTCCAGCGACAAAAGCTTTTGCTTAATGATAATTTTGTTGCTAGAACAGATGGGGATTAGAGATCAATAAAAAATCCAATAAAATACCTGAATATATTTACACTGGCTAGATTTTACTATGATCACCTTCCTTTTCCTGTTTTGCTTTTATTTGTTTTAATGTCTGGTCATTCATATTCCCTTTTATCCCTCCATGGTCTCTTGTTGCATTCCTTTTTGATTTAAAACAAACACATCTATTGTCATGTTAATTTCATTATGAATTACTCTCGGTGTTTTTTCTTATCTGTAATTCTAGTCTTACTTGTCTCTTGGTTATATTTTCATGTCAGTTTTAGCATTTCCACATTAGGATGCTATTACCCTTTTTGGAGTTTTGTCTCTTTTTTTCCCCTCTTATTTTAAGCTGTTTTGGTTCTGCAGCTGAAGTGAAAGCATCTTATTTTACAAGCTTGAGTTTGTTGAAATAAATAAACTGGGTTCCGCCATAAACACCGGTCTATTATTATGCAATAATCACAGAGAGTTTGAGGCACTGCATTATTTGGACACTACTGCACTATCAGTTCTATAGTGATAGGAAATGGACATTTATCCCAGTCAAAGTTGGTCTGCATATCTGCTTTTAATTGTTGTTTACTCTCTGAATATCTTTCAGATGAATGAATCTGCAAACCCCCAATAAAATTAAACAGTCAGTCATTTAAAAGGCTTGAGCAATGACTATGTTTCATTGTATGTGTTATGCCACACATCGTTGTTAAAAAAAAAATTAATGACAAAATTATTTTCCCCTTTGTAAAAAGAATCTTGGTCTGGTCTTCTTATCAGATAAAATGGCCTGCTTTAACCTGAGCCTGCCAGCATAAAACATTACTCCTGCCAGGTGGATTGCAGTACATATTGGAGATTCAAAATCATTTTGTCATTCCCAGACAATCATAAATTCATCTGCTCCCACTGGATACAACATTACACAATAATGTCCAACACAGCCTCTTCTTAACTAAAGTTACAAGTCAGGTGCACAACTGTAGCACCAGAGTGCATCAATAATTCTGAAATGTATTCTTTCAAAACTTTTGTTTTTCATGTTTCAGTTGTTTGCTTCCAGGAATGAAAAGCAGCAGCCCTGCATTGTCGAACTGCCACATTATACAGAAACAATGGTTTACATTCCATTTAAAGCATTCATTTCCCAGCAAAGGCTGTAAAATAAATTGTTGGAATCATAGGCACCAACTCTGTGAGTGCTCTGGGGCTCAAACACCCACCAAAAAATATATGGAGTGCTCAGCACCCGCAGGGCCAGATTAATCTTTTGTGGGCCATGTCTCCTGTTCTGCCTCTACACCCTGAGGCCCTATTCTGCCTCTTTTCCCCCGAGGCCCCACCTGCCACTCTGCTCTGAGGCCCCACCCCCTATTGGTCTCTTCCCTCTAAGGCTCCACCTATGCTCTACTCCAAGGCCCCACCCCTGCTCAGCCTCTTCTTCCTGAGACCCTGTCTGCCACTTGCACAGAGGGGACGGGTTGGAGAGAAGCACCCACCGGCACAAACAAAAGTCAGTGCCTGTGGTTGGCAGACTCCATATGTAAAACAGTAATATCATGATGATGTCCCTGTAGCGAGGTGGCTACCCACTCCAACCCTGAAGGGGTTAAAACAGCCCTGCAAAGGGCTGCTGCTGGAGAAAAACAGCCCAGCAGAGGGTTGTAGCTGGGAAGGGGATTGATAACAGCTGGGCTGATAGGGAAGGCAGCCACAGCTGTAGCCAGGGTAATCGGGGTGGGGGGCGGGGGGGAGAGCAGCTAGCCCTTATAAGAGGGCAGTGGGCCAGAAAGAAAAAAACACTCTCTCTAACTACCTGGAGGGGGGTGGGACCTGGCTGCCTAGAAAGGGAGGAAGGTACCTAGGCTAAGGCAGTACTGGAGAAGCAGCAGGCTGAGCCCGGGAGCTCAGGCCTGGTGTCCTTCCAGGCTGCAAGCCTGAAACAAAGGCTTAAGTAAGGTACTGGGATTAGGTGAAGGCAGCAGGTGCAAACCCCTTTGCCTGTGATGACTGGCTATGACACTGCAGTCTGCCCCAGGAAACTGGGGCTGTATGGTGACTGGCAGTAGCCCATAAGCTTAGGCAAGGTGGGATTAGCGGGGTAGGGTTCTCCAGGGAGGAGAGACCTACAGAGAGTGGGGTTTACTGTCAGGGGGCAGCACCCCAGCTAAGGGGGCCCCGGGGTCTGGGAAGGACCCTGGGCTGGTGACAGGCAGGATATCAACTTGCAGGGGGCGCTCCGGAGGCCAGAAGATCTGATTCCCCGGATGACCAGCAGGAGGCACCACAGGGGTGAGGCCTCGCCCTGTCACAGTTCCCTACACTGATTGTGGGTGCCCTCTTTTGATATCCACAAATGAATTCCATAGCAGTTAGGGGAATTCTCACTCTCATTTCCAGAAATAGAGCTCAAATTATAAGATATTTAGCAGACTCTAGAAGACTGTGGACACTACATAAATAATTACACAAAAAATCCCTGACATTAAAAAAATGTCATTAAGGTTGTAAAGTCAAGCCCTCAAACATTAGGAAATAGCAGAATGAAGGATTGCCATGCAGCTATAATTCAGGCTTCTTTTGCACAGGCATTAAGATAACGTCTTTAATTACAGAACTGCATGCTATCATTTCTTACGACACTGGGAATGTTATCTCTGGTATTTCCTAATGTCTGAGTACTTGACCTTGCAACTGTAATGCTGCAACATTAAAATAGTTTTTGGTAGTCAACTTACTATTTTTTTAAAAGGAAAAGGAAAACCAGATTTTATTCTGAACAGCATAACAACTCCTCTATCGTCCTGCTTTGGACTAGATGACCTCCTGAGGTCTCTTCCAACCCTGATATTCTATGATCACCACCAGGGCTTAAACCCTGCAGCTTCAGCACTGGGAATGACCACATAAGCTGGCAGTAGGAAAAGAATGAAATGTTAGCCTCCATCCACATTCCTGAAACTTACTGAGCAAATTACATGGTCTGGAAGCTGCTGGTCTTCCAGAGTTCAATGGTGGGTTGAATGGTTTACTTCAGGCCCTCTGCTATAACTGAATTCTGTGGGTCCTCCTTAGTGCCCAGCACTCCCTGAGTATAAAGGGGCACCCTATCAAACAGCCACAACACTTCTCCACTCTATAGGCTAGATCCTCAGCTGCAGCCTAGGAACACTTGGTGCAGGTGAGGAAGCAGGAGTCATTGCTCTCCCCCGATCCTGGCATCACTCTGCAATAGGCCAGCCCCTGGTGCAAACTGGAGCTGCCTTCAGGTGACTCTGAGCTGCAACACCTGGCAAGAGCCCTAGGGCTAGAAATGGCATCCAAGGATCTCCAGGGCACATGGGATCCTTGGCCTTGTTCCCGTCCTCTGTCTATGGCCCTAAGCCACCTGTTGGGAGAGGGTGATATTGAGCCACAACAGGAGTTCTAGGTCACCCAAGAATCCCTGGAAGCTTGAAATCTCCACAGTGTTTAGGGCCTTTGTGCACCCATTGAGTGAGGCTCAGGATCGGATCCTATTTCTTTTTAAGTTGTGTAAATCTCACTAGTCAGGTCGTTTCATTCATCTATTTTTCCCAAATACAAAGACACTGACATTTTTCGTCTATCTGAAACATAAAACATAAGTTATCACTGCAGAGCTGTGGTGGATGGTTGCCCACCACTACACAGACACAAAGAAAACTATGAAGTAGGAACTTTGCCCCACCCTTCTCTCCCACACAGCCAACCAAACAAAATGATAGACCATTTCACAATGATTCTCCCAGAGTTAGGGTGCTGATACAAAAATACTGCAACTAATACTTTGCATTCTTGATAAGGAAAGAAAATCATAATGATCTTATTAGCATAGAAAATTGAGAAGCATCCTGGAAAGCATTCACAAAAATGATTTGAATTGTTCAATTCAGTGGCGTATATAGGAGAATGCAGTGACAGGAACATATAACAGCTTCTCTTCTGACACAAACACTGCATCCTGAAAAGATGTTTCCGATTATTATTTTTTTTACTAGACAGACATTTTCCTACCAGTTCTAGTGATTCTGTTCATATGGAAACCAGACTGGCCTCAGGTTTTTCCTGTTCTCTAGGGCATAAAATTAAGGTCTTTTATTATAACATTGTCAATTTTTTGGTCTCCATAAATGCTACCTCCGAGATGCACTGGCTTCTACAGATTTTACAGCCCACCATTTCAAGGTAGATTTTTTAACTATCAGCTCTCCCTCTTTTGGAGCTTTGTTACTTACATTGTGGCAGTACTCCAAAGCCACAACAGGATGAGCCCCATTGCTCTAGGGTTTGTACACCTAGAAGAAAGAATGGTTCCCTTCCTCACAGAATTCAGAGTATAAAAAGACAGATATTGAGTAGAAAGGAGGGAGATAAATTATATAAACAAAATGGTAAGGATGATGATAGGTACGTGTCATGTTAGTTCCTGCATTGCCAACTCTTGCAATTCTATCACTCATGATATTTGGTTTGTTTTTAAAACCCTAACTCCTGGAGTCATGTGAATATGTGAGAATCACAGCTTTCATTTAAAAAAATGCAAGTTTCTAGCCTTTATGGCTGCAGAAGAAAGCTTAAAACATGACCCAAGTACGTCCTAAAGATTCAAAAGCCAGAATTTGAATAAAAAGAATGTGAAAAGTCAATGTCTTGATTTTTAGGGCATGATTTATGATGTTTGCACATTTGCAGTTAGCAATACTATAATTCCTTTTTAAGATATAGATATAAACAATCTCTAAGTACTAATTATAGTTAGTTCCTCCTCTTTTACATTTTAAACTTATCCCTAACTTATTTTCTAGTTTTGAAAGGCGCTATTTACCTGCAAGTACACATGTGCCAGTGGAGTAACACCATTAAAAAAAAATAAGATTAAAAATACTAAATCCCCCTGTTATGCCAAATTCTATTCTGAGCCATAACCCCATCTCAGGCTAAGAGAGTAACACCTTGTCCCACTTTAAGGGTTTTTTGGGTCTCTCTGTCAGCAGTCATTTCATTTTTGTCAGCTGAACTGACACTTCAGATTCCAGAGGGAGGGACTCAGAGCTGTGAAGGTACAACTGTGTCTGTCTCTGGCCTTCTGGGGGTCTGGCTTCCTGTCTCAGGAGAGGGTTGAGACTCCTACTCCCTTGGGCTTTGCTCTGAGGCATGGGCCGGAAATGGGGAAGCTCTCTTTGACTCCTTCCTTACTACTCCCACTGCTGTTCTGGCTGCAGCCAAAATAATTCTCTTATCTTTTGGGGGTCAGGAGGTCTGACTCTGCTCCCTTATGTGACTATCCTTGAGGGGCTGGGCTATTGAGGCCTAGGGAAGCTGGGTAGGAAGGAAAAGGGGTAAATCCCACCCTGTAGCTTTAAAAAGAGAAGTTCATTTTCCACAGCAAGCAGTTTTTCATTAATGTACTTCTTGAAGTTTTTGTGCAGTGATCTCTGTGCACTGTTAACTTGTCACCACATGACGTTTATTTATTTGCAGTTTCTCTTAACTCTTTAAAACTAGGTGCTTTTGTTTTTTAAACCTTACTCTAATGAGGATGAATTTTAGTGCTATTAAGTACCATACTTCAAAAGTTTCAACTGTTCTCCTAAAGAGACTAAAGCAACTTTATATTGTACTAATACGATGTATTGGCAGCGGTGGTTAACCACAGGACAGGAAGTCATGCGCCAGAGTAGACTATGGAATGGTTCACCATAGCTATTTATTGTAAATCTCACGGAGCTGCCCTGTGCCAAAGCAGTACATGCTCACATGCTCCAGAGGAAATGCTAATCCACAGGCTTGTCTGTAAATGACAAATCAAAAAAACAGCTGCTTGTGTACTCTATGGCATTGGCAGCTGGTACTCAAATAAGTAGTGGGACTGGAGGTGAATATCTGCAACCTGCCCCTCTACCCTGCAAGCTGATCATATTTTCAAAGTGAAAAAGCAGAGGTCAAGGGGATCACAGAGAACTACACTGGCAATGGAAGAGGGATCTTGGCAGTAGGTGAGGGAACTAAGAGGAATGCCTGCTTCCCTCTCACACTTTTCAGATCAAAGAACTGGGACACTAAGCAGTAAAAGGCTGGGTGGGAGAAAACAGTTTATTTTTCAGTCACTCCTTTACTGATCTCATGTTCTCCTACTTCAATCTCTGTTTTACCTTAACACACCACTTTTCCTACACCCTTTAATTGCCTCTCCCACCTTCCCATCCCCCTCCCAGCTAAGAACCTCTGAAACCTTCTTAGCTTCCTCAGGTCAGAAACATACCACATACCTCTCTATCCTCGGGAGGAGAATCCACATCTTCCTACCTAGTCTCTCTACTGCTCCAACCATGTCCCTCAGCTCTGAACCCTCCTCTCCACACCCTTCGGACTCATAATCTTTTCTCCTCCTAGCTGAGTCGAGCAGAGCCAGACTGAGGTAAGGACATAAACTGCACTTTACTCAGCTTGACTTGATGAAGGGATTAAACAGCTGAATTACAGGACAGTAAATTTCTTCCTTTCAGGAGCAAAGAGGGACCTGGAAAAGAATTGTGACTCAGATCTGACTCATAAACATGCTGAGCCTAAAGTTTCATTCAAGCCCTAACATTATATATTCAGCTACTTGTTATCTTGAGAAAGGCAATTGGAAACCTACTCTGATTAATCATATATTGGTTGAAATAATTGGCTATGCACATTTCTCCCACTGCTTATCCCATTTTTAGTAAGTGAAAACAACCATCATTATTATGAACTAGTGAAGATTTGGAGGAATAGACAGCATACGTATCCCAAGGTTTGATACCATAATATCTCATGATCATATACAATTCTTGCAGTTCAGGTAACAGCACACACGCATCAACTCACAATTTTTTGCTCTAAAAACACAGGCCTCTAACACTGAAGTTTAGGAGAATTTCCATTTGCTTTCCAGGGTTTACAGTTACTTTGTAGGCCAGCCATTAGATGAGGCTATAATCACAAATAATGGTTTCAACCAGAAGATGGCAGTGCTACAGGATTATCCACATGTAACAACTAGAACACTACAGTCTTTTCTGAGTTTCCTTGTCTGAGAACTTGAAATGATAATCTACAAAACCAAGATCTCTCATGGGTTTTCAGTACTTTCTAATTTTGGACAGGTGACAAATACCACAAGAATAGGTTTTTGTGGTATTTCTACGTTGGATCCCACTAGTATCCGGAAATGAAAAAAGAAAGCAAAAAATTGCAAACCAAACCAAAAAAGTTAAATCAATTCTTTCAAAATCTAATTCGGCAAGGTCTAAATTTGGGGTGATTGAGCTGATTAATAATTTATTTGAACCAGTTCACCAATCTCTTATAACAGGGATCGGCAACCTTGGTACGTGGCCCCCGCAGGGTAAGCACCCTTGTTTACCTGCCGTGTCTGCAGGTATGGCCAATTGTGGCTCCCACTCACTGCTCCAGTCCAATGGAGCCACTTCCCGCAGCGAACCGCAGCTAGTGGGAGCCATGATCGGCCGAACCTGCGGACGCGGCAGGTAGACAAACCGGCCGGGACCAACAAGGTTGCTTACCCTGGGGGGGCCGCATGCCACGGTTGCCGATCCCTGCCTTATAAGAAGACACTTGGCAAACACTGGATTAGAACAAAGGCATTTCATGCTGGAGCTGATCCATTTGTTAGGAAGAGCAAACTGTACTGCTGAGCAACTGAGAGTACACCTTTATGTTCAGTTTCATCAGAGTGGAAATAAGTCAGTTATATTAAAAGTTATGAAAATTTTTGGAGGACTACAATTGAAACAGAGACAATTTCAGAGGAATTATTAGACTCAGAATGAGATTAGGCTTGAAACAGTCAATATTACTGAAATGACAGCTACAAATCAACTGGTGACCCCATACATATTACGTCAGAACTTATGGCAGACTGCCTGATGGAGAAGGAAAAAATACAAGGTCAAATCCTGCCTTTAAGAAACCTAGCCTTTCAATCTCCGTGGTAGTGAAGACAAGACCTTATTTCTGATCACTTGGGAGTTTAAGCTTTAGAATCATAGAAGAAGGGACCTTGAGAGGTCTTCTTGTTCAGTCTTCTGTACTCAAGGCAGGACTAAGTATTATTTAGATGATTCCTGACAGGTGTTTGTCTATCCTGCTCTTAAAGAGCTCCAGTGATGGAGATTCCATAACCTCCCTAAGCAGTTTATTCCAGCGCTTAACCACCCTGAGAGTTGGAAGTTTTTCCTAACATTCAAGCTAAAGTGCCTTTTTTTTTCTCAACAGTGTTACACTGTTGACTCATATTTAGCTTATGATCCACTATGACCCTCCCTCCCACAATTCCTTTCCAGAGTACTCCTTCCTAAGCATTCATTTCCCATTTTCTGTGTGCAACTGATTGTTCCTTCCTAAGCAGTGTACTTTTCATTTGTCCTTATTGAATTTCATCCTATTTACTTCAGGCCATATCTCCAGTTTGTTCAGATCACTCTGAATTTTAATCTTGTCTTCCAAAGCACTTGCAACCCCTCCTATCTTGGTATCATCTGTGAACTTTAAAAGTATACATTCTATTCCATTATCTAAATCAGACAAGGGCAAACTACAGCCCATGGGCCACATCCGGCCTACAGGACCGTCCTGCCTGGCCTTTCAGCTCCCGGCCTGGGAAGGAAGGCCTCGGCCTCTCCCCCACTGTCCACCCTCCCTTATAGGCTGGCTCCATCAGGGCAGCAGGGCTGCAAGCTCCTGCTGCTCTGAACGGCATGGTAAGGGGGTGGTGGTGGGGGGTTGGATAAGGGGCAGGAGATCCCAGGGGCAGTCAGGGGACAGGGAACAGGAGGAGGTTGGATGGAGCAGAGGTTCTCAGGGCGGGGAGGGTGGTCAGGGGATGAGTTACAGGTGGGATTGGATAGGCGTGGGAATCCTGGATGGCCTGTTGGTGGCAGAGGCATGGAGAGGGAGTGGCGTCTCAGAGGGACAAGGAGCAGGGGAGGTTGGATGGGTCAGAGGTTCTGAGGGGAACAGTCAGGAGGTGGATGGGGCGCCTTCTCTACCCAGCCCTCCATACAGTTTCGCACCCTGATATGGCCCTTGCGCCAAAAAGTTTGCCCACCCCAATCCAAATCATCGATGAAGATATTGATCAGAACCGGACATAAAACCTATCCCTGTAGGACCCCACTTGGTATACTTTCCAGCCTATGAGCTCTCTGGGAATGGTTTTCCAACCAGTTATGCACCCACCTTATAGTGGCTCCATCTAGGTTGTATTTCCCCAGTTTGTTGATGAGAAAGTCATGTGGGACAGTATCAAAAGCCTTACTAAAGTCAAGATATTTCATAACTACCACTTCTCCCCATCCACAAGCCTTTTTACACTGGCAAAGAAAACTATTAGGTTTGACATGATTTGTTCTTGGCAAATCCATGATGAATGTTACTTATCACCTTATTATCTTCTGGATATCTGCAAAATGATTATTTAATTATTTGCTCCATTATCTTTCCAGGTACTAAAGTTAAGCTGACTGCCCCTTTTTATAGATGGGCACTATATTTGCCCTTTTCCAGTCCTCTGAAATCTCACCTATTTTCCATGACATTTCAAAGATAATCACTAATGGCTCAGATATCTCCTCAGTCAACTCCTTGAGTATTCTAGGATGTATTTCATCAGGCCCTGGTGACTTGAAAACATTTAATTTGTCTAAGAATTTTTAATTTGTTCTTTCCCTATTTTAGCCTCTGATCCTATCTCATTTTCATTGGCATTCGTTAAGTTAGGTGTCCAATTGCTACTAAACTTTTTGGTGTAAACTGAAACAAAAAGTCATTTAGGACTTTTGCCATTTCCACATTTTCTGTTATTGTTTTTTCCTCCTCACTGAGTAACAGGTGAATCCTGTCCTTGGTCTTCTGTGGATAGCCATCTGTGTGCCTTATTTAGCCAACAAACTACAAGGCCAAAAGTGCAAAGCGAAATCCAATATTCCATTAAAAAAAACCCAAACCAAATAAACCTTCAACCGTTTCACCGCCAAGTCAGCTAAATGCAGGGTTCTATATCAACGTGAAGATCTTTGGTAGCAGATATACACAATAATCTGCCTCATTTATGTTCTGCACTTTGGTGTGCTGGCTTTTTGCTCTGGACTTGTCTTAGCAGGGTTTTAATGAACAAGGAGTTAATAGCACAGTTTATTTAGCCAGTGACCTGTTTTGTGAAGTTAAAAGTTGAACTAATATTTTTCTACGTGTTATTCATCAAAACATTCACCTGCTTCTTTGTTAAGCTAGGTTTGCAGATGGAGCTATGCTTATTTACGGCAGCAGCAGATTTGGCCTATAATTTTTAAGACACTACAATAATTTACATACATCATATAGTTGGATCACAAGTTAACATTATAACAACTGCTACTTCAGTCTGTCATTTCTAGTGTAAGCCTATTACTGGAATTCTCTTTCTATCTGAATTACACAGTTCACCCACCAGGCTATGCAAAATTGTTGTCCCATAATACCTAAAGGTATACAACACTAACTAGGGTGATAAATAACAAGTTTCAGCTTATAAAGTATGCACTCAATTAGCAATATAGAAACACTGCATCAAACTATGGAATAAAGCTGTAAATCCAAAATATAAGACTTCAGTAGGATCAGTATGTGACCTTAAACATATAAATCCAAGAGATAATAACTGTTCCAATAGAATATTTTGATGCCACATAGTGCACTGGCATTAGAAATTGAGGAGTGGGGGAGACTGATCAAAAATTTTGGTGCCTCAGTTTTTGAATGGCCAAATCAATGCATTTAGGGCTTGATTTTCAGAGCCACTGAACAAATGTTGCTTCCACTTAACTTGTCTCAAGTTGACTGCCCAAAATCTGAGGAATGTCAGTTCATGAATAGTTTTGAAAATGTAGGCCCTAACGTATAGATTTTTCACTCTCTTAGAAGTTAAAAATGGAAAAAAATATGTTAGTACATCCAGTTCACCTTCCTGCTGATGGAAGAAACTGTAAAACTGCGTATCTATTCTCTCAGATAAGGATAGCTTATGTATGTTTTCAACCATTTTTTTTAATTTTACTAAATATGTTCTAAAATGTTGGCTCTGAGAAATAGCTTAGCCGGAAAGCTGCATCTTTGAAACCTAAAGTATAGAAAAGGAAACTGTGAATATTTTGCTATGAACACAGATTTTAACTATTTCTTCCTGATAGGGTGGGAGGTGAACGAGGAGAAGCAGTTTTCATATCCGGCATTTTTCTGATTGAGCTACTACACAAATGTACCTATCTCTGGGTATAATTATATTAGCTGAGCATTTGACTATCAAGATCACGATAGCATTACTTATTTATTTGATTAGGTTTTTTTCCCTGAGAAACAAACGTTGGGAACTCTCTCCACGAGGTTTCAATAAAAACAGCATTCCTGTTGCTCTGGTCACCCACACTGCAAAAAGGAAGTTAAACTGTTTGCTGACATGTCTCTTATGGTTTGGACCTGAGCCTTCTTCCATGAGCCTGTTGCCAAAAGCTTGACTTGCGCAGACAATATTGTGTGGGTTGTGACTTCACTGGGAACTGAAACCCAGGAATGGGCAAAATATGCTGTGGAGGCTGCACACTAGCCATATCTGTAGTGATTAGGAAAGCATTACTGATTCCACACTTTTAAAGCTGCAGCAGATGTGCTTATTTTGTGGTGACTGTAACTCCAGCCCCTAAACCCTGGCTTAGCTAATCACAAGGAAGGTAAGTAAATGGACTATTTTCTCATGACATTTCTTAAACACAGGGTTTCAAAATGAATGAAAATGGAAGGGCCATTTTGAGTCCAATAACCACTCCCCTAGCCGAATTCCTTCTGATATGCATATAATTGTGGTTTGCCTGAACTGGAGGAAAGTTCAGGATAATCATTTTGAAATACTGGCATTGCTTAGTACTGGCTACTACCTATATCTATATCAATTCCTGTGTCACCCTTGACCCACTTAAGAAGCTACATGGAACCAGGTACACTACCGCTTGGCCATCTAGTTTTACTGCATATTGATAAACTCACTGATGGTCGATAATGACATTAGTAAGTTCCGTGCACTGACCTAGATCCAGATGTCTAACTTCATTAACATCAATGAGAATTACACACAAGGAATTTAGTCTACGTGTGACCCCAAGACAGCAGAAGTGAACATATTTTCCACAGCATAAATTGCCAAAACCAAAGACTCAGAAGTATATTGGTTACACTTTTGGTCTAAAGAACTGTTGATTCCAACTGCATACAATATGTGACTAATTATAACCACAAAAGTAAAAATTCAAAAAATAGCTATGCAAAGATTCACTGTAGAGACAGACATTTAGAAAAAAACACCACTGCAGTTTTGCTGCTATCCCCTGATGAAAATTATTTCTGCTCACTATTTTTTTAAAACAAGGGTCTGATCCTTCACCATAGAAGTCAGTCGGAGTTTTGCCATTGGCTTCAATGGCAGGAGGATCAAAACTTAAGAGAGAGCATTATAGAGGCAGAATTAAAACTATAAAACAGGAGTAGGCTACCTATGGCACGGGTGCCAAAGGCAGCACGCGAGCTGATTTTCAGTGGCACTCACACTGCCCGGGTCTTGGCTACTGGTCTGGGGGCTCTGCATTTTAATTTAATTTTGAATGAAGTTTCTTAAACATTTTACAAACCTTAATTACTTTACATACAACACTAGTTTAGTTTTATTTTATAGACTTATAGAAAGAGACCTTCTAAAAAGGTTAAAATGTATTACTGGCACGGGAAACCTTAAATTAGAGTGAATAAATGAAGACTTGGCACATCACTTCTGAAAGGTTTATAGCAGGGGTCAGCAAAGATCAACAATTATCAAGACTGAATTTCATTCTCCATATAGCCTATAATTAAATGACCCCAACACTCATTTTCCAAGAATTGTCAATGATGTACAAAATACATTGCAAATGGTCGATTCCATTTATCTAGTTTTCAACACTTTCCAATTTTAAAAACAAGAAAAATCAAAATGTTTGAGAATGACTCATTTTATGCTTGTATTTTTCCTTAAATGACATCTCTTTCTTCAGAACTAGGTTCCATGATTTAGAAGCCTACGCCAGCACACAAAAATACACAACAATGGGTGCACTTAATTTGCATATGTGATTACCATATTTGTTATTATTTAGCACCTCAAATTGAGTGCCCTTTGTGATAGGTTCTGTAATCTGTATATATGCACAGAAAGAAACAGTTCCTTCTGTGAAGAATTTGCTGTGCACTAAGACAAATAAAATAATAAAATAAAATAATAATTAATAATGAAGAGAGAGAGAGACTTGGAGAAAGGCAGTATTATTACACCATATTACAGATGGGGAACTGACAGACAATTTGTTTAGTAAATTGACTGCACAAAAAGCAGTGGGTCTTGGATGGGGCCTCCAAGTGCTACTGTAATATAAACAACAACAGCAACAACAAAAATACTACATCACAATAGGAGGAAGAGGGGAGTTTTTTTCTCCTTTCGATATATGAGGGATTTAGGCTAGGGCAGATCAAAATATTTTGTTGAAAATTGGTGTTTTGATGAAACAACCATTTTCTAGAAAGCTCCCACTTATTTGAAAATTTTTGATTTTCCATCAGACAACTACAAATGTTTTGCTACTTTGAAAAAGCTGCAATTTTTCATTGAATTTTTTCTCATTTTTGTTGAATTGTGTTTGGAATTTTTTCCCCCCAGCTAGCACTAATTTCACTTCATAACACCTATTGAAGTCAAAGCACATTGCAGTTCATAGTATTAAGGTTAAAATCTTGTTTCCATTTACATAGAGTATAGCCCAGTAGACTGATGTAGGTTGTTTTCCAACCCAATTCTAAGACAAAAGACTAATGCAGCCACGGCCAAGGTCTGCCTTTGGATGCCCGTGCATAGCTGGAATGATCTGTATGGGAGCACCACTGAGAGCATTATATGGCCCTTTTGGGCCTACACCTCACTTTGGGCTTGTCTTCACTAGCGCGGGGAGAGATCGATTTTATGGCGATCGATTTATCACGTCTCGTCAAGACGCGATATATCGATCGCCAGCAGCGTCCCCGTCGACTCTGTAACTCCAACTCACCAAAAGGCGCAAGCTGGAGTCAACGGGGGAGCGCGCCACCGACCACCGCCACTGTGAGGACGGCAGGTAAGTCGGCTATAGATACGCCGATTTCAGCTACGTTATTAACATAGCTGAAATTGCGTATCTACAGTCAATCCCCCACCCTAGTGAGGACCAGCCCTTTCAGTGGTCTCCAGAGAAGCATAGATTGCCTTCCTGTGCCAGTCTGAAAAAAGAATAAGGCAGGTCTGCTTATTTCAGCATATTGCCCTAGCAATAGTGTTAAACACTTTGCCTCCCCCAGTGACACAGAAACCACTAAACATTCAAGTCTAAGCAAAAAACTTGATATATAATATGGAATTCTTTGAAGGCTGTCTGATAAATAAATACTACCTTATCTTGTCTCTGAACAACTGTGTGTATATATACCCTTCAAGAAGTAGAGGAGATTGCTCAGACAGAATCTCCAGCCATGAAATCTCAGTTTGTTATCTCTTATTTGATTACTGTTGCAGTACATACATACTCAGCAGAGCTCCCTTACCAGGTTATATGGTACAAACTTGGCTACAGGTAAAAAAGTGCTGTAATTTTACATTTTCTAGACTCACTGTTATACATTCTTTTTCAGAACGTTGGCTGAACAGCCTCTACACTATGTAAGAAAAATATTTAAATACATTTGACTGGCCTGAAAATATTTGATAGTCATATTCATAGTGACTATCAAAAGCAAAGCCAAGTGCAACATTCTTATACTGACTGTATACATTAAGTTATCAGGAACAATTCCACTGTGCTAAAGACTACACTGGAGATGAAAAAGATGCAAAATGAGCTCACATGGCAAGGTGAAGGATGCTATAGAATCTCAGAGTTGGAAAGGGCCTCAGGAAATCATCTAGTCCAACCTGCTGCTTGAAGCAGGACCAATCCCTATTTTTACCCCATATCCCTAAATGGACCCCTCAAGGATTGAGCTCACAATCCTGCATTTAGGAGACCAATGCTCAAACCACTGTACCAAGTGTTGGTTTTATGGGGCAACATGGGAAAATGCTGGGTCCAGTTGTATGTGGTACTGAGTTTTTTCTGCCAGGCCTACTTAAGCTGAAGTGCTTTGGGGACGGGACCAGCTTCTTGTTATGTAAACGTAGAAGATTTAGCACAATGGGGCCCCAGTTCCTGACTGGGGCACCTAGCAGCTATAGCAATACAAAGAATAACTAATATTATTATGCAGTACTAGGTCTTTGACTTATATGAGCATTGAAGTTATACTCTGCTGCACTGTATATAACACAGCAATAGGAAAAATGGGGAGTTCAAGTTTTAATGCTATTTTGTACTTCTTGCAAGACATTTTTCACTGCCAATGTAAATATATAAGTCCATAATAATTCTAGGAAGAGGCAAAGGTCAGTGTTCTCTTCATGCCAACCTATTTAATCACTTATCATCCTCATATTAAACAACACATATAGCTATGTTTTATAGTCTAATCTTGATGCAGAAGGATTTGTGTACTTACTGCTATGATTACTGAGATGACTGTCGAGCTCCAAGTATATTAGAGTTCTATGTTTATAAGGAATTCTAACTGATATGAATTGCATCTTTCCAATATAACAACATGCTGAAAAATATTTAATGGTATAAAGGGAGTAGAAATGTATTATATGTATAAAGACAATGGAAATATATTAACAAAAGCTTACCTATAGTACAAGTTAGTACAATACATGTTAATTTGTACTCTTGATTATACAGACTGCTAGCTTTATTATTTATTTACTGAGAACCAATGGAAAGTGTTTCATAACTATTGGCAGTAAATACAAATATTTTCAGTCTCTAACCCATACCTGATCCCATCTTAACAGGCTTTTCAAATTAGATCTACACAAGGTTTGGGTGGAAGGGCTAAGGTGGAGCCGCTGTGCAGCCCCCAAATGGCCATTATGCTGCAGCACCAGAGTTGTAATGCTAGGGTTGGCACCCTAATAGGTAGCCACCGCAACTCTGCCTTGACACACCAAATCATCCCATACACAACCCTCTGTTCTGAACTGTTGTGATGGGAACTGTCATGCAGCAATAATTTGCATATTGAGGTTACCCATATGGGTTACTATAACTATATTAGTGAAATATTTTAAGTGCACTTAAAGATAGCACATTTTATAAGAAGACTTTCTTAGGATTTCTTAAAATCTCCAGATAAACATAGCATTTGCATTATTATTACTTCACGGAGGACTGAACTTAAAAAAGGTTTGTGGTTTTTTCCCCCTTGTTTGAAAGCTGTTGGAGATTATGTTTGGCTAATGAACTCCTACTGACCATTGTCCTTTTAGACTGCAACACATATCAAACCATCCACTTCAATTCACCTAGGAATAAATCAGTGGTTTCCAGATGGCTTGTTCCAGAGACAAGCTCCCTATTCATAACATTAGAATTCTATCCTGTGCAAACAACATCAAGATTCTGAATGTACAGAGCATTCTGGTGTATCTAGTGTCACTGTTTGAAAGGGAGTCTAAAGCCCAGGTCCAAACCTCCACACCAGTGTCTAAGGGTACAAAATTCCTGTTACATTTTATGGGAAATCAGTCATCATATAATCTTAAGTATTTACCATTTTTGTTTTGTTTTTGTTTTACAGTCCCAGGCCAATTTTTGGCCTCCCTGAAGGGAATGGAAGTTTTGCTATCAATTGGAGTAGGACAGGAATTGGTCTGTGGAAACCACCAACAGTTAACAAAGGAGTTTGGCAAGAATGATACAGACACAAAATTAAAAAGTTATTTTAAATACATATCTGAAATAGGTTTTTGCTGAGAGTGTACCAAAGTGCAACGCACCAGGGCAATACCCAGCTGGTATTTGCAGGCTGCCTCAGCACCTATGATGCGCTAACACAGAGATTCTCAAACTGTGGTGCACAGACAACTAGTGGTCCATGAGCTCCATTCAGGTGATCTATGGATAGTTCCCTCTGAGGTGGATGCCTGGGAGGCTGACATGAGACAATGAAGGGCAACCCACCTAATTAATGGAGCCACCCAGCCATGGGTCCACTAATTAGGTGCCTGGACCCTGGAGAAGATGCGCATGTAAGGTGAGCTGGTGGCCTTGGGGGGAATAGGGGATAGGTGGGAGGGAGCAGTGGGGTGAGAAGATGGGGCGGGGGGAATCTGGGACATACAGGGCTGCGGCAGCCAGAGAAAAAGGTGACTTTCCCCAGCTCCACGGCTGTGGCTGCCACGGAGAGATGGCCCTACTTTCCAGCCTCAGCTCTGTGGCTGCTCTGGTGAGGGAGAGACCTCCCTGCCCCCCAGTCCAAGCTCAGGGGCTGCCATGGTGGGGGAGAGAGGGAGAGACCCCCCCTTTCCCAGTCCCAGCGAGGGGGCTGCTGTGCTGGGGGAGAGAGAGCACATCCATTGCATTAGATTGGTAAAACTACTGATATGAAAATATAAGTTGTGTGCTTTTATTTGTAGAACAAAAAGAGTTTAATAATTAATTTTTAATATAGTGCTTTTATCCAAAGTGCTTTACAATAGTTAGCTAATGGTACAAACAACATTTGGAAAGAGTCCTGTGGCACCTTAAAGACTAACTGAAGTATTAGAGCATAAGCTTTCGTGGGCTAATACCCACTTCGTCGGATGCATGCAGTGACAACATTTGGAAAGATCATCAAGTGTCCGCCAAGACTCTCAGCAATTTTCAAGTGGTCCGCAGAAAAAAAAAGGTGTGAGAATCATGGCTCTAATGTGTATAGAACCAGAGGGAAAATCAGATAGCCAGTTATGTCTGACGGTCATCCCTCTCTGCTGCAGAAAGGAAATGCATCACCAGAGAGTTGTCCAGCAGAGTCCTGTAATAGTTAGACGCCACCAGTTGTTAAAGTTTGCCCAGATTTTCACCCTTCACATCCCAACTGGCCTCAGTGGAAATGCAGAGTGTAAACAGAGCAGACAGTAATTGAGACAATTATTTTCCAGCACTCTGGCCTGTGACTTGTCTGTGGTCTGTTTTGCTATTTTATCCCTGTGTTCAAAAGCACACATATTGTAAACAAACAGAGATGGGTATAAAATATCGTATGTTTTCGCCAAATCATTTCTCATCCAACAAGGAGATAATTCACTCTTGGAGTCCAGACTTTTCTGATGGCTAAAAAGTCATGAAAATAAGCTTACATTAATCATTACAAAATTAACTCATTATGATTATTTGCCTTCTTCATTTTGCAGTATGCTAGACACAATGGGCCATATTTGTCCTGGGTGTAACTGTACTGCCCACCATGTTAACGTAGAGGATCTTTCTAAAATAAATGTATCTTAAAATCTGCTCTGTTTTTTTCAAGTGGACTGTTCATGCAAATTGGCTAGATGACCTGGAGACTAATATATAGACATGGTTCTTCGAGCTTTAGGGTAAAAATAAGAATACTTCTTGAGGGCTGTGTGGGAATAGCACATAGTTACAGCTTTCCTCTTAGAGATGCAGACTGGTAGCTGATTAGAGCAATGGCAAACATGAAAAGGCCCTTCAGAGTGATGAGAAAAATCCTCTGTGTGTATTTGTTTAAAATTAAAATGCACGGAGCGCTGCAGATCTGTCAGCACTGTAAGAGCTGGCAAGAGAAATTCAAGAAGTGCTACTTAATTTGGCTTTTGTTAGAGGGTGCCTCAGCCACCTAGCAACAGCACAAAGGGTTTAATTCTCACATAGTTAAACTCATGCTGGCTGAGCAGGAAGACAGACAAAGTAAGATCAGAGAGATGCAAGGTAACCTGCAGCTCTTGTGCCACCAGGGAGTCTTGCAGGGGCGGACTGGCTGGGTCACAGGTCAGGATGCTATACTATCAACACAGAATAGAGGACATACCTCTTTGTCAGTACAAATCTCCCTCTAACTCTTCTAACCACCAATCTGCCTCTTCCCAAGTCTGGGTTCCCCACAGCACATTCTTCTCCATTGCAATACAAGTCTCCAACCTTTAACCACACTCTTACCAGGATACAGTTTATCCCCCCGGGCCCTCTTCATGTTATATTCTCCATGGTCTCTTTTGATATGCATAACCAGCATGCAGGTAGCCTCTCACTGAGATATCTCTACATACAAACTTCTTTTAGGCAATGGAACTCTGAGCTGGCTGAGCTACAGTACAGACATGCTGCTCTAATCCTTTTAGGGTGAGAGTCTGATACTCTTATTCACCTGAGTGCTACTTTAAATCCACAAGCAGCCTCACTAATGTCAGCGGGATCAATCTCAGAGCAAGGTACTTATTCATCTTCGGTAAAGTAACTGAAATTGGCCCTTCATTATTTATTATTTAATTCTGCGGAGTCCAAAAATGTGCTAGACACTTTATGGATATATAGAAGGATAGATTCCTGCCCCAAAGATGTTTTAATCTCTACAGACAATAGACAGACAAAAGGCAGAGAGAAGCTGTGAGAGGGAAGAGTGCAGCACAAGATGTTTTATTCTTTGCCTGATTTCCGTTTTTTTTCTAATTTTCCCCACCCCTATTTTATTTACGTCTGGCTTTCTGGCTATTTCTCTCTTTTTCAGTATAATCCAAAATACCATTATTTTTACGGCTTCTCAGCCATGTTCCTAGAAATGCTCCAGCAGATGCATTAAAGAAAGTGATAAGCTCCTTCCCCACAAGACACCCAAACACCATCCTTCCCAGTACAAAGTCCTCCCCCTTACCTTTCAATCACGCAGCTTTGCAATACAGACTCCTCCCCAGACCCTTGCCTAACATCTTCCCCAACCTCTTCCCCATTTTAGACAGAAACTTGCCCACGCTGATCTCAACATTCAGTGTGATGATAGAGATGCTCCTGGGTTGCTAGACATTCTGAGGTAAGGATAAGCCATAAGGTACTGCCCAGCTAGCAGCCCTCACCCTGACTCTCTACTGCTCACAGATATCTGCCTTCTCTTTGAGGAACAGATTGTGTTGTAAGTGGTCTGTAATTTTGTCACATTTGGCACAACTGAAAACAGTGGCAATCTAAGCTGGTACACAGGACATATATCAGACAGGCTGGACTGTTTTTTGCATCTCAAGCACTATCAGTAAGCCTATCCCAGGAGTTTTGGATGGGGAACTACAAATCTCAAGTCCAAGAGATGACTTTTTCCTCAGCATTCTTACAAATCAGAGTCACTTCCTCTTTCCTTGTTAAATTATGCTCCACTGCTTCCGCCATTCCCGTTGAACAATGGGGCTGATAAAATACACTTTGTGCTGTTGAAACATCAACATTTTCCACGTTCTGCTTCTGCTCCTCTCAGAGCAGGGGCCGGCTCCACTCAGCTCCTCAACCTCATAAGAATGGCTGCATATCACTTTCATGAGTCTCTCCATTTTATTTAGCAGCTCAGAATGCATTATACAACTTTTCCATAGGAAAAAACTATCCACTTACCAAACAAGTAATAAAAAGGGAACTGGAAAATATCCAGGTAACAATTCACTGTGACAGGATGACAATAAACTAAATTTGTCCTGTGTCTCTCCATAAAGAGTGCTATCCTGAATACATAGAATGCTTCCGCCGAGGTGCACAGGCAGAAATTGTGGGAAAACAACATCGCTTACCTCATAACCTCAGTCACGCAGAACACAATGCCATTCACAGCCTTAGAAACAACCCTGACATTATAATCAAAGAGGCTGATAAAGGAAGCACTGTTGTCATCATGAACAGGTCTGACTACCAAAAGGAGGCTGCCAGATAACTCTACAATACCAAATTCTACAGGCCACTTTCCTCAGATTCCACTGAGGACTACACTAAGAAACTGCGCCATCTGCTCAGGACACTCCCTACACAAGCACAGGAACAAATCAACATACCCTTAGAGCACCGACCAGGATTTTTCTATCTACTACCCAAGATCCACAAACCTGGAAATCCTGGATGCCCCATCATCTTGGGCATTGGCACTCTCACTGAAGGACTGTCTGGGTATGTGGACTCTCTACTCAGACCCTACGCCATGAGCACTCCCAGCTATCTCCACGACACCACTGATTTCCTGAGAAAACTACAATACATTGGTGATCTCCCAGAAAACACCATGGATGTACAGGCTCTCTACACAAACATCCCACACATAGATGGAATACACGCTGTCAGGAACAGTATCCCAGATGATGCCACAGCATAATTGGTTGCTGAGCTTTGTGACTTTATCCTCATGCACAATTATTTCCAGACCAGTAGCATCGCTATGGGCACTCACATGGCCCCACAATATGCCAACATATTTATGGCTGACCTGGAACAACGCTTCCTCAGCTCTCGCCCACTCAAGCCCCTCCTCTACCTACACTAAACTGATGACATCTTCATCATCTGGACTCATGGGAAAGAAACTCTGGAAGAATTCCACCATGATTTCAACAGCTTCCACCTCACCATCAACCTCAGCCTGGACCAGTCTACATGAGAAGTCCACTTCCTGGACACCATGGTACAAATAAGTAATGGTCACATAAACACCACCCTATACCAAAAACCTACCGACCGCGTTGCCTAGCTTCATGCCTCCAGCTTCCATCCCGGACATACTACACGCTCCATTGTCTACAGCCAAACACTGAGGTAGAACTTCACTTGCTCCAACCCCTCAGACAGAGACCAACACCTACAAGATCTTCACCAAACATTCTTAAAACTGCAATACCCACATGAGGAAGTAAGGAAACAGATAAACAGGGCCAGACATGTACCCAGAAGCCTTCTGCTGCAAGACAAACCCAAGAAAGAAACCAACAGACCACCACTGGTCATCACCTACAGTCCTCAGTTAAAACCTCTCCAACACATCATCAGTGATCTACAACCCATCCTGGACAACGACTCCTCACTTTCACAGGCCTTGGGAGGCAGGTCAGTCCTTGCCCACGGACAACCTGCCAACCTGAAGCAGATTCTCGCCAGCAACCACACACTGCACCACAGCAACTCTAACTCAGGAACCAATCCATGCAACAAACCTCGATGCCAACTCTACCCACATATCTACACCAGCGACACCATCACAGGACCTAACCAGACCAGCCAAACCATCATTGGTTCATTCACCTGCACTTCTACCAATATAATATACGCCATCATGTGCCAGCAATGCCCCTCTGCTATGTACATCGGCCAAACTGGACAGTCCCTACATGAAAGAATAAATGGACACTAATCAGATATTAGGAATAGCAATATACAAAAGCCTGTAGGAGAACACTTCAACCTGCCTGGACATACAATGGCAGACCTAAAGACAGCCATCCTCCAGCAAAAAACACTTCAAGACCAGACTTCAAAGAGAAACTGCTGAGCTCCAGTTCATCTGCAAATTTGACACTACCAGGTCTGGACTTAATATTGATTGTGAGTGGCTCACCAATTACAAAAGCAGTTTCTCTTCTCTGGGTGTTCACACCTCCAGATCACCTGCTGGAAGTGGACTCCACACACACCCCCCACGACTGAATTTACCTTGCTTTCTTGCCTGCTATTTATACCTGCCTCTGGAGATTTCCACAACATTCATCTGATGAAGTGGGTCTTAGCCCACGAAAGCTCATGATCCCTAAAATCTGTTAGTCTATAAGGTGCTACAAGACTCTTTGTTGCTTTTGCAGATCCAGACTAACACGGCTACCCCTCTGATATTATCCTGAATATTGTAACAGTGTTAGTCAAATGATACTTTTGTCAGATCTTCAAAGCAATAATATTTCATTTCAGACAATGGGTTACAGAAAAGAAGAAGATACTTTGCTTTCTTCCAATTTTGCAGAGAAATCTGACCTTCAGTTTGTCAGTGCAGAAAATATGTTGCTTAGTAAGAAAATTAGATCTGATTACTTAAATTGATTTCCACGGGTTTCTTTACAGTGCTGGATGCTCAGAAACAAAAATTTGGGTGTCACAGGGGTGTCACATTTGTTTAATCAAATAAGATGCCTGCCTCCATCATGCTACTAAGAGGTAGAGTTTAACAGGCACAGTGAGGCAAACTGGTTTTTGGCATTAAAGAAACGGAGACAAGCAGATTCCTCCCAAAGACACTGTATCCAGAACAGCCAACTAGCGCTGTTTGCCCAGTAGTGATCTCCAAAAACTGGAAAGCAATTTGAAATTGAAGCTTCTCTTTTTTGGGGAGAAGGAAGTAGATCTTTAGCCACACCACTTCTCCTGTGGGGTCTATAGGAGTGTGTGTGGGGAAGGTCTCAACTATTCCTTTCAGAGGCCCCCCACAACCCAATCTGTTTTGCTTCCTCATTCTCCCTACTGGCTTCTTTCACTGAGGTGGAGTCTGGTGGAATTAAACACTCTGCATGTGAGACGCCTCTTGGGGAAGTTGTGTATAGTGCCAAGGGTACTATTTCTACCTACATTGATCCACTCAAGAAAAACACCAGCAGAATGACCTTTGAAAACTCCACAAAGCTGATTACCGGTGATTATGTTGGTGTAATGACTTGGGGAATCTGTCTATGCGCAGTTTATGAATTCTGGGTGATTTTATGAAACTGCTGCATCACTGAATTGCTGAGCAGACGTGCAATCAGCCATCTGGTACAAGGTTTGGTGTCACCTCTCTTCCAGACCAAGAACAATAGAGAGTCATTAACCTAAATAGCTTCCTGTTCAAATGGGAGCACTTTAAAATAATGGGATCGCTGGAGGCTAGGGAACCTGGTTCTTCCCAGATTATCTGCAGAGGAGTGGAAAATCTAAGAAGAAGAAGAAAGAAACCAGGCATTAGCACTGGCTTTTAAAAATTCAGATCCTGGGAGGTTCAAGGAAGACACAAGAGGACATATTTTCTGAGGAGGAGGGAAACGTTTGACAAACCCCAGCTGAAGGAAGGGAGCCTGCTGCAGGAGTCAGTGAAGAGAGAAGTCATGAGCAGGAAGAAAAGACTGAGTTGGAGAAGTGAGGTCCAGGGGGAACTGGACCCTGGAAAGACTCAGACCAAAAACCAAAGGACTCTTCGAGTGGTAAGGATACTGGAGGGAGAGTTTTGAATGCAGGTTTGTTGCTTTTGCCTGGATCTGTAAGTCTATGTGCTTTCTTTATGAAGAAAGTGTTTAAGAAGTTACTTTGCACACCTGTTAAGTTCTTGGCTTCAACTGTCATGTGTCCCCGAATGATTAAACTGCAAACCAGAGTATGCACTAAGGCAGACTTCTGAGAAAAGGTACACTTAAACTGCCTGGGAAACTTGCTTGTTTAGCACCAGGGTAGCTAGATAGTAGGAGTCCCACTTTCAAGAAGGGGTATCAGAGAGGGAGTCTGCACCCCAGGAGTCAGTCTAAAGGCCGGAGCCAGAGTCTGGCAACTGGCAAATTATGCAAATACATAACCAAGACTGTGATTCTCTGGGTATGTGTGTGGACACAGATTTAAAGTACATTACTTGCTTTCCTATCTCAGGGATGGAGGGAGGAAGAGAGGCATGAACTTGGACTCTTTGAATCTGCAAACTTTTAATTCCACAAGCTTTCGTGTGAGTACCATTTAATCACTTATATGATTGCTGAAAGCAAACACAGAAGGGATGAAGGTGGCCAAAGCAAATTCATTGTAAAATGAAAGCAAATACTCAAGAAAAATGTTTGGCACTATTCACACAACTTGTACAAAACAGGCTCCACAAGACTCATCTTAAGGAATCACAGAACATTTGCTCTTCTGTATTTAGAGACAGTTTTGTTTATGCTGCAAATACAGTATTTCCCTGTATTGCTCCCTATTACTCTTGCTTTTATGACATGAAAACAAGACATTGTTCCTGAAGGGTTCATTTTCTTCTTCTTATTGTTCACTTGCACACTAATATTGTTTGTGACATCACAGTTGGTTGTTCTGGAGATGATTATGATGTTAGAGAATTCAGGTGAAAAATAGCAATAGGAGCAGATTAATCCCTCTTGAGCAAGCATCTTGTTTTCATGCAAATAACTCAAAAAAGTGGTCTGCAACCAGTATATAGACTTTATTTCCTCTAATTCACTCCATTCTAATCTGGCATCGGACCGCATCGCTTTATGAAACTGCTCTCACCAAAGTCTACACTGACATAATCATCACTAAATCTCAAGGCCTAAACTCCATCCTCATCCTCCTTAATCTCCCAACAACCTTTGACACTTGGAATCTCCTCCTCCTCCTCAACTTTCTGTGCCACCTTAGGTTTCCTTACACTATCTCTGCTTGTTTCCTCCCCCCCGCATCTGCCCATTCACTAAGTAACCCCTTCTTTCCTCTCCTCTTCTCCATTCATGCTTACATGTCCCTCAGGATTACACCAACTCCTCTTTTCTATCTATAACTTATTCTTTGGTAACCTCATTCATTTGCATGGGTTCAAGTATCATCTCTCACACCAATGATGCTCAAATCTACTTATCAATACCAAACTTATCACCTGCTACACTGAACTCCTTATCATGGCTAAAACAAAGCACACATTCCTTGAAACTCTTTCTCAGCAGCATTCACAATGACCAAACAGTTTCTTTGCTTTCAGTTTTTAAAACCAGCCTCTGCTCCTACCTTCTACCACCCTCACTCCAAGATCCAAAATGGCAAGACCTGTAATATAACCGGTATACCACTTCCTGTGTGAAAATTCAGAATCACAAACAAAAATATGTGCCTACACATTGACAAACATATTCACATCAATGCAGGCCATAATCTGCAACTGTGTACTCATTTCCATCTGTGCAAAAAGGACAAAACAAATCCAAATGGTAGCATTGTACACCAATTTGTGCAGGTGTAAGTGACTACACAAAGTGAAAGGCAGTGGAGAATCAACGCCACAGCCTCCTCCCCAAACATTCATGCACACAAACTCAATTAATTTTCCCACATACGTGAATATGAATGGGGGGAAACATAGTCAGCCCAAACTGCAATTTGTTTCCTCCTTCTTCAATCTTAAATAAAGTGAAATTTCTTGCTTCCATCCATCCATCCACATGCTTCCATCCACATCATGGATTGTCTATCAGGCAAATAATGATTTTAAAGGGAAGTGGCTCTCCTGTACTGACAGCTTTTCTTGCAAACATCATGTGAAAAAGCAATGGAAATATATAATTTGTGTATCTAAGTAAATCCCATATAAATGTCTAATGACAAAGTGAAATTATTTTTTAAAATGTAATTTATCAGAAATCTGCTGGGAGAAACTTATGTTCTTGATTCCTTATTTGGTTAGTTATAAGGCCTCCTGCGCTAATGTAAGCACTGATCAACCGACTGACAACTTAGCTACTAGCTTGCCACCTCGGTTTCAAAGAGCTACAGCTTTTTTCAGAGTAATTCAGTTGAATTCAGCGGGAAAAGAGTCAGCTAATAATTTGAGTGCAACTCTTAATGTGCCCATACAAAAAGTTAGTGAGCTGTGTGTCAAGTATCAGTCTGACGTTACATAGAGATTGCACCTGATGCCTTGCATTAATAAATATACCCATGAAACAACAGCTCCCAAATCTTGTTTACTGTTAAAATTAAGTCCCAAATGTTCTAAAACAGCCTTCATTTCTGAGGGAAAAATTTCGTGTGTGCAAATAACTGTGCCTGCATTTTTGCATTTCTAATCACTGTGAACGCCAACATGAGCATTCATGCACTGCTACCTGCAGCGCAACTTGCATTTTTTACTCTGACTTTTCCTTGATAGGCCATGTAATATTTCTAAGGTGTGGAATTTGTAAAAACAGAAGCAAATGTATTTTCAGTAATCATTGGCAGCAATTTTTAATTTTACTTACTCTAATGAATCTAGTTATGGTTATAAGCACAATATAGTATATATCATTTGTTTACAGTGAGATTATAATGAATTGAAATAATAATTAAATGATTAAATATTTAAAATTACATTTTTCATCAAAGTGGCTTACAAAGGTGGGTATAGTAAGTTTTATCCCCATTTTATGAATGAGGACACTGAGGAAATGAAGAGGTTCACATAAAGTCACACACTGAGTCATTGGTAGAGCTGGGAATCAAACCCAGATCTCCCGATTCCTGCTCTTCTGAACTCTAAAACCAGACAATAATGCTTCTAACAGGAGAGATGCTGCTTTACGTACAACCTACGCTTGGTTGATTTTCCTGCTACATCCCCACTCTATCATCCTTTCCTTTCAGTATGCATTCACTTATAGAACATTTATGTCACCCTCAAACTTTGAACCATTGTGTGTAGATACAAGCCAATTTTATACAGCCATTTATGTTAGAAACAGTTTATTTATGGACTTTTATCTAGTACCAAAAATCCAATGTACTATGGCATCATTTATAATTGTTTGTGGAGACCTAGGCTTTCTAAGTACAAATTCCTGCCATATTACAGGATTTAGAATGTGAAGACCAGCTCAAACACTGAGGAAAATGTCTAGCTACTAAAAAGCTCCACTTTCATCTTTTCATGCAATACTGCTAAACACGATTGTGCCACGGGCAATAAACCACTTTGATCGTTCATTAAAACAGACTATTTGGGTCTCTTAATAATGATAAGTGAAAATTTGAGGTCAGCTAGCATTTCTAAGAAGAAATAGTTAAAAAGGCTCTTCTGAATCAACTATAATCCTATAATCTCAGTTCTCCTCTATAAAATAAAAAGTGAAAGGCATCTTTCTCATTTCAATCTAGTAAAACAAAATCAAACCCTGATTTCTATATTTTGGATAAAACTAACATTTTCTGAGACACACAGGTACAAATATAACCTTAATTAATTATCTGTGTGTGATGTTTCCTTGAAATTCTAATGTCTGTTGCTCAGTTGGCTAGATTGTACATACTCAGTATAATTGAAAAACTGTGTTTAATGAAGATATATTTCTAACACACTTGTTTAACTACAGGACAGGGGATGTAATGACATTTACTACTTAACAATAGACTGTCCTTACAATTCAGGCACTAATAAAAGCATGCCCTTTGTTCTCTTTATAATGGGCAGATGTAGTTCATCCTAAATTTGGCCTTCTTTATATCCAGTGTCTGCTTTAAAAAGAGGGAAGATAAAGCAGTGAATTCAATGTATTATACATGAACAGTGGTACGTATTAAACTTGAACGCACAGTACTGCACATTCTGTCTGGCTAGTATTAGAGTTAAAACTGTGTATAATCAATTGGGTGAGAAAATATTCTCATGCCCCCAGCTTTCATTCTGACTTATAGTTGTCTCACCTCTATACTATCCCACTTCAGAGTAATATGACCACACATTTTCAGTGTGTGCTTCTTATAGTTAAGGCTATGCTTTAGTCCCGAGTATATTTAATAAAAGTCATGGATGGGTCATGGGCAATAAAGAAACATTCATGGCCTGTGACCTGTCCATAACTTTTATAAAAATATCTGGGACTAAAACTTGGGCGGCAGTTGTTCGGGGGCCCTGCAGGTGCTGGGGCATTGAGTTGCACATCCACTACAGACAGGAACTTAATCAGGTCAAGTAGGAATGTGTGGGGCACTGGAGTTACATTCACACCAAAACAAGCCCTAGGCTCAGGGTTCACATAAAAGGCAGTGAGAGAGCTTCGGGTCAGCTGCAAATAGGGAGTCCAGATGTCCCGATTTTATAGAGTCCTGATTTTGGGTTTTTTTTCTTATATGGGCTCCTATTACCCCCAACCCCTGTCCTGGTTTTTCACATTTGCTGTCTGGTCACCCTAGGTTCAAATAATACAACCCCACCAACGCTGCAATCCACCACTGCTCTATGTTTAATTGTAAGCCTGGCAGGAGAAAACTACGTCAATATAAGCCCTGCAGTATCATTCTTTAATCAGTTATATGCACCAAGGGGCCTCTCCTTTAACTGAAGTTATTACTTTTTTATGATTTATCAAGTAATGAATTTACATTCAGCAACATGAACTGAATGGCAGGATCCCCATCTGCCAACGCTGTGCTCCAGGTGTCAAACAGATGTTACAATCTGACCAAGACTTATGCCTACTACATGATTTTTATTACCTTGTCTTCCTATCATCCCCAGTATAGGGATTGAAGTGCCCACCCTCCACAAATGAACCTTTATATTCCCACCAACCCTTTTGGTTGTGGTTATCAAAAGGATGCAGCAATTGTAGTTTGATACTCTTAGTCTGAACAAGTCAAATGGAAGGCGGATTGAGGCCCCCTTTAAAAATTCAAAACACCGTGTTCTTGATTCTTTTCTTGCATTCACCCATGACAGACACTTAGGGAGCGGCACCAAGCAGGTAAAGCCAAACTCAATTTTCACCCGGATTAGAGGGCTTGATTGTTTTTGCCCACTAATGTAAGCAGCCATCCCAAACTTACTCTCCTTTAATACTGTAGGGATCTTAATCTATCTGTTAATAGTCTATTTGGCTAGCTGGTGGTCCAGCCTATGCTGAAAATACAGAAAAATCACTGCTCGTGACAAATAAAAAGAGATTGCTTTTCAGAAGCTGAGAGGGCATTCACAATTGCTCCCTTAGTTTGCACTACACCATTCATAAATGTATTTAACCCTTTGTTCGACATAAGTGGAAAATCAGCAGCTGAAATCTGTACAATAAATAATGTTATGCCAGAGATACATCACAAATTAATGCAGAGCTGCGAACATGGCCTGCTGTGAATCTTCCTTGAGGTGCAGAATATGTCTGCTGTAAACAAGGCATTATTTTTCATAACAATATGTCATTTTAAATGTTGATGTGCAATATGAGATGGGGGAAATGTTAGGTGTTGAAAAAACAGGTCATTGTAACTAATATAGGACAGATGAAAGTCATGGAAAATTCTGCTTGTTAGCTAATATTCTTCTCAAAACACCTTCATTATTTGTTGGTCTCAATCATTCAGCTACTGTAAATGAGAATAGTGCAAACTCACACAGTGCAAATTTACTCTTCAGAAATACATTTCCATTGACTGTCATTTCTAACTGTAGGTAACAAAAGAAACTTCTCAAAAGAGTAAGAGTGTGAACCTTACTGGCATAAAGGAACAGCGTCTTTGATGATACAAGTTCCTCCGTTTTTGCAATATCCTTCTGGACAACCTAGGAAAAGATAAATAAACAAAGGTAACTAGATTAAGGAAGATGTAATAGAAATCAGTCCATTCCTCCTGCCAATGCAAGATTTTTTCCCTACATCAGATTTTTTACAATTTGATTTTCAGAGGTGCTGAACACTCACAGCTCTCGTTTAGTATATCTGGTGTTTTGGGTCACTGAGCACTTCTGAAGATTAGCACTGTAGACTCTGATTCAGTAACATACTTGGTCACATGCCTATCCTAAGCATATTAGTATCTCCACCAAAGTCAGTAGCACAACTTGTGCTTTGCTGAGTCCAGGACCTTGTGATTTCTCAGGTCAAATTTTACATGACTCTCATAATGGGGCTTTTGTCATTCATTGGAACCTACAGATATTACCATATGAAGATTTCTAACATTATATAGATAGAGGAAAGAGTTAATTTAGAGTGCTGAACTTCCTAGACTGATTTAGTGCCTATGTCTGATATTCTTATTAATAGTTTAAATGTAAGGATGAGATAAGAACAGATGTTCACCATCTGCTGTTTGACCAGTCTTTTCATTAAAGACTTCTCATAGATATATATTCATACAGCTTGAGGAAATCAGTCTTAATAGAATACTAGGTTTAAGAAGAAAGACATGCCAAGCCAAGTGTTGTTATGGACTTTTGAACACCTTGGGTATTTGGTGGGCATGAAGTCAACCTAAGTTCACATATATTTTAGCATTTACAGATTTAATTTAAAAAATACTTAATATTAATTTAAAAAATCCACCAAAACAAACCCCAACAGTTTTGAAAGTACCAAGATATTTTTTACAAATGTTTGTTATTAGTTCTTTTTCTGTTACAATGAATATCCTCCAGGGCACCTGGCATTGGCCACTGTTGGTAGACAGGATACTAGGCTAGATGGACCTTTGGTCTGACCCAGTACAGCCTTTTTTATATTCTTATCTGTCTTGTTTTATTTACTATTTTAGTTTCACTGAATATTCTCCCACATTATAGTTATATCATTACAGTAGGGCAGTATATGCTCCTCTAAACTTTCAAAACAGTCTGCTGGAGTTTATACCCATGGCAATATCTATAGCAGTAAAAGAATTTAGTCCCATTAAAGTTCATGAGATTGCTCACTTAAGTAAAGCCTAAATTAAGTAAAGCTCACTTAAGTAAAGCCTAATCTCCAAGGTAAAGTCAAGTATGTGACTAAGTTTTGCAGAATCAGAGGCAAAATCATTACTTACTGGTATTCACAGTGAATTCAGTGGGCCTCCTTATCTGAGTAAGGTTACATGCATGCCTAAGATCCTGATCCTGCAAAGATTTGTACATGAGCTTCACTTCACACTTTGTGACTACTTCCACTGAAGTTTGAACGATTCAGCCCTTAATGACAGAACTTCCATTAACAACAATGGCAGTGGCTCTTTCTTTTGAAAATGTATCCCAAAACAATAATAGAAACCATATGGCATAATCTGAACAATAAGGAAATCATTGTTCAGATAAAGTTGCAATTTTATCAGACTGAACATGTTATTAAAAACCCCATCGTTGTCCAGATCCTGCAATTGGCTGGGCATGACATGGCCACTCTCCAACACCTATGCGGTACCTTGCCTGGACACAGGGGTCTATTGATGTTAGAGTCAACTACAGAATTTGGGCCATCTTCCTGGAATGGGAGAAAACGTATGACCATATTCACTGCTACATAGAGTCAGATAAAATAAATAGTATGGGCTGTTTGCTGGAGACATAAAAGAAAAAATGTCAGATTAGTTATTCCATTCAGATACCTGAATTTCCAGCAAGATAGTGTGGGAAACAAATTATTTAAAAGATATGCCACCTGAAAAGCAGTAGAAGGCCCTATTTTTACCTCTCTTCGCATTTACTGCTTTATGTTTACCATCTCACAGTCCTCTACATTTAACTGAATATTATCTAGACCCCCTTGCATTTATAACTTTGACTCAGAACATTAAAAAATCACCAAAGATAGATTACAACATCTATTTAACAAGCATTTGATATTATTGTGAATTTTTCATGGTAAAATATTACTCTTTCATATATATATATATATATATATATATATATAGACAGTAGACTCTCAGTTATCCAGGATCGGGTTAACTGGGTTGCGGATTAACCAGGATGTCAAAAAATATACGTGTAACTCGTAGGGCCGGTGCTGGCTTTGTTGCCACCCCAAGCAAAAATAATAAATAAATAAATAAAACCAGGGCGCAGGGTAGCCAGCGAACCAAATCTCCCCCTTCCTCCCAGGATGCAAGGTGGCAGGGGAACAGGTCCGCCGGAGTGGGGGGCAAGTGGGGCATTTTGCCCCAGGCCCTGGGCCCCACAGGGGACCTGTGAGAATATAGTACCTGGCAGCATTTTTACAGACGGGGCGGCGCTCTGGGTTTACGGTGGTGGGTCCTTAATTCGCTCTGGGTCTTTGGTGGTATTTCAGCCTTAGGTCCTTCAGTGCCACCGAACACACCCGAAGCAAATAAAGGACCCACCGCTGAAGACCCAGAGCACCACTGAGTGAGTAAATATTAAAAAAGATTGAAATTGCTTTGCCCCAGGTCCCCTGAATCCTTTGGTCAACCCTGCCGGGGAACCAACACCCCCTTCCCCATGGTGCAGAGTGGCTGGCAAACCAACTCCCCCCATATTTCCTATGGTTGTTGATTATCCAGGATTTTATTAACCAGGATTAATTTTTCCTATCGTCCTGGATAATCGAGAGTCTGCTGTATATATATATATGATATGATTTGAAACATAATATAAACTGTATTTATGGTCTAATTCTTTTCCAGATTCTTCCCCCAGAAGTCAGTGAATGCTTCATATTAACATCTGGGCACAGAATATAGCTTTATGGATGCCTTGTAGCGTGACCAGACAGCAAATGTAAAAAATCGGGATGGGGGTGGGGGATAATAGGAGCCTATGTAAGAAAAAGACCCAAAAATCAGGACTGTCCCTATAGAATCGGGACATCTAGTCACCCTAATGCTGTGTAACTTAAACACTTTGTATAATATAACAAAATGTGTGTTCTACAGATGATTTTCATTAGATATACTGTATTTCTTATTTTTATCCATTCTTTTTCTGTTGTATTAAAAAATCAGGCTTTGCAATATTTTTAACTAAGATGCATTCTCTATTTCCTCTTTTAGGTCCCAGTCCTGCATGTACATTGTGCTTAACTTTAAGCACATGACAAATCGCAGGGACCTCCAAATGTTCAATTCACTTTACTGGGACTACTTACATAATTAAAATCAAGCCTATATGTTTGCAGGATAGAGGTTTCACTGTCATTCAGTATATATATATATATACCAAGACATACCCACATTTCAAACAGTCACAATTTTTAACATAAAAATAACATCGTGTTTCAAATTCATCCCTCATGTAATCTGACTGAGTTTCAGCAGGATGATTCAGTCAATATTGTGAACCATTTGTCGGTTAAATAAAAACACCTCTATATATTTCTGTTGAAATGATATTTTTATGTGAAACTGAGTACCTGAACAGCTGGATTCATCAAGACTGAAATCACAGCAGTCTGCAATACCATCGCAGCGCTTGGAGACTGGAATACATGTATTAGTTGATGCACACAACAAAGAACCATTGAAGCAGTCCTTTGTGGCTGGAACAAAGTAACAAGATGACATGGTCAGACACATTTCCTTTATTCATTAATAAAACACTACTGGAAAACTATAGCATCTTCTTTGTGTCAGAGTATATAAATCTGGATTGGCATTTCCATTATAAACTTCCATTTCAGAGGTGTACAGCTTAGACATTAAAAAAGATAGCTTAGGTTGCCGAATCAAGGTTTTACCATGTTCAAATCCTGCGGGGTGTGTGTTTATATTTAATATGTTATTGGTGGAATAAGGTGCAACGCTTAATGAAAATCCACAATCAGACATCAGGAAACATAATCAATCTGCCTAGATAACTCAGTTATAAAGAATAATTGAATTAATTTTAAACATAGAACAGAAAGTTTCTGTAAATGTATCCCATTTTGTTGCTAGAAGGTAAACACTATACGTGGTTGATGTAACAAAAGGGGAGATAGACTACATTAAAAATCTAAACCTACAGACATTTGTCAGGCAGTAGCATTCAGTTATATTCTCTAAACTCAACTAAAGGAATTATAGAGGGGAAATCTTGACAGAATCACATAAGCCCCCAGGTAATTCATTATGGCATCACTGATTCTATAAGATGTACCCAGTCGTTCTGCATTCTGTCCGAGAATCTAACAGCATTTTGTCACTTTGAGAAACATTCCAGCTAATGAAATGTTCTGTTGCACTGCCCCTGAGCCATTATTTCTGAAAATCTTGGTTTAAGGGACTGTGAGCTAAATTGTTCTCTCTATTATGCTTGCATAAACCAGGAATAATGCTCTTTTTTTCACTTGAGTTAAACATATCACTGGTGTAACTGAGCAGAATTTGGCCCAGATTTTAGATTTATAACAAACGTGAGAATTTAGGAATATTTTAAGTACTCTAAATGACTGGATTATATCAAGCCAAAAGAAAACACTGAATATAAAATACTGCACTTCAACCTTGCAATACGAATATTACATCAGATCCTGCCAACTCTTGCTAATGCAGGCAGTCTCTTAGACGACAAGTAGACTCCTAGGACTAAAGGTTCACAGGATCAGGCCCATAAATCTTATACACTGCCAATTTACCAAAGGCCATAAATATATCCAAAATTACTAGTTACTTTAGGAAATCTTGGCTAGTTTTCCTCCTTTTGCATACAACATAGGGATCGGGTAGCTTGTGTCATTTGCACACAAATACAAGTTTGGGCATATAACTACAGTAAGCAGTAAATACACTGAAAATCAGGAGTAAAACTGCATACAGAGAATTTGTTATTTTGAAAAACTCAAGCCTTTAACCTCAGCAATTTCACTTCTCCCTCTTAGACCTTTTGTATGATTTTTCTTGCCCACCTATTTTAAAGACGTTCCATGCAAGCACACTCAAAGTATTGCTTATGTTGTTTAATGTACACCGTGATAAACATAGGAACTCTGTATCTGGGCTACATTTAAGTTGTGCTCAGCACAGTTTATATTGGGGAGACAAATGTGGCATAGAGCCACTTCTACTTTCTCCAGTCTTGAGACTGGCTCTCTGCTAACTGGGTAAAGGTAAAGAATAGGGTAAAATGGAGAAATCTTTGGGCTACTTCTCTACTTTGCGCTGGCTGTCTTTAGTCACAAGGACTGTTTCAGTAGCTGGGGATTGTTGGAGCATAGAGATGCCCTGAATGTGCCCTTTTCACTCCAGTCTACCTCCTCCTCATCCCCAAACCCTGTACTGAGGAGGGCGGTGAAGACGTTGCTTGAGTAGCTGTGCACCATCCTCACAATCCTTCATGACTGCATTGCAGCACTGCAGTGAGTGTTAAGAAAGGAAATATGGCTGAGCTATCAATGCAACAGTAACTAACATTTAGAATTTTCTGACTATTTAACACTGATATTTCTACTTCTATGTTCCATTAATGCTTTGGATACAGTGAATACACTGTCATTCACACAGCTACAATGGCCTCCAGAAGAGTTATAATTTAATGTCATGAGAGACCACCATGTGTTTTAAGGATGTGGATGCCAAATGCAGGGATTAAAATTGGAGCAAATGGGCACAAATACTCAGGTTTGCATTCACAATTCACTCCATGTGTGAAAATTAAGCATGTAGAAAGAAAGAAACTTTTTGAAAATGTACGATTTTAACATTTGTTATGTCTTTGGAAGTTTGTAGGTGCACACCACAGATCCATTTTATTGAACTGTAGAGAAATGAGAAATCATTTCTTATTCATTGTTGTTAGCATTTAAGTCAGATTCTATTGGGGGCATATGGAAAGTAATGCATACACTCCTCAGGTCTTTATGTTTATTTTATACCCTTTCCATTTTAGATCATGCAATTTACCACCCTTTCTCCTTCCACATACACACCCCAAAAAAGGTTAGTGAGATAAAGAGCCCTTTCCTAAAATTAGGAGTGACAGAAGGGCTAGCTAAGCAGACCATTTGTAAAGGCAACATAACTTGAAGCTTCTGTTGTAAAGAGCAACAAGAAATAAAATCTGCCAAATTAATAGGCATAATCAACATTAACATGACACTGCACAAGCAAATTGTTCAGTGACCTCTGCAGGAAATTTCTTTCCACATAAATATTTAAATCATACAGGGCAATATTTTGTGGTAGTGATGGTGGTTGTAGCAGAGATGTGACTAATGCATTTGTTTCTCTGCTGTGGCCTCTTCCAGGATTTATACTTTATCTCTACAGAACACATTTTGCCAATCTGTCTTCATCCTGGGAGATGATGCTATCACTTGATACAATCTGGGACTAAAACAGGATGAGTATTTTGTGGCTTTCTGTTCATACACACAGGTAGATGAGATTGTGAAGGGAAACAGTGCATGTGAAATGAGAGGAGAATAGGGCCTGATCCAAAGCCCACTGCAGTTGATGGGAGTCTTTCCATTGACTTCAATACTTTAGGTGAAGCCTTTCAAAAAGATTAGCAAAGACATTTCATTGAAAAAGACAGAACTGTCATTGCTTTTTGGAAGGAGCTGATAAAAGAGAATTAAATGGAGAATGGAGGAGCAGAAAAAATGTTTACTATTTTGTTAAAAATGATTTAACCTAAAAAATGACTCTGGTAGTCATCAAAGCTTAACTGCTCTGCTATGTTCATCTATGCTCAGCAAAAGACATTCAAATTCAGGTCTCACAAAAATCTTCTAAGAACAAATAATCTGATCTGTATCATTATTACATTATATAAAGAGTGTGTTTACTAGCACACCACTCAAGTTTTTTACAGAACAGGCAAAAATTCCAATAAAGTAGACTGAGTTTGTAAGATAGGTGTTTCCTTTTTCCCCTTCTGATTTTCCTCTGGTGACAAATGCTCATGGTATCTGACATGCCAAAAGTAGACAGCAAGAGAAGATGAACGCTGCAAAGCCCTCATAGCATATCAACAGCAAAGAGAGGAAAATCTACACCAGAGGTAGGCAACCTATGGCACGGGTGTCAAAGGCGGCATGCGAGCTGATTTTCAGTGGCACTCACACTGCCTGGGTCCTGGCCACCGGTCCTGGGGGCTCTGCATTTTAATTTAATTTTAAATGAAGCATCTTAAACATTTTAAAAATCTTATTTACTTTACATACAACAATAGTTTAGTTCTATATTATAGAGTTATAGAAAGAGACCTTTTAAAAAGGTTAAAATGTATTACTGGCATGTGGAACCTTAAATTAGAGTGAATAAATGAAGACTCAGCACGCCACTTCTGAAAGGTTGCTGACCCCTGGTCTATACAATAGCAACCACCTTGCAGTTCAGTTCCAAACATCACCAACCTAAATCGTGATCTTGAGAGAGGGAATGTCAACTGTCATGGCAGTGTTATATTGTCAGTTACCATATTGTAGGCATAAAACTATCAAACTTTTGGACAAGGGATGTGACAGTAGGTTTGAAAAAGTTTCCAACCCACTCAAAATTCCTGTTTGTTCTTTGAATATGTCAGGACTCACTTTGCCTCTCTCCTAAGGTGTAGCTTTAAGATTGAAAGATACTGAAGTAATATTTCAGGAGCATTGGAACTGATAGTGGGAGACTTGTGATCCTAGGAGCACACAACTGGTCTGGTGGACTGGAGTTAGGATCTTAGCCTTAGGACATAATGAGATAATCTAGAAAAGATAGGGGTCCGGCCTAGGGCAGACAGAGGTGGCTGAGTATTGAAAACGGGGATTTTTGACACACCAGACCTTGGAGCCCTTGAAGCAGGTAATGGTCTAAAGACAGAAACATCCTGGAGCCTGTGCTTTCATTGATTCGATTTCAGAATTTTCTACAAAAACACAGATCTCAATTTTCCGCTCAGATTCACAGGAACGTTCTGCCACATAGTTTGTAAAATCAGCTGCTGAATACCTCTTGCATGTGTACAGTAGCTGATTGTGTTAGATACAGTGTGTGATTATTTGTCTGCATGGATAACATGTATCAACGGAGACAACTGAAAAACTGAATTTCCATCCAGCAGGAAAATCTGATATTGCAAAATATGTGTTTTCATTCTGAAATGAAACTTTTGGTTTGGGTGGCATTAATCTGTGTCAGCCTGAGCCACTGTACTGTCCCCTAGGAGCTGGAGTTCCAGGTCCCTCATGTTTTCATTCTCCCCTACAGAGCTAGGACCCAGGTTGCTGCTACTACAGCAGCAGACTTGCTTTTGAAACTCTAGTGAGGTCAGGAGTGTTCCCTGGCACACTGAACTGGCAGAATCGCAAAGCAATGCCGCTGAGTGATCTAAGAACAAAAGCAGAAATGCTTCCAATTATGTATATTAACAGAAGTACCATACAGTCATTTGTCACCATGGTTACTCCGTGGAGCGGTAAGTATTATGGGCTGCAATCCCTGCTTATTTAACAAAATACTATTCTTTTATATGCCTTAACATATTAAAGAAAACCTCTTTATGGTCCATTTCCAGTATGCGCACTACTCATGTTGACTCAGAACTCCCTCAGAATAGCTATCCAGTTCTGGATGCCCATTCATCATTGCTCTTTGTTTAAAACCAGACCCATCAGCAGTATTTTAGATTTAGGGAGGATCTCCCCAACCTTGTTGGAACTTGTAAAATGGCAGCCTCCTAGGATGCTCTGTTTGAGCCACGCAGTTTAATTTACACTGTAACAGTACCAACCACTGGCTGTAGATGCTCCCTACCTGCCGCTTCCTTCAGTTATTTGCACAGAAGTTTTCTATCTTCTCTCAGTTTGCTCTCTACGGTATCTCTTCCATGCCATGTCCCACCACACTCTCCTAGTCTTTTCTTCTCTTAGATCATCCTTCTGGAAAGATTGCTCTCCCTATCTCAGTTCTATCATCAATTTCCTATTGGCTATTTCCTTGCACACTGTGAGGCCGCTACAGTGGAGGACATGGGTCTACAGTACTGTCCTTGCCTTGGAAACACTAGATGTACCTGCATGTAACACCAGACAGGAGCAACATCCCTCCTCAAACAGAGTTAGCAGGCATCCCCCAGGATCTCCAGAGCAAACACCACCTAGCTGCCAAAGGGACACGGCTCTTACAGAGAAAGAAATGGAAGGTACTATGGGACTTAGGAATGAAACATATGGGATCCTGCTCCACCCCACTAGTCCTTTACTGGACCAATGATAGCCATTCTCCATGGACCTGACCCTGGGGACAGCAGTGTGGTAAATGAGGAGGAGTGGGTCTGGAATGTTCCCTTTCCACAGGTCTCTCCTCTTTTATGTTGCATGCAATTGTTCTTATAGCGTTTTCCTGCATTCTGCTCAAGAAATGGATTGGGCATTTGTTCCTCAATTCTGCTTCATTACTTGCCTCTGATCAGTGATGGGAGGTCTGAACAAGGAGTTAACCACTGGTGACCATACCATAAATGATCATATATGATATGCAGATACATATTCACAGAATTTGGATTTGTTTAGTACAGTTCTATTGTACTTTGCCATTTTATGAAAATAAGTTAGCATGGATTTAACTGCATCACTAAACGTAACTTACGACAGTCAGTTTCATCTTCATTAAACTGGCAGTCAGGCACACTGTCACATCTCAAGAGTGATGGGACACAACCTTTATTTGCACACAGGAACTCTGTTTCCTTGCAAAGCCATGGAGAAGAAGTGGTAGGAATCTCATGAGGACAATTCATTTCATCAGTTCCATCCATACAATCCTCTACCCCATTGCATTTTAAAGCAAGAGGTACACACTGCTGCACATACACACAAGTGAACCAGTTGGTGCTGCATGTTGGAGGTTGTGGTTTGGCTGTTCCTAGACAGGTGAAATAAGACCAAGAAAGGAATATTTATCATGACAGTCCTGAAGTCACAATATATCCTGACTTCTAGTGATTACTGGGAAAGCAATTTGTTTTGCAGATTCTACTCTTCTAATATGATTAAAATTTCTATAAACACATTCCACCCTTAGTATAGAATTCACTATTGAAAAGTCTGTGTATCACCTCCCTGTTTATTTTGTTGCAGCATTTTTCTTGTAGAGCCTAAATGCACCATTTATTTTGATTCTTTTGTTTGTACCTTGTTTGTGCGGGAGGCTTAATACAGAAGAGTTGCTAAAAGTTATCTTTCACCCTGTATTAGAAAAAGGTTTATTAATATTTTTGGCAGCCATCAAATAATAGTGCTCCTCTTTCAATAGACTTCATGGATTAAAACAATAACAAAGAATGGTTATATAAGCCTCTAGATCAACAACATTTCACACAAAGCTTTTATGTACTCCAAGGTTTACCCTTAGACATCAACAAAATAGCAAGGGGAAAATTTTTGCAGGGTAGCTGCAAAGAAAACTATTTTGTTATATCAATGTATTGCTTTGATTCTGTAGCATAGCTTTGTTAAATGGGGGAATTAAATCAAATGAAGGACTGTATAGTGGGTTTTTAGGGTACAATTCACTAGCAGCACAAGCGAAAAGTGGTGTTTTGTTGGTTAACCCTTGGAGTACTCCAAACCCTTGACAATAGAGGAGCACATTGTATAGTTATATTACCCTTTTTTACCCCAGCAGTTAGTCAAAATTTGGGGTGTAATGGCTTGTTTTGGGTAGGAGGAGAATTTGATATTGGAATCAGGTGTTTCTGCAATACAAGCCTGTTTATTTATAAAGAATGTACAAAATCTTGTTTCCCTGAGCACAGCATGAATCAAACAGCAGGAGACAATTTCTTTGGACAGTTCCAACCTCTTTTGAGCCAGCACTTAGCCCAAAAGCTCTCTCTTTAGCCTTTTCTCAGAGTCACATTACCAGTGCTTGTTCTAGCTGTATCCTTGCTTTCCTGCTGTTTCTCCCACTTTTCTTATACAGACACACACACCTCCACCAAACAATACCCAATAAAACACCACCACTCCCATGTGCCTTGCATGTGCCCATGTTTCGGGTGAAGACTGCTACTGTTTCAACTATATGGTTCCAAAAAGGAGCTGAACTGTTTAATATGTTTATCAATAATGAAAAGTAGCTCAGTTTCATTGAGGCTTAACCCAACCCATAACATTTGTTTCTAGAGCTGAAAAATACTGGAAACTATTTTCTGTGAATATTACTAAATGAATTTACTTCAACATTGCTTGAGCTCCATTTGTATTTTTTTTTGGGGGGGGGGCAAATATTAGAGCAATAGAGTTTTACTGGCACAAATACTCATGGAAATTTTAAATCTACACATGTGAGTATTTGTGCTGGAAGTGCCGGTGTGCTCATCCACAATGGAACAGAAGTGCAGTAGAATCTCATGTTATAAACATGAATGTTAAAAACAGAACAGTCAACCACATACCCTCATTTGATATCAAAAATACGCAATCAGGCAGCAGTAAGAGACAAAATAAATGCAAATACAGTACAGTACTGTGTTAAACATAAACTACTAAAAATATAGGGAAAGCAACATTTTTCTTCTGCATAGTAAAGTTTCAAAGCTGCATTAAGCCAATGTTAAGTTGTAAATGTTTGAAAGAACAATCATAACATTTTGTTCAGAGATACAAACATTTCAGAGTTATGAACAACCTCCATTCCCAAGGTGCTAATAAGTCTAAGGTGCTATTGTAATACTGTGCAACTTATCTGGCCATTCACAACTAAACAACATTGATTGAGTAGACAACATAATTTATTTTGTAATCAATGATCAGAACTGACAAATTTTGGAAAAGTCACTATGTTCTTTTAGATATAAAGAAATTGCACTCGACTTGTGAATACTCTACAAAGAGAAAGTTCTATGGATAAATTATTTGTTGCCAATTCTGGTCCAGAATCTTTGTTGTACTGAGTTTTTGTTTTGTGCATCAGAGAGGGAAGGAACCAACAAGGAACGTTTTTTGACTCCCTGATTCTCTAATCTGTTCTGCTCCAGCTGGGGCTGTACTGGAATTTAAGAAACCTGGAGGTTGCACTAAACTCTGCCAAATGGCACTGTCTGTTGCATTCTGGTCATGCCCTGTGTCTGCTCCCATATTCCATACACCAGGTGTCAAAAGGGCCCGATTACGCAGACTCTGTGTCCAGTATAACAAAGATTCCCCCACTGGACAGATGTGTCTGATTTCCAGAGCCTTTGTACTGTGAGAGTGCAAAAGGTATAGATAAGATCAGGCTGGAAAATCTGGCCCTGTATGCTCAATTCTCTTTATATCTAGATCAGGGATAGGCAACCTATGACACGGGTGCCAAAAGCGGCACGCGAGCTGATTTTCAGTGGCACTCTCACTGCCTGGGTCCTGGCCACCAATCTGGGGGGCTCTGCATTTTAATTTAATTTTAATTTAATTTTAAATTAAGTTTCTTAAACATTTTATTTACTTTACATACAACAATAGTTTAGTTCTATATTATAGACTTATAGAAAGAGAACTTCTGAAATGCATTACTGGCACAAAAACCTTAAATTAGAGTGAATAAATGATGACTTGGCATACCACTTCTGAGAGGTTGCCGACCCCTGATCCGGATGAATGTGCAGCATGCCAGTAAGTCCAATGATTTACATTACCACCAACAGCATTAAAGACACTACATGACAGACAAACAATTTTTCCATTAAAGCCAATGGGAGTTTTGCTATTGATTTCAACAGGAGGAGGAGGCGGCATAAATCTGGAAATTCACCTGTGATGCCAACTTGCTTTATTAAATCATGTGAATGATGTTACATTAATGAATGATAAGAATTAGCCAACAGGAGTGTAATGTGGAGACACCATGCAATGTTTTTGTTTGCTCGTGGGGGTAGACCCTGGAGACAGCAGCTGCACTGAAGAAATGATTCAGTGAGACTAAATGAAATCACGTGCTATTGCTGCAGTGAGACAGGGCACCTTGTATGGGAACATACAAATGAGCCTACATCATTTATATTTTCCTTTGTCTTCAATGCAGCAATCACTGCTGACTTGTGTGTGACACATTACAGGATCAGGACCCATGACAGTAGAAAGTTTTGGCATCTAAAAGAAGTGCTCCACAATTGACAATAAGCACTTCTTTCAAGATCTAACTGCTTTACCATTCCAATAAACAGAATTTATAATATTTTTGTAATAGCTCCATCTAGTGACTTCCAGTAATACAACAGAGCTCCACTCCCGGCCCTGACTCTACTGCTCTAGACACTCAGATTTGACTGGTGAGAAATCTCTGATGATGAGGGTCCAGGCCAGAAAATGGCCTTCATAGTATAGGCATATTCCAGGTCCTCAGTGTCTGAGAATGGTGGTGCTGTGATGCTGGATGTGCTATCCTTCATACTCTGGCCATAAGACATACTTAAAACTAGTCCTCGTCAATTGTTTTGACACAGTAAAAATTGTAAGCTACTGGTTTATGTCAGAATGTCAACGTAATCTTCCTACCCAAGATTAGAATGATGAATTAACTTTTTAAAGAAAGTTTTCAAGAACTGTGCAATGTCACATGTACATTCCAATCACTGTTGTTTCAAGCATCTCATTTTAAATACTGTCTCTAGCTATGAGTAAAAGTCTTTGTTTTTATTCTGACAGATAACTAGTTTAAGAATTTCATTCTTCTCTTTACCACAATATCTTTGTTGCAAAGATAATATTCACTGTTTTTAGATGTTTTAATTTTAAAAGCAGTATTGGACCCATATATAATTATTAAATAGAAGAAATGAGGTACTCAAATTTTTATGTAATGTTTTAATATATGTTATAACTTGTTTTTTGCTTTACAAATCTATTGTTTTTACTTTATGAATCTTCAAAAGGCTCCTAAATAATAATTAGATTTGGCTGATTGATTTTAGGAATTTATTTACATCACCCTAGTAAGTAATTTAAGAGCTCAGATCTGATGATTTAATGGTCCCTTCTGACCTGTAGTTTCTTTAAAATATTCATAGAGTTTAACATTTTTTAACCTTTTCAATTTTTCCCCCCTTTTCATTCTGAATTTGGGCTAGATCATTGTTAATGGAACTACTCAACTTATGTAACGGTGGCAGACTTGGGCCCAGGATGAGGATTTAGTCCAGAGGACGCAAATTATTCCCTTTCTTATGCCAAAACTATCTTAGTGAAGTCAATGGCTGAATACAGCTCACTCTCTACTAATGTGAACTTTTGTAACTGACATCGTTACAGATCAGGTAATGTTACTGAGTTGGATCCAGGTTCATAATTTCCCGCAGCTTCGCACTCAGAGGTATTCGAATTTGTGGTTACATTTTGAACTCTATGTCTAGTTTTATATATACTTCAGGCTCATAAAATGCTGACAAATTCAAACATATGGTCCTGATTCAGGAAAAGGCTAAATATGAATAATCTCATCCTTCTTCAGTAAAGCATTCACGCACATGTATATATGCCTTGTTGAATTGTGGCTTAACATTTCTGCTTTCCTGACTCCTTCACTGTAAATCCAAAGTAACATTTCTGATGTCAGTGGAATTTTCTAAATTTATGCCAGTGTAACTAAAATCAAAATATGTCTCATGCTCCTTAAGACACAGAAGTAAAACCTGCGCTGTGAGCCAGTAGACACACCTGACTTCAATACTACCATGGGGTCTTGTTACCTCCCCTTTTATGTTAACTATTCCAGCTTTAAATTCTAGCTTTAAATACACTAGGCCAAATTCTTCTCCAAATGACAGCTGATAAAACATCACTGAAGTCCATGGGGCTCCACAGTATGTCCCCCAGAGGGTAACTTGGCCTCCACACAGAAAGTAGGTTATAAATATTTATATACAAAATAAATGAAATGTTTGTGCTAAGAATATTGAGAATTTATCAAACATTCATTTGTACATAATTAACAAAGGATTCAAACTCCTTGATTAGGACTGGGTAAGTCTGCTATGTCTAATAACTAATGCTAAATTGGAATGAAATCCCATTCAACGTTGTCATTAATGCAACATTAATTCTTTGCATTCAAAGCTACTATCTATTTCAGTATTTACACCTACATCACTGTAGTATTTGCTACTGACAGATTTCATCCTTAATAATGGGAATATTGAAATTGTTCTCTTAATATCGGGGAGAAAAATTAAAATATTAGCGATGCAGTGAGATTTTGAAATGCAAAATGCACTAACGTTGCTAACAGCAAGCTAGTTGAACATCAGACTTTGAGAGCTTCCTTCATAATAAATATCCTGTTTTAGTGAGTTGCATAGTGGCTTATTACCTGTGACAGCTTTAGAAGTAGACATACTTATTACATACATGAGTATTAGATACATATTGTGTGTATAACTATGTGTGTGTCTGAATGTGTAAATACACACGCACACATTGTATATATTAGACACACACACCATATATAAGAAGGTGAGACGTGTCTTTTTTCTTCCTTCAGATGTGGAAAAGCTGTTCCCACTCCAAGGCTGAAGTCTTATTTTTCACGGGCCTCAAGAAGAGTAATTTTTGGAAGAAAATTCCACATTTGAGAGAGGAAGAGGAAATAGTTGTGTGTCAGGTCAATTTTTAAAAATTGTATTTATCTGAAATTTAGAATAAACCTTGAGAGTAGTGGATGGATTAGGGTGAGCCGGAGTCAGACGAGGTAGTCAAAGAAACATGACAAATAAATGTATCATGCAATTTATCACATGGATATCAACTCCATATATAAATTATGCCATATTAAAAAGGAGACTTTGCAAAAGCTGAGAGAACAGTGTGAAAGCAGCTACAATAACATCAAGGTAAATATAAATTTTTCATGTTTGTCCAAACCAGAGGTTTCGAGCATAGAAGTAAAAAGGTCCCATTGGCTTAGTATATCTGAATCTAGTTGGTTTAATAACTGCTTATTTCTGTTTTTGGCATGTGGTGCATGCTAGTGTTTTCCTAACAATGCCCACATACAATAAGTAATGCTAAGCAGTTTCTTTCAATAATGAATAGTGGTTAATTTTGCCCTCAGATGAAGAGCCATGAAGTTTAACTCATGTACTTTCTTGAAAGAATAACTTTTATTGCAACAACTGGAAACCAAATATACAAGCTTTCAAGAGCCCATGATCCTCCATTTACTTAAGTGCAGACTAATTGTTGGAAAGGGTACTTCCTCAGTCACTGGAAGATAGTGACTTGTACTTAGGTCAGTATTATTTGCTACAGCAATGCACTGTATTATATGCAGTTCCATCCACCCATCCAAAAAGGGGTGGGAGTTAAGGAGGGCAGGGGGAGATAGTGATATACAAAATCATGTATTCCAAACAATATATCATGAGAAAACTTGAACTTCTTAAGTTCAGGCTGGATAGTCATTCAAAGCCAGGTCTGGGAGATATTGAGGAATGCATTCAGTATAAGGACAGGGAGGGAAAAACAAGACAACCAAAAACAATTTTACAAGATGTAAAGGGAATATTCTCATCAATACTCTGTTTTAATGAGCACTGAGAGTACATTTGGAACTGTAAAAATAACTCTTGCCTCAAAGAACATTGAGCCGGATCCTCAATTGTTGTAGCTCCATCGAAGTCTATGAAGCTATGACAATTTACACCCTTTGCATAATACTACATAATTACGTGGATCTGTGCTGTATAATCTGTTTGTCTCATACACTGCCATTCTTACCTATAATACATACAATGAATATTGAAATTTAAACAAAAGTTTTAAAAATGTATTTAGCAACTACTTCAGGTGAACATGGTACAATGAAATTCCAATTGCAGTCCAAAATCCTCCGTGCACCACCTAGCTGTGTTGGGCATTAGGCAGGGATGTACTCTGATATCACTGGTCTACAATTTTTTAGAAGTCGTCTGCTTCAGAGATAAAATGTGATATTTATTATGTATTTTGACGTGCTGAATTCAAATATGACAATTAAAACTGATTGGCTACTGTTTCTAAGATATTTAAGTTTTTACATTTTATGTCTATGTATATTGTGTAGATAGTACAGTTTTAATCATAAATTGTAAACCTAGGTCTTTTCATGTGTTTATGGTTGCTTTACATGATAATATTTCACCTGTCCTGTTTATGTAACACTTTCAAAATCAGCAAAAGGGTTATATAAATAAAATGTATTATGAAACAAAAGGCAAAAAACTATTATGTACATAGTTTAGTCCTATTCAGTGTCTACTCAGTGCTTCTTGGGTTGTCTTTTGTATTCATTAAATGGAGCATCTCTTGTCATTGTCCAGCTATAGTCTGCAAGCATTGATGGGCTCCATTTGCCCTGATAGCATTTCTCCATTGTTGCAATGTCCTGGTGAAATCGCTCGCCGTGCTCGTCACTCACTGCTCCGCAGTTCGGTGGAAAAAAATCTAGATGAGAGCGCAAAAAATGTATTTTTAGTGACATGTTGCAACCAAGGCTTTTGTATGCCTTGAGGAGGTTTTCCACCAACAACCTGTAGCTGTCTGTCTTGTTGTTTCTGAGAAAATGTATTGCCACTGACTGGAAGGCTTTCCATGCCGTCTTTTCCTTGCCATGCAGTGCATGGTCAAATGCATCATCTCGAAGAAGTTCAAGAATCTGTGGACCAGCAAAGACACCTTCCTTTATCTTAGCTTCACTTAACCTTGGAAATTTTCCACGGAGGTACTTGAAAGCTGCTTGTGTTTTGTCAATGGCCTTGACAAAGTTCTTCATCAGACCCAGCTTGATGTGTAAGGGTGGTAACAAAATCTTCCTTGATTCAACAAGTGGTGGATGCAGAACACTTTTCCTCCCAGGCTCCAATGACTGTCTGAGTGGCCAATCTTTCTTGATGTAGTGGGAATCTCTTGACGACTATCCCATTTGCAGAGAAAACAGCAGTACTTTGTGTATCCAGTCTGCAGACCAAGCGAGAGAGCAACAACCTTCAAATCGCCACAAAGCTGCCACTGATGTTGGTCATAGTTTATGCACCTCAAAAGTTGTTTCATTTTGTCATAGGTTTCCTTCATATGGACTGCATGACCAACTGGAATTGATGGCAAAACATTGCCATTATGCAGCAAAACAGCTTTAAGACTCATCTTTGATGAATCAATGAAGAGTCTCCACTCGTCTGGATTGTGAACGATGTTGAGGGCTGCCATCACACCATCGATGTTGTTGCAGACTACAAGATCACCTTCCATGAAGAAGAATGGGACAAGATCCTTTTGACGGTCACGGAACATGGAAACCCTAACATCACCTGCCAGGAGATTCCACTGCTGTAGTCTGGAGCCCAACAGCTCTGCCTTACTCTTGGGTAGTTCCAAATCCCTGACAGAGTCATTCAGTTCAGCTTGTGTTTATGAGGTGTGGTTCAGAGGAGGAGGATGGGAGAAAATGTGGGTCCCATGGCATTGATGGTTCAGGACCAGAAGTTTCATCCTCTTCCTCGTCTGACTCAAGTGAGAGTGATTCTGGTGCATCAGGAACTGGCAGTCCTTCTCCGTGGGGTACTGGGCATATAGCTGATGGAATGTTTGGATAATGCACAGTCCACTTTTTCTTCTTTGACACACCTTTCCCAACTGGAGGCACCATGCAGAAGTAACAATTGCTGGTATGATCTGTTGGCTCTCTCCAAATCATTGGCACTGCAAAAGGCATAGATTTCCTTTTCCTGTTCAACCACTGGTGAAGATTTGTTGCACAAGTGTTGCAGCATATGTGTGGGGCCCACCTCTTGTCCTGATCTTCAATTTTGCAGCCAAAATAAAGGTGATAGGCTTTCTTAACCATAGTGGTTATACTGCGCTTTTGTGATGCAAAAGTCACTTCACCACAAACACAGCAGAAGTTATCTGCACTGTTCACACAAGTACGAGGCATCTCTGCTCACTTTGGCTAAACAGAAATGTGTCCCTTTGCAAAATCAAACACTGACAAATAAGAGAGCATGATACTGTATGATTTCTAGAGCTGATCTAGGGCAATTTGTTCAGCAGAGTGATGTAAGCTTCGTTATGATTGCATCATCCATGACTTCTAGGAATAACATGATGCAATTCATATCATGTATGATTCAATACCAGCTTCAGATTGCATCATTCATTGTTTTGCCTAAAAAGCAAGTACTGTCCAAACCCAGTCATAGATTTATTCCTAGATCCAGTCAAAGATGTATTTTAGTCATTTCTGGTTTAAATTGAGATCCCTTCCCTTTATAACTCACTTATCCTCTGCCATTCCCATGTCAAGGGTTGTATATACTGACCCAATAGCATATCTTGAAAACTAGAGCCAATCAACAATTTTAAGCATCAGTTTCATTCTCAGTGACCCAGAATTAGTAAAGTTTGACTACATTTATTTCAGAAGCATTTTGGCTGTAGAGCAGTGTATCAGGCCTGATACTGCAACCTATGTGCTTGTGGAACTCTCACTGAGGTCAACTGAAATTGTTTGGTGCCTTAGGAATAGCAGGATCAAGGCCTGCTAGGCACATGGGTGACATCTCTCCCAGTATGGTGTGGGAAAGCTGCTCCAGAAGGCTAGTACAAAACATCAAGATTTAAACAAACCTCTTCAACATTTCAAATTCTAAGTTAGGAAGCATCAAACTGCTTTTCCATTTCACTGAAAACAAACCTAGCTACATTTTAGAAATCAGCAAACAAATCTGTCAACTACACTGACCATAAACTACCCTTAAAAAGGAGGCAATTTTTCTGAAAAATTGCTAATGCTATTTTATTACTGAAGCATCCTTTTCTCTTCCCACCTGCCACCCCACTGGTCCCAGCAGCTCTTCTTGGCAGAGCTAGGGAGTGTGGGGAAGATGATGAGTTTAGATAATGATCGCAAACTCTTTTACAGTGGCACATAAGGGATTGAAGATTGTTAAACAATAGAAAACAATGCAATTAAAAATGCAACTAATTGTGATAAATTATTTGAATCACAATTAATTTTTTTGATTTGTGTTAATTGCATGAGTTAATTGCATGACTTAACTGCGATTAATCAACAGCCCTAATTCTTAATTGTCTCCAATGGCCCCGGCTTTCTCATGGTGTGTCTGCTCCTGTTTATACCTGTAGCTATGCTATATAAATACTCATCATAAAATCTCAAGGCAGAGGTCAATCTTCTAAAGCTGAATAAACCAAAATTGTAACTAATTAATTTTAAAAAATCTTATTTCCAAGCAGCATTTAGAACCCCTCGGTGCAGAAAAAGCTGAAATAGCAGTCAAAAATGAGCATTCACATGTATCTTCATTTCCAGCAGATCATTTGTGCAAGGGCAAGTATCACATTTGACTGATCTCTGAAAGAGCCCACAAAGTCAAACTTTTGGTCTTGTTTATGGCTTTCTGACACACCTATGAATTGTCATGGATGTTCAGTAAAGCATTAAAATGACTACTGATGCCTATAACTCACCGAGTGAGCCCCAAGGTCTTGCTTTTGGTATATAAAGCCACACATAATTTAGGTCTAATCTACCTGAGGGATCATTTGCTCTTGAAATATTTGAGTTGGAAATGCTCACCATCTCACAGTGTAATTCTGAATGTACAAGAGACTAGCACTTCTGAAGGCTTGTGACATTGGAATGCTCTCCCCCCTCCATATGTCACTAAGTTTAAATAAAGCTCATTTGCGACAGTGTTACAGGAATATAATATCGCACTCTTAAATAGAGTTTGTCATCAGTCGTGTGACAAAGCTCCAAGTTTGTACTTGTGGGTCCTGCGCTTCCTGGCAGATTTAGGGGCCTCAGAAACTCATCTAGGCCCCAGAGTGACCTCCCTTTCTCAGTATAATTGGCAAGAGTCACCACCTAGTGAGTTACCTTCATCACAGGCCAGTATGGAAGATGAAAAAGCGGGGAGCCTGAGCCCACCCTCTACTCCGGACTCCAGCCCAGGGACCCTAATAGTGTCAGCTAAGATGGCTGACCTTTTAGGCACAAAACACAATACAATTCCCTGGGCTACTTCCCCACAGCAGTCTCCGCTTCTTCAAACTCCACTTCACCCTTACCTCAGGGCCTCCTTCCTTCAGTATGATATGTTGTCCACCACTCAGTCTCACCAACAGCATAACTTCCTTCCACAGCTCCTGACACCCACACCCACCTGACTAACTGGGAGGTTTTTATCTGGTTTCAGCCAGTCCCTGATTGGCTTCAGGTGTCCCAATTAGGCTAGCTGTTTCTACTCCTTTCTAGAAGGTTCTTAATTGGCCCCAGGTGTCTTGATTGGCCTGGAATGGCCTTTGTTTGGCTATCCAGGGAACAGGGACCTGCACACCCTGAGACTAATGTACCTGCCTTCCAGCACTCTCCTATATCCTTCTGGTCTGACTCCGTCACAGAAGATATTGAGAATGCTTTACAAAAGAGATAAATATCTTTATCACTGTTTTACAGATCAGGATACTGAGGCACAGGGAGGTGAAGTGACATGCTCAAGGCCACCCAGCAGGCCACTGACCAATCAGGAATAGAAATCACATCTCCTGAATCCCAATTTAGTGCTGTCTGGATCCCCAGCGACACAGGAGTGTGACTAGGTCACTGAGCCCTGGCATGCCACTATCTGAGAGAAACAATTAAGCAGCAGGGCCAGGAAGCAACCTTCTTGAAGCATTTAAAAGTCAAGTGTTAAGGGCTCTTTAAAGTAGTTAAGTAACCCATGGAACCGGACGAGTGGAAAGATTTGCAACAGACCAAAGGAATACTACTGACCTGAATGTGAACCTATTGTGGGCCCGAGGCTGTTGGTTCTGTTTATTTTAGCCTGCTTAAGAAAGAAAGAGGACAAGAAGAACTGTTCACTTGTAGTTTTGCTACATTTTGTTTTGGAAATGGAAAAGCTTCCAAGGGAATATGGCTACAATTGGCTAAACTGAGAACTTTATTGTACTTTGGCTTGGGGGAGGTAGTGAGGGAGGGGCAGGCAATGGACTGCAAGCTCCCCAGGGACTTTCTGTTGTGTTTGTGCAGTACCTAGCACAACAGAGTCCTGGTCCATGGCTAGAGCTCCTTGCTGAAACTGGGACATAAATAAATAAATGAGTCTTGGGAAAACAGGAAATTCAGCTGTCCAGTCTTGAGGGCCTCATACTGGAACTCAGAGAGCTGGGCTGGATGGAGTCCTCCTCTCTCTTCGGGGGCCTCAGTTACAAAGAGATTTCCATCCCATCTGTTGCAGCAAATGGAGCACAATAACTCATTTAAACAGCCTTGGTATTGCAGCCAGAATTCGTTTGTGCCCTCCTTGCACATTTCCTTTTTGGTTGGGTATTGATTTGAACGGGGCATGCCGAGGATGTGGGATATTGGACAATTTACTAATAGGTTGTAAGATGCTTATCAGCCAGATTGTCTTTTTGAAATGACATTATTAGTTATGTTTTTGTTAGGATATGCCAGAGACATTTGGGAATGAGGGCACTGTAACTAATGAAGTATAACTAATTAAAGCAGTGATGGGTGAAAACCAAAAATGTGAAATTTTGGTTTGCTTTAGCAGACAAAAGTTTGGATTTTTGGTTTATGATATGATGCTCTTTGAGCTCAAATTGGCATGGAAATCATGTAGAACAAGGCATTTTAACAGTATTTCTGATCCTTCCTTCTTTCAGCTGGGCTAGAATTATAAGGGGAATAGCGTTTTGTGCAGTATTTTAGAACTTCATCATCTGGACCCATCTGAAACTAAGTATGGAAACATTATTATTTTTTAAAGTTAATGAACTTTTTTCATAAAACTAAGTACTGGTTAAAAGTACAGGTTTAAAGAGGAGGTTTGGACTGATCCTTAACTATGTTTTCCCATCCCTAAAACTGACCCTAATTACTAGGTCAGTAATTCTCATCATGAATCCTCACTCCCCTTACTGGTGGAGAGGAATCTGAAATCTCTACATAGCTTGAGTGGCAGGAGAAAATTCTGGATTCCCTCCATGGCGAGCCTTTTTCTTTACATCTCATTTGCCAAGCAGTTTTGAAGTTTGCAAGGTTTTTTTGCAGTCAGCAGCTGGCAGTCAGTGCAGCTATCAATGTGCAGTGGATGCTAGCGGGAAGTTTCTTCAGAACTAAACTGGGGATGAGCATGATCATATTTTATTTAAATGTTCAGAAATATTCTTGGATCCATAGAAAGTCTCTTAGTTAATGAGGGCTCACTATTTAAAAACAAATAAAAACCTCAGCTGAATTAGAGCTGCTGGAAATGCTTTATTGCTTAGAGCTCCCAACCAGCTAAATTATGATTGCTTCCATTCAGAACATGTTGCCCCAGGAAACCTAAAGTAATTAAAGTGAGGCTGGAGAAGTAATAATGTAGTGTGTGAGAGAGAGAGAAAGAGAAAGGAGAAGTCTGTAGCAGCAAAGCAATCTTTTAAAAAGGGAGAATATAAGAAAAGTGTGACTTCAGGTGTGACATACTTCTTTATCTTGCAGTTGAGAAGTCTTTGAACAAAGACAAATATGGGCAAAATCAAAATAAAAGCTGGCACACTGTAATCTTTCACTCAAGAACTTTATACATCTGTTAACTGCCTTTTTGTTCTCTGTTTGGGACTGTAGTGATCCCAAGTGGGCTCCCTCCGATTGGGAATGCCCCTTGGAGGGTGGAGCTAAGGCCGTCCCGCCCCCCTCGCTGGAAGTACAAGGGCGGGACTATAAAAGGCCAGCCCTGCAGCCCAGAACGGGGAGAAGAAGGATGCTCTGCAGGACCTGCTTCTGGTGCCTGGAGGAGACTCGAGTTTGCGCTGCGCTCCAATCCCTGATGCTGAGGACGACTGGCCTGGAGTACCTGCTGCCATATACCCAGAGGAACCAGATGCTGACTGGACGGCAGAGTCAGCTGCCCTTGCCCTGAAGAGGGGAACCTCATAGACTGTTTGTTTACTGGTTGCCTGAGCCTGAAGCCCAAGTGCCAGCTCTGTAAAGACTGTTTGCTTTGCTGGTTGCCTGTGCCACGTCCAGGCTATAGTCTGCCCTCCCAGACTGTTTTGCTTTGCTGGTTGCCTGAACTTGAAGCCCAGGCCCCAGCCCATACAGGGTGTTTGCCTTGCTGGCTGCCTGTGCCATGCCCAGGCCATAGCCAGCCTACTAAGGACTGTTTGTTTGCTGGCCGCCTGAGCCTGAAGCCCAGGCCCCAGCCCTCTATTGACTGTTGATTGTTTGCTGGCTACCTGTGCCATGCCCAGACCATAGCCAGCCCACTAGAGACTGTTTTGCCTTGCTGGCTGCCTGAGCCTGAAGCCCAGGCCCCAGCCCATACAGACTGTGTTTGCTTTGCTGGCTGCCTGTGCCCTGAAGCCCAGGCTAAAGCCAGCTTCCCAGAGATGTTTTTTGTTTTGCTGGCTGCCTGTGCCCTGAAGCCCAGGTCCCAGCCCCTCTGAGACTGTTTTACCTTGCTGGTTGCCTGAGCCTGAAGTCCAGGCCTCAGCTCTTTACAAAGACTGTCTGCCCTGCTGGCTGTCTGTGCCCTGAGGCCCAGGCTAGAGCCAGTCCCCCTAGAGATGGTGTGCTGCTGGCTCCCTGAGCTCCAGAAAGCCCATGCCCAGCTACCTCCAGGGACTGCGCTACGGGCTGGTCACCTGACAGAGCCTGAACCTGGCCGGTTCGAACCGGCCCGAGGGGTCTCCCTCGGATTGGGAGGGCAGGGAGCCCTACAGGGACTTTTTGCAGAGTTCTGCCAAAAAAAGCAAACATTTGAAACTCAGATTATGGAGAACACTGCTCCTGTGCAATTTGCAGAGTAGAATCTTCACATTTTACTATAAAAAGAAGTGGCTACTAGGAAAATACATTCACAAGGAGGTGCTGCTGCTGGGGCAGATCCTGAATAAACTAAAAGATGGATTCCTTCCCCCCCTCCTTCTGACCTCATTACTGCATTCTCGTATAGATTCTCTAACCAGCTTTGCTGCTCTGCTGCTGGTTTACTCTTGTTTCTTCACCAACTGAGGTCACCAAGAATCCTAAGGAAAGGCCTCTTCTCAGGATGGTCCAAGATCAGTGGGGAAAGAAGAGGCTGAGTGTCCTGCCAGTCTACATCAATCAGCAGCAGTGCCTAAAGGCTAGCAGCAGATCAAAATCCACCTCAGTTACCATCTTCTATCTGTTGAAGAGGCCACAACTGCCAGCTGTGACTCTGTGTCCCAAGTTCAGCAAGAGATTACACTACATTTTGAATTTTGAGCCTGAGTGAACAGGGAACAAGACATGGAGGCAGGAAGGGGACAAATATGGAATCATAGATAGAATAGTGAGTGTACAAATGGAATTAAGGGACTGGGTGGGAGATGCAGATATTGAATGGGAGACATGGGATTGGGATATCTGGCTGGGAAAGGATAAAGAGACTGACTTTTCAAATTGGATAGGCTATTTGAGACAGGGGCAAGAGATGGAACAGGGAGGTAGAATTTGGAACTTCGGAGGGTTATCCTAGGAAGTGTTGGGAAGTGTAAAAGGGGGAGTGATGAGAACAAAGTATTTTTCTTGGGAGAGGACAATTCTTCAGATCCTGAATATGAAAAATGAGCTTCAATTAGTTGAATATTGTATTAAACAGAGATGAGAAAAGGGATGCAATCTGATAAGGAGAAAAGAAAAAAACACTGAAAAGTCCAGCTTCTTCCCTGGAACTGACTTCACCTGGATCTCAGTGATGGAACACAGATAGTGGCTTAGCTGTCTGGTTACTGTATTTCTTCTGTCTTTCCTGTAGCTGCTTTAATCTGCTGTGAGCCTTCTGAGGTATTTTGGGTTACAGAAATGTATGTGAGGATGGAAGAGTTGTTTTCAACATCCTCCCCATCAGCAACTGTGCAGGACAGTATTCTATACCTGTCAGTGCTGTGTTTCTCAGTTCCAAAATAGCTAAGTAGGGATCAATATCTGATGCAGTTATTTTGTGAAACACTGTATTTTATCATATGAATGGTTCTCTCAGTCAGTCTATTAGATTGTGGGTATCCCAGATTGGAGTGAGCGAGTTTCACTCCCCAGGGTCTCACAAAATTCCCACTTCTCTGTTTGCAAATGAAATAACTAACTTTTTAGGGCTACCATGACTTGCCAATACAGTTTTCATGTTAGTAATAATAGAACATGCTACTTGTCTTGCAGATACGGAACTTCTGGAAATATGGAAAAGTAGTCCACTAGGAGTCGATATGAGTGCCTGCTGTAGTCAATAATATCTGCAGCCACGGCAGATCAAGGATATCTGGTCAGGAATATCTGCAGGCATGGCAGATCAGAAATCTCACAAGACCATAATGGTTCTTTTTGGTTACTCAGCCTACATTCCTGAAATTCTTTGTCCATCATTCTCAAGTTGTTCTATATTTTGTGTTCTTCCTGGCCAGTACACTGTCTTCTCCGCTCTCGCTTTTGTTCAGTGAATACCTTGATGTGACTCATTTAAGCAGTTAAGCCTTTTCTGTGTTGTCCTGTTAGGAATAATTATCCTGTCACCAGCCATTAACAACCCTTGTTGTAATGAAATAGTCTTTCACAGAACAATATGGCTGCTGTCTGCAATTCATTTTCTTCTCTACAGGGCCAACTTTTATGTACAATATCCTGTAAAACTTGCATTACAGGATCTTTCTGTGTGTTCTTCTTCAGTTTAACAAATATGTGCTGATTTAGAAGTGGCCTCAACTGCACAGACAACCTTTCCATCAGTGATTTCATTATCTGTTTCTGTAGTATATTCCACTTCAACTCTCGATAATGTCTGCAATTGATATTTCTTTATCAGGGGTGTCTGTGACTTTGAGATTGTATTTCTGCAGCTGAAGTAGTATGCATTGTAGCCTTGTAGATGCTTTTCTTCAAGGTTTGGAGAATATTGCTTCTAATGATTTATGATCAGAGTGTACCACAACTTGTACTCCAAATATGTACTGGTGACAATTATTTGTGGCAAACACAAATTCCAGTAATTCCTTCTCTGTGTCAGCACTCGTGATGCATATGAAAAAGGGCTTCTGTCTTGTCATAGATAAGCTTGTAAGCCACCTTTGGATGTGTCTGCTAGAATAGTGACTCATTTGTTGGCCTTATAGAGACTGAGTACCATAACATTACAGAGCACTGTCTTTAGCTGTTCCATTGTCTTGTCTTGTCTTGTTCCTATGATCATTGCCAGGTAATGTTCTCACATAGGGTTTGTCTCAGTGGAGGAAGCCAAAGGTGCTTCACCTGGCATGTATTGTGTAAGGAATCTAGTCACCCCCCAGGCTTCTCTATAAGGCCTTTTTGTCCTGTGGAGATTTTATGTTAGCTATGGCTTCAACCAGACTGTCATCTGGCCTAATTCTTTGTGATGAGAGAATGTGTCCCATGTATTTGATTTCTTTTACCATGAACTGAATTTTTATCTGAATTGAACTTGATATTCTCTGCATGAGCCCTTGCCACACTTTATTCGGTATCTGATCATGTTTTCCCTGAGTTGATGCTGCTATTATCATGTTGTCTGCTATTATATGGATGTCTGCAATATCTCCAGATATTTCATTATTCTTTTGTTGAAACAGTTCACTAGCTGACTGTATTCCAAAAGGTAGACGGAGAAAATTGTATCTTCCCTTGGCTGCATTGAAAGTGCACAGTTCAGATGACTCCTAATTTAATGTGACATGTTGAATTAATTTAGATAGGATATATGGGGTGAAGGTGTTAACATAACTTAGTTACTGTTTAATATTAGACAATGTTCAGGATGTGGTATACTGAGACTTCAGACAGCTTAGTACCATGGCAAACATTCCATTAAAATAATTGTAATCTTGTCTTAAATACAGAAAAGAATGAAAAACAGTTAACGTATTTGACATGTAAAATATTTAATCAAAGGTGTCCATTTTATTAACATCCCTTGTTCTCTTTTCTTTTAGCTGAAGAGGGTTTTTGGAAGGAAACTGCCTTCCCCACGGCCTCCATTGTTTGACAGTCTCTTAGATGTTATCAAAGATGGCAATAACTGTCCTTTTGGGGAAAAGAAAGGGGTTAGTTGAGATGGGTTGGAGCTGTTGTTAAAGTCCAATCCTGTTTTATTTCAGGTGATGTTTGGAATTCAGCTGGAGCCAGCAGAAGTGGGGTGTCATCTGGGTCCCTCTCTCTGGCCTGATCTGGTCAGGACATTGCTCAAGATCAAGATGATGAAAGCCTGGAGGTGCAGGAGATGGTGGTGATGTAGCCCTGATGGTGAAACTCACTCCAGTACACTAGGACTCACAAGGGGAACGGTGGGTGGAATAGCCCATCCCCTCATTATTTTGTCCATCAATTAGGCCTAGTTTCTGACATACCAGTTTTGAGTCACTGATTTCTGATTCCACCTTCTTGTTTATGAAGCTTGATCTTAATGCAGTCCTTGAGTTATATCAGTTGGACTTTTTGTTTGGATTAATTCAGTCTCTCTCTCTTCTGTACCTTTTTCCATCAACATTTGTTATAGGTTATCGTAATATCTTATGAACTTACTTAACTGTGAGTTCAACTCTAAAAATCGAGTGCAAATTTGTAGGCTCAATTATCATAACACTTCTCATCTGAAATAGTGGATATGCTTTTACCAAATAGTTAGCACTGAACATCTGGGGATGGAGTAATTCTGTCCCCATATAGCCTTATTAAGGTCTCTGGAATCCAAACACACTCTAATTGTGCCATTTTTCTTTTCAATTAAGACCAAGCGGGTAATCCGTGGAGTGGGTCAGTTCACTTTGCCTATGACCCCTTTCTAATGGCCTGATGCACCTCTGAGTCTGTCTGTCACTGCAAAGAAGATATTTCTCCAGATGCGTATGATGGGATGACTGATCATAGAATATAGGGTTGGAAGGGACCTCAGGAGGTCATCTAGTCCAACCCCCTGCTCAAAGCAGGACCAATCCCCTACTAAGTCATCCCAGCCAGGGCTTTGTCAAGCCTGACCTTAAAACCCTCTAAAGAAGGAGATTCTACTACCTCCCTAGGTAACCCATTCCAGTGCTTCATCACCCTCCTAGTGAAAAAGTTTTTCTTAATATCCAACCTAAACCTCCTCACTGCAACTTGAGACCATTACTCCTTGTTCTGTCAGATCGTACCACTGAGAACAGTCTAGATCCATTCTCTTTGGACCCCCTTTCAGGTAGTTGAAAGCAGCTATCAAATCCCCCCTCATTCTTCTCTTCTGCAGACTAAACAATCCCAGTTACCTCAGCCTCTCTTCCTAAGTCATGTGCTCCAGTCCCTAATCATTTTTGTTGCCCTCCGCTGGACTCCTTCCAATTTTTCCACATTCTTCTTGTAGTATGGTGCCCCAAACTGGACACAGGACTCCAGATGAGGCCCCACCAATGCCAAATAGAGGGGAATGATCACGTCCCTTGATCTGCTGGCAATGCCCCTACTTATACAATCCAAAATTCACTAGCCTTCTTGGCAACAAGGGCACACTGTTGACTCATATCCAGCTTCTCATCCACTGTAACCCCTAGGTCCTTTTCTTGATGAGTCTGTATTTATGTGATGCTTCCCATGGAACTCTCCTAGTTCCTAAGGTCTTCTGGGTATTGCACAGTCAATTTTTCTTTAGTATTGGGTGCTTTGGTGCGCAGTATGCCTATTCTGTGTATTAGGTTGCTGTGTGCAAGCTTCTTTGCCGAACTTTGATGTTGTAATGCCTTAGTAGAACTGAAGACTGACCTTAGTCTTGGCCATCACTGCTGTTAGCGTGACTTCTCCTTCAGAGTCTATTCTGGAATTGTCATATGCTATATATATGTGTAACATTAGACGGCTTTATTCTGATTGGACCTGGTATCTTTTCAAAAGATGAACTGATAAAACATTAGCTTCAGCTCCATTCTTGATATTTAATGAATGTATACACTGTTGAGTGTGTGTTATGTGATTTCTATTACCCTGGGATATATCTACAAGGAATTGCTCACATTCTAGTTCAGCCAGAGATTTGTGGCTTTGTTTTTTGGGTACGTTTGTTGCTCTGAACATAGAATAGTGTTTAATTGTCCACACTTGTGACATTACTGCAAAGGCTGGACAGACTCTGGGTGGGTGTGTCTTAGCACACAGCCTGTACATAGGTGACAAAGAGTCTTGTGGCACCTTAAAGACTAAAGTTTTAGAGCATAAGCTTTCGTGGGCTTGTACCCACTTCATCGGATGCATGCAGTGGAAGTATCCAGGGGCAGGTATAAATAGGTAGGCAAGAACCAGGTGGGAGATAACAGGGTTAGTCCAATGAGGCTGAACCAGCTTGTTATTTCTAATCAGGGAGGGTGAGATGTTCATCTAGCAGCTGAATTGGAGGTGTGAATAGCGAGAGAAGAGAAGCTGCTTTTGTAGTTAGCTAGCCACTTGTAATCTTTGTTCAGTCCTTGACTGATAGTATCAAATTTGCAAATGAATTGCAGCTCTGCAGTCTCTTTTTGTAGTCTGGACTTGAAGTTTTTTTGCTGCAAAATGCTGACCTTTAAATCTTCTATAGTGTGTCCAGCGAGGTTGAAGTGCTCTCCTACAGGTTTTTGTATATTGCCATTCCTGATATCTGATTTGTGTCCATTTATCCTTTTTTGTAGGGACTGTCCAGTTTGGCCGATGTACATAGCAGAGGGACATTGCTGGCACATAATGGCGTATATTACATTGGTAGCTGTGCAGGTGAATGAACCAGTAATGGTGTGGCTGATCTGGTTTGGTCCTGTGATGGTGTTGCTGGTGTACATGTGTGGGCAGAGTTGGCATCGAGGTTTGTTGCATGGATTGGTTCCTGAGTTAGAGTTATTATGGCACAGTGTGCTGTTGCTGGTGAGAATATGCTTGAGGTTGGTGGGTTGTCTGTGGGCCAGGACTGGTCTGCCTCCCAAGGCCTGTGAAAGTGAGGGATTGTTGTCCAGGATGGGTTGTAGATCCCTGATGATGCGTTGGAGAGGCTTTAACTGAGGACTGTAGGTGACGGCCAGTGGTGGTCTGTTGTTTTCTTTCTTGGGCTTGTCTTGCAGCAGTAGGCTTCTGGGTACACGTCTGGCTCTGTTGATCTGTGTCCTTATTTCCTTGTGCAGATATTGTAGTTTTGAGAAAGCTTGGTGGAGATCTTGTAGGTGTTGGTCTCTGAGGGGATGGAGCAAATACGATTGTACCTCAGTGCTTGGCTGTAGACAATGGATCGTGTGGTGTGCCTGGGATGGAAGCTGGTAGCATAAAGGTAGGCATAGCTGTCGGTAGGTTTTCGGCCGTCATTAATTTGCACCGTGGTGTGTAGGAAGTGGACCTCCCATGTAGACTGGTCCAGGCTGAGGTGGATGGTGGGGTGGAAGCTGTTGAAATCATGGTGGAATTCTTCCAGAGTTTCTTTCCCATGGGTCCAGATGATGATGTCATCAATGTAGAGGAGGGGCGTAAGTGAATGACAGTTGAGGAAGCGTTGTTCCAGGTCAGCCATAAAGATGTTGGCATACTGTGGGGCCATGCGGGTGCCCATAGCGGTGCCACTGGTCCAATATATATTACCAATTGTAATATACGCCATTATATATATATTACCAATATATTATAATATATTACGAATGTAATATACGCCATTATGTGCCAGCAATGTCCCTCTGCTATGTACGACATTGCTGGCACATAATGGCGTATATGTCCCTCTGCTATGTACATCGGCCAAACTGGACAATCCCTACGAAAAAGGATAAATGGACACAAATCAGATATCAGGAATGGCAATATACAAAAACCTGTAGGAGAGCACTTCAACCTCGCTGGACACACTATAGAGGATTTAAAGGTCAGCATTTTGCAGCAAAAAAACTTCAAGTCCAGACTACAAAAAGAGACTGCAGAGCTGCAATTCATTTGCAAATTTGATACTATCAGTCAAGGACTGAACAAAGATTACGAGTGGCTAGCTAACTACAAAAGCAGCTTCTCTTCTCTCGCTATTCACACCTCCAATTCAGCTGCTAGAGGAACATCTCACCCTCCCTGATTAGACATAACAAGCTGGTTCAGCCTCATTGGACTAACCCTGTTATCTCCCACCTGGTTCTTGCCTACCTATTTATACCTGCCCCTGGATACTTCCACTGCATGCATCCGACGAAGTGGGTACAAGCCCACGAAAGCTTATGCTCTAAAACTTTAGTTAGTCTTTAAGGTGCCACAGGACTCTTTGTCACTTCTGCAATTCCAGACTAACACGGCTACCCCTCTGATTCTTGACAGCCTGTACATAGTTTCTTTGTGTGAGCTGTTGGTGAGACTGCTTTGCTCTGATTCTGATGAGACTGGGTCTTGTCCGTACTTTTGTGTAAAAGCCTGTATAAACTTGTCAGAATGTGGCCCAGACTTGATCTCTCTTTGTGTCTTTATGCCTTGAGAGGGTCTGCAAATGTCTATTGCTTTTTACAAGCCTAAATCAGTCTCCATCAACAACCTTTTTCCTTTAGTCCTTTCATCAGTGACACTGAACACAGTGTTGTCTCTGAGCATGTCATTTTTAATATTCCCAAAGTCATGTCTGTCTTTTCGACTCTGTGACATATTTGTCTGTCTACTCTTTTCCTAGGTGTACCTGAGACCAGGACAGGTATTGTTTGAACATCACATTATTCTTAGGGTTACAGTAGTTCCTAAGCATTGTTAAGGCCTCACCCCAAATGGGGCCATTTTGAGTTGGCATCTGTAAGAATGTGTTATGCACTTCCAGAGTCTCCTTTCCCACGATGTACAATAAAATGCCTTATTTTATGTCCTCTTTTTTATAGGCTCCTGAGGCTGTCATATTGATGTGGAATCATTATTCCCCTCTCCTCCAATTTTCAGCAATATAACCAAGGAAAGATGAAGGTGGGGGTGGCTTGCAACCCTCTATGTTCATTTTCTTATTTAATAAACTGTTTTCTTTTACTGTGGTAGTTTTGGTTTCATTTGTGTGAACTAACTATGTTCTGGGTCTCAGTACTCTACTTTTTTGGTTGGCGCCTGGTGATCTATAGCTTGCAGTTTCTTCCTCTATGTACCGCTGTGTTCCTGACAAAAGCAGCCATGTCTTGCTTCGTGCACAATGTGGTCACTTCTGACATCACGTCGTGCTTTCTAGCAGTCAGGCAGCCATGAGTATGTCTCAGCTTCTCTAGTTCAGGAGCCAGAGTGAGACCCGGGATATAATGTTTAGACCACAATTCTCTTTATTAGTTACATGACAAGATGGCTCAAAGATTCTAATCATGTAGACTCTGTGTGTGTCTGTCTCATATGAGAGGCCTGTCGCAGATTGCAATGGGAGGTCCTAAGGTGATTACCCGTGACTTTTGTTTTTGCTTCAGCCATACTTATTCCTTGCTTTGTGTTTTTTTTTGTTTTTTTTTGTTTGTTTGTTTTTTATCAGCAAACATCTGTGCAATCATTTTTTCTGGTGTGAATGTTTGGAGACAGCCAAAGTCAAAACTTCATGAACAAATATTTGTGGAAACCAAATTTTATATATGCAAATAAAAGTATTTGTGTTGACAGACTGGTGCTCATTCAATTCAGAGAACAAATACAATACCTTGTGACTGACTTGACCAATCACAACTAACCAACCTACCTCCATAACTGTGAATACTGACTATCCACAGAGGTCTATTCAGGATCAAACCAAGTTTTTAATAAAGAATAAACCAGAAATTGCTATCTGCCTGAGAATATTCTGTAAAGGGAAACCCTTTGGAAAAATCGGAGAGCAGTCAGAAAATGGTACTGTACTACTAGAGTTATCTTATTTCTTACATTATTGTCATTTGAACAGACAGCTGTGCCTGTTTAACTAGAGATTTTTTTCCTTGAGTTAACACATTTGATTCCCTGTGAAGTCAATAGGAGTTATGGACATGAACTAGGAGATAGAAGACAATCTATAGATTACAGTGGGGTTTAAACAGGGACTGTGGGGTATTCCAATTAGTCACGGACACAAAAAGATATCACTTAAAGAGCCCTCTGGTATGACCCTCCTCACAATACCATGTAGCCCCAATAGTCAGTGAAAGTTCTTACATGATTCTTGAGAGAGAATGAATTTGTTGACATAAAAAATCTAGGACAAGCACTGACCATGTGTGCATATCACAGCTCATCGGAAGTCATTCTAACAATAGCCTTTGCCTGAACTGCACCTTTCAGAAAAAAGCTGCACTTTGTATTTCTAGATTTAGCAATTCTCACATAAGTGAGAACATACTGCACCATCAAAACTTCAAGTACAAACCAGCATGTGGCTTATCTCCCCAGAGACTGGTTTTATCATCACTGACAATAGAATAAATGTTTTAAACACAGTGTGATACAAGTAATTTGCACATGGGCTGTGTTTCCTAGATACTGTCTGAAAAATTCTGGGTCACTATTAGAGCAGTGTGAACAGTGGAAAAAAAATATTTCAGAGCACTTTGATACAAATCTGTATCTTTTTTTTATTATTTTGCCATATCCAATCCCTATTGGTTATTTATCAACACTCATGACAAACTGTTCTTTATTCACATAAATGTTTAAGGAATGATTGAACTTCATGGAAATACCATTATCTGCATGCAAACAATTGTGCTCAGGTGTGAATAAAGGTACTCGCTATTTGTGCTAAAAATCTCCATAGACATTAGTGGCTGAAAAAGAGCCAGTATAGTATCTTGCATATACTTTCTCTTTTGATATTGTATTGCATGATACAGTACACTGGCATAATAAATAGTATTGTAGGGCTCTAGGATATAAGCCATTTTTTGCACAGTTCAAGTCACAAAGCTTTTGTAGTAGAAGTTCAAGATCATAAATTCTTGAAGAGCAAGGCAGCATGGTAAATTTGTTACGTTGCTGAGATAGTTTATGAAGAGGGTGAAGATAAAAGAACAAACCATTTACTTTTTAAAATAATTGTGAGTGACTTCTACGCTCATAAAACTATTCCATCCCAAGCTAAAACCTTGTCTGATTGTTTTCATCCTGGAGAGAATTATTACAGTGCAGCAATGATAAATCCCTCTCAAACAGGGTTCAGAATAAAATACTAACAGGCCTTCAATTATATTGATACTGTTGGGGGCTGCTATAATTAGATTTATTCAAATCCAATTTTAGAGCAGAATTGTTCTCAGAGATCCACGTGACAAATATCTTTATTCAGATATTCTTCTCTTCCTAGATGGATGGAACTCTTTTGATGGCAATGGGAAAGCCAAAGGACTAAATCAAAATCTTTCATATAGATCAGAAAGGAGAAATTTCTCCTTTATCTCCTACCACCCACTTTTCTTCTCCAGTGCGGAGACATACTGTCCTGTATTGTGGTCAGACTAAAAGTTTGTTTTCCATTCTACATTCTGATGGATGTTGTAAAATGGCAATAGTACTGTGCTGTTCTTAAAACAAAACAAACAAACAAAAAATTTCCATGCAGTGGTATCTGAGATCTCACAGGTTTTCTCTATATTCTTCACAGGAATATATTCTTAACTGTGAGTTCTTAGACACCAACGTTGCAATTACTGGAAAATACTGACTTTTAAAATGGTGATCTCTTTAAAAACTTTTTACTGGCAACTTCAGATATTTTGGAACAGATAAGTAGCACAAAAGAAACTTACCTTTGTAAAATGGAAAACTCCTTCATTTCTGATTTTGTTTCACAGTATTTGTATAATCACGTACCTGCATCCATACATTCCAGGGTGAAAGAAATATCATCAAGAGCAAATTCTATGAGCTCATTCCCTCCCACTTCAGCTTCAAATGTGACTCTGAAAGGACTGTTGCTAGAGAGAACCACATTTGCATATGTCCACCTGCTTCCTTTATCTCCACTTGAAGACCACATCAGAATATCCATTCCATGTTCTTCAGCAACATACACCTATTGACAACGAAACCCAGGAAATAAAATATAATCAGCATGAAACTACAGAGAAGTACAGCTAGTTAGGTCAACTGAACAAAGTTTGAGGGCTCAGCCAACTGGCTATGTAACATGGACGGAGCTGTTCTGCTGTGGTTCATTACTTGGTTGGTAATGACCTAATGTTGTGGAGTGGCTGTGGTGGTCTCAATCCGGTTTCTAGTAAACAAGAGTTCACACAACAGAAAATGCTGCCAGAAGTTATTAATTGGGAAATGCTGCTGCCAGCATAGAAGCTGATCCAAAATCTAGTTATGTCAAAGGAAATACTCAGCACAGAGGCTGAATTGACCTCACAATCCCTCAAGTTGGTCCCTCTCTGTCTGAACTGAGGGGTGAGAGTACGTGAAGCTTTTAGATGTATAAACAGAGGACTGCAGCGCCCAGTGGATTCAATTTGGCATCTGTTACAAACACTTAAAAAAAATTGCACTCAGTGCTGCAATTTTCACTGCACACATTGATGGCAAATGGGCTCGTATAAACTTAGTGGCAAAGGTCAGTGTAAAACAAAAGCAAATATTAAAACAAACTACATGGAATGCATTTGCAGGTAAACAAAGCTACTGAACTAGTGCTACTCAAACACAATAGAAGGGCCCAATAAATCTTGATATACTGTGATTCTTTAAAAGCAATTTTATTCCATCAGCTGACCAGCAGGAGACACTGAAACATTATATTTTTGGCATCTCAGATTGCCAGACATTGGGTATGTCACCTTTGGGCCTGATATTCCACCACTCTGGAGCTCATTTCCCAACCTAGGGTCCCTAATATGGCAATGGAATCGAAAGAAAAACAAAAGAATGAGAGCCAAGAAAATTCTGGGCTTAAATCCAGGTTGATTAATTGCATAACCTTCAATAAGTCACTTGACCTTCATGTCCCCCAATCAATTCAGTTGGATTATTGAGTTAAAAACCATCCAGGACCTTAACCCAGATATTTTCTTTGAGCTTTACTGCATAAGAATATTGAGACAAAATGTTATCAAAGCAGGTATCTAGTGAAACAGAGTCAGCCTCTGATTCCAGCAGCTCTCTGCAGGTGTCTACCTTTCAATCATTTTTAGATCAGAGAAAAACTGGCTGAGAAATGGAAGTAAATATCCATGTCAGGGCATACTTCACTGCTTAAATAACACTGAGATGAGTGGAAACAGTGATAACTCCCAACTGCTTGGAAGCCTCTACACAGGGGAGGAACGACTCCTTCCCGCAGCTGTTCTTGTCAAACATCAGTTGAAAACCTACTCATTGCAGGTGAAAGAGTGCTCGGTGGAAGGATCTTAGAGCTTTCCTCTGAGGGCAATTTAAGAAAAGAAACAACCAATAAGTTGAAAAATGATTTGGTGTTATTCCCTCAGGAACAGACTTCATACTCATAGATTTAGCAACCATTTCACTGGATAGGTTTGCCACCTCCACTGTCATGACAGTGTACCTATCAATGAATATCTTTCATTTCTAGCAATGGACTAATTTGATTAGAACAAAAGAGACACCAAACACAACTAAAATGCATGTGTGCATTATTTTTTATATAAATACACACATACATGTCTTCATGATTAGATGAGGGAAACTAAATATAAAAAGGCTCCTATGACAAAAAATTCTTCTGAAAGGGAAAAAAAAAATAAAAGGCCCATTTGGATAGCGAGGAATGACCAGAAGCCAGAAAATTTGTTGGTTGCTCCCCATTTATCTTTTTTCCAAGACTATACTTTTTAATTATCAGAGTAAGTATGTTTTTACACCTAGGGCTGAAGGGAATTTTTAATGATCAGGCACTTTTATACTTTGTTTCTTTATGGTTTTTCTTTGTCACCTCCTTCTTCTTCCAGCTGCCTCTTTCTAAATTTGTTTGTTGACAGGCAGGATATGTACTAACTTTCAGAACAACTATGCAAATTCTGCTCCTGGACTGACATCATCATAGAAATATAAGGCTGGAAGGGACCTTCAGAGGTCATCTAGCCCAAGCCCCAGTCCTGAGGCACAAACAAGTAAATCTAGACCACCCCTGACAGGTGCTGGTCTAACCTCTTTTTAAAAACTTCCAGTGATGGAGAATCCATAACCTCCCTTGGAAGCCTATTCCAGAGCTTAATTATCCTTATAGTTAGAATAGTTTTTTTGTAATATCTAACCTAAATCTCCCTTGCTCAAACCTATTACTTCTTGTCCTACCTTCAGCGGACATGAAAAACAACTGATCATAGTCTTCTTTATAGCAACCCTTAACATATTTGAAGACTAATCAGGTCCTACCTCAGCTTCCTTTTCTCAAGACTAAACATGCCCATTTTTAAAAATCTTTCCTTATAAGTCATGTTTTCTAAACCTCTCTATTTTTTTGCTTTCTTCTGAACTCTCTTCCATTTATCCATATTTTCCCTAAAATGTGATGTCCAGAACTGGACACAATACTCCAGCTGAGGCCTCACCAGTGCTGAGTCTAACAGGAAAATTACTTCCCTTGTTGTACATATAACTCTCCTGTTAATACACCCCAAAATGAAGTTAGCCTTTTTTACAGCTGCCTTACATTATTTATTCCCAATTTTGTAGTTATGCATCTGATTTTTCCCTCCTATGAGAAGTACTTTTCACTTGTCTTTATTGAATTTCATCTTGTTGAAACTCAGACCAATTCTCCAACTTGTGAAGGTCATTTTAAATTCTAATTTTGTTCTCCAAAGTGCTTACATCCTCTCCCTACTTGGTGTCATCTGAAAATTTTATAAGTGTCCTCTCCATTCCCTTTTCCAAGCCATTAATGAAAATACTGAATGGTACCAGACTTAGGACTGACTCCTGCAGGGACTCACTATGACTGATATCACTGATAATTACTCTTTCGGGCTGGTCTTTCAATCACTTGTGCACCCACCTTATAGTACTTTCATCTAGATCACATTTCCCATTTCCCTTCTCCAATCTTCTGGGACCTCACATGTCCTCTAAGAGTACTCAAAGATTATTGCTAATGGTTCTGAGATTGTTTCTGCTAGTTTCTTTGGTACCCTAGGATGAAATTCAACAGATCATCCCAACTTGAGTATATCTAACTTATCTGAATATTCTTTAACCTGTTATTTCCCTATTTTGGTTTGTATTCCTTTCCCCCTTGTTGTTAATATTAATTATGTTGAGCACAGTAGACTTGCGATTATCCAGGATGATAGGGAAAAAATTAATCCTGGTTAATAAAATCCCAGATAATCACCATCCATAGGAAATATGGAGGTTTGGAGGGTGTTGGTTCACCAGCCACCCTGAGCCAGAGGGGCGGGGGTGTTAGTTCACTGGCTTCCCTGCACCCTGGTGTTTTGCGGTTTTTTTGTGCTTGGGGCGGCAACAAAGCCAGAGCCAGTCCTGCAAGTTACGCATATATTTTTTTTTGACATCCTGGTTAATCCATGACCTGGTTAACCCAATCCTGGATAACTGAGAGTCTACTGTATATGGTCACCATTAAGTTTTTCAGTGAAGTCTAGCAAAATAACTGATGACATCTAGGTGTTTAATGTTATTAGCTCTCCTTCCTAGCTAACTAGAAAATCTATACTTCCTTTCATTTTACTCTTACTTCTAATGTATTTAAATAATCATTTCTTATTGCCTTTTATGTATCTTACTAAGTGTAACTCATTTTGTGAGATAGCTTTTCTGATTTTATTCCTATATGCATATGCTATTCTTTTTTATTACTCCTTAGCAATTTTTCCATGTTTCCACTTTTTGTAGGTTTCTTTAATGACCTGAAAATCAAAAAGGGGTTCCTGATGGAGCCATACTGGCCTTTTCTATTCTTCACCTAAGTAGCCTCGCCAGGCTCTACCAATTCAGGATCTAGAATCCCAGTCTGTCCGTGAATTTTATCTTCTGCTTTCTGCTGCTTTCAGTTCTAGTGTGGACAAAAGTAATGTACTCTGGGACTCAGAACACAGGTGTTTTTCTCTGAGATCTGGCTTTTAAATTTTAGTGGAGAAGTATCCAAGGGGTTTTTGGTAAAAGCTTCAGACAAGAAAAATCCTGCTTTGATGTACAAGAAGTTTCTTATTCTACACATTTCATGTGTGGTTCATGACTGCATTCTTCCAGCTTAAAACTAGTGGAATTCCACTGAAATCAATTGAGCAATGCTAATGTAAAGCTGGAATAACCTAATGGGGAGCCAGATTCCATGTTTCTTGTTGTAGAAATACCTGAACTTCTTTGAGGAAAGACAGTATTCTGGATAAGGCACTAGAATGGGATCTGAGAACTCTGTTCAATTCTCAGGTCTGCCATAATTTTCCAATATGACCTTGGGCAAGTTATTTAATCTACCTCAGTTCCCCATCGGTAAAATGGTGGTAATAATACTTCCTTTATCCATTCCTTTGTGTGTCTAGACTGTAACCTCTTCAGGGTAGGGACTATCTCTTGTGATGTATTTGTATAATGCCCAGCACAATGGGTCCCATTCTCAATGAGACCTCTACAAAATACCATAACATGTATAAATAATAATATGGAAAACTTTTTATTCTGGTTTATTTCAGCAATTATCCAAGAGGTTCAGAAAAATGAGAACCTCAATTAGAACTCTGTTTCTTTAACCTGCAATGTAGGTGTTATTCTCTCTGGGGTAAGTGGCGCCGATATGTTCATAGTGAATGAAGAGGATAACAGACAGATTGCAATGTTGCGTTCTTTGCCAGAGCCTCCCACTACAATAAGAACCAAATGTGTCTTCCTGTTCAAGAGCTAGATGCAGTCTCAGTCTTTATGCTGAGTGTACACAGACTGAACAAGGATGAGCTTTGCATGTGGCCCCTACATAGGGATACACAAAGCACAAACACTGCTTAAGGCTAATGTTGACAGAGTCATTAGCCTCTGTAGAGGAGGGAAGTGGAGGAGGAGCAGAGCAATACTCTCCCATTCCATAGCATCCAGCTGAGATGGACTCATTCAAGGAGGAGCACAGATCGTACCTGGCAGAGAAGAGTCACTTTGGCCCACATTTTCCAGACCCCCAGAAGAAATTATGCTTGCCTACTGCTCAGTGCCTCAAGAGACTCTAGCCCTTCTATACACTGCGAGTTGTGTCATAAAGGCGCACACTAGCCTTGTGTGTTCACAGCTTATTATTTAACAGATGGAGGGATGAAAGGGGATCAGACTACAATCACTATAAACCTGATTAGTGAAAGTACAATTGCCTAACTACCCACGTTTGGGAAGGGTTCGGCTGTCACTGTGCTTCTGAGAAATTAGTCATAATAATTTAATTATTGGCAAGGTTTCTGGTTTGCATCATTTTTTAAAATAAGAAACAAACCACATGTCTGGCACTAGCTAGTCAGTATCATATGTGTTTATTCTCCACTCCATGCTGCCATTATTTCTAGGTGGTTGCATAAAAATGCCCATCTCACCTAAATCATCATGGACAATGAAACCAAGTGAGAGAAATCAAGTTAGCATTGCTTTTATTGTGAAATATTCCTTATGAAATGTTTGGAACTGAAGATGTCTATTAATACATAGTACAGTGGGTTTTTCTGTGTTTTTTTTAAGAATCTAACATTTGTAGATCTGTGAGAGGAATGTGTCAGTGAGGCTCTGCTCTGTGATTCTTAGTTCTTCTGAAAGGTGCCTTTGCACCTGGTTCATTTGTATTCTAGTGTGGGAACTGAATTCTTTAGCAAATCCCATTTCTTTTTGTTTTATAATTTTGACTCAGTTTTAATTCTCTGAAGCGTTCACTGCCAGATAGTGGTTTGCTAATTCTTTTTTCACCAACTATAAATTTTTGGAAGAGGGGCACATACTTTTGAAAGTCAAGGGAATGTAAACTGCTACTCTTTCTTTCGTCACCAGCTGCTGCAGCACACCAGGCTCTTGCATGCCTTCTTGCTGGCTTTTAAATATAAAGATAAAATATTATCTTACCTGGTTCATCTTATCTGACTAACAGTTGTCATGATGGAACGGTCTATATTCTATCTGGAAGGTTAATTACATGATTTTCTGTATATCGGAGAAACTGGCAGATCTATAGGTTGCATAGCAAGAAGCATGCTCTCAGGTGACTATGAACTCATTTTATAATCTCTAATTATTGCCACCATATACTGTATTCTCCAGTCATGAAACTAGGAGAACCCGAGTCTTGTGAAAGGCAACCACACATGTTGCCACAACCCAGTTTTAACTGAGAAAGACGCCAACTGACCTTAATACAGAATGATGACACGTCTTTTTTATACCATGTTCTTGCAAATTCACGTCTCCAGATTAGCCATGTCTTTTGTTCCACTGTAACTGGTAGTATATCTTTCCTCCTCGTGCAGAATCAACCTGATTTAAAGCAATGTCTCCGGCCAGACTGTGAGAAGTGGGACCACCAACACACTAATAAGAGATGAGCCTGATTACAAAATGAACAAGAATGGCAGGAACTGATATAACATTATATTTGGGGCTCACAATGAGAATCAGATTCAGGTTCTGCCCTTCTGAAGGCCTAGCCTCTTCCTTACTTCCTTGAATGTAATGTAGTGTAATACATCCGATTTGCCAAAGTAAGCAGATGAATTAGTTAAGCAAAGGTCACTGCTTACATTGCCTACCACCTACTATAACACTGAAAATAAACTGTAAAAAGTTATCAATGTCTTTTCATTTTTTTAAATAATAATATCAAATGCAAAACCCATTTTTAGTGAATTTACTGCATCCTAGTTCATAGCAACCTCTGTTCATATTAACTGCCTGAACAAGCCAGAAAGCTGAAATATTGGAACTATATTGTCAGATGGGGAATTAATTTAGTTTTAACTCTCCATGGTATGACAATATGTGGAATAAAAGCTGAAAAGAAAGACTGTTGAATAGTGAAGCTATAATTGCTTTACTCCTCTCCATACAGATAGACTCATATGGAGCACAAAGGACTGAAGAAAAAACTTTAAAAGAGAAGCCAGCTGTTTTATAAGAGATTGTGCTTAATATGTTGGTTCCTCCAAGCTCTCTCCTGCTGTGCATAAACTTGGGTAAATAGCTATCCAAATCTACAAAGAAATGCATTGTTTTTATTTGCATGGGTAAAGTAATGTAATTTAACTGAACTGACCTGAAACTACTCCTGTGAACCAGGGGCGGCTCTAAGCTTTTCGCCGCCCCAAGTGCAGAAGCCAGGCTGCCTCTGGCAGCATGCCTGCGGGTGGTCTGATGTCCTGTGGGTTCGGTAGCGTTTCTGTGGGAGGTCAATGGTTCCCGTGGCTTTGTTGTCCCCGCTGCCGAATCCGCGGCAGCTGCGGACCTACCGCAGGCACGCCGCAGAAGGCAGCCTGACTGCCGCCCTGACGGTGAAGGTCAGGCTGCCCCCTGTGGCTTGCCGCCCCAAGCATGCACTTGGAGTGCTGGTGCCTGGAGCTGCCCCTGCTGTGAACAGAGAAATTGCCATACTGGCTTAGACCAATGGTCTGTCTAGTCCAGAATTATTTCTCTCTGAGTGTCTATCACCACATACTTAAGAGGAAGATGAAGGAAACCCCATACTGGACAATTATAGAACAATTTGCTTAAACTGAGGTACCTGTAACCCACCACCTATAACTGAGGTACCTGTAAATCACGTAATCTGCAACCCATCATGGGGAAGGGATAGTTCAGTGGTTTGAGTATTAGCCTGCTAAACCCAGGGTTATGAGTTCAACCCTTCAGGGAGCCATTTAGGGATGAGGGCATAAAAACCTGTCAGGGGACAGTACTTGGTCCTACTACTGTAGGTAGAGGGCTGGACTTGATGACCTTTCAAGGTCCTTCCAGTTCCATGAGATAGGCATATTTCCATATTATTATTATCTGAAGGCCTAGGCCTCTTCCTTGCTTCCCTGTAACATACCGTAGAACTTCTGGTAGTTGAAGACAGCAGTTGACTAATACTCTGAAGTATGAGGGCTCATCTCCCTTATAAATGTTTTAACCTATCTAATACAATTACCTTTATCAACATCTAATTAATCATTTTTAATATTACCTAAGTTCTTCTCCTCAGTGAAATGAAATCTTTCGACAATAAGTTCCATAAGTTAACCATGCATTGTGTAAAAATGTGTCTGTGCTCAATTTTCCCTTTTCACTTCCACTGAATTTTCTTGTACTATAAAGGGGCAAACAGGATCACACTCTCTACCATTCACTATTTTGTATGGCTCTAACATATCTCCTCTACAAACCACAGTCTCAATCTTTTAAATCTGTCTTCTTCTGGAGTATCTCCATCACTTGAATCACTTTAAACTCCCATCTCTGGCCTATATCCTATGACAGGGGTCGACAACCTTTCAGAAGTGGTGTGCCAATTCTTCATTTATTCTCTCTAATTTAAGATTTCACATGGCAGTAATACATTTTAACGTTTTTAGGAGGTCTCTCTATAATATATAACTAAACTATTGTTGTAAAGTAAATAAGGTTTTTAAAATGTTCAAGATGCTTCATGTAAAATTAAATTAAAATGCAGATCTTATCAGTTTAGTGTGATCTTTGCCCTTGCTTTTCTTTGCTGAGTTTTCCAATGTCTGGAATGTATTTGGATACTTTAACCTGCATATGGGCTTTTGAGTGATCAGTTGTTAACCGGCTCCGAGCAGGACAGGGGACAGATTTCATGTGCGTAAATACAATTCACACAGCTATGTAGATCCAAATACTGAAAGCATTTGTCATAAGTATAAAGTAGCCTAGTATTAGTGTTTACCTGTAAGGGGTTAAGCTAAAGGTAACCTGAGAGGTGGACAACTGACCAATGAGAAATTCCGCAGGAGACAAAGGATTTTGAGTTTCAGTTTCTCTCTGGGTCTCTCTCTGTTCAACTCGGCTATGGGATGAATAACAGCTATTTCTTTCACTGTAACTATGAGTTTTCTATCAAGTACTGTAGTCGGTAAGTTTACCTTCTTTTTATCACTTGGAGGGTTCTCAGGGGTGAGTGTTGGCTGGGTGCTTCTTGATATTGTAAGATTCAGCAGAGATATCAACTGTGGGAGAAAGTTGCCTCGGGGGAGAGGTTTGGGTTCTTGATTCTTTTGTTGATTATGGTAGATGCTGTTCTATTGATGGTTATAAGGGATTTATTCCTTTCTTTTAAGAATCTGACTGCTTGTTTTCCATTGTGTAAGATCCTGGTTTTGGATCAGGCACGTCTCGCAGGATCAGGTGAGGCTTTTCTCTCAAGCTTCCCAGGGAGGGAATAAGTTTGGGGGTTTTGTGGAAAGAGAAAGAGGGGCTTCGAGTGGCCCATGTCCAATAGTTTTTGAGACATTCTCACTTGATGGTGGCAGAATACCAGGTCCAGGCACAGAAGAAGTTGTGTTCTGGGGAAAAACATTTTAACCCAAGCTGGTAAAATAAGCTTGGGGGCGGTTATTTCTTTTTTCATGTGGGTCCCCACATCTGTACCCTAGAGTTCAGAGTGGGGAGGCAATCCTGACAGCATTGAAACCCAATTTTCTTCAGACAATTAAATTTCCCAGGCAGGGACGTCCAGCAGGTCAGAAATGTGTGATAGAAATGCAATAGATGCATTTGTTTGGGGCATCTTGTGACATGGCTGATGAGGGGAGGAAAGGGCAGGTCTGCGAGTATGTTTCTGTTTTTTCCGCTATGTTAATCGGATTCTGCCAGGCCGTCATTGCCCCATGATCTCTCTCGGTAGCTTAAAGTGCACTCTGCCAATCTCTAAACTTTGATACCCACAATACTGAGCTTTTTAACTGAACGAGCTCCATTTCAAAATCTTCAAAACCAATACACTGAAATACAGACAAATTCAAGTCGCTTTCATTGAACTTTTCAGGTTTAATTAGAAAAGAAAGCATTGCAGCCAAATCATTGGAAATCTTGAAATCTGTCAGAAAATTCTGATTCCAATCTCATTGATGCTGACAGCTCTTTTATGTGTTGGAAGTAGCGGAAAGTTGAAGTTCAAATATGCCTAGAGAAAACTGCTAGTTTTACAACAAATGCCTTCCAGGTTTTATAAAGCTCCAGAACAGTTTGCCCTGCATCCTGGAGACAGAGGTTGAGTTGGTTTAGGTGAGTGGTGAAGTCAGTTAGAAATATGAGCTTACACAGCCATTTGTCATCATTGAGTTCAGGGTAGTTTTGTCCTTTTTCTGACAAAAAGGCCTTGATTGCATCAAAACAGTTTACAAAGCACACCAAAACCTTGTCACGACTTAGCCACTGAATGTTTTTGTGAAGTGGAATGCAGTTATAAGAACTGTCCATCTCTTCTGGCAGTGCTTGAAACTGTCTGTGAGTCAAAGCAGATCGAGCAACAAGGAAATTCACAGTTTGCACCACTGTATTCATCACCTTATTAAGCTCTGAATTGGAAATTTTAGCACACAGGTTTTCTTGATGGATGATACAGTGAAATTTGACTATTGGGAGGCCAATTTGATTTTTAAGTAACTTTACAAATCCCTTATGTTTTCTGATCATTGCAGGAGCACCATCTGTTGTCACATAGAATATTTTTTGGATGTCAACTCCTTGTTCTTCAAAATGGTTTACAAAAGTTTCTGCTATATCTTTCCCCTTCGTTGTGCCATGCAAGGGTTTTAGGCAACAAAGTTCCTCTTGGATTTCAATGAAAGCACAATAACTAGCAACAGCTGCCAAAGGTGGAACGTCATTTATATCCATGTTCTCATCAACTACAACACTAAACACTGCTGTGTCTTTTAATGCAGTTGTCTGGTGTTTGTTAAAGTTTTCTGTTATTTGCTTACGTGTCTCTCAACTGTTCTGTTAGAGACAGGCAGTTCTTTTATTCTAGATATGATTGCATCTTTATTTGGCAAATCATTCAACAATACCTCTGGGCTGCTGAGAAAATTTTCTTTTATATATTCCTGATCTGTAAACGTCTTTCCGTTTTTTGCAATGCACTGTACAATCTTGTAACTTCCTTTCTTTGGCTTGATTTTTACTTACACTTAAGCATTAAAAGCACTGCTTTGCTTCTCGTATCCTGTTACTGCCTTTCTGATCGATACAGTCCTGTCTGCTTTGTCAAGAAAGGACGGGAGCCCGGGTGGCAGAGAACCCTAGGCTGGCAGCAGAGCCCCCGGGACCAGTGGCCGAGACTCAGGGCCAGCAGCAGGCTGAGTGGGGCTAGTGGACAGGACCCGGGTGGCAGGGGACCTGTGGTAAAACCTCAGGCCGGCCTCAGAGCCCCGAGGCTGACGGCCAGGACCTGGGCAGTGTGAGTGCCACTCAAAATCATTTTGCATGCTGCCTTTGGCATGCATGTCTTAGGTTGCTGACCCCTGTTCTATGAGATAGAGTAATCAGAACATTTCAGGTAGTAGATGTACCATCAACTCTCATAAGAGCATTATAAGAATATATCTCATTTTGCAGACATCCTAACACGGTTTGTTTTTTTTCACCTCCACTGCAAACTGAGCAGAGGTTTTCACTGAGCTATTCACAGTGCTTGTTTGATTTTTTTCCCTGAGTGATTACAATTAATATCCTTTGCCTTTTTTTAAAAAAAAATTACTTGCTGCTGAATCAGATCACCGATTAGATGGCACAAGGGAAGGACACAATCAAGGATACATTGTCTTCAGTGTGCAACTTTTTCAAGAGAAAGAAAATATGTGTATAATTTCTGGTGGACTAGTTCTGTCTGTTTTGAATTTTACTGTTACATGTTCCCACATGAAAGGCCTAATTCTGAAGGAGATAAAGCACAGAACCTTCCTTCTGTGCAGGAGTAAGAGTTCATGTTTATGGATCCCTTTGTGGAACTGTGGCCTAAAAGTTTAACTAATCTTATTTAATAAATGAACATAGAAATGCAGGTTTTATGTGGCCACCTGCTACCAGACTCATAGCTCATATATTTAGACATGCAAATTACTTCTAAGATCTTGTCTTCACTACTGGGGTAAGTCAATCAAAGTTACACTACTCCAGCTACACGAATGACGTAGCTGGAGTTGACGTAGTTTAGGTTGACTTACCCCAGTGTCTTGATTGAGCTGCATCGATGGAAGGCGTTCTCCAGTCAAATTACCTTACTCTTTTGTGGGAGCTGGAGTTCCAGAGTTGACCGAAGAGCACTCTGCCATCAATTTAGCGGGTCTTCATTAGACATGCTAAATTGACACCCACTGCATCAATTGCAGCAGTGTCAATCGCCCTGCTGGAGAAGACAAGCTCTAAACATTTAGCAATGCTTACATGACTGAAAGCTTCAGTCCAACAGAAGTTCTTTATGAAAATAAAGGTAAAATCTGGGCCTGGCACACTGTAATGTTCAGGAGACGTAATTAAACAAACCCCAGCCTAAAAATGTAAAATCAAAATACTTTAATAAAGGATTCAGAAGTAAACACTATTTGCTTTTTACCTTAATGTAATCTGGATATTCACAGAGCACAGAAATCGCTGACCTTTACCTATAACTCTTTTTCTCAATTAACTTAACTAAGAAAAATGTATGTGTGTGTGTGTGTGTGTGTGTGTGTGTGTGCGCGCGCACGTGTGTAAGTGGTAAAATAAGAAGGTGGCACTTGATGATGGAGAGCAGAAGTTTAAAAAGTTGTTCAGAATTACAGAACTGTAACATTTCTGTATAGAATCTCTTAGAAGTACAAGCGGAATATCTGCAACTAGTATCCCTGGAGACTGTACAGCTTTGAGAAATGTTTTTGTTTAATGCTTGGTATAAATGCTCAGTTTAATGCACTGATTTCTAATTATTTGCTGCTTTGACTGATTGAATATAACATAGTATACTGGGGGTGGTGGTTGTTATTTATTTTTCGGTGACACCTAAAAGCCCCAATTGAAATCAGATCCCCAGTGCCTATACGTTGTGAACAAACATAGTAAGAGACAGTCCCCCTGCCCTGAAGAGATAACAGTCTACGTAAGACAGAAAAAAGGTGAAAAAAGGAAGCAGTATAATTCCGATTCTTCTGATCTGGAACCAAGACATAGAGACATGAAGGCCCAGATCCTCAAAGGTATATTGATTTCAAGGGAAGTTAGGAGCCAAATACCTTTGAGCCTAAGTGACTTGCCCAAGTTCAAACAGGAAGGTGGTGCCGAAATGAATCAGTATTAGAACACAGGCCTGCTGCCTTCTGGATTCCAAGTCAACATGACCATCTTTCCTACCTTCTAACACATGTTTTAGATAGCTAAATTAATCTGTATTGAATTTTGTTTTGTGTCACATGTGGTATTATTGACATAATCTCCATTTTCACATTTCCAAACTGACATAAACACACACACGAATCTGGCTTGGGTGAGTAAACACATTACTATCTGTCACGTGATTTGTTCAGTGGGTTATGTGAAATGGTCACAAGCCAGTTTATAGACACATCACAACTAGCATTTTTACCAGCAGGCTCAGGAGAGAGGGCAAAAAGATCCACAACATTACCCTTAGAGGTAGGAGCTAGAGGTAGGCTTGAAAAACACTGCCAAGGCATTTTCACAGAAGCTTGCACTATCATTCTCCACCTTGTATCTGTTCTATGAGTAACTAGCTTGGGTCCAGAGCTTTTAATCTATTACCCTTCATGAACATTAAAATTCATATTTTTAAAACAATGTTTTTCTTTTTAACCGTGTATGGCGCAGTTCAGCATTATTGTGTTATATAACCTGGAAATAGCCCTTATTTATGTTGAGGACATAAGTATGCAAAGCAGAAAAGTGTTGCTGTTCAGTAAGATTAGTTGCAATGACCAGATGAGTCTCCGACAGTGAGACTCACATATGTACTAATGGGATTTCCAGTGAAATTAGCACTAAAGCAGAGTTGTCAGTGTTGATCTCATCAGTGCAGAAAGGTAGGGTAAAGAATTGGCAACCAAGCAGAGATTAAACAAAGTTAATATAACAATTTAGATTTAAACCATTCAAAACACAAGAAACACAAATATTGATATCAGATATCACTGCTCTACAGCCAAAATGCTTCTGAAATAAATGTAGTCAAACTTTACCAATTCTGGGTCACTGAGAACGAAAATGATGCTTAAAATTGTTGATTGGCTCTAGTTTTCAAGATATACTATTGGATCAGTATATACGACCCTTGACATGGGAATGGCGAAGGATAAGTGAGTTATAAAGGGAAGGGATCTCAATTTAAACCAGAAATGACTAAAATACATCTTTGACTGGATCTAAGGATAAATCTATGACTGGGTTTGGACAGTACTTGCTTTTTAGGCAAAACAATGAATGATGCAATCTGAAGCTGGTATTGCATCATACATGATATGAATTGCATCATGTTATTCCTAGAAGTCATGGATGATGCAATCATAACGAAGCTTAGATCACTCTGCTGAACAAATTGCCCTAGATCAGCTCTAGAAATCATACAGTGTCGTGCTCTCTTATTTGTCAGTGTTTGATTGTGCAAAGGGACACATTTCTGTTTAGCCAAAGTGAGCAGAGATGCCTCGTACTTGTGTGAACAGTGCAGATAACTTCTGCTATGTTTGTGGTGAAGTGACTTTTGCATCACAAAAGCGCAGTATAACCACTATGGTTAAGAAAGCCTATCACCTTTATTTTGGCTGCAAAATTGGAGATCAGGACAAGAGGTGGGCCCCACACATATGCTGCAACACTCGTGCAACAAATCTTCGCCAGTAGTTGAACAGGAAAAGGAAATCTATGCCTTTTGCAGTGCCAATGATTTGGAGAAAGCCAACAGATCATACCAGCAATTGTTACTTCTGCATGGTGCCTCCAGTTGGGAAAGGTGTGTCAAAGAAGAAAAAGTGGACTGTGCATTATCCAAACATTCCATCATCTATACGCCCAATACCCCACGGAGAAGGACTGCCAGTTCCTGATGCACCAGAATCATTCTCACTTGAGTCAATCGAGGAAGAGGATGAAACTTCTGGTCCTGAACCATCAATGTCACAGGACCCACATTTTTTCCCGTCCTCCTCCTCTGAACCACACCTCATAAACACAAGCTGAACTGAATGACTCTGTCAGGGATTTGGAACTACCCAAGAGTAAGGCAGAGCTGTTGGGCTCCAGACTACAGCAGTGGAATCTCCTGGCAGGTGATGTTAGGGTTTCCATGTTCCGTGACCATCAAAAGGATCTTGTCCCATTCTTCTTCATGGAAGGTGATCTTGTAGCCTACAACAACATCGATGGTGTGATGGCAGCCCTCGACATCGTTCACGATCCAGACGAGTGGAGACTCTTCACTGATTCATCAAAGACGAGTCTTAAAGCTGTTTTGCTGCATAATGGCAATGTTTTGCCATCAATTCCAGTTGGTCATGCAGTCCATATGAAGGAAACCTATGACAAAATGAAACAACTTTTGAAGTGCATAAACTATGACCAACATCAGTGGCAGCTTTGTGGCGATTTGAAGGTTGTTGCTCTCTTGCTTGGTCTGCAGACTGGATACACAAAGTACTGCTGTTTTCTCTGCAAATGGGATAGTCGTGCAAGAGATTCCCACTACATCAAGAAAGAATGGCCACTCCGACAGTCATTGGAGCCTGGGAGGAAAAGTGTTCTGCATCCACCACTTGTTGAATCAAGGAAGATTTTGTTACCACCCTTACACATCAAGCTGGGTCTGATGAAGAACTTTGTCGAGGCCATTGACAAAACACAAGCAGCTTTCAAGTACCTCCGTGGAAAATTTCCAAGGTTAAGTGAAGCTAAGATAAAGGAAGGTGTCTTTGTTGGTCCTCAGATTCGTGAACTTCTTTGAGATGATGCATTTGACCATGCACTGCGTGGCAAGGAAAAGACGGCATGGAAAGCCTTCCAGTCAGTGGCAAAACATTTTCTCGGAAACAACAAGGCAGACAACTACAGGTTGTTGGTGGAAAACCTCCTCAAGGCATACAAAAGCCTTGGTTGCAACATGTCACTAAAGATACAATTTTTGCACTCTTATCTAGATTTTTTTCCACCGAACTGTGGAGCAGTGAGCAACGAGCATGGTGAGCGATTTCACCAGGACATTGCAACAATGGAGAAACGCTATCAGGGCAAATGGAGCCCATCAATGCTTGCAGACTATTGCTGGACAGTGACAAGAGATGCTCCATTTAATGAATACAAGAGACAAGCCAAGAAGCGCCGAGTAGACATTGAATAGGACTAAACTATGTACATAATAATTTTTTGTCTTTTGTTTCATAATACATTTATATAACCCTTTTGCTGATTTTGAAAGTGTTACATAAACAGGACAGGTGAAATATTATCATGTAAAGCAACCATAAACACATGAAAAGACCTAGGTTTACAATTTATGATTAAAACTGTACTATCTACACAATATACATAGACATAAAATGTAAAAACTTAAATATCTTAGAAACAGTAGCCAATCAGTTGTTTTAATTGTCATATTTGAATTCAGCACATCAAAATACATAATAAATATCACATTTTATCTCTGAAGCAGACGACTTCTAAAAAATTGTAGACCAGTGTATTTAAACAGAAGTACTTTTTCTCTTACCTTTAAAGTTCCTATTTGCCTGGAATCACACAGCCAGAACCAGAACCGGACTCTACACACTCCGAGGCTGGCTGGGAAGCATTTTGTAGTAATTATCCTTGCTCTGTTTCCTTCCTGCTCGGCAGATGAGTTGACATACAAAAAATGTTGTCCATTACCTTAAAATGAATGAAAATATTCTTTGAATTTGATTTCATACTTAAGAGCATAAGCCATGATAGATAAGTAGATAGGTAGTTAGCTAGCTAGTGAGAGCAATAATGTACCCCATCAGATCCATGTACATGTACACAAAGGCCAAGGGTCTGATAACAGATGTATATATTATTAACACATACATATTTTACAGATTTATTCCTTAAATCCTCCTAAAGCAAGTTTTGCTATTCAGGAACCTCCTTGGCCCTAGCTCTGTTGCAAACAAAAGAAATTAGTAGAGGTGGATCTGAACACATTAGGGATGTTCAGATCCGAATGCAAATTCATCTCTAAAAGAACCACTGTGTTTTCTCAAAAAGCTTTGAGATAGTGATTTCTATCTGTGAATGTCATTGTTCTTTTGAAAGGGTTTTGCTAGTATTATAATTAACAATAGCTCCAAGTTATGTTACCGGTAACATTGTTCTTCATATAATCAGGGGAAACTTGAAGGTTATTGGACTGTCACAGGGTAACTGGCCCCTTTAAATGAAATAGGTCCTGCACCCTTATGCCAGAACAGGTGCTCCCAGTTTCAACAATTAAGAGATGGGGCAGAACTGGGGGTTATAATATCAGGGTGTTAGTTGGGAATCAGAGAGTGCCCTCCAAGGGGAGGCAGTAGGAACCTGCTAGGGGAAAAGACCTCCAGAAGAAAGCCCTGGAAAGTGGTGCTCAGTTAAAATAACCTGGAAGAAGTCCTGAAGTAGGTCCTAAATCAAGAGGGACTGAAAGAGAGAAAGGGGAAAGTCCTCTGGGTGGGCTGAGGAACTGTTTTTAATGAGCTTTCTGCCTGTGTTTGGAACATAGAACTGCCTGGAAAAAAACCTCTGGCTGTGGTAGTAGGCTGGAGACAAGCGGCACCTTACATGGACATAATTCACTAAAAGACTTAAATCTTAACCATTAAACCAGAGATTTTGCGCTGTATATTAACACCTCTGCGGAATATGAGTAACATGACCCATTGGCTGGTTTTCAGTAGGTCTGATTCCTTTTGAATGCACTTACTCTTTTTTTCTTTAGAGTGGCTTTCTCCCTTGACAAATCAGTCTAGCTCTCTTTACTCTAAGAGAGCATATTGTTATTGATATTAATAACGTGATTCTAGGATAACCTAATGACAAACATCTTCATTTTCATAGACTCACAGAAGATTAGGGTTGGAAGAGACCTCAGGAAGTCATCTAGTTCAACCCCCTCCCTGCTCCCCGTGGTTGTAAGGTGTAGGTCAGGGGTTCCCAAACTTGTTCCATGGCTTGGCCATTCCCAGCCAATGGGAGCTGTAGGAAGCAGTGGCCAGGCCCGCGCTGCTTCCTACAGCTCCCATTGGCCAGCAATGGCGAACTGCGGCCAGTGGGAGCTGTGAGCGGCCAAACCTATGGCCACTTGGGTAAACAAAACATCTTGTGGCCAGTCAGGGGCTTACCCTGGCCAACTCACGGAACAAGTCTGGGAACCCCTGGGGTAGGTAATCACTACAGCCTAATTCTAAACACTTCACTTCCATGAAAACATTCCCTCTAAAATACAGCGACCACCACAGAAAAACCAGCGTTGCCATCAGCTATCACACAATGGCATCTGATATGCCACAATAGTTTATTTTCTCCAGAATAGCATTGCTCTAGCAGTGTAAATGGGCCTTAAAATGGAGGTCAGTTATAGTTACTGTCACTTAGGGCTTCTTTACAGAGTGGCGTAAAAGGTCTTAGCATGAGGGTAAACTCAGGCTGCTATCTCTTAGGGCTTGTCTTCATTCCAGGGAGATCGATGTTGTTGCAATCGATGCAGCGGGTGTCAATTTAGAGGGTCTAGTGAAGACCTGCTAAATTGACAGCAGTATGCTCTCCGGTGTGGTACTCCAGCTCTCCAAGAAGAGTAAGGCAAGTTGACTGCAGAACATCTCCCGTCAATGCAGTGCAGTCAAGATACCCAGGGTAAGTCAGCCTAAGCTATGTAGACTCCAGCTACATTTTTCACACAGCTAGAGTAGTGTATCCCAGTAGTGAAGACAAGCCCACAGATGCCACTCATTATGTACTGTTGACACCTTCCTTCACTTGACTTCTTAATACTGATTGCTGTAAAAAAAATTCTGTCAAAGGTCTAAAGGACTATTGTAGAAATAGAATTCACTTTTGACTTTGGCACATGACAAAGTTGTGAGCTTCACAGCGGTGTCAGCTCCTAAAAGACATGGAAATGACTTTGCACCAACCAGTAGCTAAATTTTACATAAACATATTCATGAAATAACAGTAACACACACTGTGTAATTATGCATCCTTCCAAGTACAATTGTTTTAAGCAACAAACACTTTTTGATCAAGGAAGCTCTCTTAAAATCCCATTTTCAAACATTTACAATGGCTCAATTGCTCAGGTAAGACAAACTATCTTTGTTCTGGTGGCAGCAGTGAGGAAGGTCAGGGTAATTATCCTCTGGAGGACAAAATTCAGAATTTTTCAAACCAAGAAATATATGGAATACTCTTTCTTGTTTAAACACTATCAGCTACAAGCATATTCAGAATCACAATAGTAGTGTGTCCTGGGCCTTAATGGGATCTTCTAAATCTTTTGGTATATAATTGGCTAACAAGTTGCAAAATCAAATTGATAGGTTTCCTGTGAGTTTGGGGAATCTTTTAGGGCAATTACAAGTAGGTTAATTTGGTCTAATTAAGACAGGCTTTTAACAAAGCAACAGTAAGATTTTCCCTGGAAGGAGGACTTTTCTATCCATGGTGGAAAGTTTCTCCAGTGACGTCTTGCATCATTTCTGTAGTCAACAGTACACCACCATGCAGTAATATCTATTTCTCAAAACACCACTCTCCCTACCTTAAAGGTGAGCTTGGGTCTCATCTGCATTGTGCTGGCTCCTCCTATGATGCCTCACATTTGCACTTTTGCTGGTGTGTGGTTGAATTTGGGGCTGTCCCAATTCCAGTTTCATATGTACTGGGATTTGGAGTATGCCAAACTCTATTGTGCACCAGATAGTCCAAGTGTGAGACATCATGCCAACGTGAGGCAGGTGGAAGGAAGGTGGAGCTGGGGTTCTGCAAAGAAAATGGTGATAACAGAGGGTGGAAGAGAAGGCATGGAAGAAATATTGGAAGGAAGAATTAATAGCCTAGAGAGCAAGGGAAGACCCATGGAGAGGACTAGTGAATAGTGACATACACCTATTCCACCCCATCTCAGACAACACACACAAACTTACCTGCCAAACCTTCCCAAATACCCTAGAGACAAGCATACCCAACCAGTCACCATCTCTGGAAATCCCAAACCCTTCTGCAGCCTCATGACAACCTTAGTTTAACTCTTTCCTGCTAATTATTACTGTTGTTATGATCGTAGTGCCTAGAGGACCCAGATAAAGTTGGGGCCCCATTGTGCCAGAGTGCTGTACAAACACATATTAAGAAACAGACCCTGCCCCCAAAGAGCTACTCAGGAATGTTGCTCTCTTCCTGTAATAGGATAACGGAGGTGGGACAAGAGAGCTGTGTTACAGTTTTAACAATTAGAATACACCAAGGTGAATTCATTACTAAGATATCAGATGATGCCACTCATTGGCTCTGAGGAGTCTGGCTGACAGAACATCTAAATAAAGATCGATTTTGGTTTGATTTTTTAACACAAAACTGCTTCTGGCAATTGATCTGGAAATTTTGTTCATATTGTGGTAAATAATAAACCTTTTGAGAAAGTGAAAATGAATACAAAGATTTTTGCTCACTACATATTTCAAGAATCAGGCTCACATGGACTGGGAACATAACATCAAAGGCTATTTCCCTGTTGAAGTAAAGTGCATTTATTTTTTACTTAAAATTGCACACACACTTAGTTCACTCATTTATAAAGTGAAATTGTCTACTGGATTTCAAAACTGGATACAACATGGCACTCTCACAGACCTGCAAATGATCACTTATTCAGAATGAGAATTATTCAGTTTGCACCTCAATCCTATGTAATTTCTGTCTGGGAACACCATGAAAATGGAGGTTTTGAAAATTGCAATGACTATCAGTGAAATGCTCTCAGTTTCTTTCTCTGTCTATAATAGTTTTTTCAGATGATCTGCTCAGGTTGGATTATCAGGGTGTCAGTGTTACACCTCAGTACTTTCAAAAGATGCTAGATTTTAAAAATTCTCAAGTGAAAAAGTTATTTCAAAGTTATTATAGTGACATGGATATGCTGTATTCTAAAGCAAATGAAATGTTACTGTATGTTTGTATCATATCTAGGAAAATAGAGACCCAACCTAGGTGGCTGTTTGGTACCATGACAATATAAATGATTAACAATCATCATTCTGCTCTGGCATTGGACTAAGTGTTTGAGGTGGGAATATTTTTTAACTGATTATCTGCCTTCTCTGAAGATTTATAAAGCAGCGCCTCATGACTATGCTGGTGGAAAATCTGGAGGAGGTTAATTTATGAGACGAGCAAAGCTAGACGTGGTAAGCGAACTGTTAGTTTTGTTTTGTTTTCTCTATTTAATCAGTCTTCTTTTTATTGAGATTACTGTTGTTTGGATAATTTCATGCAGATGTCTGCTTGGGGACAATGACCCCATCATCTGCAGAGAGAGGTGCTGGAGGGTAAAGAGTTTCTGGAGCCTGCACTCCCCTCTCAGTCTTGGTCAAGGAGCACCAACTACCAGTCACATTGTGTTGCCAACAGGCTGTAACAGGCAGCCGTAAGAGGAGAATCTGAAAGACTGAGGAGATGAGAGTTGGCAGACATGTTGGTCACAGGTACATAATGAAGACAATGGATATCGCAATATTTTCACCACCTACTAATACCTGGTCTGCAATATTTGTTTTTTCCTTAAATCTTAACATGATGGCCTGTTGTCTTCATAATACCAGGTAACTGTATTCCATGTTAGTATATTTTATTCTGTGAGTAATATCAAGTATTACTTTGCTATCAGGAGCTGGGATTTCTGTTGGGACATGCTCATACAAAATGTATGTGTTGTGCGTTTAAACTCTTGACCAGCCATAACACAGGGGTAATAATTTACACTGAGGTTTTTATTGTGGCCCTTCAACGATTGCTTCTTTTTCCCCATTTGCTCCTCAGTCATCCTTTAAGGACCTGTGCATAACACTGCAATCCATCAGTTTTATGTAAAGCTTCAACCCAGGACAGACATTGAAAATCATGACCTGCAGCAGAGAGTGTGATGCTTGATGTCATTGGAACTGCACACATTTACACCAGCAGGGAATTTGGCCCCTAAAGTCAGATCCTGTTGTTGCAGTGATTTCTTACTATTTATTATTTGCACTGCAGGAGCACTTAGAGCCATCAATCCAGGGTCAGGACCCCATCATGCATGGTTCAGTACAAATGCACAGTAAACAAGACCACAAAGAGCTCAGCCTAGATTATGACAAAATACAATGGGTGGATGAGGAAGAAACAGGGAAAAGGGAAGGACAAGATAACCGTAAAGAATGACAAGCAGAAGTCTCAGCTCACCACCTACCTGCACATTTTGTACATTTATGAAATGGGTTTGCTGTTTAAAAAACAATCCGTTCTGAGTTTTGAAAGCCAAATGTCAAACTTGTTTTTGTTTGTAACCTCCTGAATTAGATGCTGTGGAAGACCAATATCCATCAAAATGTGTTTATAGCTTCATTACACAATATACAAAATAAGCCATTGAGCTCAGTGGCGTTACTTTGAATTCACACCAGTGTAGCTGAAAGCAGAGCCTGGCTCATTATGTAAAGTGCAGCAGAATTACGGCAAAATGATGACATTCAGTCAGAAATGCATAAGGCTATGCCTCTGGAAAAGTCCAACAGAAAAGGAAACATTATTGTCACTGACTGTATTCTCTTTTTTGTATCTAATTCTTCATCTTTGTAGGTCTAAATTTGTAGGTTTGCAAATACTGCTTTAATTAATAAAGGTTTTGCCAGATGCTTGCAAATGGACAGTAGGTTTATTTAATGCATTGTGCCTTCTTATAAAAAGTTTGTTTCTCCCCAAGGGGCATGATTAATAAGTATCCTTACATTTGATTTAGCAGCTCATTGTCTAGAGATGACTAAACAAATGCATCAAACCACAATAGAGTATCAAGAATGATATAATCAAGGCCACTTTGAAAAGAGCAATCTATAAAATTACACTGATGCTAATCCAACCACTGATTAAAAAGACTGATAACAGGCCTCTCTGTTAGGCTGTTTATTTTTAATTGCATTCAGACAACACTGGTGGTTACTATGACTGTATAATTGACAAGATCCAATACACTCAACTGGCCTACTTTAGCATTGCCATTTGTGATGTCTATCCCCTATTGTACCTTATCATCCAAAAGAATGGAACATTTTTATGGGCATTTTCTAATTAGCTCCACAAAACGGTGGAATTTGCTCACCACCACTACCTTCTGGCACAACAGACTGAATTGATCTCAGGTGGACTAAGCAGGCCTCCTGTCTATTGTGGGACTAATTCTGCAGAATACTTTGTTTCCTCAGCAGATGGCTTAATGATTTTCAGAGCTAATAGTGAGAATTTTCTGTCCCTTTCTCCAAACTGATATGAGGAACTTAATATTACCTGATGTGTGGTCATGATCAGGACCACTTTGCCCCATGACAATCCTGTTGCCAATACTCCAATCAAAATCACTGACAGAATCTTGTGTTAATCCACATGCAATAGTCCAAACTTGGTCTCCTGTTTCAAAGTTACAGCTTCCAGGGATACTGGTATATTGGCCTGAAAATGTAATTAAAAAGTAATTTCATTCCTTTGATATCAGTATATAGTATATCAGTTGGTATATTTAAAATATGATGATAAGCATACCACACATAGTAATAGTAAGGATTTTGTTCAACAAATACCAAATTTACTTATGTTAAACTGAGGATGTTACTTATCGTACATTTCCACATTTTGGTATACATATATGGTATATCTTGATATAATGCAGGCTCAAGAGACAAAGTGGTCTCTTTATTAGAGATATATAATATTGGCTCTGATATGCCTTCCACCCTTTGGATATGTTTCACATCACTGGTGTATGGCTATGGCCAATGGTGAGGACACTAGGAAGACATGACTGAGTATGGAGTTATTTGAGCTCAGTGGAATGGAGGAGATAGCAAACCAGATGCTAAAACTGGACTCCACTCCTATACTCAAGCGTTCATATGTACATATACTGGCCTTACTGTATGGTGGCCTATGAGCGTAGTTTTACAAGTGAAAGAAGGTATGGTGCTTAACGTACTGGATTTGGACTCAGGAGATCTGTGTTTAATGTTCAACTCTACCTCAGACTTCCTGTGTCATGTAGGGCAAGTAACTCAGGGCCAGCACCAAGTTCCATTGACGTCAATAGGAATCTTTCCATTGATTTTAGTGGGCTTTGCAGCAGGCCTTTAACTCATTGAGCTCCATTCCCCATCAGCAAAACAGGGATAATACGACTCCTTTCCTCCCACTTTTGGTTCTTCTTGTGTATTAAATTGTAAGTACTTTGTGGCAGAGACTCTCTTAGGATGTGTTTGTACAGCACTTAGCACTGTGACGCTCGATGGTTGGTGCATGTGGATGCTACCATACCACCAATAATGATAATTTATTATTTTATTTATACAAAAAGGCATTTCCTCAGAAATTGCATCCACTCACTTCTCCTGCTAATATAGCAATTATGTGCTTTTGGAATCAAGATGTAAGCAGTCTCATATTGAACTACCATTCCCTGCTTTGACAGTGTTCCTTTAAATCAGCCTGCTCTCGATACTGAGAATTAAATTCAATTTATTTTTATGTGGTATGTTTCAACACAACATCTCAAGATGCTTTACAGTGAGAGGTAAAACAACAAGATGTTCTCAAGAAATTCTTCTTTTCAAATCTGCAGAGATGATTCAGATGACTCTAAGATACATTAATGTTCAGGATAAAAATGTGTTGAGGGCAATACTGTATCCATTTTGATAATTCACCAGAAGCACAATACATCCCCTAATCAGAGAGGGTATCTGGTAGTTTTGCTTGTGGCTGGACAGAAAGAAATTATGAGTGCACAGATCAGTCTTGGAGTACATTACATTGGGAAACACCGATTGATTGATTGATTGATGGAGATACATATCCTCGCAGTATTTTAGCATTTGCCCTCTTACTTTTATTCCCCAATGGGATACTATTTTCAACACTACCAGTCAGCTAATTTTATAATGCGCACTAAGGTGCAAAAAGCAAGAACAGAAGATAATATTGTCACAGCAATAGGTGCTAATGTCATTAATGTTACGAGTCACTGATGTATAAAAACTCAGGACGAAACTCTCAGTGCACCAGACAGTCATTAAGGGATAAACCATCCTTGGTTTGGGCAGGCAAACCTCTTCTGGAGTTCCTTTGGATTTCAAAGCATCTACATAACAGGAAGTTTAGGGTGTAGGTTCAACTTTCAAGGCCAAATGGTTCCAGGTAAGCAGCTTTAGACTCAGGGGAAAAGCCCAGGGGAAAAGCCCAGGGGGTTAGGGAGGATCAAGAATTGATGTGTTTAAATTGTGAGATTCCAGGAGAGGGACAAGGACTAAGGCTAGATCTATACTACAGACTTCTGTAGCTATATTGGTCAGGAGAGTGAAGAAACGTGATCCCTGACCAACATAGCTATGCCAGCAGAAGCCCCTAATTATACCAGCGAAGATGAGCTTTTACTAGTACAGCTTGTTTCACTTGTGGGCAGAGGAGGAGGAAGGGGAATGGTTTTAATGTATCAGTGTAAAGTGCAGCTTTCCCAGTATAGCTGCATCTGCACTAGAAGCGCCTTTGCCAATTCAGTATAGCAGAATTCCTTTAGTGGTAAAGTGCTCCTACGTGCACATAGCCTAAGTCAGGGCCTCTTGGAGAGGAGGCAGTGATACATTCACTGGGAAGAACTGCCTGTATGCAGTTCATGATCACTTCAGGAAGAAGTTACACCAAGCAGATGCCCTCATGCAGCATCACAGATTTCTCCTCCAATGAGACATTAACTTCCATTGATGCAGGAAAGATTAAATGATTTTTCTAAAGTCACACAGGAAAACTAGGGACGAGATAGGACTCAAACCTAAATCTCTCATAACCCAGTCGTGTGCCTTAACCACTAGGCCTCCTTTCAGCTTTGAGTGTTCTGAAATTCACATCCTCATAGGCCAGACGGCAGTGCAACGTAGACAAGCATCCACATGCTGCAAAAACTGCAATCCTCATTTACACTCTTGGGCTACAAACTAATCTGTTCTCCAATTACAAACTGCACATCTTATCTCCTTGAGAAGAAGAAAACAATCTAAGCAGATGGGACCATTTCTGACACGTGTAATGTTCATTTATTTAATAAGCTGCCCCAAAAACATTTTGTTTGCAAAAATAGATTTGCTGCCATTATAGAAGTATCTTTTCAAATGAGAAACTAAAGCAATTCTCTTTACAATGACACAGATATGCAAAACTATAAACTGCAATCAATGCTGTTTTCTAGGATTTTCTTGTAAAAATCTGGTCTGGTATAAATACCTTAAATAAAGATGATTTTCAGCTAGTGAACAACATATGTAACCCCCTTAGGGTTTAGACAGAGCATGGCCCCTTAAAATATTTTTTCTGAGGGGGAAAGTGCTATTAGTGGGAGTGGGAGCAAAGAAAGAGGGGAGAGAACAACAGGGTGTGTGTGTCTGGAGCTCCAGACAGAAGGGCTACAGCAAGCAAGCCCTCAAAGAGTGAAGCAGTCAGAAATCTGCCTGAAGCCTGAGAGGGATAGAGTGGCCGATTAGGGGCCAGGAGGGGCACTGTGCCAGGGAGGAATTGCCTGAGAAGGACAGGCTGGAGCTGGACCCAGTATCACTGCTGCCCAGAGCTGCATGGGGCTGTGAGTACTGGGGCTTGTGACTTTGCATTGGGAATAAGGAGGGAAACTCTTAGCTAGTTAACTGGGGAGGTGGTCGCTCTGTGTGGCTTTGCAGAGAGTGGCAGAAGAGGGCACCAGAGGAGTTTGTTGGGGGAAGTTCACTGGTGCTGACAACGACCAGGAGCACCTCACACTGACTGCTGGACTGGAACTCAGGACTCCTGAACTGTGCATGCAAATATATCGTTGGGTGCCTGCCCCATCAGACTGTGGGACCACTGGGCTTGTGGGGCCTTGAGTTGAATGCAACCTTGTTTTACCACACCCCCTATATTTCCCCTGTTGTTTTCTCCTTTCATTCATCTGTAAATAAACATTTTCCTTTCCTATATTCATTGTACTTTTCCAGTGAGGGTGGGTGTGTTCACTCTTGGGGGTTTGGAACAGGGGCCCCTGGAGTGGAAGGAACTTTCCTTGCTGCACTCCTGCACATGTCTTCTCAGCCAGAGGTACCTGCAGAGCAGACTCCATCTTGGTCACGAGGACACTAAAATTACACGTATAGCAAGTGAACTCTAAGAGGAGGATTCTACAACTGGTACCTTATGGAAACCATTAAAGAAAAATAGGAACACAAACACATGGAACATACCACACTAGTCCATATTGTACAAAGGGCAGCTGAGCTTTAATAAGTGCAAAGAATTTGGCTGCGCAATCTCAAGAGCAAGTACATGTGTCTTGTACAGTTCTAAACAGATCAAAGACCAAATGAATCTTGATTTTATAACGCTATTTATAATACATCGCCTGACAGCAGGAATTCAGCTCCAATATCTTACCAGTGCTTCAGAAAGCATTTAATAATAAATATTTATGAACAGCATTTAAAGGTTTGATGAAGTCACCTGCATGTCTGCACCTGCCGGGTATTTCTTCTTTTTGATGTAAACAGAAACTGTTTAGGAGTTATGAGAACAGGACTGGGCCATTTGTCTGCAAAATTGCTTTTATTTCAATAATTCAAGCACTGCACTGAAGGGTTCATCAATGTGAAGTCCTGCTATTAATCCAATCTGGATGTATAATTGACTACAGTTCACGAAAACTGAAATGGCTTTCATGTGTGATCTTCACATCCGTACTTCCAGTGGGCTTTGAAAGAAATGAAAATTGTGCAATATTGCCTGCCTGAAGGACTGAAGCATACAAAAAGCAACTGCTTCAATTTTATTTTTTTAAAATAGGATGCAACACAATACTCCAGTACACCAATTTGAGGTGGATCTGATTGCTATTGGGCCAAATTCTGTTGTAAATCCAGAGAAATGCTTCAATGGAATTAGTCCAGATTTACAGCACAGCAAAATTGGGTCCTTGACTTTGATAGTTACACTGGTGTAAAACTGGTGCAACAAAGTGGGGGATCAAGTTCAACCTGGAGCGGAGAGAAAAAAGAAAAATTGCAACCAAAAATTTCAAATCTCCAAAGGTGACGTGATGCAAGGGTGGGGCAGGTTGGAGCAGCAGGTGTTTGTTTCACAGTCATTCTGCCTCCTGTCTTTACCAACTCCTGCTGCTTCTCCTCAACAGGGGAGGGTTGTGGAACGTCCCTGCATCCAGGCAGAAGGGGCAGAGGCTTTCCTCTAGTGTTGTGTGAGAAAATCTGACCTTTGCTATTTGGAGCTGCAATATGCTAGGGATGTGGAGTGATCAACAGCACCCCTGTGCAGGCAGGGCTCAAAATGGCTCAAGGATGAAAGCACGCGGGAGTACATTTTGCTCTTCATTATAAAAAGAGTAGTTTATGCCCCAATCTAGCTCTTATTCTACACCACAGCAGACATACCCAAGGATCACCTCTACCCTGTCTCAAATCCAAACACCCCCAGCCCTTGGTACTGTGGTATGCTGGACAGGGCAACCTAGCACTGACTGTAGCACTCTATGTGCTACATTGCAATATTGACCTACTGCTGGACAGACGGGAGAAAGAAGTTCCCCATGCCCTCTTCACCCATGGTAAATCTGTGAAGCAAAGGACAGTTTTGCCTTATATGTTTAAGGTGCATTGAAGTTAGTATTTTCCCAAGAATAGCTTTTATATAACAAACTTTTGGTTTGTGACTCGGACTGATTTATGGCATTAAATGCTCCCCTTCATTGTCTGACTAAGAAAAGAAAGCTGAATGTCTCCCAAGTTATTTCTAGAAAACACTTAGAGAAACCAGTGCCAACTACTTTATGCAACAACATTTACAGAGTAAATCAAGATCTTCATTAGTTTTCTGAGTGTCATTAAAAAGCAGTTTGCATTACACAGATTCAGAGTGTGATGTTTTGCTATTCAGGCACTGTACAATATAATCGTGGATAGTTTACAAAGTATTTTGCTGCAGTCACACTGCCTGACTACTGAAGAAATATTAACGTAATGCTACAAAATATGAAAAATCCTTTAAAAATCCATTTATCTACTTGAACTGGTTATCCTTTTAAAGGTGCGGTTCAGCTTAAAAATACTGCTTTACGATCTATACTTCAGATATATATGTTATTTACTTCAAAAAAAATAGAGGGAAAGGGAGAAGAGTTCCAGTATCATGTAATATTTTAACGATAAATTGCGTCCTCCTCCTCTGGTGACATTATTTGCACATTTGGGCACAGTACAGATTCTCAGTGAACACTTTATATGGCCTCTATAATCCCTAAATATAGGATTTAAGATTGTGCCACTCTATTCTTTTATAGTCTTGTCTAACGTGATCATCTAATTTTGTTGTTTAAGATGCATTTGATGAATTTTTTCTCCCCTACATATAAAGAGTGATTTCAGTAATAGTTTCACATGTGCACCATAGCAGAATTTTGCCCTATAGATTCAAGATTAAAAAACACAGATTGATTGCCAGGATTAAGTAAATGCCTTAATAAACTGTTTTTGTCCTCTTGCTCTTAAGATGTAGTTCTAGTCTCAAAAGTGACTCTTCAAAAATGGCATTGGAGGCTGGATGGGGACAGAGGCAAGAGCTCCATGTGTGCTGCATCTTGTATAACTGCAAGCACTATTAATATAGGCTCTGCAAGTCAAACTGGGTTCTTTCCTTCTCACACATCATCATCGATAATAAAGTTCTGCAGGCCAAATTATGTTGCAATCTTCAGTTGTCACTGAGGTAGCACAGGTGTAAACAGATTGGAATTTATCAAAGAGTTCTGTTGATGATGCAGAAGAAGGAAAGTAATCCAGCTCACTCATTCTGGTCTTTTGTGTCATTTTTTGGAGTAGTAAAGAGCAATACAAATTTACTTGTGTCACGAAAATGAGCACATATAGAATGCTGATCTGAAGGGTAATTTTTACATGGTTGGTGTTTGGAGCAGAACCTTACTCTAAATGCTTCTATATTTTTATATTTTAAGCTTATTAGGCTTTTCCCTTAAATGCTGACAGCTCAAAATCCTTTCAGTTTTTTCCTATAAATAATGTGATTATCTTCCTTAAGAAACGGAACTTGGTCTTCTATTTGCTGTTTGTTTTGGGTATGTTGCACATTTGTGACTAAATCACATTTAAATACTTTTGCTCAGTAAGTGTCTTTGAGGATCTGAACATGTAAAATTTAGTGTGACGGGGGAACAAGAGAGGGGACAGCATGTTTATATTACCCTCTCCTGAGCACCTGTACAAATCCATCTAAACTGGGTTACAGTATTTATGGCTAAATTTTAATATTAATATAGAAAATTGTACTTACTGCAATCAGTTTCATCTGATAGATCTTTGCAATCTGGTTTGTAGTCACAGACAAGGTGAGACTCAATGCAGTCCTTGTTCCAACACATAAAATCAGTGAGTGCTGGGCATTCCCTAGGACTCTCTCCAACTGAAACCAACAGGACATTTAAATCAATACTTTAATTAAATCAAAGTATGACCTTTTTGATTTGTTTATCCATTATACACTATCACTTCAGTGATTTACTGTGTCCAACAGATGTTGTTTAATCCCACTCTCTTTTAATGATGTCTTGTGCCTGCCTAGACTGCTATATTTTTAGTGTGATATCCATGCATACTATTTAATTTGCTAAAAACTGGTATAAAGAGGGTAGGGCAAAGGATTAAACCTAATGTCAATATATGACATAACTTAGAAATAAAATTGTGTCAAATTGTCTGAAATTATCACTATGCAACTTTCATACAGTGCATAGCTTTCTGAAGTGTTACAGGTCATTTAACTGCTTGAGATTTTTAACCTATCGCAGTCAACATGCAAGCTGCATAGGGATTCAGCCTAAACTACTTAAAATGAAGATTCATTTTATCTGAACAACTTTTCAATCACTCTTGAATCTGGGTAAAATAGTGGAAGAGTATGAATGGGAATGAACGAATAAGTTGGGGCAATACACCCAAGGAATGAGCCAAGGCCAGATAGCTCTTGGATTCAGTCCTCAGAGATCTGTCAAGCTTAAAATACTGATATAAATGTTCATCAAGTGGCTCAGTGAACTGGCTACATAATGCCAATTAGCATTAATAGGAGCTGTGCTGATAACCCAAAAGCACAACATTTAAAATGCACTTCTGTGAGTCTGTGATTATTTTTTTCTCCCAATGCCTCAAGCTGTTCAGTTGTACATGTAGGAGAATGTGCTTTGACTGTATTCTTTGTAATTTGTTCTATGGCTCCTTCAAACATGACTGAAGTGGGACTCATCATCAGCTACAGCTCTGGGCAGAGCAACTTCAAGTGTGTAAAGGGATAAGGCCAACATTTTTAAGAGATTTCATTGATTCTGTATGTCTCTCAAAACTCGGATTGCACAACTTCAGACACCTGTCTATAACTTGATATTCAGAGGCAGACCTACAAGCTCTCATTGATACCAAAATGAGAAAGCAAAACTAAATTCTAGTCCCACAGGGCATATAAACAAGGAAACATTCAAAAAGTCCACGAGCTGTAACTGAAATCCTTCAAAGAGAGTTCAATGACTGGTTCATTTAAATGTAGCACTGACCGAGGCAAGTCCTCAAATGCGATAAAAAGCTATGAATAGTACTGGCCCTTAGATCTAGAGGTCTGAAACCTTGTACTGAAAGATAATACAATTACATAAACAATAAATAACAATCATAAATTAAACATAGTTGTACAGATTTGGAAACAGAAGCATAGAAAATTTAAGTGATTTACCTAATGGCAGTCAGGGACTTAAGTGTTTTAGTGGCCAAACCAGAAATAGAACCCAGGTTTTCAAAATACTATATACTTCTTTAAAAGACAAAGTAATTAAGGTAATAGCTCCTCTTCAGCTCTGTGTAAGATCAAATTCTTGTCTTTTTCACTAACAGAAGTTGGTCCAGTAAAAAGATATTATCTCACCCATCTTGTCTTTCCAGTATCCTGGAACCAAAGTGGCTACAAAAACACTGCAATATACTTCTTAACTAATTTAAAAATTAAAGAACATCTCACGCAGTAAACTGGGAAGTGAGATTGGATAAACTGTAGATGGGTTCTACCCAAACTGCACATCTGAATAGACATAACTATTGGAAAGTCTGGATCTGGATTCAGAACATTGTAGCTTGGACTCGTCTGGAGTAAGAACTGACATGAACACCATTTTTCTGGGTAGCTGCATTTGAACTGCAGTAGACATTTACAAAACAGTATATAGATTGTGCCAAAGGCTTTGGCAAAGGCCAAGGCAAAATCTTTTTTTGAATCAACATGCCAAAATTGGTACAAATATCTAAAAACAAAATACCCTCCCCCAAAGTTCTATCAAAATTCAACTCTAAACATGGGGTGGGGGTGGGGGAGGGAGAACTCAGCATTCTGCTCCATACAGCAGTACTGGCCCTGATTGACGACAACCACTGTACTGACAGAAATTACACTAAAACAAGAAACATGATGATGGTTATTGATCATAAAAAGTAACTACAGAAACTACAGTGACTGAAAAAATTCACAAGAATAGCACCCTTTCAAGTATCATGTTACCATTAATGTTTTAAATATTCTTCTAAAAATAGAAATATTTAATCCCAGAACATTTCTGAAAACTAATATATATATATATCAATCTCATTTCCAAGGCATGGATGCAATTTGACATAAGAACATGTTAGAAGCTGCTATCAACACAGAAAACATGAGGATTTTCAAAATATCATCCTGTCAATTCCTACCTATCTGCAATTGAAAAAATGGGTTGTCAGACTCTGGCATTCTGCCATGATTTAACCCAGGAGTAGGCAACCTATGGCACGGGTGCCAAAGGCAGCACGTGAGCTGAGTTTCAATGGCACTCGCACTGCCCAGGTCCTGGCCACCAGTCCGGGGGGCTCTACATTTTAATTTAATTTTAAATGAAGCTTCTTAAACATTTTAAAAACTTTATTTACTTTACATACAACAATATTTTAGTTATATATTAAAGACTTTTAGAAAGAGGCCTTCTAAAAATGTTCAAATGCATTACTGGCACACAAAACCTTAAATTAGAGTGAATAAATGAAGACTTGGCACACCACTGCTAAAAAATTGCCAACCCCTGATTTAATCCATTGAGTTATAACACTACAATGTACAAGAGTGGCATTTAAATCTCTGTGTGGAACTGCTTTATGAACCAATCTAACTCCTCCTGATGAACTACTTAATCATCATGTGGTTGAAAGGTAAAATGATGCATTTCATGTAAAATAAGGGTTTTTTCTCCACAATTTCTTTTCTTGTTGCATTTGTCCATACTGTGGGAGAATGTGTGCAAAGAAATGGCTTTTGTGTTTCATCACATTCCTCGGCTGTGCTTTGACATTGAATCAAGTAGACAGGTACTTTGATACCTTATAGTCTTATTCAAAATTAACAATAACCCTTAAATACATGTGAATTTTTTTAAAGACTAACTCCTAAATAAAGCCCATGGAAATCTAAACGGCCCCACCCCCACCCCCATCTCCACACACAGAAATCATTCCAAACCAATAAACCTCAGCAAATACCTGCATACAAAGCAAGAGTTTGTTAATGATCTCGTTTGCATGTGCTGGGCTGCACTTACATATTCAAAGGGAAAGCTATAGGGAGCCATTGACCCATGGAACAACAACATGTTTAAAAAGAGAAGCTCGTGCCAATCTTGGAATTACATTCTATCATGATATAACCCCTAGAGAGCAAGAATGCTGGCATTTCACAGAATGGCATTCAAATGAAGGCTTAGGAGAATGTCTGGTTTCCAAATGCTAGAGAAGGAAACTGTCTGACTTAAAGAGGACCCACCAAAGATCTTTCAAAGAGTTAACTTACTAATATTTAAAAATAGCGGAAGACTCACCTAAACTCCAAGAGGCTCTGTGAATTGCATATACTAAGTTCTGCAACATGATAGATGCTTCAAACTAATGTTTACATTAATTAATAGGCATTTTTCTATATGTTAATTTATTCTTTTTAAAGCATTACAGTTTAATTTGCACCTTATTAACAGTGTAATTTTCAACCAGTTTTTCTAAACTACTGTAACGGTACAATGGAACTGTGAGTTAGCGAAAGGTAAAGATTTGCCTGGTTCTGAGTAAAGAATAATCAGGTTTATAAAAAAATGCCATATGAAGTTTGAAGTAAAAAAAATTACTTTAAATCCAAGTATAGGTTTGCCACACAATGGTTTGGCTCCCTGACATGACAATGAAATATTACTTTGGAAAGTTCTATCAGATGTAACCCCAAACACCCATGTAAGCAGGGAACATTGGATTACATACTACCTTTCACTGCATGGCATGAAAGATAATTAATTGTGGCAAGGAGAGATTGTCTCTATAGACCCATGGCTTTGGGGAAGGTAACAAGGAGCCAGAGGGGAGGATGAGACGTAAATCTATGCAGCATACTTCCATCAAACACAGGCATATTCTCCATTGAAAATCCATCTGGGAATTGCTGTAGGTTTGATCAGCAGTAATTTCTCCTGTCTAGGAACAAACGCTCCTTCTTCTTCCCCTGCCCTCATGGGGAATTCTGCAGCAGCTGCCTGCAAGGACTACATAATAACATGGTCCTGGAGAACAATATTTCTATTTTTTATTTGGGAAAAATGATGATCTAGTCATAGCATATAACAACACTCTTTCCAGTCCATGAGTATTTCAGTAGGATATCAAATATCAGCTATTACTGTGAGACATTTTTAAATCAGCAGATCCAGAAAACTTCCATCCAAGAGTTTTAAAAGAGCTGACCAAGGAGCTTGCTGGATCATTAATGATTATTTTCAATAAATCTTGGAACACTGATGAAGTTCCAGAAGATTAGAAGAAAACTAATGTGCCAATATTTAAAAAGGGTAAATAGGATGACATGAGTAATTACAGGCCTGTCAGTCTGATATCAATTATGAGCAAGATAATGGAGAAGCAGATATAAGACCCAATTAAGAAAGAATTAAAGGAGGGTAATATTGTGAACACCTATAAACATTGGTTTATGGAGAACAGATCCACTGAATCTAAGTTGGTATCTTTTTTCCCCCCGGAGATTAAAAATCTTGGTTGATAGAAGGTAATAGTGTTGACATAATGTACTTAGATTTCTGTAAAGCATTTGACTTAGTACTTCAGAACACTTTACTTAAAAAACCAGAATGTTATAAGATTAATATGTCACAAATTAAATGAATTAAAACTGGCTACCTGATAGGTGTCAAAATGTAATTGCAAATGAGGAAACATCACTGATCAGGTGCATTTCCAGTGGGATGCTGGAGGGATCGGTTCTTGGCCCCACACTACTTAATATCATCAATGACCTTGGATGAAAACAAACGAAGTTTGCAGGTGACAAAAATTGGGGAGCGCTAAATAATGAAGAGGACAGGCCACTGACAGCAATCTGGATCTCTTGGTAAACTGGGAGCAAGCAAACAATATGTGTTTTATTATGGCTAAATATAAATATATACATCTAGGAACAAAGAAGATAGACTATATTTCAGGATGGACATAGGGGGAACTCTATGCTGGGAAGCAGTGACTCTGAAAAAGATTTATGGCTTGTGATGGCTAATCAGTTGATCATAAGCACCTAGTGCAACACTGTTGCCAAAAGGGCTAAAATGATCATGTGATGCATATATGGGAAACTTGAGCAGGACTAGGAAGTTTACTTTAGCTCTATATTTGTCATTGGTGCAGCCACTGATGGAATACTTTTTCCAGTTGTGGTGCCCACAATTCAAGGGAGGGTTCAGAGAAGAGCTATGAGAATGAATAAAGAATTAGAAAACGTGCCTTATAGACTAGATTAAAGGAGTTCAATCTATTTAGTTTAACAAAGAGAAGATTAAGGGACTACAGCATATAACTACATAGGGAACAGATATTTAATAATGGGATCTTCAGTCTAGCAGAGAAGGATATAATGTGATCTAAAGATTGAAAGCTGCAACTAGACAAATTCAGACTAGAAATAAGGCACATTTTTTAAAATGGAGAGAAATTAATTTTTAGAACAATTTACGAAGACTTGTCATGGATTCTACATCCCTAACAATTTTAAAATCAAGATTGAATGTTTTTCTAAAATATATTCTCTAGGAATTAGTTTGGGGAAAGTTCTATTGACTGCTTTATACAGAAGGTTGGATTGGATGATCACAATGGTCCTATCTGGCCTTGAAAACATGACAGCTGTTCATGAATGTACAGCAATACAATTTAGGTTAAGTTTCATGAAGAATTCTGATACATCAGGAGGACTATAATTTCCATAATTAGAATTTGTCCAGGACATTAATATTTAAAGTCACCACCACCATAAAAATGCATCTTGGGAACTACAATTGCAATTTGTACATCAGACCTTCATTTTATGTCAACCCTTTGAATGTACAAATTAACACTGAAAGCCAGCTGGGTATACAGCTCCTACAGTTTGCTGGCATCCTAACCACTACTAATGATCAATGGCTTTAAAAGCAGTTGAAAAATCTGAGAATATCAGCCTGAACACCTGACCTTCATCAGTTCCTACCAGTGCATCCCTTTGGCATAGTCAGATGCTGGGATAGAGGTATCGTGCTCTTGAGGTTTGCTACATACCCATGTGGAACATAGCAGGGCCAATGACGCCTGCACTGAATTTGTAACCTTCAGAAGAAACTATGCTTTCAGTATCCAGTTGTCTAACTATAATCAGATGGACACATTCCTGTGATGGAGGACAAAACCACTACATTTAGAATATAGAAAGACTCAGGGAGCTCAGGAAAGGCTGAACATAATTGTTGAAAGCTGGAAGATAACCATTGCCTAGAGCAAAATGGAGAAACTGCAGGAGAGCTGAAACAGTTAAAATGTGAACACAGGCTTGCTTTAAATTGAGAGATACTGGAAAGTTTCAAGATTCTCCTTCCATGATGAGATAATGAATACTCTCCATCTTGAAATGCCTGTCACGTCACAAACCTTAGACTTAGTCCATCCTGTGCTTTGCTGTACTTTGGGCTACCCACATTTGCCATTCTTGCCTATTTACTGCCTTTCTCTGCAAATCATCCAATTTCATGTTGAGGTGCTTGATGTCGTTCAGAACTGTTCATTCCATATTAATCATAGTCTTCCTCTCTTTCTTCTCAAATTTTTTGGCTTCCATTCAAGTGTGGTATTTGGTAAATGTTCCTTTTCCATTCTCAGCACATGTCCCAGCCACTGATGTCTTCTTTTGTAGATTATTTGTGAGAGGGTGCCTTGTCCAGTCATTTTTCTGACTTCTTCATTCGTCTTCCTATAGTAGTAAGTCGTGTCACAACTAAGGCTTTACAATCTCTTGGGCATTATACAGAATGACACACAATCCCTGAGCAATTTTTTCCTATTCTAGAACCAGGCACTCTGCATTGATGTCCCCAAAATGATTGATTATATCTGTTTATGCTGAAATAAATGCAAAAATTAAACCAATAGTATAAATAGACTAGACCGATATAATTCAATTAAACCAATAGTATATGTCCAATGGAAATTTGATTCTTTTAATATTATTTCTGTTTAAACAAAGTAGGAAATTTTTGTCTGGGCACAAGCTGTAATTTTAAATTTATTTTCAAAGCAGCAATAATGACTAAAAGCTATTATGGACCAATGTCTTGCCAATTTGTGTTGTTTGAATCTGAATGATGAGTAAACAAAATGTATAAGAAACCATTAAATGCGTCTTTCATGTTTTATTAAAACATTTTTAAAACATGAGTGCCAAACTTTTTTAATAAAATGATTATTTTTTAAAATCTAGTCAGAAAATATTATCCACAGGAAAAGGCCTTGTTCACTAAGTTTCAGCATGGAACAAATTAAAATGTGGCAGACATAAGTCACTAAAAAGTTGTATTAGCACTGAAACTCGTCTAGAATATTATAGTATCTTAGCACACTATAAAGCTAAGTTTGAATATATAGCAGGAGTCACAGCACACTATTTATACCAAGAGTTTAGTTTACTTGTATGGTTTGTCAGCAGTTTTCTACAAGCCCAGATCTGTATAAAAAACATCAAAACACTATTAGCGTGCCCATCAATAATGTTTCTGTCCATGGATGACCTTCTCAGTCTTCTGCAGGGAAAGCTATATAAAGCACTTCTACAGATGCAAGCTAGAAATCATTTCAAATAAGGTTCTCTTTCAGTTCAGAAGCAGGAGGGAATTTTACCCAGTGCATGTGTCATACAGAAGACCAGATGTAATTTGATGACATTAATTGACTCTGACATAAACCCTACACTTAACAAATTATATTGATTGCTAGCAGAGAATTTCATCTGTAGGCACAAAAGCCCAGCAATATGCTTCCCAAAGATGTTCATGGTCCGAGCAAGTATTTGGTGGCTAAGGCACACAAATAGCAAGAATCATAGATGTACATAATTGACTGGTTTGAGCAATATAAAAGTTCAGAAAAGATTCTCTTCAGTCATTCTCTTTTTTCTCTTTTGAAAACAATAAATCAGTCACAGGCAGCTGTGTGTTCACACATGCTTGGGAGGGGACATGTTAAATTGGATAAAGCGGTATAAGTTTGGGCTACACTGTGTATGGTGGGAGATAGGTTGTAGCTTCCTGCTTCCCGCAATACACTGGCAGAGGAGGCTGACCTATTTTGGGTGGGAACTCTATAGGAGCAACTGGAAGGCTAAGGCAGAACTCCAGACTTCAGAGTGGGTAGGTGGATGGGCACTTTTGGGACTGAGCCTATTGCACTAACATTTGTCCAGTATGTCAGGCCATTGTTTCAGTAGCAATAAAAATGAAGCACATCAGCCACTGAATCACCAGTGCCATATCCTTCAGCCACAGGAGATTTCTGAGAAGCATCTCATCTGCAAAATTGTTCTTTCTGCAGGTATATAGTCATATGCCAGGGATGTTCACAATGGGTGTGACAACACCAGCAGCATGCAGTAGGAGGATATGAGCCAGGGTGTACACAGAGGGGTGGCAATGACTCGGTTGCATGCTCCCCTGTCTCTATGGAATCCCCTCTACACAAAAACCTCATACTGGGGATTCCCTTGTTTTGGAGGGAATTTGTTAACAAGAGATCAGCTGCTTTGCGTAGCATGTGTCTTTGGAAAGGATGTCTATATTCCACAACAATTTACTCTTGTAAAATGGCCCTCTAAATGTTATAATTTAACATATGCACCAATACATATTTCACTAAGAAGGAAGAATATCTGATTACTTATAAGATGGTATTATGAGGGTGCAGACAGATTACTTCCCAATAAATCGAGTTGAGCTGAAAAACATCAAAAATTGTAATGACAGTCTAACAGCAAGCATTGCAACTCAACACAGAATGCTGGTTCTTGACTATGGATCCATATCATCCATGGGAACAAAAGATTCCACAGCAGTTCAGAAAACCCAGTGGTGGAAGCTTAACTAAGTTAACAAGTAGGTTAAACTGAAAGTATTGGAGAAGATCACTTTAGAAGGGTTAAAAGAAAATCTGAATCAAGGGTGAAATCATATTGAAAGCAAAATTCAAGAATGTGCGAAGAGCCTGCTTGATGAAGTAAAAGCAAGAGTCTTTTTGCGCAGTGAGATTTTGGGACAGAATGAGAAAGTTCAAGAGCTGTGAAAATTTTTTTTAAAATATTTTAAACTTTGGCAGGTGATGTTCCAACATCAGGATTTTCAGGAGTAAAACGAAGACAAAAACTAGTGAAGAAAGGGACGCTAAGGCCAAAGCCATGGAAGACTTATAAGCCCATCTTGAAAGGAAGGAGAGAGAGAAAGAAATATATAGACTGGCAGACACCTGGAACTAAAGACATTGGTGAGATAAAAGTAATTAAACAGGAAAATGCAGGGCCTGTTAGCATCAGCTAGTTACCCAGCCTGTGAGAATATATGGATTGAAGTTCAAAACTATGGATATTTATCTTTGATTACACAGTTTCTTTTGAAGCTGCACACAAGCAAATCATCCCTCATGTCAACAGAATTCTACAAGATTCACATAAACAAACAGAGAAACCGAAAACAATATCAAGTTCTATCTGTGGTCAAAGTGAGTTAAGTACCAAAAACACACTTCTCAAAGTCAAACCGCATGATAAATACCCTCAATTGTTTTCTTCATGGGGACAAAGGATTCACAAAATGAAGCAAAAATGGCCCCAAACTGATATGAACTGCTCTAGTGCATTTTGTGTCTGCTCTTTAAAAAAAATGACAGTGCTCCGAAACATTTCAGAGATATGAAAGACTCCTGACTAGTGCAAGAGGAATTCTGTTGTATATCTTAATCACTGCTTCACCTCAAGATGCTTTCTTTCTTTTTTTTTCTCTTTCTCTCTTTCTTTCGGGCTGGCTGTCAAATGCAGTTTTATTGCTAACCTAAAGACAAAAAGCCAAGTAATGCAATTCTTTTAAGCTTTCAGTAAAAATGGATTTATGTTTTAAAATATGCCTTTTAGATTCTTCTTATGGAATGAGACTTGGCAGCAGTGGTGTTTGTATAGTATGAATTGTATAATAATTTTTCTGTACTGCAGTGTATATAAATGGTGCAGAATTGAAAATGCAAATAAAAAAGTATAAGGACAGAATGGACCACTGGATCACTAGTCTCACCTCTGGAATTAAGCGACATATAACCAGATGACTCTAGCAAATGACCTGCCCCACATGATGTAAAGGAAGTTGCAAAGCCACCAAGGATTGGAGTACTGTGTCCAGTTTTGGGCCCCAAACTACAAGAAGGATGTGGAAAAATTGGAAAGAGTCCAGCAGAGGGCAACAAAAATTAAAAGGGGATGGAGCACATGACTTAGGAGGAGAGGCTAAGGGAACTGGGTTTGTTTAGTCTACAGAAGAGAAGAATGAGGGGGGATTTGATAGCTGCTTTCAACTATTTGAAAAGGGGTTCCAAAGATGATGGCTCTAGACTGTTGTCAGTGGTAGTAGATGACAGAACAAGGTATAATGGTCTCAAGTTTCAAAGCGGGAGGTTAAGGTTGGATATTAGGAAAAACTTTTTCACTAGGAGGGTGGTGAAGCACTGGAATGGGTTACCTAGGGAGGTGGTGGAATCTCCTTCCTGAGAGGTTTTTAAGGTCAGGCTAGACAAAGCCCTAGCTGGGACGATTTAGTTGGGGATTGGTCCTGCTTTGAGCAGGGGGTTGAACTAGATGACCTCTTGAGGTCCCTTTCAACCCTGATATTCTGTGATTCTTTGATCCTACCAATCTGACTTGGGGGGAAATTCCTTATTAACCCTGTATAAGTAAAGTGATGGCCTATTTGGGGCTATGCAGTCAAATATTGGGATAGCCACAATCTCTTGGACCTATAAATCTGGGCTGGAATTCTTGCCAGAACAGATTTTCCTTCCAACACTTTCCGAGCAAAGCTTTTCTGAGGTTACTTCAATACTTCATCCATGCCATAAGGAGGAAGTGAGGAGAAAGAAAAGTGATAAAAATATTAAAAAGTGAACTAAACTTTTCTAAACCATCTGTACATTTTAGATCAAATCTGGTTAGAGCTTTGGGCAAGTGTTATGGTCGGCACTAACTATAAATTACACTAGTTTTCCTTCTCTAATAGGTTGAGTCCACATGGTTGCTTTTTTAAAAATTGAATATGCTTATAGCACCTCTATAAGAGCAACAGGAGGGAGCTGAGAATGCCAGTCCTAATCTCCTTAAAGATAAAGAAAAAACTTTGTGGAATATAGTTCCAAAGAGGCAGCTCACAAGTGTCTTTGGAACTGTACAGATCGTTCTTCCTCCTGCATTTTCACAAGACTCATTTAACAGACCATGAAAACCCAGATGAATCAGCCAATCATTCAGCAGATGAATGACACAGATCATTCCTCTCACTTACCTGGAAATTTCCCTTATATTTGAATTTAGAATGATTGTTATTATCTATGTTCTTAAATGATGCCTTGTGCCAAATTAATTAGTGCCAAAATCACATCATCTGATTTAGTGAGATATTTTTTTCAGGCTGCTATTCTCATCTCTTGCATCCTCCTGGAGTCCAACTTGATATTTTTTAACAAATTATCACAGGCAGTGATTCTTCCACTACCTTATGTACAAAATCCAGACTTATGGCAGTAGCGCTTCTGAGACCTTGCATCCTTGATTTTAGCCCACTGTGATATGATGGCAAACTATCAGCACTGAGCCTGTCTCTTTCATTTCAGATCAACAATGCACAATATGTTCTTTAGGGGGAACTGGATGTGGTCCAGGACTGCAACTTCTTCCCAGAAATTTTGAGGAGAAGGTGCAAGATGGCCACAACGAAGAGATCAAAAGTGAGAAAAAAATATAACAATCCATGGACACTATTTTGTACCATAATTAACTTCTGTTTTTCCATTATTATAGGTCTGCAAATAACACAATATATGTACAATAATAAAAGTGAACATTTTTAAAAATAGGTATCAGCCATTGTAAATTTACTGTGGCTTGTTTAGGACAGTTGGGTGGTTTTTCAGCAAGAATTATAACACATAAATCTGCAAATTAGACAAAGATCAAATCTGGAATCTATCAAACGTTTCCTCTTTAAAAATAACTGTTTGCATCTTGTTTGTTTCTGGCTCTGATAAAAAAGAAGGCTCCAGTACTATTTCTCACAGTTCTCTATGAGTCCTGACACACATTAGGGGTGCAAATCCCTCAAAGTGCTGCTTGCCCTCAATTTCCATGGATGTCAGTGGGAGTTTAGGACACTCAGTCCTTTCAGGATTGGACTCCAGCAGCTCAGCAATTTAAGAAATAAAGCTATTTGTATGCTCTGCTCAGATAAGTGCTTTTAGTTAACAACATTAGAATAAGCTAAAAAACAAAGGAAATCAAGTGAGAAGTTTGTGCTTTGTTAGGTTATAGTTTTCATAAAAGGCTTTGAATTCAAGGAAAAAGCAATGCTGATCCGTCACCAGAAAAAGTACACTATGACACATATAATATCCATTGCACCCTTTAGCTGAGAGTTGCAGGAAACAAATGAAAAGGTGCACACGTACAATAAGTCTTTTCCAGATCTGGAAACAGAACTTGGGAACCCTGGCTATTAACTTCTGCTATAGGCACTACCCTACATTTCCTCCCTGCAAAAGCAATGTTAATATGTGTCCGTACTCAGTATTCTTGCCAGCAAGTTAAAAGAGTATGGGCTGGATGAATGAACTATAGGATGGAAAGAAAGCTGGCTAGAGCGTAGGGTTCAACGGGTAGTGATCAGTGGCTCCATGTGTAATTGGCAGCCGGTATCAAGTGGAGTGCCCCAAGGGTCAGTCCTGAGGCAGGTTTTGTTCAATATCTTCATTAATGATCTGGAGGATGGTGTGGATTGCACCCTCAGCAAGTCTGCAGATGACACTAAATTGGGAGGAGTGGTAAATACGCTGGAGGGTAGGGATAGGACACAGAGGGACTTAGTCAAATTAGAGGATTGAGCTATTCCTCAGTCATACACAGCTTCAAGAAATCTGTTGAGATTCAGCAAGGACATGTGCAGAGTCCTGCACTTGGGACAGACAAATCCCATGCACTCCTACAGACTAGAGACTAAATGGCTAGGCAGAAATTCTGCAGAAAAGGACCTAGGGATTACAGTGGACGAGAACGATATGAGTCAACAGTGTTCCCTTGTTGCCAAGAAGGCTAACAGCATTTTGGGTTGTATAAATAGGAGCATTGCCAGCAGATTGAGGGACATGATCATTCCCCTCTGTTCAGCATTCATGAGGCCAGTTTAGAAGGCCGCACTACAAGAAGGATGTGGAAAAATTGGAAAGAGTCCAGCAGAGCGAAACAACGATTAGGGTGCTGGAGCATATGATTTGTGAGGAGAGGCTGAGGGAACTGGGATTATTTAGTCTGCTGAAGAGAAGAATAAGGGGAGATTTGATAGCTGCTTTCAACTATCTGAAAGGGGGTTCCAAAGAGGATGAATCTGGACTGTTCTCAGTGATACCAGATGACAGAACAAGGAGTAGTTGGTCTCAAGTTGCAGTGGGGGAGGTTTAGATTGGATATTAGGAAAAACCTTTTCACTAGGAGGGTGGTGAAGCACTGGAATGGGTTACCTAGGGAGGTGGTGGAATCTCCTGCCTTAGAGGTTTTTAAGGTCAGGCTACAGAAAGCCCTGGCTGGGATGATTTAGTTGGGGATTGGTCCTGCTTTGAGCAGGGGGTTGGACTAGATTACCTCCTGGGGTCCCTTCTAAATAGGAATACTCTTCAGTAGCTCCTGTAGGCCGAGAACATGCGGAGGAACGTCTCCTGGGCATTGGGCATGACCAGAGCTGTGATAAAAACTTTCCACCCCATGCTGCCTGTGCTCTGGGTGAGTTTTCTGATGCACAGGGCATTGCCAAAAAAATGTCCTAACCACTTGAAAACACTCTGATTTCCACTGCTTTCTGATTATCTCAGTCTTACAGTGCATCATCAAGCTGTATGGAGGGAGCTGCCAATTTGAGAGTTAATTATTCTTTACTTTATTTAAGACTTTTGTGGGCTGCTGTAGTGATTTATTCCTCGATGTTAGTTACAGTGGCTTGAGTATCTTTTACATTACACTGCAACCCTCCAGGTCACATTGTTTACTGGAGAATACAAATGTGACCACCACTGCTCTCACCTTAGCAATTCTAGCTGGGCTATAGATGCCACAAATGCCTCCACTGTGCCCAGAGCAGTGTCACAAGGAGAAATGTCTGGCCTGTTTGTAGGATATTTGTGCTCACAGGTTTGTTTTAACAGCTATCTTCCTCAGTCATACACATCGAATAATAAAATCACATGCTTTGTGCTACAAAAACAACTTGGACACAACATGCTTTCTGTAGTCCTGAGTGCCCCAGGCAAGGAACAGATGGGAAATGTTTTTTTGCAAATATGTCAAAATGCAATTTATTTGCCTGTTCTACAAAGGTAAAGGAGCCAATAACAAACAAGTAGTAGTAAGGGAAGGGCAGGTTCCTTGATGACAACATACTGAGATAAACGTTAGCGCTCCAGATGTGTGGAAAATTAAAGAGCTTGGCCCAAACTGTAGCATAGAAGTGAACAAAGTCATATTAATGGCCTGATCCAAAATAGCCTGTTTGAAAGGACGTTAAAGGCAATGGAAAGAATCCCTTTGATTTTTATGAGCATTAGTTCAGGCCCTAATTGCACTGAGCAGTCAGGAAAATGGTTCCAAGTTATACAGAAATATCCCCCAGGAAGGCACTAAACCTGCACCTGTGGAGAATGTACTAAGCCCAGCAGCTCCACTCTGTACAGCACATGCATATCTGTTAAGAAGGAGAAATAATCACCAAAGAGGAAGTGTGGCTGTGGAAGCCAACCAGTCCCATATCCTGTCTCCTAAAAAGTACGTGGAAAGGGCATAAAATTCACACAGCCCCAGGCAGGGCCAGCACAAGCACTAGGCGACCTAGGCAGTCGCCTAGGACAGCACGATTTGTGAGGCGGCATTTCAGCAACAGCGGGCACCAGCGGCGAACATTGGGGGGAGCGCGCCGTCCGTAATTGGGGCGGCGCTCCGCAGCTTTCGGTGGCATTTCGGCGGCCATGATCATTTCACCGCTTCATCTGCCGGCGGCGTTTTGGCGGCAGCTCTACGAGTTTTTTTTTCTTCGCCTAGGGCGGCAAAACAATTGACGCCGGCAATGGCCCCAGGCAAATTAACTTGTGCCTCTCTCTAAAACCCCTGTGGAGAGGGAAGTCCCAGAGCGGGAAATGGCATGGGTTTCATTATTTATTCAGTACATTTTTGCTACCCAGGCACCAATAAGATTGAATATTTGTTATGTGGTCCTAGAATATGGAGTTCCTCACAAATGACAAAGACCTCTCTATGCACCTGTGCTGTGATGGCACAGGGCCCTTGTAATATGGCAACTGCAGTAATCATCTTACAACAAACAACAAAGGCTGTATTCCTCTAAAATACTATAGATTACTTCAGCACCCAACAATTGCTTGTCATACTTATTATGAGAATATAGGTAAGCTGAGACATTCATGATTTCAACCAGAGACACCTCCCTGGTAATTGCAGCTCTACTTGTCAGCTAGGTTTAATCCTTTTGGCAAAGAAATGCGTCTTTCTAAAATGTACTGAATTTGTGCTTAATCATATTTCAGCGTGGAGGGAACTCCAAAAGAATGGAACATTTACTAAGAAAATTCTGCAAACCTCACTCTTAAGCTTTGAGGCCTAAAACTGCTTTGATGCTGTGAAAACATAGGTGGCAGGAGGCAGGAAGGGAGAAGTGACATGGAGAGGAAAATGCATCTACCTACCTGAGATGATGATGTTTCTTTGTAGAGGAAGGGCCACCTGTAGAAAAGGGTAATGGCCCCTGGAGTAGAGAGAGGAATCAAGGAACAGTTGCTGTAAACAGCATTTTCCCAATCTTTATGCATTCCTAATATCTGCATAGTAACCAGAGTAGCAAATGAAGGGGTTAAAGCACTATTGGAACCAATAGCAACAGGGCTCCATTATGGGTTAGCTGGGTGGATTATAGAGGGAAGGATCATGTAACTAGGTGAAGAGTCACAGGACTGTAGCAAGAGTTTCTTGTAAATCTTCATTTTTTCCCCCAGGAAAATTCCCAGTTCATATTATGCTGCCCCTGTTACCACAACACAAAACTGAGCAGAAGGAAGACCAATAGGAAAACTTTCATAGCCTCTGGGGTTTTGGATTATTTTTCCTCCCTACAAGAGGAACATAAAGACCAAAGTGTAAAATCTGAGACTGTAACCTATAGAACTCTGGGCTATTCAGAGAGTAAATATAGAGAAATTCAAAAAATTACTGGAGAATGAGGTTTTCCTTCCATTGGCTGAAATACGTGATGTTTGTAAAGCTTAAAAAAAAGGAGACTGTTAAAGAAATTGTACGTATACACCTGAAGTTTAATGAAAACCTCACTGTGCCCAATAGATAAATGAGTAATTCATCATTTTGTAAAGATTTCCCCATAATGTTTCCAAAGACATCTGCCATCCAAGTGATAGCTCTGTAAAGGAAGATGATCTTGTGCTTCTAACTTTCCTGACCAGATCTTTTTTTGTTTCAGATTTGTTTATAGAGCATTCTCTCAATCACCTGGCCTCCCTTTGGAGTTCAACATCATAGCCCGGACAAGTACAAGAAAAGCATCCCATGAGTCATCCATGCTCATAAACACAGCACTATGGTGTTGCAGAAGTTGTAATGTATGTGAAAATAATCCTAACTCATATGTAATTGCCTTCTCAGCAGAGTCCATTGTTGAAGTAGTGCTCTTAAAACAAATAGCTGCTATAACATCATAATAAACCAAGGTTACTTTCTGAATTGCCTCACCGCAATGGTCTTTTAATGTAAGGGTGCTTATAAAACAATATTAACATTCAGATTCAGACAATAAGCCAAAGAGACTAAACCTAAAGTAAACTTGAACATTCAAATACTTATTGAATTTGAAAATCCATTTATGAGCACCCTACTGAGGCAAACATTTTCTTTCTTATCAAGACAGCTCTATATAGAATATTTTAAATAATAAATATAGTGTTATTTTAAAATATCTTACAATATATGGAATTAAAGAGAACCATGAATATTTATTTTTATATAATACACACACATTATATATTACATGCACTCTCAAAATGCAGTGCTCATTAACTTGTAAAGTTAGTAGAAACTAATTTTACCGCATAACCCCAATACACACATCATTAACCAGGATGCGTAAGCAATGGTGTCCCTAGCCTCTGTTCATCAGAGGATGGTGATGGATGGCAGGAGAGAGGTCGCTTGATCATTACCTGTTAGGTTCACTCATTCTGGGGCACCTGGCATTGGTCACTGTCAATAGAGAGGATACTGGGCTGGATGGACCTTTGGTCTGATCCAATATGACCATTCTTATGTTCTTATTTACCGTTAACTTCATACAATGCAAGGTAATTGTAAGTACTAATACATTTTGCTTCTACTAATTGCAATAGCAAATCTGCACTATTATTTTAAAATGTTATATTCACATGAAAATATACTGGTACCAGACTTATGACATGAATTTACATTCCTTTCATTTTTTTTTTGTAATTTCCTTGTCATTTTTGTTAGCTGAATCCCTCTGAAATGTTGCAGTGAATTCAAATTTATGAATTGTCCTGGACACTGTACGAAGACTGACAAGACATCAGGACTTTGATTTAATTAGTCCACAGCTTTATTAATGTAACACATCTGGGAACAATCCAACAATAACTTATCCGATGAAGGTCAACCTTCCTTTGGTTATTTGTACAACCTGGGGGAGGGCTGCTTTCAGCCCCTCCCCACCTTTAACCTGTTCCCAGAACCATTGCTGGGACCCCACTGCACACTTTTCATATAGGGGTTGAGAGAAAGGGCAAAAGGGATGGTCTCCTCACTGTACCAGACATTAGGAGCTGTAACCCCATTCCACACTTCCTTTAAGAAAACAACTTTCAATTTCATTTTATCAGGGAACTGGACCCCATATTAAACAGTTACCTGCATTTGGCACCTGTCAAGTCAGAACAGCAGGAATACAATATGACCTAATCTACCCACTGGATACTGCACTGCTCAGAGGGAACCACCCTGCCTGAGTCAGTTTGGCAGTGAGGGAAAAATTCCTTCCCATCCCCAAAAGGCTATTAGAATGATGCCCTCAGCGAAGTTCATAGACATAGCGCTACTCTGATCCCAAGAGGGGAGAGAGGAGAAGCTTTTGCTTCGTGGCATAGAATGGCACCCAGGTAGGTGAACTGGTTCCTAAGCCCTTCTCCTTGGGTGCATGGGAGTCAGTGGGCTTCCATTGCACTCTTCTAACCAGCCAGTCAGCCCTTCTCCTTACTTCCCCAAATCTACAAGGAGGTTAAGCATCCAGATAGAGAGGAAGGAATGAGGAGGGGCAATCATTAAAGGGGGAAGAAGGCTTTCTTTCCCTGCTGGCTCCAGGAATGCCTCCCTAACTTTGAGGCCGGGCAGGGAGTGGAAGAGGACATTTGTGACCTCTATTCATGCTAACAGACTAACACACAATTGTGAGATGACAGGGAGATCCTCATCTAGGGTAAATTGGAGTATCTCAATGTACTAGAGCTGTGTTGATTTACAACAGCTGAGGATCTGACTGAGGGTCAACGTCAGTGTTGAATCCAACAGGAGAAATTGCTTTGATGAGGAGAAAGCTCTTATTCAAAACAAAATAGCTTAAAAAGCAGAAAAGAGAATTCAGACATTTACTAGCTTTTTGTCCACTTGCTTGAGAATGTTGCATGGGAGTGAAAGTTCCCATTTAAACAGAATTTCTATTAAAATTTCAAGAATAAAAATAATTTGTTCATGACTGATTTTATATATAGTGACATATATATTTTATATTTTGTGACATATATATTTTGTGATTTTATAGTGACATATATATTTTATATATAGTGACATGGCAAATCATATCAGTTAAACCATAATGTGCTTAAAATCAGTCATGAGCTCACTCTTTCCATTCTAATCATTTCCACAGAAAATTTCCACTTACTTGTGGTGCAATTCTTGAACTCAATATCATCTATTGCTGCTCCTCCACTTAGGTCTTTGGCACGAATGCCTTCGAATATGACTTCAAAGTTCCTCAACTTCCCCAAGTGCAATTCTGCTTTCCTCCATTCATCACCAGGGTTCCCAGACTCACTCCACACTTTTGAAAGGCCGTTCTCAGTCTGAAGATGAAAGGAGATATGTATAGTAAGGTAAATATGAAGCACAGATTGCTAAATTACTACTGCATGGAGACCAAGGGAAGATGCTAGGATATGTCCCTTGATACTCCAGTATTATACTGAGTTTTGTCAATAAATGATTGACACATGCTTTGCTGGGATAGAGAGAAAAAAGGGTAAGATGAAGAGACTATCATACAAATCACAAACATCTATAATGGATGGAGCATTAATACACAAATTATTGTGTGTATGACCAAACTTCAAAGCAGTGTAAGTTGTTATCTTATATACACACAAATCTTATCATTCTGAGAATACCCACTGTGATAATTAATGCTGGTTTGTGTAATGCTAGTGATCAAAAATGTCAGCAGCAGTACATTTGACTTTATACCCCACTCAGGTGGGTTCTTTGTGTTTGGAAATATATTACTGGTTACAAGGGTATTTCTTCAACTTTAAATATAGGGAATCTCTCTCAAATAGGTACAATCTTTTACAATTGTTACCATGGTACTAAATGTAATAAGAAAATGAACAAAGATAAGAAATCTATAGGTCTACCCTATATGCTTTAAATGGAAACAGCAACATCCTGAATTACAAGTGTGCCAATGTACATAAAAAATTAGCCTCAGAAGCCTGTAGTTTAATCACAGTATGAAAGCCAAGCAAATGTACAGCATACATTATGCTTAGTATTTGAATAGAATATAAGAGCAGCTGTACTCGGTCAAACCAAAGGTCTATCTAGCCCAGTATCCAGTCTTCCAACAGGGGCCAATGTTACGTGTCCCAGAGGGAATGAACAAAACAAGTAATCATCAAGTGATCCATCCTCTGCTGCCCATTTCCAGCTTCTGGCGAACAGAGGCTAGGGACACCATGTCTGCGCATTCTGGCTAATAGCAATTGATGGACCTAGCCTCCATGAATTTATCTAGTTCTTTTTGAATGCTGTTATAGTCTTGGCCTTCACAGCATCCTCTGGGAAGGAGTTCCACAGGTTGACTGTGAGTTGTGTGGGGAAAAAAGCTTCCTTTTATTTGTTTTAAACCTAAGCCTTTTCGAAGTCCAATATATCTTTTTTGAGATGGAGTGACCACATCTGCATATGTAACATTGACAGACCCCAGTCATACATAAGCAGGATCAAACCAGGGACTTTTGGAGCTTAGTGCATGAGCATCTACTGCATGAGCCAAAAGCCAACTTCCTGCTAGATAAAGCTATAGAGGAGACTCATTAATCTCTCTCTTTCTCTCAGTGGTTTTGGTGCCATTAGGTAAGACAGAACACCACACCCAGGCTTGTGGGATACACATGCAGTATTGAAGATGTGGGTATAGAATGAATTTATATAGAGGCAATATGATATTTTCTGTTTTATAATCTATATCTTTCTTAATGATTCCCAACATTCTGTTCGCTTTTTTGGCTGCCGCTGCACATTGAGTGAATGTTTTCAGAGAACTATCCACGACTCCAAGATCTCTTTCTTGAGTGGTAACAGCTAATTTAGACTCCATCATTTTATATGTATAGTTGAGATTATGTTTTCCGATGGGCATTACTTTGCATTTATCAACACTCAATTTCATCTGCCATTTTGTTGCCCAGTCACCCAGTTTTGAGAGATTCTTTTGTAGCTGTTCGCAGTTTGCCCGTGACTTAACTATCTTGGGTAGTTTTGTATCATCTGCAAATTTTTATACCTCACTGTTTACTATTTTTCCAGATAATTTATTAATATGTTGAAGGAGTGGTCTCAGTACAGACCCTTGGGGGGCACTGCTATTTACCTCTCTCCATTCTGAAAACTGACCATTTATTCCTACACTTTGTTTCCTATCTTTTACCAGTTACCAATCCATGAGAGACCCTTTCCTCTCATCCCATGACAGCTTACTTTCCTTAAGAGCCTTTGGTGAGAGACCTTGTCAAAGGCTTTCTGAAAATCTAAGTACACTATGTCCACTGGATACCCCTTGTCCACATGGTTTTGACTCTCTCAAAGAATTCTAGTAGATTGGTGAGGCATGATTGGTGAGGAATATCAATATAATAATTCATCATATAGTGAAAAATGTCTTTAAAGTATTTTTGTGAATAAAATGACAGAATTCATTTACTATGATTGGTGGGTCTGTAGCTGTGACTCTTCAAACACCAGTTGTTTGTTAAAATGTTGTGGACCCCAGATTTCCACACAGTTTAAAATGAATAGTTTGTCAGCCAAAAATGTATTCTAGAAGCTTTTATTTTGCCACATAAGAATGAAATGGGATCCATTTTATGAATATGCTAGGTATCAGTTAGATTTTAAAGCTATTTTAATTCACACATTAAAAAAACTGGCATGCAACTAAGTGATTGACTCCAACAGCACTGAATTGATGGCCCTATACAGAGTCTCAACATTAGCTATAGTGATCCTTCATAGGTCATGGTAATGACTGAGCACAGACACACACTGCAAAACTTAGCCTCTGACCAAATGTTATATCTCACTGATTTAGAACCTATGGCATGATTAGTTAAAGATAAAACAACATATAACATACAAAGGCCTTTACTTGGTAGTTAGCAATATAAATGAGATTGATGTTGATTAAAATCAGTTATGATTTACATAACTAATTTGCTTACAATGAAACTCCTGTACCCATTCTGTTTTTCTGCCGTCAAATGTTATAGATCCATTCATCAGGTGTATCAAACCCCCTTTTGGCCTACAAGCAACATAATTAAGGGTGATGGGAATTCTTTAGTCAAGTGAATATGGGCCTCTAACTGTTCTTTTGGAGATACAGCCTGAAAGCAGAAGTGTATATTAAAATTTTATTTTGGGGGGAACTAAGGTGAAGGATTGAAATCAGGAGTAAGGATTCTAGGATGACCCTGGGACTTCTAGCAGGAAGACGCAGTATAGCAAACTGTGATTGAAACAAAGTTTGTAAAATTGATTGTCAAATCTAATTTTATTTCATTCATGTATTATTTTTATTCAGAAAATACACAGGCAACATTATGTAGTAAAGGTTTCAGCAACTCCAAAATGTCCATCCCTTTGATTCTATTCTCCTTGAACAATCTCTAAAACAGGATTACGCTTTATTAGGGTTAATTGGTTTAAAATTTGGAAATCACTCTCATCTATCCAGCACACAAATAAAATGGAAGAACACCAAGAGAAGCATTTGGCTTTTAGTTTTACAGCATGGTAGACCAAACAGAACAGAAGCATTCTCTGGCTTTTAAGTGCGTTTAATTGTTTTGTTGTCTCTGCACATACATGCAGTCTGCCCTTGAAATCTCTTTGGAAATCTTCCCAACATTATTAGAAAGAAATCACTGATTAATCTTACAAAAAGAAGTCGAGTAATGTCTATTGACTGGGGAATTAAACACAGCCATAAACTGAAGCGGATATTAAAAATGCTAAATGATGATAGAATTCCTATCAATTTAAGCATTTAATTGAAACAAAGTAAAGTAGAAATATCCAGTACTGCCAGGCATTGCAGAATTGGGGGTCTTAATATGGTAAAGATTTAAGCATGTGCTTAACTTTATGAATATCAAAATCAATGGATCAACCATCAGTGTGTAAAGTTGAGCATGTATGTAAATGTATGTTGGACCAGGGCCAAAATGCACCTCCATTTAACCATATCAGAGGCCCAAATTCACTCCTTACTCAGTCAAATTCCTATTGATTTCAAAGGGCATTTTGACTAACTATTCCATTTTTTTCCATTTAGGTTCCGATTCTACACTCATTGCCATGGTATGTGTGAAAGCGGTGCTGAAAGGAGTGGGTCAAACTGCTTAAATATTTTCATAAAAACTCGTGCAAAATTTGTTACCAAGCCATTGTGTATGTCAGCCCCAAAACGTCAATTTTTTGGACAATCATAGAAGATGGAATATCTTCACAGTGAGGTGTGCAAATATGGAAAAATATTCTTTTGCTCATACGTTTTCACATGCAAATTTTGTAAAAGTGGAGATGTATCCTCCTATCTCAAAAAGCCATATATACATTCATACAGATTAAGCATAGGGCAGGGTGCCAGGAGACTAGATTTCCATTTCTGTTCATGACTTGACTCGATTCAATGATTTTCTGCACATACAATAGACTCTCAATTATCCAGGATTGGGTTAACCAGGTTGTGGATTAATCAGGATGTCAAAAAACCATACACAACTCTCAGGGCCGGCTCTGGTTTTGTTGCCGCCACAAGCACAAAAAAACAAACAAAACAAAACCCACCAGGGCGCAGGGCAGTCAATGAACCAACACCCCCTCCCCACCCAGTGCAGGGTGGCTAGTGAACCAACCCCCCCACTCTCCATATTTCCTGTAGATGGTGATTATCTGGGATTTTATTAACCAGGATTAATTTTTTCCCTATCATCTTGGATAATCAAGAGTCTACTTTATATTATAATATTATTTTGCACACATGCAGAACTAGCTATTACTTGGCCTACCACAACTGCACACAGGGAACTAAAAGGCAGCGAGACACACTCTCTTCTACTCAACTGCATTTAGGATTGTTCAACCAGAGCTTCAGGTGCCCAGAACAATGCAGCCCTTGCACTGTGGCTACCATCTACTGGAAGTGAAGGGGCAAAAAAGGGGTGGAAGCAGGCAGATAGAGAGAGCTGCCTTCTCTCTGTTCCCTGCCCCCTCCCAACATATGCCAGTCAGTGAGGCTGGCTCAGCATGAGCCGGGATGTAAGGGACTCCCTTTTTTTCTGTATGTACCTAGGACCAACAGTTCACAGCTCACTCTGACAATATTCTGGATTCTGTTTCTGGAATTATTGTTTTGTTTATGGCATTCTCCAGCATTCATTCTGTTTGGGCCCTTGCATTTCGTTTTTCCCTTCATACTCTGTGTTTTATAAAAACAAACACCAGAGAAATAAACAAATTATCTATGTTTTGCCTTTGATCTTCCTACTGCATCTAGTCATCCTGTGACCCTTATGTATTGTATGTGTACACGTGTATTGAGACACGTGTAAAACAATGCAGCAGATATGACAATAAGAAGAAAGTTCAGTCAGTCCAGAAAAGGGCAGACAACTGAGAGAGACTTTTTGTTTGTTATGAAGCTATTCTTCTACTGACAAACGCACATATTGAGTTTATTCGGACTGCTGTTTCAACCTGGGCTGATGGCAAAAGGCCCAGGTTAACCATATGTTCCATTAGAGAAATGATATTGAAGAGCTGTTTTTTCTGGTACTAATACCAGTTCTGCTGCTTCCGTGTGTGGTGGTCACTCTGGTTGTTATTTTCCCTATCAGCATGGGGCAATGTGAAAGTACCTTCACAGGACTTTTCAAACTCTGCTGTGTGTGTTTGTGTGCATGTGTGTGTAATCTTGTCCATCTGCCACTTATTCCCAACTCTCACCACATGCCTCTTTAGCCTCATAGTACCCATCGTCCTTTTCCTTCCTCTTTCCTTTCCCCCACAGACTCCATTTCCCGCACCTTGTCACGTTCACCCCTTTATAGTTTCCACCAGCCCTACTTCCTCCTTCTCCTCTCTATCAGCATCAATCTAGGTCCGACATCTACTTCCTCCTCTTCAATTTGGGTGACATTTGCCACATTCCTGACCTCCCCCAATCAGGAATCTCTCTGCTTCCCACACCTGTTCCATCACCATCAACTCTGCTCCTCTTGTGCTGCCATTCCTAACCTCCCATCCATCCCTCTCCATCTTCCTCCCTTCTGTTGCTGTCTCTAGATCACTCATTCCGTCTCTACAAAGTTCACAGCCATTCATGCTATTTTCAGGGCTCACTCCCTCCAGCTCCTGGATTTCAGTGTCCTGGACTCCTTAGTCTGATATGGCTTCTGCAGCTGCCCTCTGTCACAGAGGCTTGTCCTCTCACATTCCTAACCCTGGATCAGACAGTGGTTGAGGTGTTGGGCTTATACTCTTCCTTGTTTGCCACTTCAAAACCCTCCCTCAACTCACTTCTCATTTTTTTTTTCTTTTGAACAGCACTACATGCACATTTTTTCTCTTTTTCCTTTCCACATTCCTGTCACCTATCATCCACTCAACTCCTCCCCATCAGCCTCTCTCTCTGATTTTGACTCCTGGCTCTTGCTCTTCATGTCCTCACAATCTCCCACACTCATCCTCAGTGACTTCAGCTTCCAGGCTGCCAACTCCTTTGCTGCATGTTTCTTAGTCCTAACGTCTCCTTTCAACATACAGCCCTGTCCAACTCTCCCATGCACCAAAAATGCTGTTCACTTGACTTGGTCTTTACCATGCATTCCTCTCGCTCTGATACCTCTGTTGCCAAGTTCTCCCTCTCTGGCCATCACCTTGTATCTTATAGGATAACCCATCAGCCCCCTCCCTTAGGTCCTGTCATTCAGCCTCTCTCTGACTTCCAGTTTATCAATGTTGATGACCTCTTGTCTGCTTTCAGCTCTCTCCTCCCTTCTCTCTCTCCCTTTTTTTTTCATTCCTCACACTCCTCCACTGTTGCCTCTTTGGCTCCCTTCGCAGTGTCTTCCATGCCAACCCACATTCCTGGTTCAGACCCGGCGTCCACTTCATCTGCTTCTGCTCTCACACTGTGGAGAATCATTTGGGAAAATCTATTTACTGAGCTGACTTCCTCCACTAAAATTAATTCTCTCTTTCATTTACACCATATTTCTAGCTAACAAACTCCACTTCTCCAGTTTAATTGGACTCCAGGTCCCCAAATCCAGCTGTCAACTTTTACTCAGTCCTCAAACCCTTCATGCCCTCACTTCCCTCCCTGCACAGGATCTCAGTGATTCTATCCAAACATATCTCTTTCTGATTAAAAAAAAAACTTGACCAGTTCTAGTCAAGGCATCATCAGAAACAACAGAGTAGCAACTGACAGTGATTTCCAATAATAATAGTTATGGCTTCCAGTCTGCCTGCACCCAGTCATGCTAAATGACAGCTTGCCCCAAAACAATGGGAGAATTACCTTTATATATATTGCAAAAAGTTTAGATTTGTATATTTACAGACGTATACTTATTGGGAAATGTATATTCTGAGTAAACTGCATCTATGAGAGTTTTCTTGGGAGGAATCCAAAACTTCCTCTTGTGGTCTGATGGGAATTATTTTATAGTGATTTCAATAAATTTAAAGTCAGATTTTCCTCAGGTTTGTCTTCATCTGGAGTATTTAAGGTGTTTAGAATTCTCCTTAATCTCAAGTTAAAAGCACTCCGGAGGAAATAACCTCTTATTAGGCTCAAACTCAAACTTGAAGTTCCCAGTCTGATTATCCTCCCATTGGGAATAAGAAAGAGGGACAAGGGTGAGGATTTCTTATTACCTTCATTTCATTGCCTTTTCTTTTCTGAACCAGATGTATTATTTTTCCTGTGTAATAAAGACTATGTAATTCTTAAGACTGCTGTTATAATGTGTTCATAATAATACTAAGTACTGACCTGAGATGCAGAGAAATAAGTGATTTTTCCTTACACAACATACATAGTACCTCCTAAGAGATTTTAATTCTCTGACACAAGGACACATCAGATATTCCAGACTGAATATAAAAGTCCTGCTTTGAAAAAACTGCCTTGATAGTACAATAAAATGTTGTTGGAATCCCATTGTTTACTGCTGCCATGTCTCTCCTCCTCTCCCCATACCATTCTGACAAAGGAATTCAAAATGTTTCCTTACCTCATTTGCATCTGATAGCTACATCAGCAGATGCACAGGAAATGAAACTGGATTTTACCAACTGGATGGAGGCAATGAAAACAACTGCTAAATATTCCGGGTCTCCCAAGAACAAATATTCTCTTCTAGGCTTTTTCAACAGGGACAGAAATTTTTCAAGAGATTCATCACACAAGTCTTAAAATATACATTATTCATATTTATAATGGGTCTTCCAGGGTTCCTTTCATACTACTGAAAGGAATCTCTATGCCTTCCTCCATTATGCCTTTTCGACCTGTATGAAATCCTCTTAAACAATCGGCAATAGGCCCCTACCCTCTCCTCCTTCAAGTCCCTTTGGAACACATACTTTTTCCCAAGAAGCCTGCAAATCCTAGTCCTTTACTCCAAATATTACCAAATGATAAATATCACCAAAAATATAAAACAACCTGTGATGTTGCACCGCACAATGCTTTATGGGAAAATGCTTATGAATGTATATATGACATAACCGGAATATATGTTATGCTACACATGCCATGTAACATATCTCTGTAAAGATGATCTACTGAATACATTCCTCGTATTTGTATGCATGTATCATTTCTGTACTTGAAGTTACGAAGACTGGTTTATACTTGTTTGATTTTAGGTAGGTTTAGTAAGGCATTTGGTCAGCTTCTTTAGAGAGGAATGTGCAAGTTAAGTGCCCAGTCAAGAAACACTTAATGAACAAGGGATCTTGGAAAGCTCCATTCCACATAAGACGTCTACCTGAGGACACTCAAGGCATCCATGTGAACAATAGCTGCTACCTGTAAAAACTGAGTCATCCATGGGCATGTGACTTGTCCATGCGACTCCAAAACTCCATCTTGTACCTGGGATTCTAAACAGAGGGAGGGAGGAGTGTCCACCCACAACAGAAAGTCTATTTAAACTCCTGGGAGACCCTCCATTTTGTCTTCAGCTGGCTCAAGAGATAGACTCTCTTCCCCCTAGGATACCTGAAAGAAACTGGACTATACTGTCCTTATAATTACTAAGGACAGTAACTATAAGGGGTGTGAGTGATTGCTGGAGCCAGACTAAAAGGAAACTAATCTGTAAAAGGAAGCCTATTGGAACATCTCTGAGGGTGAGATTTTATCTGTATTTACTTCTTCTTACTGTATTAGGCATAGGCTTGCATGTTTTATTTTATTTTGCTTGGTAATTCACTTTGTTCTGTCTGTTACTACTTGGAACCACTTAAATCCTACATTTTGTATTTAATAAAATCACTTTTTACTTATTAATTAACCCAGAGTACATATCAATACCAGTGGGTGGCGGGGGGAACAGCTATGCATACCTATCAGTATTAGAGAGGGCAAACAATTTATGCGTTGAAAGCTTATACAGGGTAAAACAGATTTATTTGGGGTTTGGATCTCCACTGGGAGTCGGGCATCAGAGTGTTAAAGACAGGAACACTTCTTAAGCTGCTTTCAGTTAAACTTACAGTTTGTGGACGTGGTTCAGACCTGGGTCTGTGTTTGTGGCTGGAAAGCATGTCTGGTACAACCAGGCAGGGCTCTGGTGTCCCAAGCTGGCAGGGCAAGAAAGCAAGGGCAGAAGTAGATTGTGGAACTAACACAATGCTTGTTTAAATGTCACTGCCCATTCATCCCCTGTCCTTTAAATATTTCTTGATTAGACAGCAAACTCATTGGAAGCATGTCTTCTTACTTTCTGCACAGCACCTCACAGACTTTTCATGGTATGTAAATAAAATCAATCAATAAAAAATGGTTTATGTGAAGTCCTAGTGACTGCTCACATTTGCTCTACTTACTGATATTATAAATATAATTGCTTCCATCCAACAGCTGACCTGGTTGACAGATGCTGGGATCCCCTCTGTGAAACTCAGGTCTCTCACTTCTCAGCAAGGAGCAGAATAGAGACCTTCTGCTCCAGCCAATCCAAGATGTGGAAAAATGAGGAAAGCTCAATTTTTGTTTGTCTATCCATTTTTATAGCCCGCTAAGCAGATGCATCTCTGGAAATCACATAAGCATCAGTGGATATTTCCAGATGGGTTTAGTGATTTTCGGTGCCTTGTGGCTTATGTGACCAAGTTGTCATTGCTTAAAGAGTCCTGATTTTTAGAATGTGCCGAGCTCTTGACATATGAAACTTTGATCCTGCAAAGTTGTCAAGCTGGCTATGCAAAAACTGAGGTACCCAGAATCACAAGTCAGCTTTAAAACCCTGGGCTTGCCAGGGACTAAATCCCTAAAGCCTGGCTTGAAAAATGTACTGCTTGATTTCCAGACTAAAACACAAAATAAAAGAGGGCTTCAAGTCCTTTTTGAAAACACATAATAGGTTCTGCCTCTCTTTCCATTTCTCATTATTTTCCTCTTAAAACTAAACCATCTCCATAGACAGTTACAGATGTCTCTTCTTCCTAAAAGAATATTGTTTAGAGTACTTTAAATGGCCCAATCCTCCAAACCTTCCAGAGTCAAGCTTTCGGTTGGCTTCACATGAGGAAGGCTAATTCAGCTGGATCCAAAAATTGTTCACTTTTGAGATGGGCCAATACTAGACCTTTGAATCCAACACAGAGCTATTCCCAGTCTTGCACATGCCACTGTAGTTTTGATTGTGGTCTGGGCTAGAGCTGAAACAGGAAAGAGCCTGTTTTCTATCCCTGGTTCAATAGCAGCAGATATCTCACATAAATAACGGATCTCTCGAAATGTCCACCATTCAAGATGCTGGAAAACTGAGAAGAGCAGCTGACTGCACAGTAACCACATTCTAAATGTTGAGAGCATTCCTCACTCAGGTAGGGACCAAATGGCCTTTTTTTTTTTAATACTATTGTGTCAGTAATAGTCTTAGAACCCCAAATGGGAGAAAGAGTCCCAAATGGTTTAATAGAGAGGAACAATCTAAAAAGAAAAATAAAACAAGATCTTTTAGGAAGCTCAAGACAGGAAGAAAAATGAGAGCAGACGGTAAGGTCATGAGAAAGATGTGAGTTATGAATGACTGTGCCTGTCCCCTGGAACACTGTCATTCAGTAGGCTCATAACAATTCAATACGAACAGCTCAGTAGCGTTTTATGACAACATTACTGACCGTAACTCATCTCAGATTCGATGTGCTATTTTGGGGAAAAACAAATTATATATAGTGCTTGTCAAGTATGTAAATCAAAATAAGTCATTAAATTTAATCTTGTTAATCATGTAGAAATACCACAAATATAGCAATAGTTGTCCAGTATATGTAGCTGTTCGTTTGAAAATTTGTCCCTCTTATTTCATGAATCCACTAACAGCGATCTGAAGGCTGATATCAGAGGAATCTACTGAAAATTAATATTAATTACCTAAAACTAGAGCTCTGCATCAAACACATAAACCAGTCCAGGTTCAATTCCAAAAAACAATTCCATTTGGAAGAACTGTAAGAGAGACAAAGAGAAACAATTTCGATAAATGCAAAAGCTCTAAAGGCTGAATTTTTGATTTACTTTCACAAAGCAGCCTGAAAGATTTGAAAATATTCAAAAACTGTAGATGGAAAAAATATCTTATACAGATATCAACATGTGATGGGATGTACGAAGCCCACACTTGGCAACAAGGGATTAAGGGATTATTTTGGGCTCAGCTAGCCCTGCCCACCTGCCCTCTCTCTCCCACCTGCAGGAAATGTGCCCTCTGCTAGAAGAATTAAAAGGCAGAGAATTAGCTCATTTGGGTGGCAGAGCTGCAGGCGGGCAGACCAGCAGAGCAGAGCCAGCCAAGCCAAAGACTGCGACAAAGCTGCCCAGAGGGGCCCTCCCTGGGAGAAGGGAGGATCACTCCAGAGACAACCAGAGAGGAAAGTATCTTGTGGACCCTGGACTTTGGTAACCCCCTTTACTTATTGTGGTTTGGGTCTCTTCACCAGGGGAAAGCCTTGGACTAAGCTGACCCTACGGTGGTAGGTGAGAAGAAGAGGCCCAGGGAGGATAGTCTTTAAAAGCCTTAGTTGCCAGATTACTGGTAGCCCATGGGGCCCTGGATTGGAGCCTGGTGAAGTGGGAGGACCACGGCTCCTCTCCCCAAAATTTGGCAGTCAGGAGATGCAGCTGTGACCATAAAGCCATGCTCCCCAAGAGAGGACCTTTGTACAACCATATGGCAACAATCTCAGTGGTGACCGTTCCAAAGCAGGGGGAATGTAATCAATCAGCCACATGGCAGAGAGAGTTTTACTGTCCAAATCACCTTGGGTTTGATCCTGCGAAGTGTAGAGTGCCCTTAGTTCCAGTGCCTTTAAACAGAATTCAGGACATTCATCACCAAGTAGAACTGAGTTGACCAGAAATAAGTTTGCCTCAAAGGCTGGTGATGTTTTTTCAGACAGGCTACACAAATGCCACCTAGCTCTACCTTGCTCTAAATAAAAGCCTTTTAACCAACATTAAGACAGAGTGACAGAGCTAAATTTTCCAAAGGTGTTTTGCCCAAGCACGGTGTGTCATGTGCTCATACATTGGCCTGGGTGAAAATTTTGCTTAATTGTCAAAGCTAACTTACAATCAATTGAATTTTCAAAATGTTGCATAAAAAAGAGGAAAACATGGATGAAAACAACATTGAAGTTTCAGCTCCTTCGGGGCATTAGGAAACATTCATGTATTGTTCTCAGCAGGCGTCTATAGTCAGAGTTAGTGACACTGCCCATTCCTCTCTTTATTTTCTAAGTTGTGCAAAGCAGAGGTCATTTTCACTCCCTGGATGTTCTTTTTTCTCCCAGGGCTAAAAAATTAACAGCATCATAATAAAAAGGCTTATATTTTCAGCAAAGAATATACACACTAAATATACATTTTAGTAAAGAAAATACATAGTAAATATAGTGCTACATTACTTCTTTCTTAAACATGCCAGTTCTGATCTCTTGAAACTCCTGCAGGCTTCTACTGTCTCACACTGTGATGAGTGTTAGCATCTGAAGTATTTTCTAAGAGCCAAATACTGAGGCTCACACTTGGTCTGTAAAATTGATATAGCTTTTCACTGAGTTTATGGGAGCTAGCCTGAAGAAGGACTGGGTTAAAAATCTGAGTAGAAACTGAGGAAGGATCTCAGGATTGGCATATAAGGGAGTTACCTGGTCACATGGCCTTGCCCAGAAGTTAAGGTGAATTTAGAGTGAATTCTCAGGACAGTGACTGCACAGATACTGTATTATTCCATATATATTAATCACTAATATATTGCCAACATTTCATACGTAGTTCAGCCTTCATTTAGTGGAGGTGAAAGGGAGTGTGTTAACTGTTACATGATTCCTTCTGAAGGAGTATTCCCTGATTTGCAAGCATCAGAGATGTACATACTTTTTCCTGTGCCTTTTCAAACTCCCAAATCTGTTAGACTTTCATTAAAGGCATCTTTCATCTAAAGACAACAAAACACTTCTCCTCTCAGATTATATCTTTGTACATTTCCCTGGAACATCTGCTATCAAGTGCTTATTAGCATGCTTTGGCTTTTACAGTACACTTTCATACCATGCATTATGCTTACTACTTTGGTCAGGGTAACACAATAGCTCTTCACTTTAAATTCTCATTCAATATGTACTGTGCATTGTTTATCAGCTTCATATCCTCAGACAGAATGCCAGTCATCTTATTCCCTCATAAGAAAACTCTTATTGTTTGCCGCTCTAGCAGTATTTTTTAAAAACTCTCCTCAGTGTGTCTTTCCTTTCCTCAAGCAGTTTAATGGATACACTTTTTATTGCTTTGATTTCATTTCTGAGATTAGCTCTGTTAATAATAAGGAACAGTTAACATCAAAGTTATTTTAAATGGGATCATTTGAATTTCAGGCAGTAAATTGAATTTTTTCTCAAATGTTGTCACACTTTTGATTTAATCATTTTTTACAAGTTTCCACAGTTTTCTTCTATTTAAAAGGCTCAGAACACCTGTACCTTTGTGGAAATCCAGAACTAGCATTTGTAACAATTGTTGCTATAGAAATAAATGGGCAGATTTTAGAAAACATTACAGCCTTTGACTCTTAGACCTACCTGCTGTATTATGCATCCTAAGCATCCGCAAGACATGGAATTCTAGATTCCTAGGCTCATATGCAAAAAATAAACAAACTCTTAGTTCATACATTCTTTGACTAAACTTACACACAACAGGGTACACAAAGAACAACATCCTGTGAAATCCCACAATGAGCAAGACACTTGAAACAACAAGATCAACTCAAACCTGTCATGTTCCTGTTCACATATGTCTTGCTAACTGGACACCATTTTTGGAAAGTGTGACAAACACAAAACAATATTGCCTGTAGAACTGATCCCTTTAATAAAACTGTTTTTATTAGTATCTCTGTCCTTAACTCATGCACTTCCAAATAGCTCTATAACACTTTCATATCAGTGCTGATAACTTCACTGCCAATCTCATTTAAGAACTGCGTTTTAGCTCATTATAGCTTTGTTTGAGCATCAGCAGCTTCTGCTATCAACTGAATTATGGGCAGAGAGAAAGGAATCAAAGTATTCTTTCAAACTACTAGTATGCAGGTACCAAGAAGAGGGAAATTGTGTTAGAATAGCAATGGGTGACTATCCAGTAATGGTTGTCTTGCTGAACTGCATTACATAAATGATCTCGTTAGCTTCCTTTGTGGCAAGTGAAGCTTGTACATTAAGCTATCTATGCCTAGAGAGCTGAAAGAGCTTAACTGGATCCAGAAAATGCTACATTCTGATACCTAGTCAATGGCCCATAAAGAGTAAATGGCAATGTTAAATAAAGCTCAAATAAGCATCCAGCAGTTGGGATGCTTATCAATCACTTAACAGAACTACGACTCCAAACTTTTCCACCATCTGGACCAAACCAGACAGATTGTTTTGTGTGTATGTGGGATAGCTACTTTTGGAGTTGGATTGCTCTTCATTCTGGTAGACACACATTTTAGGGAGTAGCTGCATAGCCCACAAAACCCAATTGGATAAAAGTATTCCTTGGGTGTGTCTAGGAAACTTGATTTCCTGTTTGGGTATAAGCCTCGCTCAGCAGTCCTGCTTTCCTCCTCCAAGACTAATGGTCCTACTGGTTCTCTGAGGGAGGAGGTAGTTGTGAGTGGGACCCAGTAATTCCTCAACCAGGAACCACCAAATTGCACTTTTACGTTTAGAAGCACTTGGCCCATCACCATAGTTTACATCTACACTACAACACAGAATTGAAAAGTCTTGCAGCCCAAAAGATTCCTGGGTCCCTCACTTCCCCACAAGAGCCACAAATCTCTTAGGGTTAGACTATCTAATTTAAACACAGCTCTGAAAAGGGTTTGTTATGGAGCCACAGTCCTCCAGGAGAAATGGTCCTTCTCTGAGTTTCTTTTAACACAGCATAATCTTCCCACTTGGATCTTGAGCCTGCACCATGAGCCACAGTAGAGGAGCAAGGGGTGATGGTCGTGCCTCCTTTTAGACCAAAGTCACCGAAGGAGCATGTCCTCCCTAGAGCAGGGGACTGCAAATGTAATAGGCCCTGCACAAAATAGGAAGGATCCTGGTTCCCCATACACATCTGCATAGTGGTGAAGTTTTAATCCAGCCCTCAGCAAGGGAAGGAGAGAAAATTGGAATCGGGAACAGTTGATTAATGCACTGCGCAGAAACAGGCTGAAAAAAGTAATGCAGTAACAACTTTTAAAATGCTAATATATGGTGTAGGTTTTCCCTCACAGCATTACTTAAAAGCCACTTAAACAGCAGGTCCCCACCTCCTTTGGAAAGGAACTGTCTGTTGGCAAGTGACAGAGTGAGAAAGTCCTTCAAAAACCATTTCAGAATGTCATTAAAAACAATCACACTGCTTTGAACACCTACACAAAAATGAATATCTTTTGTTCATTTCCTAGGATTTTGAACTAATGCTCCTTTCTCTCATCTTCACTGCCTTCTTGAGCCACCCTATTCCAACTTTTGTTTCCAAATTCCAGATGAACTCAGTCTAGTGGCATGAGGTTTATTAGGCATATTTGTGCTTATGTCCAATGATGAGTAAAAAACCTTTGCTGAGGAACAAATTCCTTGACGGTATCTAAGCTGGATCATCTATTTAATTCTCTCCTCGGCCTCCCACTGGCTACTCAGGCCACAGAGTTAGCATTCCTGATTGCTAGCATGGTCTGAGATTATCCTGATCGGACAAAACTAACTGCTCGCCATCCAGTTGGTTTCCCTCTTAAATTTCTGATCCCTAGATCGGTGGTTTTCAAACTGTGGGTCGCAACCCAATACTGGGTCGCAGAATGTAAGGCACTGGGTCGCAGCGACTCTAGTCAGCACTGCTGACTGGGCTGTTAAAAGTCCCCAGAAGTGGCCAGCATCAGGACCAGCTCCTAGGCAAGAGGGCCACGGGGTTCTGCATGCTCCCCGCACCCCGAGCACCAGCCCTGCACTCCTGTTGACTGGTTCCTAGCCAACGAGAGCTGGGGAGGCAATGCCTCCAGGCGAGAGCCACATGGAGCCGCTTGCATGCCCCTGCCTAGGAGCCAGACCTGCTGCGGGCTGCATCCGGGGCACAGCATAGTCTGTGGTGCCAGGAAAGGCAGGAAGCCTGCCTTAGCTCCCTCACTGCACCACTGACCAGGAGCCGTCTGAGGTAAGCCTGTGCCCCAATCCTGAGCCCTCCACCAAACCCAGAACCCCTTCCTGCACCCCAAGCTCATCCCTAGCCCTACTCCAGAGCCTGCACCCCAACCCAGAGCCCTGCCGCTCACACCCCAACCCATAGACCCCTTCCACACCCTGAACCTCTCATTCCCAGCCCCACCCCACAGCCCTCACCCCTGCACCCCAACCCTCTGCCCCAGCCCTGAGCCCTTCCCAGACCCCGGACTTCTCATCCCCAGCTCCATTTAGTCATGGGCATCAACTTCAACTGGGTCACAAGAAAAAAAAATTGAAAACCACTGCCCTAGATCATATGGGTTTCCCTTTGCCTTCCCAGTAAAGAACATTCCTTTGCTCCAATCTATAGCACAATAATATGACATGATTGTCATATTTAATCATTATTCTTTTTGCTTGTGGTTACAAAATTAATTCCACTAGCTCTGAATCACAGAATTATTCTGTGACTTTACATATAGAACCTCAATTTGCTATCCAAATGTAAAGATTTGCTCAGTGAAGAATTACTAACTTATAAAAGCTCCACAGCAAAGCCAGTTAAATACAACATTTATACACTTAATTTTTATTTTAGTCAACTTTTCAATTTAGGTTGTGGCCTCAGGCACCACTTTGACACCATTCTTTCCTCTCAGAGATCACGGAGGGCATTTGGGGGCAACTGCACAGGTGCTCCGAAGGCTCTTTTGTGTTGGGTTCTACAAGGTTCTTTTCTATCTCTAGTCCTGTTCAGTGAGGCTACCAGGTGTGTGACTTCAAGATCATTTGCATGGTGATGACATCAGGATGCAGATGATATACAGCTCTAAGTCTCATTTTCATCGGATCCAGGTGCAGCATAGACAGTACAGTGCCATAGATGAGAGTGAGCCGTGTGAAGTTTACTTCAGATAAGGCAGAGGTGATGTTACTGGGCTGGATCTTTAAGGTATGGTGGGATGGTTATTGTCCCTGCACTGAAGAGGTCTGTAGTTAGAATTTTTTTTTATTTTGTGGGGGGCACTGTGACTGCTCCTGAAACCTAGATGCAAAAGGTCTTTTTTCCCTTTTGTCACTGTCTAGTATGGTGATTGACTGTGACCTTTTTTTTTTTTCAGATCTGGTCCTCAGCTCAGCCCATGTGGATTTTAGTTTGGATTACTGCAGTGAACTCTATATGGGGTTACCACTGAACACTGCCTGGAAGCTAGCTAATGCATGATTAAACTTCCCACCTGCTTGGAGGAGGTGTACCCAGAGAATGTATGGCATCAGTCCAATAACTGCACTTGTTTCTTCTTCCCAGTTTGGCAACTTAGATAAACTTGGACTCTAATGCTAAAATATTCTGTATTTCAACATCTCAGAGTTGGGTATTCTCAGTGGAAGGTCCTCAGCTCTTTATAGAGCTTTGATATAGTGAAGTATTTACTGAGTAGAATTCTAAGAGGTGAGTGCGTTTGACAACTGTACATTAACATTGTAAATCAGCTCTCTCTTTCCATTGCTTCCTGTTCAAGAAACTGTAATTTTCTCCATTGGATGGAAAGAAAATAGGACTATGCAGCCTTTGTAAAGATGTCTCTGTGCTCAGCAGCTATTCATAGCACAGGTTACAAACCATTTAACAAAAGCCTTGACTAGATAATGAGCTTGTTATTTTTTTCAGCCTTACTGTTTTGACTCCCCTGAGCCTGCCCAGCACTTCCTAACATCCCATAGGATCTATTCTGTGTCTCTACAAGCCCAACAGCAATTCAATCAATTGGAAAAGGGAATATTCTTAAGAAAAATATGCACAGGCTGTAGACACGAATAGTTACCCAAATGCAGTGGAGAAAAGTGTATTGATATATCCAGACCTTCCCCCTGCATCAAAACACAGAAGTCTCTGATTGAGGGTAATCATTCTCTCTTTTCTCAAAGAAGAGCACAAGAAATTATTTTTCCTGATAATTGGATGGGAATGTTCATGTAAATTCTTGTCCTACAGACTTGTCATTTAACAAAGTATTAGAATATTTAAGAAAACCTTAAAGATGGTATTATCTAACTGTATAAGAGCTATTCAATATTATTTTTAATGGCTTATGGTGTTGCTGTGTAGGGGTCCATATTTAAATTTAAAGAGCAGATTGATAGGTAATAAATTACAAAAATAGCAATATTTATTATCAGATTACTTCAACAGATTGCTAACAGCCAGTTGCATGGGTGTACATTTGCTCTTCACTGGTTATTTAAGTCACGTGGCATTGTTTTTGTTGCTTGATTGGATGATTTTATGCAACTAGCCAGCACAAAGTGAATTACAAATTGCAAATCTTGAATTTAAAATCCTATATAGTACTATACTCCTGTTTATCCAATACCCTATAATCTGAACCTCCACATTATCCAAATCCCTTCATTGTCCGTACTCCCAAAATAACTACCCATATGCAACCCCTGGTAAAACCTCCTGCCCATCAGTCACTATGCAAACCCCTCCATGTCTCCCAGTGAAAGCCTCTGCCACCCATGCTCAGCTGTTTGCATGCACATCCTCTCCGCACTTCTGCCATGTGACACACTCCGCCTGGTTGATGTCTGGCTGATGCAGCACTGAGCTGCACAGCTCCCTCTCCAGGTTGGTAGCATCTGAAAACTTTATAAGTGTTCTCTGTGTGCTATTATCTAAATCACTGATGAAGATATTGAATAGAACTGGACCCAGAACCAATCCCTCTGGGACCCCGATTGTTATGCCCTTCCAGCATGATTGCGAACCACTGATAACTACTCTCTGGGAATGATTTTCCAACCAGTTATGCACCCAACTTATAGTAACTCCATCTAAGTTGTATTTTCTTAGTTTGCTTATTGTGACTTTTAAGTTAAAAATCTGACCTGATTTTCTGAAATTGACTCTTACTGCCAAAGCTTGCTGAAAGAGCATGGCTACTCTGCTAGATCTGAAGGAGAAGCAGCAAGATACTGCTTCTCCTACCTAGTCATATTCTAATTTATCAGACCTAGCTGTGATCAAGTGCATCTCCTGCAAAATCACTATATCTTGTTTTGCTCACTTTAATAATGAGAACACTTTTTTCTTTTATTTGGATTGTTGAATCCCTTTACATTCCAGAAAATATGAGATTTGGGACCATTTGGTTGTGTTAGGAATCATTTTTGTTACATGTTATCTTACTAAGGAAGTAGATGGGTCATTTGCTTTATTAAATGCAAAAAACACATTATTTTTTGCATTTAGGTCATTTGTTTTATTAAATCCCATCCTGTCTCTCAAACATAATCCAATAGGGGTTGGGCAGTCTATCACTGAGATGCCTCTGTAGCAGTGCAGCAACTCACCCTGCAGCTCCTCTCGCTGATCTGTCCAGGAATTAGCTCTTTCAGTGTCTGGAGCGCCCTCTGCAGGCCATAATCCCACTTGCTGCTGGCCCAGAGTCCTTCCCTGGAGTGCTGCACCCCTGTAGTAACCCCACAGCCTAGCTCTGGGTCCCCCTGTCCCTGGGGAATCCTCACCCACTATCCCCACCTTGCCACAGTCTAGGCAACTGCCAGTCACCACTTGCCCCCATTCTCTGGGGCAGACTGTAGTATCATTGCCATTCATCATCGGCAAGGAGGGTTTGGCCTGCTGCTTCTGCCTCTAGAGCTATGGGCTGCTCCCTGCAATCCCAGTACCCCTTTGTTGGGCCATCTCCTAGGCCCTGCAGCCAGGGGGTTTCCAGGCCAAAGCTTCCCCAGCTCCTCTTGCCTTGCACCAGCCCTGCACCACTCTAGGTACCCTGCTCAAGCTCCCAGCAGCCAGGCCTCTCTACCTCTGCAAACAGAACAGACTGGCTCTGTATTCCACCAACCTCTGGGCCCTTATATCAGGGCCAGCTGGGCCCTGATTGACCCACCACAGCTGCAGCTGCTATGCCTAATCAGCCTGGGCCCTCTGAAGCAGCCATCCCTAGCAACAGCTCTCTGCGGGGCTGTTTTAACCCCTTTTTACCTGGAGTGGGGCAGCTGCCCCACTACAGCCTCCAATACTTATTCCACTGATTTTTAGATTATCTTGCCAGATATTCTCCATGTGTCAGACCTCTAGAGATTAGGGAAGGTGAGAGGGAATAGGGGAGAGGCTGAGGCAGCAGCATTAGTCGCAGCTTGATGCATATCACAGGTCATGTGCGGGTAATTTTCCTGAGCATGAGGATCAGGAGGGAGAAAGGGGAAAGAAAAGAAGGTGGGGCACAATAATAGGAAGGGGGACACAAGAGGGAACCAAACAAAATAAATCAAAAAGAAAAAACCCCAAAATTATAGCAACATAGGAACATTTGTGCACTTGGCAAAGCATGGGGCTGATATAATCCATTATCACCCAGTGAAAGAATGTTTCTAACTAAGGACAGCTAAAACTCTCTCACACTCTAGGGAAGCAGGTGGAGAAATAGGCAGCCTGTCACTGCCCTGAGGTCCCCGCAGCATCCAAACCCATATATTGCTATATAAACTGTTGTAAATAATACCCCCACTTGGGAAACAGCCCCCAACAAAGAAAGCATGGAAGGTTTGATGTTTATATTCCATAATGGAGCAAGCATCCAACAGATGGTTATATCAGTCTCTGAGATTGTGCTGGATGCATCAGCTCAACAGGGTTTTGTGTCAGGGACCCTCTGTGACAAACAGTTACAAGTAGGTTCTTGTAATGTCGAGGTGTGTGTGTGAGGGAGAGGGAGGATTAAATTTTTACAGGAATTTCTATTCCCTTTATTTAAAACAAATAAACAATTAATCCAACATCCATTATCCCAACTAAGACACACAGAGTGTCTGCTAAAAATGTTTGATAGTTACATTACAGTCTTGCAGCAATATAAAGAGATAAGCAAAGGTGTTGGTGGGTAAGTTCCCTTATTATTGTCTCTAGGTCCATGCTGCAGGTATCAACCAGCAATGCCATGGCACTGTCTAAATCAGAGGATTTCTTCTTTGGGTCTCAGCATTCCCAATAACATGCACAAAGCACCATTGTCTGTGTGAGCATCTTCACACTGCTTAGCTCCTCTGTGCAGCCTTCTGTGCATAGAGCCACCTAGTGGTTTCTAGTATATGGTTCAGATTGGATTTGCTGTTGCTGACCAGCGCAGGGTTTGGATGGGGAAGTTTTATGTTTCAACTCCTTCATCATCAGGCAGCTCATTAAAACAATCACAGCCTTGACTGTTCCGTTAGCAAAGGTATGGCATTAAGTATTCAGCAGTGAGATGGCCCACACATAGCCATGCTATATTACTGTCATAATTCAGAACCCCCTATAGAAAACATAGAACATACAAGTGGACTCTAACTTCAGTGCACTCAGCCAGAGGCAGAGTGTGTATGTATAAATAAAATGGGGCAAGTTAGATCTGCAAATCAAGCACCTGCAGATGGAGTAACACACCAAAAGCAGTTTATAAGTTATTTGTGAAGGTCTCAGCCTTCTGAGCTTTTCGAATGAATGGGTCATTTGTCCACATAAGCAGGATCTGAATGACAGCTACCTAGCAGAGGGAGAGACTTCAGGAGCAAATTGTATTAATCTGAACACACTTACTCTGCTTATATATCCAGGAGACAGAGCGGTGTTGCTCAAAGTGATCAACTTTGGCTGGTGTTGGGTTACAAATCACTTTAGTACTGAAAGCAGGAGTAGAGAAATGCTATCAATGTTGTTGTCTTTATTGTACACGTAAAGGGAGCAAAACTGTGCTTAGCCTGTCCCAAATGAGGGGGTCACCCTCGGCTGAAAGGACCTCATTAAGCCAGAGGCTTAAAGGCCAGACCTCTGTGAAAGTAAGAGCAGTGGGGACAAGTATCCTTACCACAAGGAGTAGACTCTCCTTAAGGGTTTCTGAGCTGGTTTAACCTGTTTCTCCCCACCATTCAAACATAGAGCTAAACAGGTTCCAATAGGAGCCTTTTGATATGTTAAGTGCTCAAAAGAACTGACACTCACTTGTGGTGGACACAATGTTTGCCCAGCCTAAGAGCTGAAGGTCACTAAGAGCTGGGTGAAACCTCAAGAGACTGACCTGTAGAGGTCACAGCAGAGAGGCAGGTGGTAGAAGATGACCAGCAAGTGGAACAGCGGCTGGCAAGTGGAACGAAATGAGCAGCTGGCAGGGCAGCCAGAGGAGAGGAACTCAGATGGCAGAACAAGCAAGGTGCCTTCTTCCCCAGATGGGAGGTGAACTCACACAGATGCACCTCTGAACCCTGAGTCTTCACTGTCCAAGGACAACCACTGTGAGTGGGATATGGTGAGAGAGCAGAGTCACAGAGAAGGAACTGTTGGTTGTAGAACTCAAGGATATGAGGCAGAAGGCACTGCCCCATGCACTCTGGGGTGGGTGTCCTGCTCACAGCTTTATGATTATGAATCCTTTTTGTGGCATTTTCCCTAATTAATGTCAGGTGACTTCCCTCCTTTCATTCAATGTTTTTTTTCTACACCCAGACTCTGTGCTTTCAAGTGGGGAAGTATTGCCTCTCAGAAGCACCAAGAGGTGGTGTGTAATTTTCCCAGGTTACTGGGTGGGGGTTCTTTGTGTTGCGGTTGTAAAGGAATACCTAGATATTGAATCCAGCCCTGGTTGCTGCCAGCTCCACCTGGCAGAAGGGTTACATCCAGATACCATATGTAACAATGCAGGAAATCTCATATGATACCTTAGCCCGTTTGTTCTGCCAGTGCTCTGGCTTTGACATAAACTGCCCTCTGCTCATAACTTTGCTTGCAAAATCTTGAAAAATCATTCTTAGAGATAGGGAATTACCCTAATGAAGCTCTCTCTTTTTTTTTTGCCTTAGAATGGATTCTTTGGTTGTGAACTTGATAAATTTGATTATCAGGGCTCTGGGTTTAGCCTGAGGGGCAGGCCTTGGAGGCAGAGACCTGTGGGTTCTTTCAGTATCAAATATAAAGTCATCAGGCAGATCAAGAATTTCTATTAAAAGTCTGGGGATTGCCTTGTTGTGCTCCCTCAGGTACTGCTATGATTCCAAGTTTGTGTCTGCATGATTTGCCTTTCAGATCAGTCAATTTAGCTTTAATTTATTTTCTATCCCTGAGCTGTTTCTCACTTAGGGCAGCCATGACCTGCATTTGACCTTCTACTGAAGAAATACAGCCCTTGGACTCTGATCTCCTACCTGATAGTTGCAAGGAAGATTCAATAGCAGACACTAACATTTGGAGAGTTGTGACTGAAGCTTTAATTGTGAGAGTGTCTGCAGCCACCCTTTGGAATAAAGTCGGCAAATTCTCACTGCTCGCAGCAGTGGCCATCTTGATTGGGGAGGGGAAATGTCTCTCTTCTTCTGGATTTAATGGGATTGAAGAGGTATTTGTTATTGCGGATGAGCCCCAAGTTGGCATCAGTACAGCTTAAGGTGTGTGTTTTTTGGTTTGTGGAAAGAAAAGGTGCCCAGCAGCAGATGGGAGTGGATTCTGGCAAACTGCCCCAGAGCACTCGGGAGTTCACTGTGCCATGTTCCACAGGCCCATCAATACTGTTCTTCATGTTCCAAATGAACTTTTTGCCACAACTCAGCACTCCAAGCCAGCATTCTTGCTCTAATTAACTGTCACACCTCACTGAACTTCCTTTGGAGAGAAGGAGCTTCTCCATCACGAATCATTGATCCACACAGTACTTTATTGACCAAGAACCACCTCAGGATAAAACATCAAAAGCTAATGAGTGAGGGGAAGGATTTTCATTAGTAGTTAGACCTCTAAATTTTTTAGGAAATCATCCTTAATCACTAAAGCTTCCTGGTGGAAAAAGCAGAATTCACATTCCCTTGAAGAACCCATTATCTGCACAAAGTGTTAAGCAAGAGGATATTTGGATATAATCATTTTGTTGCTGTGAATGAGCTGCTAGTTAACAGCCTCCCATCACAGAGCACAGTTCTATCCCCTGAACCATTCTGTCAAGAGTACTGGAATTATACTCTGCACAATAGGAGATCTTTTATATCTAGCTATATATTGTATGTCATAAATCACAGGTGTCCTCTCCTGTTTGCTGATCAGTGAAATGAATCTGATGTCACATGATTTGAGTACCGCTTATTCAAATCAGAATTCCTAGTTTGATCCAGAAGAATTTCCTCTCTCTCTCTTTCTCCTGGAGAGATCAAACCAATTAGAGATGGCACCTTCTGCTCATCTAAGTGGTGCAATTCAGGAGAAGGTGACTGTAAGAACCAGAGGAAGAGCCAATAAAACCTAAAAATAGGTCTCAAGTTTTCTTTTGACAAATGGTACTGCAGCTTTATCATGCCCAGGCTCAGTAGAACAAGTAATATTTTTGCTGCCCAAGTGACACAGTATAAATGTACAGAACAGAAGTCTAAACAATTAGTTTAAAAGCTGTAAGATGTTTCACCTTTGTTCCTCGATGTATTTATTGATTCAGCCTAATACAGATTGAGTGTCATTGTGAGTCCATTTCACAGCAGTTCCAAACAGCTGAACACAGTGTCCAGCAAAAACAAGTCTTTCAAACATCTTCCATGCACTATAAACTGCTCTGGACTCTGATCTCTACAAGTACAGTTTTCCCCATTCCTTAACCAACAAAGGTACAAATAGCTGGAGAGAGACTTCCCACATTTCCAAAAATAACCTGTATGTGAGTTTTAGCTCTCTGAGTCTCAAGAGAAAAACACAGGTCAATAACTTTGAAAATTTAGACGTTAATACTTCACTGAGGTAAAAACTTCCTTACTTTCTGGTGAGGAAAATATGGATTTTTTAAAAAATTACTATGTATCGTCCCAAAGAGGTGTACAATAGTTATGACTGTAACATGCAAAAAAAAAATTTTTTTTTTTGCCTATTGTAGGTATAACTTATATTGTACACAAAAATGTGAGGTCTGATTATATAATTTTAAAGTGATAAATTGACAAACACATAAATAACAGAATGTATCAATAAACTTTGATCTCCAGTCCAGATTGAAAGGCAACTAAGGATGGATAGGAAGATCATTTCTTTCTAAATTACAGCACAATTAAAAAATGGATTTCTCTGAATAGGTACACATTTTAACAGTGGGCTTGCAATACTCAAACAACCTATTTGGCCTGATACCTCATTCTGTACCTGTGCAATACAGAGACAGCAAATAGAAAACTAATCATCACTTAATAGTACCTGCCCAATGTCCATTATGAGTATTTGCAAGCATAAACTCTTATTGTGATGACACTGCATTTTGCGGCTGAACCCTAGACATTATTGATGTTATTGTGATGTCATCATTCAAAAAGAAAATAATATTTTGATGTTTACGCGAACTATCCATCAGTCATTAGACAATGGTTAGCAGCCTCAGACATCATCACCGTTAATTTACATATCCACTACTGAGAATAGATATTCTTACAATTATTTTTATATTTTCGTATATATATAAGAAATGTCATTACTTTTAATTCCACTTGCTAACAAAGCAAACAGAGGATTTAAGTTGCACAGCAGTGATGCTGTAGCCTGATTATCTACTGTTGAATTTACCAAGAAGATTCACCAAGACAATCAAATTGAGATTTCCATTAATTATACAATGACATTGTCCAATTGTAGGTGCATAGGTTGTGGCCAAGAGTGTGGTTTTACAGGACCCTGATACAAGTAGTCTCTCCATTCCCTCAATTTCATTTCAATGAGAACAGTGGTCGCCATTAACAAGGCAACTGTTTTCCCCTTTATTAAGAATAATAAATATTTGTAGCAATAACATGTTAAATATTGACTTTTTAATAGTGTCCACTGCATGGTTGATTTATTAAAGAAACTCAAAATCTGGAGCTTGTAAAATTGTGTATTCCCCACTCCTTCTTTTGCTGCCTTCCTTACCGTTGCCAAGAGCGCTGGAAACTAGAGTTGGTTGAAAATTTTTTAAATCTTTTTTCAACAAAAATAGCTTTTCAATTAACAAAAAATATTTTTTAAGAAAACTGATATTTTTTCAGTTTTTAGATGCTGAAAACTGAAAAAAAAAATCTGGTTTGGAGTTTTTATTTTTTGATCAGAATCAGAGGGGTAGCCATGTTAGTCTGGAATTGCAGAAGTGACAAAGAGTCCTGTGGCACCTTAAAGACTAACTAAAATATTAGAGCATAAGCTTTCATGGGCTAATACCCACTTTGTCGGATGCATGCAGTGGAAGTATCCAGGGGCAGGTATAAATAGGTAGGCAAGAACCAGGTTAGAGATAACAGGGTTAGTCCAATGAGGCTGAACCAGCTTGTTATCTCTAATCAGGGAGGGTGAGGTATTCCTCTAGCGGCTGAATTGGAGGTGTGAACAGCGAGAGACGAGACATTGCTCTTGTAGTTAGCTAGCCATTCATAATCCCTATTCAGTCCTGAGTTGATTGTATTAAATTTGCAAATGAATTGCAGCTCTGCAGTTTCTCTTTTGCAGTCTGGTCTTAAAGTTTTTTTGCTGCAATATAGTGACTTTTAAATCTGTAATTGTGTGTGCAGGGAGATTGAAGTGCGCTCCTACAGGTTTTTGTATATTGCCATTCCTGATATCTGATTTGTGTCCATTTATCCTTTTTTGTAGGGACTGCCCAGTTTGTACATAGCAGAGGGACATTGCTGGCACATAATGGCATATATTACATTGGTAGATGTGCAGGTGAATAAACCAGTGCTGATGTGGCTGATCTGGTTAGGTCCTGTGATGGTGTTGCTGGTGTAGATATGAGGGCAGAGTTGGCATGGAGGTTTGTTGCATTGATTGGTTCCTGCATTAGAGTTGTTATGGCGTGGTGTGCTGTTGCTATGGTGGTGTGCTGTTGAGGTTGGTGGGCTGTCTGTGGGCCAGGACTGGTCTGCCTCCCAAGGCCTGTGAAAGTGAGGGATTGTTGTCCAGGATGGGTTGTAGATCACTGATGATGCATTGGAGAGGCTTTAACTGAGGACTGTAGGTGATGGCCAGTAGTGTTTTGTTGTTTTCTTTCTTGGGCTTGTCTTGCAGCAGTAGGCTTCTGGGTACACGTCTGGCTCTGTTGATCTGTGTCCTTATTTCCTTGTGCGGGTATTGTAGTTTTGAGAAAGCTTGGTGAAGATCTTGTAGGTGTTGGTCTCTCTCTGAGGGGTTGGAGCAAATACGATTGTACCTTAGTGCTTGACTGTAGACAATGGATCGTGTGGTGTGTCCAGGATGGAAGCTGGTGGCATGAAGGTAGGCATAGCTGTTGGTAGGTTTTCGGTATAGGGTGGTGTTGATGTGGCCGTCATTAATTTGCACCGTGGTGTGTAGGAAGTGGACCTCCTGTGTAGACTGGTCCAGGCTAAGGAGGACAGTGGCGTGGAAGCTGTTGAAATCATGGTGGAATTGTTCCAGAGTTTCTTTCCCGTGGGTCCAGAAGATGAAGATGTCATCAATACAGCGTAGATAGAGAAGGGGCGTGAGTGAACGACAGCTGAGGAAGTGTTGTTCCAGGTCAGCCATAAAGATGTTGGCATACTGTGGGGCCATGCAGGTGCCCATAGCGGTGCCACTGGTCTGGAGGTATATATTGTCACCAAATTTGAAATAATTGTGTGTGAGGATAAAGTCACAGAGCTCAGCAACCACTTGTGCTGTGGCATCATCAGGGATACTATTCCTGACAGCTTGTATTCCATCTCTGTGTGGGATGTTTTGTGTAGAGAGCCTGTACATCCATGGTGGCTAGGATGGTGTTTTCTGGAAGATCACCAATGCATTGTAGTTTTCTCAGGAAGTCGGTGGTGTCACGGAGATAGCTGGGAGTGCTGGTGGCGTAGGGTCTGAGCAGAGAGTCCACATATCCAGACAGTCCTTCAGTGAGAGTGCCATTGCCCAAGATAGTGGGGCGTCCAGGATTTCCAAGTTTGTGGATCTTGGGTAATAGATAGAATAATCCCAGTTGGGGCTCTAAGGGTATGTTAATTTGTTCCTGTGTTAGTGTAGGGAGTGTCCTGAGTAGATGGTGTAGTTTCTTAGTATATTCCTCAGTGGGATTTGAGGGAAGTGGCCTGTAGAAATTGGTGTTGAAGAGTTGTCTGGTAGCCTCCTTTTGATAGTCAGACCTGTCCAGGGTGACAACAGCACCTCCTTTATCAGCCTCTTCAATTATGATGTCAGGGTTGTTTCTGAGGCTGTAGGTAGCATTGCGTTCTGCACAACTTAGGTTATGAGGCAGGCGATGTTGTTTTTCCACAGTTTCTGCCTGTGCACGTTGGCAGTCCCTACAAAAACTGATAAATGGGGCTGCTAAAGGATTGTGACTGAGTCCAAAGTATGTGAGGGGAAGACTGAAGCCTGTGTGCTCAAGAGGGATGTACTGTGGGGTAATATGGAACTTGGACAACTTTTGTCTATGTTTCAGTGTTACCTGCTACTATTTATGTTACTTTTTAAATAATATTTTCAATGTGGCCACCTGATAACCCATCTTGCTGAATTTACTGAGGTAAATTAATTTAATTTAATTTGGACCTGAGGGCTGAACATCCAGGAAGTGGTAACTATCACTTCTCTGAACCTTGGGATGAAAAGAGAGACCACAGCCTTTCATCAAGGGGAGCAAGGTTACAGGAGTAGCATTACACATAGTAATGCAAATTGTTTACATCTTAAAAGTCACAAATACAAATACAGTATAAATTAACTAATGGGAAAAGCAGTCTGGGTTGCATCCCGCCCTCCAGTTATACCCACAGTTGTCTGGGTGTAACTAGGACAAAAATGTGACCCAGTTCTCCTTTTTTATTTCCAAAGCTGCAGTTATGAAAAGCCATGTACTGGAGCTCTGATACTTGGCATTCTGGGCTTGGTATCTGAATATTGTTTACTTTTATCTTGCTTTGGTTGGACATTTTCTTATACAGTGTCAGACTAACCTGTTTTGTAACTCGTTCTTAAGATTTAGACTTTTCCAACTCCTGGTTACCGCTTTCCCTCACAGGCAAAGGCAAGCATAGGAGTTTCTGCTGTGTAAGGACCACTTCCCTTCTGAGGTTTACTTTATAAGTCTAATTGCACAGTTAGTGCATCAGACCTAATGCAATGTGTCACCATAGGGAGGTAAAGCGTGATCTTTTTGTGCCGGTGTAGGAAAAATTAATCCATGAACAAATCATAGCGTTTAAGCACTAATAAACTACATTGGTAGAATAGGGGTGACAGTTTTCAAACAGAAAACTACGCACGTACATGAGTTTCATGCATTATTGGAGCATTAAGGCAACCAAATTTAGGGATAGCCTTCAAATAAATAACAAATGTAGTTTAGAATACGTAAGCAGTCAACTCCAAAAATTTTACAGATTAATAGATTCAGACAGAATTAATACAGCTAAACTAATCTCTGTATCAGTTCAGTGTAGGTTGGTTGTACTCTAGAAGTACAAGTGAACACAACAAACAATTTATGAACAGGGAGATGTGAATGGCAATTATTTACACATGGGAAAACAACAACAGGGACAGTGACTTCTGGCACTTCATTTTTGGGGTGCCAAGTAATGCAGTGTCCTGCCTACCCACCGCCACACCACTGGACATCTTTTGCAGGACATGCTTTGTAGCTGACCATCTGCACATCATAGAATCACAATGGAACAATGACTGCTTTTGATCAAATATCTGAGATACATGGTAGTTGCTAGATGTATAAACAGACGCAAGACCAAAGTGTGGATCTGAACTTACCACATGGTGACTACTCGTCATGAGACAAACCAAAACTTCAGAATATCACCAAACTTTCAGAAAGTTGAGAACAAGACCTGAACTCTGATGCTTACACCAACAGGGAATAAAGCAGTGAAGTCCATATATTGAGCCAAAGACATCCACTGTATCTTTCTATTATCACATTCACTCACAGCCTGAAAACCTTCTTTTCAGCAGTAGCACACCACTTGGCAGGAAAAGATAACAAACACATTCCATACTGGCCTTTGGTTCATGGTCAGTATATTAGAAAAGTCACTCTCATAACATCTGGGAGTTAGCCTACTTAAACAGCAAAACCAGGATTTTTAATGTATTGAAAAGAATTTATAAAACAATGAAGCAAAGTAGAAGAATAACCCTCCTTACAGATATAGCATTGCATGCTATTGACAGTAATTAGGAAGGAACAGCAGCATTATACAGCTGTTATAAGCCTGGTTTATATATATTACACATATACAAATACATTAAAAGCATGCTAAGGTTGTTCTTACTCCAAACCCTGGAGGTGTTAGAGCATCTAAAAAACTGCAAAATTTCAATATGGGGAAAACAACATATTATGCCCTAAGCTCATTCTCAGAAATGGCTAAACTGTTTTGGCTGAAATGTTCTCAAAAAATCAGCCTGAGGCAAATACCCAGCATTGAAAATGTCATCCCATATATTAAACTTTGGTAAAGTAATAAGTAATGGAAAATAGTCTTATACTTAGAAGTGTTAGGCAAACATAACTATAGACCTATCATCATTTAAGAAAAAAAAAGTAGGAATACAATCTATTGCGCCTACAGTAGAATCCTTTATGAAATATGAATCCTGAGCCTTGAATTCTAAGACGTTAATCCTGTTCTATTGCAATGAATTTATTTATGTAATGTCAGATTACTTATGGGGATATTAAAAATTTCAGCTAAAATCAGAATCAGACTAATCATAGAAGAATATTATTTGAAAGATGTACTTCTATAGTAAAGTTAGTCTCTGATTAGTTGCAACACAAAAACCTTTATTCAAATTCAGTTAGAATACAATTGTTCACTAATGGTGCAGTGAGCAACTGTCATTCTGCTGTATTCATATTCAAACATGATGATTACATCGACATTCATCATATGGGAGATGAGAAGTAATGTCTTTTAATAGGACATCTTTACAAAATAAATGTGCCTGTCTCTTGATTTGTAAGTAAGCAAGTGAGACCTGATTTTGAGACCATTTATCTCAGTTTAAATCAGCACTAACTCCATTGTCTACACTAGTGAGAAGGCTGAGGTAAATAAGATCAGAATTAGGCACTCTTCCTTAGCTTTATCTGGGAGTCTATGTCTCATGAATGAGAATAGCAATGTTCAGTTCTATTTCCTCTTAAGTAACAGACAACCAGGAAAGGCTGGGACAAATAAGAGAATAGCTGAAAATACTGGTGGTGTCAGAGCAAAGCTGTCAGAGCTGTAGGCAAGCTCCAAACCAAACAGACACAGTGTCATGCAAATAATAAAGGTGGGCAAATGACGAATGCTTTAAAGTGTGGTTACCCTGATTTGTAACCCAATTACATCTTCATACCTGCATTTATGACACTGTATAATGCTGAAACCTGAGAAGAAATGATGGGAGGGAGCTATAGCAACTGGGCCATGGGTGGCCTTACCTAATGGTCAGGATGGAAAGCTAACTTCATGGTTGGGACAGAGATAACGAGGCCTAGATGCTGAGTCAGGAGCCAAGTTATCAAGTCCAGGGGAAGAGCTGGAGCTTAGAGCCAGGGGTCTGGGCAGTGGCTAGAAGCTGAATCCCAAGTCCAAGGAGCGAGCCAGAGCTGAAAGCCAGGAACCACAAGCCAGGGAGTTGTGGTCAGAAGACAAAAAAAAATCCAGAGAGAAGCCAGAGCTGGGAGCCAGGAACCAAAAGTCAGGGATCAGAGCCAGAGTTTCAGTCAGGGTGGGAGCATGAGCTAGGATCCAGGAGCAGAATCCGGGAGAAGGAGCAGGGAAGCAGGAGTGAGGGCTAGGAGCAAGAAGGGAGCTGAGAGCAGGAACAGGAAGTAAGACCAGCACCACAACTGTTGAGCAGCCAGGGATCCAGAGTTTAAGACTGAGCCTGCTGGAGTCTTCAGCCACTCAGAAGGCGTTCATTACCCGAGGACAATTAGCAGGATCTGGGTTCAGCTGTGAGTCCCTGACAGTTGGTCTTAAGCCCAAATCTAAGACATCCTGTAAAAAATCCAGAAGTGCTGAAATGCCCTCTTTTTTAGTCTCCATGTCTCTCTCGACACCAGCCACAGATGTGTCCAAACTCTTATGTGAGCCAAGACAGAGGAAAGCTTGCAGGAGGCTTGGAGAGTTTCCTTTACTTAGTATGAGCATCCCATTTTTTTTAGGGCTTTCCACTCAATAGCTATGCTGTCAACTACAAGTAACTGGATTGTAACAGAGCTTGGTACAGGAGACTCTGCTTGCTAGGAAAATAGAGTAGCAACCTCCACAGTACCTTCCTCCCATGTGAGTGATTCACATGGCTTTCTTGGTCAGTTGGTGACAAAAATGGCTGTTGACTCTTCATATTTTGAATCACTTCTCCAAGTAGCAGAAGGGGGCAGGAAAGCACAGAGAACATTTGAGAACAGTGTGTTTCCAGTGAGCATTGGTCTGCTTCTCTGGCAAAGAAGAATTGCTTATCTGTTCTCAGTTTAGCCAGTCCTCTCTCAATTATTTCAACAGTTCAACCTGATCGAGGCTTGAAGAGAGGGGAAGATAGGGAACTAAAAAAGCTTCTGCTCGCTGCCGCTCCAAAATAAGCCAGGACTGCAGCAATACCACATGGAACATTGAATGGTACCTCTCCTTTCATCACCAAAGGCACAGAATCTGGTGTGAAGGTGGAAGAGATGAGCCCAGGCTCTGAAGCTATATAAACAAATCCCAAGAACTTGCAGGAAGAGAGATGCAGTTCAAATATCCCAGACAGAGGGAACACTCAAATTCTGGAAAAATTAAACAACTCTATTTTTTAAAGTTGTCCCCCCGAGGGTGACCTGCTCCTGGGGCTCCAGTTCCATGAGGCTAGATCCAGTTTGAGGTTAGATGCAGTCTGCGGCTAGATCCAGTTTGATCAGGAAGTGAGGTCTGATGGGTCTGAAGAGGGAATCAGCAAGAGCTCAGCTAATTTCTACCTCCTCCAGGAGAGAGGTCCAGACCCTACAAAAGATAAGCAGGAAGGGATGAAGGGGGCTAGAAGTCTTGGGGGATTGCTCCTACCAGTGGTAGGGAGGTAAAGTACTGATGTTGGAATGCTTTTAGCTTGGAGTGTCAGGACAAAAAGCAGCTGACTGGGATTGGGAGCATAGAAGGCTCTGGAATTATTCCACTATCTGTAATTAGATGCAGCCTATTTGGGCAGCATAGCAACCATACAAATTCTTTCCAGCCCACACATAACAAGGAAAGAAAGCTTTTAAAGAAATACACATATAATTTAAAAGTACTTAAATTTCCCTTTGTATCCTGCATTAGAATCTTGCACAAGGAGCTGTGATGGAGGGTTGGGATTCCTCTTGTTCATTGCAGGAAAAGAATAACTTAATATAAGAAACTTAAAAATAAAATAGCAATGCATGAAATGCTGAGAAATTAATATAAGGAGCAGCATCAGTATGGAAAGGCCACCATTAAAATGAAATGTAAGACACAACTTTCTCCAGTCTTTCTACTAACTGTAAATTAGAATCCCCTTAATATTCAGCTGCTGGCTGGGTTCTCACCCTTTCTGGTATGTTACTTATAGACAGAAGGTGCTATCAAAGATGAGAAAAATATTGTTCATTCTTTATCTATATTAGATTCCAGACACTACTGTATGGTGCCCAGATACCACTATGATGGCTGTCATATATATGCATGTAATAATAAATCAGAGTAATAATAATAGTAATTAATAACAGTAGAGAAATAGATAGGAAAAGGTTAATGAATGTTACATTGTTTCTCAATGCTGCTACTGATAATCTTGCTTTACCACCACTGGCAGGAAGCCAGCAGCTGCAAAGATGCAACACTTTTTCTAAGGCATCTTTCATTGTTAGCATTTAATTTTACCATTAAATAATGCTATTTGGCCTAGTGACAAGCAAGTATGTACATAGATCACGGAAAGTGCAAGTACAAGGCCTGAATAATATCTAATCTGACCTTTTTATACAATTAATGGGAAAGTGGTCAGATCCTTCCATCTTTGTAAGGTAAATTACTTTGGATTGTCACCAAAAGTAGAAACAGGATTGTTCCTCCGTAACATACTTTAGTCTGTAAACTGGAGGCCAGAAATTGAAATAGCTTCTATAAGTAGAGTTGGACTCCTCATGCTCTGAGTCCTTTTGGACTAATCAAGATCATTTAAAACAAACGAGGAGTTAATGTTCTAAGTCTGTCAACTAGTCAATGATCACTACCATAAAATGGAACAAATCCAGGACTTTGAAAAAAATCACACAAGCTGTGTATCAAAAATGTGTGGATAAAATTGATAAATTGTTTAATGTCATGCATTGGGCTTCAGTGCTACGTTAGCACTAACTGAGGTTTTGCTAATGTATCATCTGTTCATTTCAATCAATTTTCAATAGTGGGATGATATTATCTGGGAACATGACCACAAGGGAAGAAGAAGGGGGCTAGAAAGGAAAACAAGAAGTAGGGAAGGAGACCTGCCAGCTTCCTACACTCTTGCTGGGCTTAATTGGAATCCTTGACAACGGACATTTTCATTTTTTGCAAACTGGGATGCTTGTCTGGAGCAATTAGACTGTGTCCTAGGACTCACATCTGGTCAGCATGAGACAACCTCTACAATGCATTCATTTCTTGAACAAGTGTCAGATTTTATTACACATTCTATCTTTGAGAATAATATAAAAATCATTCCATATCTAACATTGCATTTTTTTTATAAGAAAGGGGCTTGATTCAGCCCTGGGATATAACAGCTTCTGTCAGTGGGCTTCAGAGTTGCTACCCCTACTGGCTGTGAGTGTACCTCAAAATGTGTTGTGCAAAGTAAGTCTGTCTTGAGAAATCTCCACCATCCATACAGTCCGAAACACAATTTAATACTGCCTTTCCATGAGAAAATTACTGGGACAAAGGATGGCCAAGCAGACAACACAGATCTCCTCAAGGGTGACTTTACAAGTCCTCTAAGATGGTGGAGTAAATCAAGCTCAGGGATTCAGTATTACAGAGCTGAAGTACCATGCAACGAAGTCCAAGTGGATATTGCAGAAGGAATCTCAGAGATGATGCTCACCATAATGGCCTCCTCAGGACAGAAGAAGAAGAAAAAAAGGTCCAAGTTCTTAAGGAACTTGGGTCAAAAGGATGAATGATTCAGTTACAAGCATTTTTTTCTGATCTTGTTTGTTTCTTACAAAACACACATGGGTATTTATATAAATAGGATTTAGATAAAATCCTCTAATCGACCAGTTTCTTGCTATTTTATTTTCACAAACAAGATTTCAAAGTGTAGTAGTGACCCTTCCAGGCTTTAGCAAAACAGCAATTTGCTTTGTCCTTCACTTGCAGGACTTATTATTACAGGTCACCAAAATGTTTTGAATGAATGCTTAAATTTGGCTGCAATTTAAGAACACAATAAGTTATCCTTATAGTACTTTACCGGTAGGAAGACTAAAATAATTTTCTAACTTATTCATTAGAGAAAATGTAATACAGTAAATGATAACAGTCCTGCTCAGAGCCTCACATAGCCTTCTCTGCTCCTGTTATGAAAACTAATTTGGAAAGATATACTGTTTTCCCATTATCACTGGCTTATCTTTATATTTACTACTCATTGCTTCAATCAAAATTTTCTAGGCGATCTGCTCATAAAGTGCTCGAATCATTGTACCAAATTCATCCCTGGTATGACTCCATTTAAGTTAGTGCCCACTAAGTGCAAAGTGAGCTAGGTGCATGTTGTTTTGGATACTGTGTTCCGACAGTACATTTGATTAGTTAGGCAGCATTTTCTTGCCCATGAATTCAATAGTGAAGCCCCTATTAGAGTCAGAATCTACCACTCTTACTCAAGTTGAGTAGCTCTTATTTTGCAAGTAGCCCCAGTGATTTCAATTTAAATTACCTGGGTTACCAGATTGTCAATCCCTTACTCCCAACAGTGCGTGGTTACTTGTATAAATTGTTTGATTGATTGATTTAAATGGAACTTGTGATTCAATAATGGGAATAGGGGTTGAAAATTTGGCCTTTGGGGAGTAATATGCAACTCACTATAAATAAGAGTGCTTAGCTGTGTTATGTTTAACCAGACTGTCCTGTATATAAAATGAAAAACATAAGGAGATTTTTTTTGGTCAAAAATATTTTAAAGGACCAATGAAGCAAAAGTACTATACAGAGATTCAAGATGATCAGAATATTAAGGTGTTGAAAGAAAAACAAGGTGAAAATGTAACCTACTGAACCTAGCTATAAAAGAAGTTGCTGACAAATTTTTGTATTAGTGCAACAGATTTTTAATTTTTTTTAGGGATCTACTTGGGAAGATTTCTTGTATCTCAGAAGAGGGAGTAAAAATCCTTATCCACAGACTTTCAACTTGTCTGATTACACAGCTCCCATTAAAATCAAATCTATACCTTATGTTACTCTTTTAAAATGTACTCTTTTATCCTGCAACTCCACAGGGCACAGATACAGTTAGAAAGAAACCCACGCTGACATAAGGATTTGATCATTTTCTGCGCAGCCAGAAATGAGCATCACTGTGATGATATAAGCTATTTCTATGCTCCTATGCCCCAATAAGTAGTTTAATCAAACTGCATACTTTCTTGGGAAGCAGCTCAAGTAAATGGAGGCCAGTGATACTGAATTGTGAAAATTTCATTTTTAATTATAAATTTTATGAAACCTAAAACCACAGGTTTTCAAAATAAATCAGCTGGCATCTGCCACACCCCGGTCCCTCAGATTTCCCTCTTCACATCTCACTACGGAAACATGTTTTTGTACACTTAATTCCACTAAACATGATCAGGGAATTTCAGAAAGGTCACAGGTCATCTAAAACTTGGGCTGTAGAGCCAGCTCTCCTCTCCTCTCTTCCTCCTGATAGCTGAAATATCAACACCTGTGACAGCTTGACACTTGAAAATAAGTGGCAGTACCCTTGTGACAAGTTCTGCAATATATTAATCCATTAGCAGCTGCAGGACCCTGGCTGTTGGATACAGCTGGCCACATGCCTGACTAATCCAAGGAATTGGCTAGTTCATAGCAGTGGAACTAGACTTTCTCTGTTTAGGCTGCCATGAGCTGGCTTGGATGTCTTGTCCTCCTAAATGTCATTATGTCTTTGCTCATTTACTGGATGGAATAAATTCCCTATGACAAGTTCCAGAATAAGGTTCACCGGAAATTCCTAATGAGATCCTGTGTATATTGGCTTTGTCATAGTAAATGGAGGTAGCTGCTAATGGCTATTTATACCTTCCTTGCACATTTCTCTATTGCTCTAAGGGGACTGATCCAAACACATTGAAGAGGCCCCAGAAGCCTTGTTCAGATCCTAAATTAACCTTTAAACTACATTATGTTAATACTCAATGCAGTTAAGATTGGCAGCTGAAAACTCATTGCAGCAAATTACATAACCCTTTGATTTGTAGTTTCTCTTCCATTGTGATGTCCACATTTAGTTTCTTCCTATGTCAAAAACAAATTAAACGGTTTTGGAAACAATTATTCAAAACTAAGCAGAGATAAAATTGTTGGGTTTTTCTTCAATTTGAAAATGATTTCTCTAGCTCTGTTGTAAATGTATTACATAATAGCAGAGAACTCATGGTTTAAAATAAATCAATATTTGGGTGTTTGGTGGGAAAGCAGTAACTCTAAAAACAATGAACACAACATTTACCAACTGTCTCCACCTACTGTTAAAGTAGTCATTTAGTTTGTATATATTACATCTCTTTAATGAGTGCCAGCTGCTCAGTCAAGAAAAAAGATAGAACAAAAAGCAAGCGTTCAGTATTTAAACAGAAAATTACAGAGCATTGTGTTATTTCAAAAGGAAAACCTCTTTGGCTCCAATCCTGCAGAGTCCACCTGCATAGGTCACTTAGCAGGATTGGCGCCACTGAAAGATCAGTGGAAGAATCTGCTTTTGTTTTTCCTCTTGAATGTATTCTATGTAATCAAAGTGGGATATACATATAACAAATAGCCATCTGCACTTCTAGCAAAATCCTCCATACAGTAGTGTATTTGTAGTTATAGTTACTTTAGGCAATCAACACTGATATCACAGTGTGTATATACATAATACAATTCCTTATTTACTTTTGACCCAGGTTAGCCATTTTTACTTAAGAATATTAATTATTATGCATTTCTAAGTTGCTCATCACTGTAGTATTTAGGAGTCACAGATTATATCTTTGAATCACTTAAAAAGATTAGAACACAAAGCAAACACTGACGTGACACAAGTGTTTGCCATTGTACTTCATTCATTCTAAACACCAGGATCTTTCTGCCTTTACCTATGACTCGATTACCATTGAAGAGTAATTTTAGAAACACATCAATAATCAGAATTAACAGTCTTTGCCTAGCGGTTTGATTTATAGATTCAATCTCTTCTGGAAAATAGTTGTAAAAATGTATCTCATGATCCGTTAAACTAAACAGCTAGTTGAAAATCAGTCACCTCTTACTTGTATGTGTTTGGACTAATCCAAGAAAAAAAAATCCACTAAAGACTGCCAAAGGACCATAGTTTTGTTTAGTTCAGACAGACATACTGTGGGTCATATGTCCATATGTTAAAATATACTGAAGTGTTTTAACTTTCAGGGATTTGAATAATTTGTATAATACGCAGGTTATCAGAGAAAGAATTTGCTGTAGATTATTTTCAAGGGCAGGATGTAATTTAAAATAAAAAGAGTTAAGATAATGTGTTCACTGGAAATCAAAGATGCACAAAATGAATTCTGTCCTGATCTTTGTTAGGCATACTTCAGGGAGAGATCGTAACAGCCAGATGGCAAATATATGGCACAATTGATTTATAATTGTATTTTTATTACTAATATACTGTGTGTGCCCACACATTCACACATAGGGTGATTTGTGTTTGCACTTATAAGTAGAACTACATACATTCATAGTAGTGAAATACTTTTTGTAGATTATAAGCCATTAAGAGTTGAAATATGTGTTTATATAGCATCAAAAATATTTTTTGATATTTTGTTTATAATCAACATTTTGACTGGCAACTTGCTTTTGCGCTTTAAAACATCTCTTCCATAGAAATAAATATAACAGCAAGCTGCAGGAAGGACATCCGTCTTTATTTATTATTGGATGACTTTTATTCAATAAATGTTTGGTTGCACCATTTGTGTTATGACATCATCCCCTAACTTGTGAACAAAAATGCCATTTTTAAGACAAAAGTTATTGTATATTTTTTGTGTGTGCACATATGCACATGTGCTTGCATTTGGGTAAACAGAAAGAAATATGCCGACCAGGGCATACATTTTACATTTTCTCTTTCTTTGTGCTGGCTGCTGAATGCATTCTATTCATGGATGTCAACACATCAGATCCACTAGGCTACACACGGCTATCAATGAAAAAGGAATCAAATAAAAAGTTAAAATTGCTCTGACATGGAAAGTATCAAAGATGACAGAAGTTTGATATATCAGAAGAAAAGCAGCATTAGGGACAGTGAACTCAGAGGCAAAGTGAAAGAGAGGGAAATCTGTTTAATGAATTACATAGACCTTTTGGTGTAAGAGGTAAATTCTATGTATGTGACTTTCATAGTAGTCGGGAGAGGGTTTCTAAAGATTCCCTATGGCTTTTTAGGGGAGACATTTTGGGTCAGAAGAGTGGTTTTGTGAAGCATGTTAAAGAGATTAGCATAAAGTGTATGGTACTGTATGAAAGGCACAATGATGGGCTAAACTGGGTCTGGAAGTCATGAACAGTGAGTCACCGTTGATCCACAAACAACGGAAGAACTAAAGAGAAGCCTTTCATCAACTGAGCCAGTACAAGGTGTGTAGAATCATTCTCAGCTGGAACCAAACATCCTTACAAATGGTATATGTATCAGCATATTCCAATAGAAAAGATTATTTAATCATTACCTTAATAAGAACCTGAATGTGTCCTGTGGCTTTTGAGCACTTGTAGTACCAAAAACTCATCATACAAGCTGTTCTTGACTCTTTCTACCTGGAGCTCTTCACATGGGCTTTTTCACCTCTTAGGCCTACTGGTGTAGCTTCAAGATATAGGAATGTTCCTACAATCAAGAGTTACATGTTATGAAGATCTGTTTTAGTCTCTAAAAACTCAGCAGAACTAATGCAGAGAATGTAAATCATACCCCCTAATGCACACCCTCTATCAGCCAAATCCAGTGCACGCAAGTAAGAGTGGAGATGAGCAGAGGAAAAAGCACAGCCTATGTTACATTAGGACATGGATAGGAACAAGTTAACTCTTCTCTGGGGCTACGCAGGAATTCTTCTGGGAATGGTTTCTAAGAAGATTTGGTGAACTGACACATTTTTCAGCCATCCTGGCCACATCCTCTTTTCCGAGAGCACTACTTGCTTTTCAGGCCATGTTCAATAGCTCAGTTACAGATGTTTTCGAATGCAGCAATCTTCCTCTCCCTTCACCATCACCTCCCCGAGCTTCATTTCTACCAGAATAAGCAGGCATAAACCCTTCTGCTAGCTCTCATGCTGGCCGAAAATCTGTCCCCATATGTCTTTACTGAGCTTTATCCGTGGGCTGCCAATAGTACATCATTTCATTTTAAAGTAGAATTGCTACTGACAAGGTTAGAATTCCTGAAGGAACCATTTATTATAGGTGGCAATTCTGTAAGCAAGTCACATCATGCAACACTGATAAATGTGAGGGTGAGTCTTCTATGGAAGATGGTCTCCAAAACAGCAGGGCAAACCAGCTCAAAGCTAGCTCTGGTAGACAAAGGGACCAACCAACCCTCAAGTGCTTCGCATCTGTGTGGATCTATATGCGTCCACAGTAAATCAGACTGGTTCAGACCATCTATATTCCGCAGTAGAAAAATATTATCCTGAATTTCAAATTTAAGTCCACACAAGATCCCAAATAAATACTGATATTTAAATAACATTTCAGGAAATTAGGTGGTACTTGAATTCTGTATTTCTTTCTCACGATGAAAACCAATCAGATAGATATTTCAGTCACAAAGCATAATAAACAGAGCAAAATTACAAATTCAATCTCTTTTTTTTGCTATGATGCTAATAATATAGTTGGAATTCAAATAAATGTAATCACAGTATAAACTGTACATTGTTGATCAATTTAGAACTGCATAAAATATTGCATTTTATATCTGAATTAGGGATACAAATCCATTTGAATGAGGTGGTTTCATCATTTAGAACTAACTTCAACTTTTCTCAGGCTCACTTGCATTTTAGGTGTTTGACATAATATTATGGTGGGAAAAATATTTCTTTCTATATGGGATCAGATAGATGTTAAAAACTGAACACCTGCAACATATTTTTTCAGGGATGGCACCTCTAGCCTCTGTTTGCCAGAACCTGGGTATGGGTGACAGAGTATGGATCACTTCATGATTACCTGTTCTGTTCATTCCCTCTGGGGCACCTGGCATTGGCCACTGTTGGAAGATAGGATACTGAACTAGATGGACCTTTGGTCTGACCCTGCATGGCTGTTCTTGTGACTTTTAAAAAGCCAAAAGAAAGAAAAGAACAAATTCTCTGACCCACTCCATCTCTTCTGCATTGCTTCCTACTCGTGTCATCAGTGGAGAGTAAGCCGCTTAGACTATGTCTAATTTTGACACTAGGTGTACAAATAGTTTCATGTAATTATTCTATACCATTCATACAAGCTTCCACAAGCCTGTAGCTCCTTTTCTACCTACAATCATCCAGAAAATTCAGGCCTTCTTGTATTCAATCCATATTCCTCCTATAGTCCGTCAAATAATCCAACCTAGTGATTCCTTCTGGCAACAGCTGAATTCAAGTCTCATGACCTCTGTGCACTCTAGAAGGTGAAAGATTTGAATTCAGGATCATTTTGGGGTTTACCTAAGAGAAGCTCTATCACTTTCTTTCCATGTAAAATAATGACATGCTCATGACATTCAGTATTATTTAGAAAAGGGGCAACTGAGAATAAAAGTTTTCTGACCTATAGGCATTGTAGAAAAGTAATTACTATTATGTTTTGATAATCAATTACATGTTTCATTTATTAATAATGACACCCTAATTAGATATTTAGAACCCTCCTGTTGTCATGGGGAACACACAAGAAGTTTAATGAATAGGATTATATCCTCGTTTGTGAATTGATAACATACCAATTCCATTTCCAAGTGTGTGGTCCCTGGGAGGTCTGAGACTTTGAGGTGAGCCAACTCCCAGAACCCAATCAAAGTTGTCAGCTAGGGAATTTTGCCAGCCACATCTGCCTTTCTCAAATGTGCAGGAAGTACTGCATTCATTCTCATCGGTATTATCCCCACAGTCATCTACAAAATGGCAGCTTTGTTCTGGTCTGTAACACTTGCCATTCTGACATTCCCAATAGCCATCTGAGCAGGAGCCTGAAAAGAAAAGAATAGGGGTATCCTAGTGAATCACACTGTAGTGCCTTCTAGCAAGGTTACTGGAAGGTTACATCTGAGACAGTTTGATATTTAAAAGGAAGACGGTGGTCCACAGCATTTTTATTTAAAAAGTCTTTGGTCCCCTTGAAGTGCCAATCCATTATCAGTTTATTTCTTTTGTGTTTTGTGAAGAGATGGCCTAAATAAATGACTGTTTTCCTTGTAAAGCCTTTGAGGGCAAGTTCCAGCCATGCATTGCTTCATGAACAAAGCTTTCTAGTCTGACTTAATTGCTGACATTTTCCTTTCATGTGGTGTAGGATTAAGCCATTTCATTTTAACTGCAAAGCTGAGTTCAGTTTAGCAGTCCCAATTTAAAAAAGAAAGAGAGAAAAAGCCCTTAACTTTGCAGTTTTGCCTTTTAGTGGACTTTGTGCAAGTTAGTTCAATGAGGTGGTGCTGTCCTTTTTGTTTATTATTCCTGGCATAACTAAAGATAGCTTTGCTATTGTAAAGTCTGAGCATTATAGGACTCATTTCACAAGATCCATTTCCAAGCTTCATATTTTCATTTCAGATCAGTTCCTGAAATGCTTTGGCTAGAAGATGGTCCCTTTAGCACATCCCTGGCCCAGAAACAGAGACAGTCATGAAACTAAAGACAAAAAAAACAAAAAACAAACAAACCCCTCCCCCAAAAAAACCCAACGAATCCCCATTGTTTCCCCAAACTAAGACTCTGATCCTGCCAGAAAGATATTCACTGCATACACATACAGGAGTCTCACTAAATTAAATGATAGTGCACATGTATGTAAAGAGTTACTCATGTAACTGTTGGCAGGATTAGGACCAATTGTTGATAAAAAGCAAAGAACAAAGCTAAATATTTTGATATTTCACTATCACTAGCCAAGTTACCAGGAGAGACATGTGAAAAGGCCAGACTGTTCTAGGGAGCACTGAACAAACGGTTTATTAATAAAAGAAAAATAAACTAAAGAGATCAGGTACAAAGCTTACTGGAATGCAGACTACCACCAAAATTCAGAACTTTCATTCCAAGGCTATACTAAAGTTGGTTCTCAGACAGTCCAATCTCTCCAAAGCCCTTACAAGAAGTAGAGCTCAGTATAGTATTTTTTAAATAAAGACTAAAATGATTTTCATTTCTTCAGTCTTTGATGAACACTTATAACTGCATCTGTGACTCTTTAAATTAGTTCTAGCTGGAGTAGATGGTGCCTAATGGTAACTATTAACCAGGGTGGGGTTGATTGCTTCACAGCCACTGTTATTTCCTAATCAGGTAAGATAACATTTACATCTTTGGGTGGGCAATGAAGGTGGGTGTAAAACAAACTACTAGAATGATTTTTAGATGTGCTCAACACCTTCAGCTTTCATGATATTCAGTGGGAGTTGTGGGTACTCAGTACTTCTGAAAAATCAAGTCTGAGATCTTTTCCTTTACTATGAGAGACATTACTTTTCCCTTCCTAATTTAACTGAATATCAAACACACTACAGCCCTCAGTCATTCAGCAAGTCCCTAAAATTAGAAAAAGAAATAAGGGACGGCTCCTCTGCTCTGTGGAAGTATTGGAAAGACAGAACCCTTCCATAATTTAAAGAAAGGGAGAGACGGAAGATGGCTAAATGCCACTCACAGTATATTTATATCATTTCTTGTCTCCGGGTTCACTTCAGCAAAGGGGTATCCAAGCAGGACTGACTATAAAACTAGGGCATAGTTCTACCCTGTCCTTTCAAAGTGCTCTGCAATCAGGGATCCAACCCTAAATAACAGAACAAACAGGAGACCATACAAGCATCTTAAGTGCCCCTGCTTCCTGTATGACCCAAGGGGGAATAAAAGGAGAGGACCAACCATATCCTTAAAAAGAACTGTCAAATGCCACATCCACAGCAACAAACCCTGCAGTATGCACTGGAGGAAATACCTGGAAATCTGCAGGAATGCTATCAAAATCATAACAGTCTTCTCTAAAATTGCTAGAATATCTCAGGGATTTTAGACAGTGTGGCAAAGGAGTAGAACTGCACTCTAAACTTGGTTTAGCTGTCATCCACTTGGCCTTATTCCTATGGCATGTATGGCAATGTTGATAGATTCCAAAGAGACAGTCCTATCCAGCCCTGCTAAATCAAGGTTTACTCTATGGGGAGGAGCAGGGACTTTCCAGGGACACAGGAGAGCTTAAGAAGCAGGGAGCCAAACTGGGGAAACAGAAGTGATCTGATTTGTCCTAAGGTCTGGTAGCTAAGTGGGGTATTAGGTTGGAGCATGCATCACTGTACAGGTAATGTTGCCATTCATCATACTGTTTTTTCTAATTCCCAATCCCCACAGGTGGATCCTGAGAGGGTATGGCATCTCCACCCGCCGGATGGGTGGGTAGCACTCGATGTATCGGGAATTGATTTATCATGTCATACTACACACAATAAATTGATTCCCAGATCGATTCCTGTACTCCACCTCAGCAAGAGGAGTAAGTGGAGTCGGCAGGGGAGTGGCTGCGTTCGACTTGCCGCTGTGGGGACGGCCAGGTAAGTCGATCTAAGATACTGTGACTTCAGCTACACTATTCCTGTAGCTGAAGTTGCGTCTCTTAGGTTTAATAATTACACACACACACACACACACACACACACACACACCTGTAGTGTAGCCCAGCTCCAAGGTACTGAGAACTCTAGTCACATCTGGCAAAGCCTCTGAAGCTGGTCTTCTCTATGGCAAGCAGGAGTCCTGTGCATCACAAACATTTCAAATGACCCATTCTCTTGAAGAATCACAATTGCCATGCTACCTACTTCTCCAACGGAAGACAGACAAGCCTTTTTGCTGCAGTTCTGGATATTTATTAGCATTTATAAATCTAGGATTTTGTTAGGTATAATGAAGGTGGTGGCTGCTTAGCTTGGTACCAAAATTAAGCTATTCAATATAAAAATTTAATGTAATATAGCAGGTGGGTGTTTTTAAGAGCTAATTGTTGTAATCCTGCTATCCCTGTTTAGGTCCTTGCCCTAAGAATTTAGGCATAAATTTAACTTTCCAAGCAAACTCAGAATTCAAAGCTATACTAAAGGATAGTGTCTGCTGCTCTCCATACTTTCCATTCCATCCACCGAATGCTTAACAATTATGATTACATCTCTATAGCATTTGGTGTTCCTCTGTATTAGGGGTTCTCAACATTTTTCTTTCTGAGCCCCATCCCAACATGGGTGGCATTAGGGGAGGGCAATTGACTGGGGTCCCATGCCACAGGGCCCCCCACAAAGCTACATTGGCCAGGCTTCAGCTTCAGCCCTGGGTGGCATGGCTCAGGGCCCCGGACTTCAGCCTCATGTGGTGCAGCTTCAGCTTTCTGCCCTGGGCCCCAGCTAGTCTAAAACTAGCTGTGTTTTGAAGACCCCCTGAAACCTGTTCACAGCCCCTGAGAGGGCCCCAAACCCTCAGCAGTGAACCACTGGAATAGATGACCATTCGAGGTCCTTTTCAGCCCTACCTTATAGAATTCTACACTATGCAAAAACATTGGCTTTGGCTGCACCCTAGGTGACAGGACTCAGGGCCCCAGACGTCAGCCCCATGCAGTGGGATTTCGGCTTTCTGCCCTGGGCCCAAGCTAGTCTAACATTGGCCATGTTTGGAGGACCCCTGAAAGCTGCTTGCAGCCCCGCAGGGGACCCCAGAATCCTGGTTGAGACCCACTGCTCTATATTAGTGCATCCAATCTGAGACTGAAAAACTTGGGAGCTGAAATGTGGAACCGGTTGTCATCTGCATAGAAAAATTAACTTGGAATGCCGAATCCTGGGAAGATTTTTTTTTTCAAGCACATGTAAAAGTTTCAAGGGAGAAATAAGCTCATTGAAATGTATTTTTAAGTTCCCACTTCCAAAACACCACAGTGTATGCTTATGACATCAGTCTATGACATAAGCCAAAGTCTTCTGGGTATGCCAGGGATGGGGGAGCGGAGAAAGTGATAAGAAGGGCCAAGTTATTTAATTGAGAGAAGCATCTTCTCTGGAAGGCTGACTAACAGTTTTCCTGCAGCAATGCCGTGTAAAAATTGTTGGCAGGTGGACTGCATGCTTCTGTGTGGCAGTTGCATCAACATACTAGACTACAATGGACCAAGAGGCACTGTGTAGTATTGTTCAGATCAATAATCTGTGAACTGAGGAGGATTCACACACAAGAGGATAACGGCTGCACAAAAGCTACTAGAATCTGTCAAGGTAATAATCACTATTTTTAAAAGGTTCTGAATAAATCTTGAGAGCAGGGAGGGATTACATTTTTAAATATGTATTTGGGAGCTGGATGAATAACCTGTATTTTAAAGTGTCTCTAAACATATCTATTAAAAAAAAGTCTGATACAAATGTATATAGAAAAAAACAGGCACCAATAACCCATCATTAAAAAGCTAAAAGGACTAACGGCGCAAACACCATTGCATTTAATTATAGACAAATAACAAGGAAAGTCAAAGCCTAGTTTTAGCCTACTATCCCAATGAAATTGAAAGGATTTTCATCAGTGATAGAAGAACACACCATGGTTTATGGGCAGTGATACTGAGGCAAAGCTGGCTATGTTACAGGTGGAATGCCTACATTAAAGATTTGATCTTGCAGTCTTATTCATGGAAGCTCCTTAACTTCAGTGGGAGTATTTACATATGTAAATAAGCACTCCCATGAGTAATGATTAGAGGAATCTATATTTAAGTGCTCTCTTTGCTAATCCCCCAAATACAAAGATATACCTAATGCAGAGACTACTGGAGTGAGTGAATTCCACACTTTATCTGTTTTGCCACAGTGCTAGCCTTGTTCCCTGTTTATTTGTTCCTTTGATAAGCAGTTTTATGCTGTTTTCTGTACTGTCCCCCGGTGTATTAAACACCCTTTCTGAGTTGGTCCATGCCTTCACTGCGTACAAATCCCTCCTACAGATCCAGCATAATTATAAGGAACTAACTGGCTGATAACAGCTAGATTGTGGGTTCTTGGAAATAATCTATATAACTCACCAACACATCTTTGCACTCCCCTGATCCCTGTGGCTGCTCTGTGAATGGGCAGCCTTCCTGTGCCAAATTAGAGCAATTGAAAGGCCAAAACCACAGTCCAGGATTGGCCATGGGGCTTTGTCTCTGCTACACTGGCAACAGACAGAGCAAGTGATACAACAACTTAATTTGGGTGATTCCTCCTCCCTCCAGCTGCTCCAAGGCTAGATTCCACCGGAGCAGCTGTGCAATGAGACTGTGCCGCATCAGGGAATCTGGCTTTGTGTTTCCTGCCATGACCAACCCCCGCATTGACCATTTTAATTATATGTTATAATTACTCCAAATGCTGTCTGCTTGTTTGTCTTTTTAGACTGTAAGCTCTTCAGGGCAAGGACTATGCCTTCTTTCATGTCTAGAAAGCACCTCAAACATTGGAAGCATTGTCAAATAAATAGATACAAATAATAAAGGCTGGCATGGTTAAATAGATCTGTCCTATATACACATACATATTAAAGCAGCTACTCATAAAACAGATTGAGACAGAAGAGGGAGCAAAGCACTAAACAAAGAATCTTCCTAGAAATCAGTGATCTATCGTCAGTATTTTTCTGTGCTCTCGCTTTCTGTTTTCACTTTAATCATTTCCAACCCTGTCCTTTACTTCCAGTTCATAGATATCTGACAGATAATTAGTTGTCCCTGGCAAAGGTAATTACTTCTGCAGTACTAACAACTGCCACCATCTTTGTGAAGCTATCTCTGTGAAACTGGCCATTAGTAACAGCTAACTGTTCATCCATAGTTTGCTGCAACTGTAAAGGTGTGTTGGACAAAAGGAAGGGATCAAATGAGAAACACAGGTTGCTAAGCCCAGTGTGCACATGGATCCAGAATTTTGGTTTTTCAAAGTATTTTACAGCTCCCTAATAGCTATTGTGGAATGAATGGGGGCGGGAGAAGGAAAGGCAGAAGAAGGAACCAGTGATAACCATTTAATGGCAAGCATGACCAGAGCTCACAAGTATTACACTGATTTAAAAAACTCACATTAAACTAACTACCATCGTTAGCAGGACATGGAATACATGTTTTCATTGTATTTGCACTTCATTGGATGTAGCCCTAACTGAATTGGAAATGATATTTAATGTTTTATTTTCAGTAAAATATATATGAAAAGGAAAAGTGTCCTTTTGTTAACAAATGCTCCTTATAAAAGGAGCTTGTCATTTGGCAGCAGTGTTAAGGCACCTGCACCTAGAAAGCGTGAATTAGAGTAGTCATGTGTTGTACCAATAAAGATTAAAAGGAATTGAAAACACTTGCAAAGAGACCCAAAACTACTAAATTATACACTGAAATATCAATGCTCATATACCACTGAGTTTAACTATCATTTGCATTGGTAACCAGGGATTAATATTTTTATTAATTTCCATGTTCTCTAATGGGGCAATTGCATGGAAAGTACATGTGTGTTCCATTAGCATTTAAAATGTTGTAGAAACATTAAATCAACATCTTAGGTCTTTTTTTGACACTTTTTTTCTTAAATAGGCTCAGCTACTATTTCTCTCAGCCAATCAAATTCCTTTGCCAGTAGTTTAGCTCTCTCTGTTAGGTTTTGTTGCTGCAATTTATTTCACCCCTTGGTAGTTTTACTCTCCTTAAATGTTTTTAGACAATATTATTTCTTTATTTATTCTTAAAATCCATCCAAAACTATCACAAAGGGTTTGCATCATGAGACACCTATTGTTTTAAAAGAATTCTTAATATATTCGTTTCAATTTCACCCAATATATGTGAAAATGTATTGAATCCTATCTGCTTGATATAGTCATGAAAAATCTGTACCAGAATTGTCCATGATTATATACTCACAATGAGAGACCAAAAGACTCAATCTAGTTAGGTTATCAAGGAAAAGGCTAAGAGGCAACTTCATGATGTTCTACAATTACCTACATGGATAGAAGGCTGCTGATAGAAGATATTTCTAATCTAGTAGACAAAATATTAGAAAATCTAATGGCTAGAAGAAGTAGTCAGCAAAGCTGAAACTGAAATAAAATGCAAATGTTTGACAGTGAATGTAATTAATTATTAGGAAAGATAACCAAGTTATATAATTTTGTAATCATTTGAAGTCTTTAAATCAAAACTAGATCTGTTTCTAAAAGATATGGTCCAGTTTAACCATCAGTTGTTGAACCAAATGCAGGAATTAATGCATGAAATCTGTGCTCTGTGTTAAACAGGAGATCAGGAGAGATGCTCACAATCATTCTGTCTGGCCATAACATTTATGAATCTAGGATTTTAATAGGTATTATAAAAGATGTGACTGCTTAGCTTGTTACCAAAATTAGTGATAGAAAATCTGGATGTTCATCCAAATTATCCATCTGGCATCTCCAAAATAGAACTGAAAATATCACAAGAACAGATTTCCTCAAGAGATTCTAGTTAGCTTAAAAAGAAAGTTGTTCCCCTGGCATATTTGCCTATTTCAGAATTTCTGCATCTTCATTTAGATGGAATCAAAAAGTTTAAAAACATTAAGATAAAATATTTATTTTTAAAACATTATCCAAAAAATTTTAGAACCCTATAAATAGTTTGGGTTCAGATAATTTTCAGATTGGGCAAAGGTTCCACACATCAGGGCTAGATGCCTATGCAAGAGAGGAATGACATGTCAGCAGAGAGAATGTGAAAAATGCACCTCGTTCTGAAAGCAATGCTTAAAAAATTGCAATGACTCTTAAGCAGTTTCAAAAGTTAGAGTGCTTGAAATAAAAATGAATGTTGTTTTAAAAAATCTAATACAATACCAGCTCTCTGCAAAGAGTCAATTTGCTCTTGGGCTGGGCTCAAGCTGTTGACTTTAAGGTGTTTCTAATTTCACAATCGTTTGTGCATTTTGCTAAATTGATTTCAGTTCTGGGTAACCCAGAGCTTTTATAAAAATGGTGGAGGCCACTTACAAAAGCTGCTGCTTTTCTCCCCCATGATGCTTGTGAGCAGGGAAGGTAAAGATCCCTGAAACACCCTTCCACAGTCTCATGGACTGATGAAGACAGTCCCACAACCCAAAGATCTTCATCTCTCCTCTTATGCTTTTATGTGTTCTTACAAAGGAGCAATAGTCTACTTATCTCCCTTCTATCTTCTTGCAAGACACTGCCCACTCCCGCTCTTCCATCTGATAGCAGTGAGGTCAGGGAAATGATTCCAAAGACAGACACCCATGGTCAAAGGGAAATCCATGTCTTCCCTTTTTCCTGGACAAGACTTTTCCTGAACCTGAGTGGGGCTTAGGCACACATTCCTAGATTGTAGCCATTGTTCACAAGTCCCTCTTTTACTGTTATCATTTGTATCCCAGAAGTGCCTAAAGGCTCAACCAAGGTCGAGTCCCCATTGTGCTGGGCACTGCACAACATGCAATCTAAAAGACAAGATGGACAGATAGGTATAGACAAACAACAACAAAGTCAATTTGCCAAAAGTATAAAACATGTAAGTTGAGTCTAGTTTCCTCCCATATTCCCTTTCAATTTCACCCACCAACTTCCCCGGAGTCTAGGGTGCCCTTTTCTTACCTAGAGGGCAAGGAGGGTAGTAATGGGAAGGCAATGTAGTTTGTAGTGGGCCTGTGAAATTCACAGCTGGAAGAAACTGCAGTGCACTAGAGTGTAGACACAGATAATAAATATACCCTGACTAAACCAGAAAAAGCTAAAAGAACTTATTTGAGTTTGCTCTTCATGTAAGACAATAACTAAATTCATGTGGATGTTTTCAAAAGCTGCAGAAATATGGAACAAGATTTGTTTGACAATGGAACACCCCACAGACAAATAAAAAAGGAATTATAATTAGGCTTTCACTACATAAGGCAGCCATGATTTTCTAATTTATCTCTTGATATCCACTGTTTAAAAGAAGGATCTTATTTTTGCCTGACTTTCTCAAACTGTTTCATAAAGTAAACCAAAATAGTCTCTATCATGACTGTATAGCAAGAATGGTAATGGAAGAAAAATCATATCAACAGTATGAAATTCACACTCTACCAAATTATGTACAACAAAGGGTTTTCATTTGTGGTTTCTGTGAGAAATGTTTGTAGCCATTTAAGTATTTCACACCAACATAGTCACATGTATTTTGAAATATGAGACCCTTAACCCCTGAACTCCAGGCACTATACATCACATAAAAGAACCAGAGCAGCATAAAAGCACCCTAAAAAGCTCTGTATCCAGCCAGGAGAAGATTTCCCTGGTATAGGAACTGCAGAAGACAGCTGAAAAGTTGCCTCTTGAGGATGTTCCTCCCAAGCCCCAGTGCAGAGTTGTACTGGGGAGGAGGGGAGGGAGCACACAGCGCTACAAAAATCTCTATAGGCAATGCTGGTTTCTTTAGGGTAGTCCAAGGAAGCTAAGTTATGACTGTGCCTCTAGTAGCAGCCCTCCTCTCCTTGGGCTATGAGCTCTATGCTGTGTCTGTTAGGGGAAGTGTATATTGCAGTCATGGAGTGTGATTGCAGCTCATGTAGAGGTACCCAAGCTAGCTATAGCCTAGTTAGCTCAGGTACTAGAGCAATGAAGCCATGACAGCATGGGCTACACAAGACCATCCAGAACCCTAGACATTTGTCCAATCTTCAAAAGGGAAAATGTAACAAATAATGTTCACGAATCATAAATCAGAGGTCGACACTGATTCTAAATCTTTACTCCGTTTAATCAACCTTACCAGTGAAAGACAATGTAAAATTTAGGTTTCAACGAAACAAGCATGTTGATTAGATTGTCTGCACTACAAACTTGTCTGGAGTGTGGATAATATTGTCCAGATGAGGGAGGTTGAAATTGTGAGGGTATTGCTATAAGTGGCTAGGCACCAGTGTAGTTAAACTCTTTAGCAATACTTGTCTGAAGTTGGAGGAGAATCTAAAAAGAACCCCAAACTGATTAAAGTGAATCTCTTGACCCCTAACAACTTCTCATCTCTCAGTGCTCAAAAGGAGTAAGATTCAGGATTTCCCATTCCACAGTGTGAAATTACAAATCTCTCTATCCATCCTGGACATAATGCCATAGTGAGCTGAAAGGAACATAATGATTAAAAGATGCAACTGATGGCCTGAGCAGCCTTCCACTCACCTTTGATCCCTCAATGGAAAGGTCAATAGGTAAATACAAAATATCTGACTCCTGGTGGAAAGTACGGACACCAGCAATCTTTTAATCACTAGATATCTCAAAGCAACATGTAGCTTTTAGTACTTTAAATTTCTCCTTATTTGGGTCCTATTGCATTATTGTTTGTTCTTATACAGTGAGACGTGATGAACAATATACTTAGCATGAGCGGTGTGATTCAAAACCTTTGCAAAGCAAAGTATATTGCATTTGGAACCATATGTTAAAGCAGCAGGAGTTTCCCTTTTCATAATTACTTATATTTCCTAACCTGATTAAGTAGTTTGTGAGATTATGCCATCTCACAAACAGCAGAAGTTTTATGACTAAATACAACGTCTTAGACAAGTTTCTCAAAATACTTTATAAATAGTCGTAATTTCTCACAATACCCTCCGAGGTAGCTAAATATTACTATATCCATTTTACTAATGACTAAATTATGGAACAGAACAGTAAATGCCCAGGTTACACAGTGAGTTAATATCATAGCTAAGAGTCCTTTCTCCCAATTCCTTTTCTAAACACGAGACCACAATCTATTGACATTAAAAATATGTTTAGCAAAGTCACATAAATCCATTAACTACTGTAAGGAAAAAAACATTATTTGACAAACTTTGGAAGATACCCTGTTCTCAGGCCATTACAACAAACAGGACACACAGGGGATTGCAAGACTTCCACTGACATTAATGAGCGATAATTTGGATCTGGCCCTAACTACTTGCTTATTTTATTTAGAAGAATATTTGCTTAAAAAATGTAAGTCCAGTTACCCTCAACAACTTTCCTATTCCCAAGATGCATCTTAAGAAAGGATTGTTCCTGGAACATTTAGTACTTGTCAAAACCTGGATGGGATTTCAGAAGGCCACTCCCATCAGCAGCCAAAAGAATACAAGGAACATAAAGGGTGAAAATCCTGACCCATTGCCTTTAATGGAACTAGGATTTCATTCAAAAATTTGGCATGCCTTTGGAAATAGGTTCACCTAATACATTTACTTGCCTTAAATGTGATTCTCCAGTGATTCAAAATAAGAAAAAGTGGAGTATTTGTAACCCTCAGTAACTACCCTTCTCTGAAAAAGAATGGAAAGGGAACTGAACAGGAAAGTATGAACTGATCCTGGATAAAATGAAAACCAACTCAAAGCTTCCCTCAAAACTCATACTCATCTGACTCAAACCCTCATTTAAAAGTCAAAACAAAATCTTTCCTGAAGTTTTTCATACAAAACTCTTTTTGAAGCTAATCATACATTGCTGAATGTGGGCTGGCTAACCTAAACAAATATTTTTAAAAGTTCCTCTGCTTTTCATATGTTTTGGCTAGGACTAGAAACAAAGGTGCCCAAATCCCACAGTATTTTTGCTACCCTTTTGCTGACCAAATAGGTCTAATTTTTTTGGACAAGATCCAAGTAGATATCCACATTTTGGATGCTTATCCAAAGTGATTCTCCCAATCTTTGAAGGTTTACATAGCAACAGAGCATGTATTGTATACACAAGAATAAACTGGAATACTGCATTGCAGCCCAGATAAATAAATCTCTCTCCAACTGGCAATTTCACCCTTTAAAACTTTCTTTGTGCATTAAGAGACAAGTTCCTGTTTCCAGAACTCACCCTGAATAACTGGGCTGCGTGGTGAATAATTCTTCAGGGGGTTAGAGTGGAAGGAATTCTCTTCCCCTGGGTTGTGGGGTTGTGGAAGAGCTACTTTGTGGCTACAACTTCAGCCTCATGGATGGATTAGCTTTGTAGCCCTGGTATTTCACCTACATAGGTGTCTCTAAACAGGAGATCTGAATAGTGGTGGATCCACGTGTCTCCAAATGGTCACTGCATGGAACCATGCAGGGATCCTTCACAGAGCTGTGCTCTGGGGGGCATGGAGCAGAGGATGTCAAGCAAATCCATCCCCGTCTCTACCGAGGACCTTGAATGAGAAAAGGGGCCAGATTGGGAAAGAAGATGGCTTTTGTTTGTTTGTTTTCCTTCCATTATTACAGAGCAATAATATTTCTCTCTTGGATACTAGAGCTTTAAGGGTCAAATAGCTAACTGTTTATTCCTATTACACAATGTGACCTGTTACCTATCATTCTAATTAAATGTATCATGAGTGTTGTGGCTACAATGTAAGAAAAACTACATAGCAATAATGATGTATAAATATAGAAAGGAGCTCAGGGCATCTGCACTGTGCATTCACAATGGAAAAAGTATTTTTCTTAAACAAAGAGGTTCATTATCTGTCACGATTAATCAGATGGGAATGGAGGTTGTTCATAACTCTGAAATGTTTGTAACTCTGAACAAAATGTTATGGTTGTTCTTTCAAAAGTTTACAACTTAACATATACTTAATATAGCTTTGAACCTATGCAGAAGAAAAATGCTGCTTTTAATTTAAACAAAACAAGCACAGAAACAGTCCCCCTACCTTGTCAAATATTTTTTAAAAAATTTTCCTTTTTAAAAAAATTAGTTTACATTTAACACAGTACTGGGCTGTATCTGCCTTTTTGTGGGGGAGGGGAGGAAGGCAGGAAAGTCTCTGCTGCTTGACCATGTACTTCTGGTTCCAGATGAGGTATGTGGCTGACTGGTCAGTTTTTGTAACTTTGGTATTCATGACTCTGAGGTTCAATTGTACATCTATTTATATGTTGATAGTTTTATTTATTTAAGTATTTTATGTCTCCTCAGATTTGTATCTACATGGGAAATAAAATGAATTGTCCTAGTTAAAAATATTCAATTGAGGTGGCCCTTGTTTGTCTAAATTGTTTAATTGCAAGGTTTTAAGAACTTTCCTCCCATGCCCCCTGCTTCCTCTTACATGCTTATCACTAGATATACTATAATATTTCCTATATATGAGATGGAAACCTACCAATATTTGCAATTAACCCATGCAATTAATCTAATGGTTTATTAAATAAACCATACATAGGAATATTAATTATCTTGCTAATCTCAAACCATCATTTTTAACTAAACAACCTGGACTAACATGAAATTATAATAAACAACATTCAGAAACTGAACAAAAAAATTGCATTTCTTGATGCTTACTCAAATAATTTTTGGACTAATGTAAGATTAAGCTACCATCTCTGGTCAGTTCCAATATCTAGTCACCTGGTAAAGTGTGTGTGTCTTGGTAAAATGTTGCTAGAGAGAGAGAGAGAGAGGTAGGAATGCTCTATGTATATAAATACAACTCTCACATTAGAAACACAAGAAATGCCTCAGACAATTGAATAAGTACAAGATCAACATGTATATTGGGTAACATCATATTCTAAAAGGAGCTGGGTAAAATTTTTCAACTGTATCTTTTCTTCAGAAAAACTCAGATTTGGGTCCACTGAAAAATGTCACTAATTCATGTTGAATTTGCCAGATTTATTTTCACATTTTTTTAACAAAACAATCAAAATATTTTCTTTCAACATTTCTCAGCATCAAAGGTTTTAATTTGAAATAATTTTATTTCAAAATTTCTTTCTCTTTAATTTTTAATAAATAAAATATTTTTAAAAGCTCATATCTGAAACAAAACATATTGTTTTGTCACACTACATGCTTTGTTCCACCTGAAAATATTCTTTGACTTTTTGATTTGTAAAAATTTTGAAAAAAAGTCATTTTGGGGATTAAACTGATTTTTTATAATTGCCAGTGTACCAAATAAATAAAATTATTCACACAATTCTAGTTTTAAGACATCACCCCAAATTTCTGACATACACTTGGCACAGTTCTTCACTTTCTGTAGAAAATTATTTCCTTTAGTCAGCTGATTTTTATTGTTCCCCTTAACTGGTTTCTTAAGACAGTTTTCAATGTATTTATACTAACCAGAGCACTGGTGATGCCAAAACATTTATAGAGGCTTAAAATAACAACTCTACTCTCTTCTCCTGGTTCCAGAAAACTCCAAATAGTAATAGACAAAAATGTGCATCCATGCATTTATTATATACATATATATTAGTGAAAAGATTATTTTATTTTCCATGACCTGAAATCAAAGTATTATCCTCAAGCTGTGGCATTCTAAAGACATTTTTGTCTAATTAGAAGGCAGCATTCACTGGAATTTCTGCTTTCCTTTTTATTTAGTATCATTGACAATAACTCTTTGGAAACTAAATGGATAAACAAAACTGGAGAATGCAGTATACTGTGCGGTTATAAAAATCAGCTATTAGAAGATGACATTTGGCTAATATTGTGCTTGCATCTGGCCTTGCAACTTAATTCAGCCTTGTGCAATGAAATTTACTGCAAGCATTTGCACAGCAACTCTTCTATCATACAAGGCACATTCTGTTCTTTGGCAAACTATGTAAATTATAGTTTACACGCCCTCAGGCTTAGACATAATAGCATCAAGGTAACAGTGCTGTATAACATTTTATATAGTCAATTCATAAATTTATTAAGAGGAAAAAAGCAAGTATTGATGGATGCATCTGGGTGGTAAGATGCTGGTGTTGGTTAACTTACATGAAACAGTCTTTTATTAGTTCAGATTTCAGCTACATTAAAGTCTTTAAGAGAAATCAAAGCCATTTCTGAAAAGCAAAATAGATTAAAGAAGAAAGGAAAGCTTGGATGGCTTTTCCCTCTAGGCTATGGATTCTTTTAATCCCATTTATTTCCATCATCTTGGGTTTTTATTAACTATTAAAATTATCATTATTAGGGCAGTCAAGTGATTAAAAATTAGTTGCAATTAACTGTGCGATTAAAACAATTAATCATGATTTATCGCACAATTAATTGCATTGTTAAACATTAATGGAATACCATTTATTTCAATATTTTGGATGTTTTCTACATTTTCAAATATATTGATTTCAATTACAACACATTAAAGTCAAAGGGCTTCAAGGGGCCACAGTATTTCAGAGGACTTGGGAAGCTCTCCTTATCCTTGGTCTTAGATTTGTTTTTGTTGGACTGATATTCCCAGTAAGATCATTTGGTGGCTTTACTATGATAGCATAATTGTTCACAAATCTCTGGTAGCAGATTTAGATAGTAGCTGCTAAATCTTAGGAAGGTCTTGAGCTTTCTGTAATTACATGGGTGAGGCCATATAATGAGCCCTTTTCTTTTATCTGGATTAATACTTGCACCCCCTTGAGACACACTATGACCCAAATATTTGACTGATGTTCTACTGAACTGGCATTTATCAACTGAAAGCTTCAGTCCAAAGGTCTAGCACTTTTAGAAGTGAGACATGCACTCAAATGGATAGAAACCTAAAAGGAAAGATGAACTCTGTCTTCTTATCTTCTCCCAGAGGTATCTGGTCGTATCCTCGTCAAAGATTTAACACAGAAAATTACTGCCTCCCCAGCAAACAGTCCAGGCCATCTTGTACTCATAGCATGGTGTACCGGTCAACTACAGTGTGCCCATTTAGGGTTCGGTAGTCAATATACATCCCGATTTTCCCACTCTTCTTAGGGACTGCCACAACAATAATAATTGCATATGGGCTGTGGGATTCTTGAACAATGCCATCTGCAAGCTGCTGAAGATAAGGCCACACATCCTCCATCTCTGAGAGAGTAATCTTCCTAGATCGCTCCCTGAGGGGTCCTGAGTTCTGTAGTCTGATGATGTATCCCACTCCCTTTGCACATCTCAGATCCTATTCATGCAGTGAGAATACCTTGGACCTTTCACAAAGTTCCTTCCTTAGGCAATTCCTCCGGTCCTCAGGCAATGGCGAATCCCCAAAATCAAACCTTGCATGGTCGATCTTTATACACTTGGCTCCACACTGTGGTTCCATGATGGTTTTGGGCTCAGAGAGGTCTGCTATCTTCTGCCTTCATTTCACTACAATATCATAGATTGTTTCATTAGCAATCAGTAGAATAACCTTTCCGGGGGTAAGATTATGTACCTCCTGGGGATCAGTGCACTGCTCCTTCAGGGAGCCCTCTTTCTGTCAGCTGCTCTACCATTGTTCATGTCCCTTTACTACCTTTTAGGCAAGTAGTCATGACAAGCACTTCTCTCTTGGTTCTTGCCGGCATCACTAAAGGGGTCATGCCCATGTACCTCAATGCTCCCATTGGTAGCTCAGGTATCTCCTTTTTAGTGTTGATACCTCTACAGGCTCAGCACAAAGCCTATGGATCATCAGGTGTTTACATATTGCTTAGCAGCTTGCCTTTTGCGGTAATCAGCAAGAACCTTGGAGATACCTGAGTTGGTCCCTATCAGCACAGACACATTAGTGACTCCTTTAGGGTGGGGCATAGTAGTGCGGTGATATTCACTTCTTCTCTTATCACACTTCTTTGGCAAGTCCAGGTGCACTATGACATACTCTCTGTGGAAAATAACATTAAGTTATGATATGGGTTTGACTCAGGATGGGGATACACAACCTTTTCCAATGCTTGCTCATAGCATGCCTATACATTACATGAGGCTGCAGCCCCCAGGCCTGCGGCTGTTGGGTCAAGGCCAAACAAACCCAGCATATCAGCCAGAGTGTTTCCCTCTTTCCTTAAGAAAGCCAACATTTCCTTTAACTACTATATATCTGAGGCAGGAGCCAGTAGGGACTGGCTTCCAGCACTACCAGCTTCCATCTGGCATCTGCCACTGCTCGCTTACTTGGAACTTGTAAAGCCACGGACAACTCACAGAGTGCTACGAAGGCACTATCCTCACTCATAACATGTGCCCACACATTCTGCAGTTGCTCAGGCATTCTCTGGCTGCTGATAAAGCGGATTCCATTCAGCCCTCATTGAATGCCTATTACTATCCTCCAATCCTCCAACATGTATACAGCCATTATACAAACTGTGTATATCCCAAAAATATAGCTGTTTCCTCCAAATTAATGGCTTATTCAAAATGTGCTTGCAAAGGGCGCTCAGTCAGAGATCCCAGACAAGTCCCTCAAAGTGTAATCTTTCCATCAGGTGGTGTCGGCAACAAGGGCCAGCTTCAAAATCTAAAGATACCTCATAACAATACAAAACATAACTGTCTCAAGCCCCTACCCAGTAATCTGGGAAAATTAAACACCAGCACTGGTGCCTCCCACTTACAAGCACTTAGTCTATGTATAACAAAACTTTTATTAACAAGGAAAGGAAACCCAGCATTAATTTGGGAAAACACTGCAACTATGATTCAAAAGCACGTGACCACAAGCAAACACCCACTCCAGAGTACACTGGGTAATGTCCTTTGCCTCATTTTCCCACCTCGCAGTGTGAAGCTCCAACAAATGAATGTCCCTTTAGCCGATCACTCCCCTTTTCCTCCATTGCACCTGACTAACAGTTGGTTATGTTTGGTCAGAGAGACAGAGAGTTCAGAGGTGTGTTCACATGGGTTCACCTCTCACCCTGAAAGGTGAGGATGTCAAACAGAGCCTCTGCTTCTGCAGCTGGCTCGCTATTGCTGCTATTATCTCTTCCAACACCCCTGCTATCTCAGCTGTCCCTCAGTTTTTCCCCAACTGTCACTGCTGCTCCTTGCCGCTCCCTGCCACTTCTGCGACACCACGTTCTGAGATTCTGCCACTTAACCCAGCTCTTAGTGATTTCACTGCGTACCTGGGAACCTTACCAGTAGTATAGCCTATTCATTGTCTTTCACTGCAACACTATCCCCACCCTTAGGCCTGCTCAGAGATTTTAGCTTTAGCAATGAGTGACCCAAAACAATGACTCTCAATTGAGTCTATTCAGCTCTGTCTTTAAACACTACAGAAGAGAGTGTCAAATGATGTCTAGGACTCTTTAAGCAGGGTCCACACCACCCTGTAGGAACACCAGTCCCCACCCCCTCTCTCTTTCACTCCAGCTTGGCCTCCCTACCTCCTGCTTAGCAAGTGAGGTTCAGTTTAGGGTGATCCCCACAGTCAGGACAGGCTAAGTACAATTCTGCTGCCCTTTACTCATACAAGAAGGATAACAACATTTCACTACACCTGCATTTAATACTAAAGCGAATTGTAACCCACAGTCAATAAAAAATGATCACTGGCAAAGCTGTTCTGTTTGCTGAACACCTACTTAAAATAGCATGTCTATGGAAATATGGTCTGCTCCTTAAGTCTTTTTCCTCAGCTCCTCATTAGATGTCAGAGAAAGTTCATTCATTCCCTGCTTACACATACATGTAGATTCATCCACACTAGAGATTTTTTGCACTAGTATCTACAATGGTTCAAATGCCAGCCAAATGTGCTGCACTAGCATAAAACAGGGCTAGCACTTCCTTTTGTTTCAAATCAGCCACTCTGGTAGAAGAATCCCTCATGTAGACTAGCCCTGTATGTGAGCAATTGAGCATGTAGAGGGGAGGCAGATCTAGCAATTTCATGAATCTTAATTAAAATATACTCCATATTACAGTTTCATTATCCCTGTGTCTCAGTAATTGGTAGTACCTCCAGGCACCTATAGGCCCCAAAATGGGATTGGGGACTCCTATCATATTGGGAACAAAAACATGACAGTCCCTGACATGAAAGGCTTATATGTGATGTTTTTATAGCTATCTGTTTGCACGTACCACAATAAATACACCATGGGACAATTTATGGCTGGGCCTCAGAAGGTGCATTACAGTGGAGAAGGAGCACTCTTCCTCACTTTTGCAGTCCATCCATGCAGAGGCAGACTTTGGATACAGGATCTGGAGAACACAGTGGGAGGAGAGAGTTAACTAGCAAAACTAGTGCCCTGGAAAGGACTGGGCTGGATGAAGTCATGGTCTACTCACTATTCCCGCCCCCCCGCCTCCACCCCTCGCCAGTGCTGACAGAGCACTGCTGGTTATGCCTTTCCAAAAGTGTAGCAACAGCTGCTCCCCAGTGGGGTCCCCCTCCATTAGTGGAGGCATTGTGGGTTTTAAAGTCATAATGACTCCCACAACCACCTATCAGACAGTATACCTGCTCCCTCAGCAGTCCATGGCCTCAGAGGAATCTGAGTTTGCTCCATGCATGCACACAAATTAATACAAGCTCCTTAGATGTGCTTTGTTAACTGCAGTTTTTCAAAGACCATTCAATTTCATAGTTCCTGCCTTGACGAGTAATTCCTCCTGACCTGTCACATACTTTGATGTCAGTGGTGTGACACATTTCCCTTAAATGTTTCTCTGGATGCCCAAGGGCCAGGATACTTATTTGGTATTAAAGTTCTTTGACAAAGAGAAAAATGAGTGCTGACTGTGCCATATTTCAAAGGGCTATAGATGACATTAATCATATTCTATTGTCCTGCTCTCAAAGCCTTAATTAATTATGGGTCAAACCATGCTCTGATCTCACTACAGATCTGAATGTACTTTCATTCTTACATTTAATGTATTAGATCCAAGAATGACTAAGCACAGCAGTTTCATTCTTCAGACTGATTTTTACAAGGTACCGTGTGTGTGTGTGTGTATAAAAGAGAAGGAGAACATGTTGGAGTGCTGTGTCATGAAAGTTTTGTCAGCAGGTGACTGCGGTGACAACATTACTCACAAGTGGTCAAACCACATGTGAATCATGTTGGTCATCCCAATTAAGTGCCTGTCAGGTTTTTATACCACATCATGCTATCATGTATTCTGAATACATGACCTGCCTTAAAGTAAAACTATTTTTAGGATGTTTGAGTATGTTAAAAACCTATTGCCACAATTTTTCATATCACTCAACCTGTTCAGCCAGGCTCCCTTCAATGCTACATACAAAAATGTACAGGTCTCAATGGGAGATAAAATTACAAAAAATATTAGAAGCCTTTAAAAGTTAACTAAAGAAGCTTTTCCATGCATACCAGTGTCTCATTTTTAAGGTCCACTCTGTTGTGACCTAACAGCAAATTCTGTACCTCTTTGGTAAGAAGAGACTCTCCTGTTTGTAGCCCTAACGGGTCATGAGGTATTGCTCCCTAAAGCTGCCACTGATCCTGAACTAATATTGATGTCTAGCGTAATTTCAGAGGGGTCATTCCAGAGCTGAGGGAAAGAAGGAAACAGTTTAAATGGGAGATTGTTCTGTGTTTTGTTTTAAGTGCCAGGAGTTCTGAGTTCAAGCGGTGCTAAAAAACAACACTGTTTCAAGGTAAATGCCAATAAGATTGTCAGTCTAGCTGTGAGACTTCAACTGCTTTTGAATTTATTTTAAAAAGACCAATACAGATGTAACCCTTCTGCCAGGCCAAGTTAATAGCAGCAATGGCCGGGTTCAATACATAGGGATCCCCTCTCAACAACACAAGGCAAAACTGGCTCGAGCCCCAACCCAGTGACCTGGGAAAATCCTAACACCCCCCTGGGCGCCTCAAAGATGTAATACTTCCCCTCTTGCAAGCACAGATCGGTGTATCAGAAAATCTTTATTAACATTAGATAAATGACATCATCAAATTGGGAAAAACACCACAACTAGGGTCATAAACCAACCCCTGAGCAAACCCCCACCCCAGCCGATTGGGCTGCGTCCCCTCCTTTAGGTTCGTGAGTCCAGTAACCCAAACATCACCCAAAGTCCCCAAAAGTCCCACAGCCCAAAAGCCTCTGGAGTCCAGCAATCCAAAAATCACCCAATAGTCCCAAAAGTCCAACAGCCCAAGAGTCTCTGTTCCTGGTCAGTGCAGAGTTCAAGAGTTAATCTGCAGAGCCTTACCTCCCAGCCTGGGTGGAAATGGAGGGTAGGGCAAGGGGCACCTTACGTGGTCCAAGGCCCACTGCACCGCCTCTCCATGGGGTTCCGCTGCAGCCCTCACCGCAATCCGCTCTGCTCCGCTGGCTGTCCCACAAACTGCTCTGCCAGCTGATCTGCTAGCTGCTCTGCCAGCCAATACTCGAACTGTTCTGCTGCACCACCACTCCGCCAGCAGCACAAACGGCTCCGCTATTCAACAAATGGACTGCTCTGCTGCGCCAGCCACTCTGCTAGCAGCACAAACTACTCCACTAGCCATCCTGCTAGCCGACACATGGACTGCTCTGCTGTGCCAGCCACTCTGCACTATTTTCAGCCCCCCCCAACTTAAGACAGTGCTCAGTGATTTCTTTAGCTCTAAATAAATTTCAGCTCTTAAGTGATTTCAGCATATAGTAGGGGAGCCTTAGTACAGGTGCATCAGTGAGTCTAAAGTGATTTCAGCTCAGCAGCCTGAACCCAGGCTCCTAATAGAAGCAAAATTTAATTCTGAAACCCACAGTGGAGAGAGGTAGGGTGCAATAAGCCTGTGGGGCCCTCAGACAAAGCCTTCACCAACAAATATAGGTGCTTGTCCACTGTCTCTCTCAATCTCACTGTGTTCGGAAACGCCTGGCCCTTGCCCAGTGAGTGCTACCTAGATGATGGCGAGTCCCTCCATCATAACAAGGGCCAAGTACATGTCCATAGTCCTCCATTCACATAATCAGGGTAACATCGCTTTATCATTCCTGCCCCAATAACATAGAAACTGTGGCTCCCACATCAGCCGAAGTGGCCATGTGGGCTGCTGTGAGCTCAGGCTAGGCACGGTGGGTGTGCCTATACAAATTGATCAGCCCCGAAGTTATTTTCTACAACTCACTGCAATTCCCATAATTCACCACCAGATGTCAGAATAGATCTCATTCCTGACACTGCTTACACACATATGGAATGAAATAGCTGGATCCAAAATTATGTGTTTTAATTAAAGCAACAGAGCAAGCCAAACTGATGTAATGAGACATAAGTGGAGCTTGGTTAGAGAAGGTATATGAGGATCTAAAAAGTATGGAATTCCAGTCAATGTAGGTAGCTTGCACTCCTTTCTGTAGGAGAAAATTGCCTTTAGAGCATCTTAATGAGGTCTTAACTGAGTTGTTGAGCATATAATCAGTCTTGGATCACTTCCACTGAGGACTGTTATTGCTACTACAATAACCCACTCATTCGACATTACTTCCACATTCTCCTATTTTTCTAAGTACATGAAAAATCTAGTCTTGGTTTCAGGAGGCAGCATTGTATTATGTACAGCAGATGACTTTAAACCTGCTACTGTATTATTATAGTACCTACAATATCTCTATTAAGTTACCAACTTTAATTTCATGCTATTAAAATTAACTATAATTGTAGAACTGAAAATTGCTGATACAGTGGAATCTTATGTCAGATTCATCTGGGACGATCATTCCTGGCTACATTAGAAATTCATATTTAGGGATTTATGAATAAGGCGGTAAACACACTCCAGATGAGAACAAAATGAAGAACATTTCTTGGTCTTGTTATTTTTTCTGTGAAATTATTTCCTAGCTTTGCCCATCCTACACAAGAAGACAGGTTATTTGATTTCAATTTTCTTTCTGAGTCTACTGTTCTTTGCAGAACCACTTTAAACTCAAGCCAAGGTAAAAAGGCAGTTAGAAGAGATTTACACCGCAGACTCTACTGTTACTGCCTCCTTTGAATGGTCATATAATTACTTCAGTGGAGCTGGGACCAGTTGAATTTAAGACATCTTTTTTCACATACAAAGTTCAGTTATAATTCAAGAAACACTTATTTTGTATGAATTTTGTTTCATCATCTCATATATCAGACCACGTTATATTTATAATTGAAACTGTCAAAGTAGGTAGACTTATAATTGACATACCTTCCATTTTTATTGAGGCACTATCCTAGGATTAAATTGACAACCATCAAGAAGTTTCAGATTTTAGGATCACTAATCTAAGCTTCAACAGTCCAAATACCAGGGAACAGATATTTTCCTATACCAGAATAGTTTATTGCCATTGACTATGTAGCACTAGACAAGTCACTTAGCATCTGTCTCAATTTTCCCCATTCTATAAAGAGGATAGTAGTCTTTACTTATCTTCCTGACAGAGTGATATTAAGATTAGGGTGTGTATAGCCTTACGAATATAAAAGACACATTTTCAAATGGGCCTCCTACTATGGTATCTGCAATTTTGTGAGTACACAGCAATCAAAGGTGAGAATAAAATAATATAGACTCTATCACCATTGCAGGAAGACTCTGGAAGTCAGATGCCCATAGCCTATTTTTACGTGCAAGTTAGTTGCACTTGTACAATTTTAAGTCCAGGAAGAAATTGTGGGTGCAATTTTAGAAGCAGTTTTCCCCTTCAAGATTTTCTCCACAACATGCTTTAAGCATGTATCATCATTTTGTTTACTATCTATCCTGTACTCTGTTTCAGACAGTGCCCAATACTGGATGCTTCAGAGGAAGATATAAACCCCCTGTAATTCAATTAATTGTGCATAGGGAGAAATTTCTTTCCTGACTCTAGCTGAAAATCATTTTATACGCTGACTCCTTCATAACTGTATTTTAGTGTAACTGCAGAGGCTATTCTTATTTGTATGTGTTTAAATCTTTTTTAATCTTGCTGTACCAATAAGCCACATAAGTATATATGAAAACAGGGTCATGGTGAATACCCAGAGGATTTTTGGATACACAAGATTGAGAGCAATTGACGGAATTTGGCAATTCAAAATCTTCTTCTACTTCTTAATTTCTCTCCCCTTGCTTTCATTTATTTTAATGTTAACTGCATTACTGAATTCTGTGAAACATTTTGAGATATAGCTTTGTGCGTTATGAGTCTAAAATAATCTTATCTGAAACATACTCACCACACAAGGTAATGTTCCCCAATGACTGACTGTTAATTGAATGTTTTGAGAGATTTTTCAGTGTAACATTATTCCATATGAAGTAAATGTGATATTTTTTGTGGTGCCAGAGCACTCTAGCTTGAGTGCTGAAGATGGTTCATAAACTCTAATCACCAAACACTGTAATGTGAATCTTTGGTGTCTTATTACTTTCACAATGATGACTCCCATCCCTGAATCAATTAAATAAGAATTAATATTGTGCATATTTCATATAAAAATAACCTCACAAGCTCATATTTTGTAACTCATCTTTCCTTTATCTTCTCCCCACATGGGTGATGTCATCCCCCCTACTGTTTTGTCGTAGATTGTAAGATCTTTGAGATGGGGACCTACCATGTTATGTCTGTAAAGTGTCATGCACATCCATGTCTATGTTCAAATAAATACATATATTACATTAAATAATCCTCCTACACACCTTCCCGACTACAATTATATACAAGGCAATATTGAGCTATAGACTAGTCAAGGTAAGAATGCTAGATACCCTTCCCCTTTCTCCCCTTACTATTCTCTCCTCCTTCTCCCTGATGCAGAAGTTTTTCATCTGCTTTCCTCCTTTAACTTCTCCACGTGCTCCAGTGATCCCATTTTATTCCATATTCTGATCTCCCTTGGGCCCACCCTTATTCCCTACCTTACTCTTCTCCTTAACCTCTCATTCTCCTCTGCTATTCCCCTCACAATACAAACATGCTTTAGTCTCCCCCACCTTAAAAAACACCCATTCAATGTTTAGAGATGAAAGAGAGATGGGCTGTTTACAATTGCTTTCTGGAGCTCCAAATCAATCCTAGGCCTTCTCCAATCCAGCTTCCAGCCCTTGCATTGTCCTGAAACTTCTCTTGCCAAAGTCTCTATTGACCTCATTTTAGCTAAAACTCTGTATCAGTACTCCATCCTTATGCTCCTTGACCTGTCAGCCACCTTTGGCACTAACACCTGTGGCTCCTGTTCTTGAAATCCCGTCCTCCCTGGGCTTCTGTGTGTCTGTCCTGGTTCTCCTCCTACATCTCTAGTAGCTCTTTCAGCATATCCTTCAGAAGACCCTCCTCATCCCTCCTCCAACTCTCTATGGGGGTTCCCTTCTTTTCTCCATCTCTACCTAAAATCTGGATGAACTCATCTACAAAGACAAATTCAACTACCATCACTATGCAGATGGTTCATGGTTCTAGTTCTCTGCTCCAGATTGGTCTCCTCCTGTTCAAATTAAAATCTCAGTCTGTCTCTCTGACCTTTCCTTGTGGATATTTAGCTGCCAGCTCAAGCTCAACATGGCTAAAAGAGAGAGCCTAATCTTCTCCCCAAAGACCTCTCCATCCCCTTCTTTCTTGATCACAGTGGATGACATCACCATCCTTCCTGTCACTCAGGCCCATAATTTGTGCATCATCTTTGACTCAGACCTCAGTTCTCAATTCAGGCTATATCTAATTCTTGCCCATTTTCCCTGCATATCTCTAAGAGATGACCTTTCCTATCCATCCACATTGCTAAAACTCTTGTCCAGGTTCTCATCATCTTGCATCTTGATTAAGGTAACATCTCTCTCTCTCTCTCTCTGCCCGTGACAAATGCAACCATGCCCCACTCCTATCCGTTCAGGATAATTTTCCTGGCCTGCCACTTTGACCATGTCATCTCTCTTTTTGCACCCCTCTATTGGTTCCCCCTTCTCTATTGCATCTAACACAACATTCGCTTACATAGCCCTTCATAGTAAATCTCTGCCATCCATCTATCATCTTTCATTCACAACTGAGGTGTCAATGCTTGCCTTTGATTGGCCTATGCCAACCTCCATTGCCTACTTATTAAATCTTCAGTTAAACACCTTTCTGCTTTTTCCCTTGGTACCCCGCAAGCTTGGGAGGAGCTCCAATGAACATCTCTCAAACAACCTCATTATCCACTTTCAATTCCTCCTCGAAACTCTTTCCCATGATGTCCATGAAAAACTTGACCACAGTTAGGTTGCTGGTGCACAGAGACCACCATTGGTTAAGCTGCCCAATACTGTTTCATTGTTTACTTGTTCTTCCCCATCTTGTCTTGCCATTTTATAAGCTCTTTGGGAAAGGGAATGCCTTTTTGTTCTGTGTCTGGCCAGCACAATGGGGTCCTGTTCTATGACTAAGGTGCCTAGCAACCACAGTAAAACAAATAAATAATAATTAATAATAGATGGATAAAAGTGCAAAATGGTTCACTCTTAACTCTAAAATCTATTAATATTCCACCAAAATTAATAAGATGGAAAGGTCCTCAAGCCTTTTCTGCAGCCATTACTTGGCTGTGCAGGGGAGTGACATCTATTGACCTCCCCTCCTCAGCCTAGCTATGGTGGAAAGAGAACAGGGGACACTTGCCTGATATGGCCCTGTGACAGGGCGCACTAGCCCCACACTGGATGGGAAAGGGTTAACCCTACATTGTGGGCTGAGGAAACCATGGCTCCTTCACTCTACTGGGCATGCTGCAGGTGCACTGGTATAAAAGGGAGCAACTCAGCTCAGCTGTGGCTGACTGTCGGGGAGGAAGGATGTATGCTGCTGCCTCCAACCAAGGATCAGCCAAAGCCTGAGGCCATGGGAACTGGAGATGCTGCAACCCAGGTAGACTCAAAGGTATCTACAGACACCTTGCTGAGTCTGGAGTCACCGGGGACTGTAAAGACCAGAGACCTGGGAGATAAAGGAGATGCCCAGACTGCGACAGTGAGAATGATGCTAGGAAGCAGCCCAAGGGAATTTGACAGGGACCCAGCTAGTGAACTAGAATTTTGAGCCAGTGTGTTTTGATCAGACCCTCTACCCCAACCACTGACTCAGTGGCATGTGCCCCTGCCCTTGGCTGAGGTCTGGTGGAGAAGGAGGGCCTGAACCCCCTACTCAGGCTGCCACCCCCCTTTCTTCTGTGTGGCAGCTCCCGTCCTGACTGATTCTAGCTGCTTGGCCTTATTGTCATCTCACTGGGGTGAATTTACTGATTGTTGCCATTAGCCCTTACTGCGCTGGTGACAGAGACAAATTTACTGTCTGTAACCACTAGATCATACTGCCCTAAGAGGGGTGAACGTATGGACTGTGGCCTCTGAGCCTCACTGCCATGCTAAGAGGGGTGAATCTATTGGCTCTGGCCATCAAGCTGCATTGCCCTATCTCAGCCAGGGCAAATCTATTGACTCTGGGGATTGGGTTGCACTGCCCAGCTATTATGGGAGAATACACTTACTTTGGCCATTAGGCCTCCTTCCCCTGCTAAGAAGGGTGAGCATATTGACTTGGATTTAGGAGTGTGATGGGACGCACTCACCACACACTGGTTGTGGTTTTCCCCCACCCTGTCAGTCTCCCTGTGAACAAATGGGCAAAAGGACAGAGGGGGATGAACTATGTGAAGAACCTGAGCTTGGGTCCCACCAATCACCTCTTGCTGTCCTGGCAGTGAACTGGCCAGGCACATAGTGGGGAGTAGGCTACCCAGAAAAGCAGATGAATGCTCCAGAGCAAAGGCAAAGCAGGGAAGTCGGTTCTTTTCCAGGGCTGCTCCCGAAGTGCAGCCTCTAACTTATGTGCTGCCCCTAACCCTGATCCAAGGCAGACTGTACATTTCAAATTGAGCCCACAGTGAAGAAAGCCACAGTGGAAGGAGTAAGTAGTGTTGCCTTTCTCTACAGGCTACCATTGTAGAATGTGCACAGCTCCAGACACTACAATAACCATCACTATTCATACAGTGAAGGGTTGATAAGCAGTGCCCTGAAATGAGGCTTTATAGTTTCTGAGCCTCAACAGCGTAAACAGCTCTCAGTGACTTGCCAGTCTGGGTTGGTTGCTAAGCAGCGCTATGTGGACAGGCAGTTAATCAGCAGGCCATGACAATGCTTTCAAAATGACTTTTTTTTTTTTGAGTTGTCAAACTCTCTCCTTCATCCCTTAAATATTACTGCATATTTGCCAAGGAGAGAAACAGCGGCAGGAAATACACAGTTTAAATACTTAGAAGACTAGTGCCTTGTTATAGAATTATACCTCTGTTCTTTTAAAATTAGCAGCTGTGACTATCCGTCTCCAAGTATTGACATATGTGGGGAACGGGGGCTCCCTCCACCCCATTGCCTATCATCTACACTGTCCTCCCCACTGCCCAGTTTGCAGCATGAGGCATCCTCTCTAAGTCAAAAAAACAGACAAAAGGAGGTCCTTTCCCCTCTCTTTCCCATATGCGAGAGAAGAATCAGGAGAAAAACAAAGGCAAAAGTGGCCTGTCTTTCAGAGTCTTTCTGGAGTCAGCTCTATGAGCTTGGCCTATCAGGTTCTATTGCCCTTTAGTGGGTCTCTCACTAACCCCTCCTCCTGGGGCGTACTGCTTTGCAATTGGTCCATCCAGCGTCAGGAGTGATGATGCCTGTGATTGTCTCCTTCTCAGTTGCCCTGCTTCTGGTGTTAGCAGTCTCTGAGGTGGAAAAACTCTCCTCATGTACTATAAAATGGCATCCTCCTTGTGCATTTGGAGGCCAGACAGAATCGGCCTGTGGACACAGTGAGTCCTGGGATCTGCAATGCATTCATTGCATACACAGACAACACACCACTGGTCATTATAAAATTAAACCTATGGAAACAAGACTAAATGTCTCAGTCTTGGTTTATCCCAATTGCACAGTTTCAGGTGCTGCTTTGTTTCTCTCTGCCCAGTGTCAAAGGGTATCAAGGGGTCCAAATCCCTGCAAACTAATTCCATCCCCATAACTGTCCATAATGCAGCATAAAACATGGCTTAATAGCAGGTCTAGCCTGGGACCTTTGGAAATCAGAGTTTAAATCTCTGGTCAGGACAAATGGAAATTCTGTAGGTGAGAAAAGGCAAATAGATTTACATAAACTCTAAACATAATATCAGCTAAGATGAATCCTAAGGCACCCATACTGTTACTTTGAAATTGCTGTGAATATCTAAAGTTCTACCCATTACATCTTGGACATATCATACAAAGGAATGGGTCCCTCATGGCTTTTTCTTAGGCTTTAATAACCTTTATTTGATAGAAGTATTTTTGAACAGCCTTTCACCATCAAAAGCAAAGCTTTTAAAGTTTCAGATGTTGCCACAGGGACTCACATCTCCTTTAAATGCAGCAGGTACAGAAACACCAGAGAGTACAGAATTAAAAACCTCAGCAAATGCACTTCCTGGAGTCACAATAGTATAAAGTTTTACTTTTCAAGTATTGATTTTGTCTGTAATGAAGGCCACAGAGTCTGGGCTGTGACTGAAGTGAGCAGTGAATGACATGGATTGTAAGGATCTGATGAGGTATTAAGGTTATATTTTGAAACCCTTGCACACCCCGAGCCAAATTCTGACCTGGATGTACTATGCTAGATAGAGTTTCCAGCCCAGCTTGATTCAGTACCTAAAGTGTGGTAAATGAAATTCTGAAGACTAAACCATGGTTAGCAGCAGCCCGTAGTGAGTTTCTGTGTTTCTATGGGCTTTTCCATGCTATTGATCAGTGTAGTGTCTGTACACCTCACACAAATTAATGGACTCTTCCTTACAATATTCTTGTGAGATGGAAAAATATCTTAATTTTATTGACTGGAACAGAGAAGAGAAATTAAGTAAATCTCAAAGTTCACATACAAGAAGTCTAAGGCAGGAAAAAATCTCTCCCCAAAATTCCACTCTGTCAGGAAACCCAATCTACTCTCCCAACTGCAGAGTCCATGACCTGCCTGCTACCATCAGAAATGGCCATGGGAGCACTGGGAAGTGACTTTCAGGGAGGAGGAGGAGGAGGCGGCATCTCCCCAGACATCCTAGTGTGGGCAGCAGACTCTCCACAACGGACAATTAGGATGGGTCTTTAAGCAAGGGACCATGGTCTCATTGTGACTTAACTGCCTGACGTGGGAAGGAAATCTTAAGTGGCAGGTAGATGCCACAGCCTTCAAGGGCTCACCCTTAGCCCCTAACTGACAAGAGTCAGTTTGTCCCATACCCTGGCCCTAATCTCTCATTTTTTTGTGTATAGCTGCTTTGTAGAAGTTATTGCAGCCAAGATATGGATGAAAATGTTAAAAAATAATTTCTGTAAATATGTCTGAGTTGTGTTTGTTTCCCCACCCAATCAAAATTACAACTAAAAAATGAATTGCAAAATCAGAAGTGTTGGAGAATTTTGACCAGTTCAGTTTCTGCCTGGGGAGACAGAAAAGGACAGGATTTCTGTACACATGCCATCTGTAATTTTCAAAATGATTGTGTAGGTAAACTGAATACAATACACTCAAGGAGAGGGACAAAACTTTCCTAATTGTTAATAATGGTCCAATCCAGTTTAAACTACATTTGAAATCTTTTGCTCCAATTAATTTGTTGTTGATGTTGCATCAGAGGTCATATGATTTCAACGAACACTATGGAATAATAGCAAATGTCAACTACCATCTTTCTGTACCTAATGGCAATTAGAATCTCATTGCAACCAGTCTCAGTCACTGACAATGCTAGCCACTCAGTCACTGTGTTCACAGAACCCACGGCTGTTAAGCATGAATTATATTTTTTTGCCTATACATATTTTGGGAAGGGGACATGTTGCGATGTGATGACTCACTGGCACGGCGCCTCCTGCTGGTTGTCTAGGGATTAGCTCACCAGCCATTGGAGTGCCCTCTGTTGGTTAGTGTCTCACCATCCGCTGATCGCTGATCCCTGTGTCCCTCCCGGACCCTGGTGCCCTTTTACCTGGGGTGCTGCCTGCTGACAATACCCCCACACTCTCTTCGGGCCTGCCTTTCTCAGGGAACCCCCAACCCACTATTTCCACCTTGCCTCCATCCATGGCTATTGCCAGTCATCATCAAGTCCCTGCTCTCTGGGGCAGACTGCAGTGTAAGAGCCAGTCATCATAGGCCAGGAGGATTTGGACCTGCTGCCTTTCCCTGCAGCCCAGTACCCTTTCAGGCCTCCATATCATGCCGCAGCCTAGGAGGTCACCAGGTCTGAGCTTCCCAGCTCAGCCTGCCCTGTCCCCAGCACTGCTCTACCCTCAGTGCCCTCAGCTCCCTTCAGGCAGCTAAGTCCATCTCCCTCTATGGCTGGAGGGAGACTGCCCTACCTAGCTCCTCCCTGAGCCCTTATAACAGGGCCAGGTGTGGCCTGATTGGGGCATGGCCCAGCAGTGGTTGCTTCCCCCAATCAGCCTAACCCTTACTCTTAGCCCCAGCCCTCTCCAAGGGCTGGCTTTTAACCCTTTCAGGGCTGGAGTGGGTAACCACCCCGCTACAGGGCGGTAAGAGGGATATGAATTAGAGATGACTTGAGGATGATGGTTCTGTTTTGCAGCAACATTTGAGGTTCAAAATCGCTTTCATTTTCTGTTGGAACACAATCGAAACATTGACCATTTTTGTAAAAGCTAAATTGTCAGTAGCTTTTAGCTTGAAACCTGAACTTTTTGATTCAGGAAGCAAGAGTGTGTTCATGCATGCTTATCTGTCTAGGGCACTGGCTGAGATCTGGGTGACCAGGGTTCAAGTCCCTGGACTTTTGGAGTCAGAGTGATACAGGATGAAAATCTTTGCTATGACTCAGGCAGAATCCCAGGCTAATGTCCTCACCCTCAGGCTACAGAGTGTCTCCTGTCTCATCCCCAATTCCTGGTAAAAACTTCAATGAAACCAATATATCTCAGCAAAACAGAATATTTTGATATTTCATTTAATCTAGAGAATTCTGACTAGCTCTAGTATGGATATTATGCTGAAGATCAGAATCACAGGGCCTTTTAGGAAAGAAAAAATTTTTCCTCACCCCAAAGAGAAGAAAAAGGAAAGTGAATCCAAACCATCAACCATTAGAAAAATATCATTCGCTAGGAAAAGTATAGAGTTTCCACAACAGCCAAGCCTAGATTGCTTTAAACTGTTTGTCATAATTTTCAAGTAGTTATGTAATTTGATGGTAACTACTATGCTCATGGAAAGAATAAATGTGAAACAAAAGATCAATAAAATAAAAATTACAGCTTATTGCATCCCAATTCACTGTCAATGAGGCTTTCTGAAAACAGATTTAGGAAAATAACAGGCTCCCAATTCAATGGAAACCCATTATAAATGCCTCCCTTTCAAAAGATACAAAATCCGGAGAGTTCTATACTGCCCTCAAGCAGTGGCAGAAATCCCAATGACAGCTGCATATTCATAAATTGCTTCTGAGAGCTTAGCTGCCAAAAGCTGCCCAATAAACAGGAAGAGCTTCTCCTGACTCACTGGCTCTGAATCACTCACAATCACAATTGATGGAAATTAAGGGTTAGCATCTGACTTACATTTCAGTTCTGGCTGGAAGCTGTGTGTTGATTGGTGGCACACTAATTACAGTGGGAGCATATGCTGGAGTAGTAGCTCTGTCACCCTTGAACAGTTCTTCTGGCAAGAGTGCAGCGAGGGGGTTTTGCCCTCTGCCTCTTGTCTCGCATGTACCTTTTGCATCCAGGGAGGTGCTAGCAGGGAGCTGTACCGATACTCGATACTCCCCATTGTGATTCTGCCCAATCTTTGCATATGGGCTCTAGGGAAGCAAACCCCATGCACTTTGTGAAATCAAGTGTGCAAAGACAAGTGAATAGCTCCACTGACTTAAATCGAACCACTCCTGTGAGTCTGTCCTGCTCAAGATGAGTATGTCATGCAGATTCAGGATCAGTGACTCACTTTTCCAAACAGCTCTTCTACACAATACTTTGGTCAACATACTAAAGAGCTACTTCAAATTATATTCATTCCTGACCACTAAGAAAACCCAAACAGAAAAACCAAACCAAGGCAAAGCAAGAAAAACCAAAGCAAGGCTACTCTTTCCAAAATCTGATGCTGCGCAATTGCTAAGTCTATATAATACCTGTTGAAGGTGTGGGTTCTGCGGTAAAGTCAGGGGCGGGTAAACATTCCTTGGTGAATGTGATGTCATCAAGTGCTATGTCGCCCCTGTATCCTTTCCCAACTTGCCCTTCAAAGGTGATTTGAAAGTCCTCATCTGCATCCAGAAGCAACAGTTTTCTCTGCCAGAAGTTTCCTTGGTTTCCAGTTAGGTGGAGTAGGACTTTTTCTTGATTTGATGCTGTCACCTGATAGATGGTTAATGATCTGATGTTCACTCCATACATATGGTAGTAAAATAATATCTGCAACCAAGAGTAATGACATTAAATACCCAGTAGGGAACATTACATAAACTCTGTCATTATAAGTATCTCAAATTTTCACTACAGAAGCATCCTCAGATCTCAGAAGAGCATCAAAATTGCTAAATCATTCATTATCCAGGGTTTTAATTAAACACAAAGAAAAATATCAGTAATAATCTGTAGAACTATTCCTTCAGTAAACTAATGAAAGCTATTTTGGAAACCAACATTTCAGGGCTTATAGGGCTGCTGGTAGACGACAGCTGAGCAAATTTCACATTTAAAACTGTAAAAACTGATGACACAGCAGAGGCAGGGAGCAATGTATGAACAATGCCATTTAGCATATAGGGAGTATCTTGAATCAATAAAGTGTAACTCTTCTCAGGCTAATTATGGTATTGTTTAGGGACTCTGAAGTGCCTCACCTGCACAGAGCTCTTACCTACCCTGGTATTATTGCATCAGAGTGAGTCTCTCCAGTAGGGAAAATACAAGAACTCACAAGTGAAAAGAGACAAAAACAGAATATTGAACAGAATGACAGTGCTCAAGTAGGATAACAGTATATAAAGTACAAGGAAGAACCACAGTGAAGGGAAGATGTTGCAATTGCCTGTGAAGCATTTATTCTTATACTTTATTCTCTTTCGACCAGATTCTAGTTTATGACAGAACTTTACCTCTCAGTCCATGACTACTTAGTCTCCTTAACAACCTCTTGTGATGGATTTATCAGAGCCTTCTTAAAATAAATTACAACTATGAGTTCTATATTGTCAACTAATTTCCTGGTATTGAAGTAAAACTTGGTCTGTAATTTATGGCATCACCTTGGTACTTGACAAAACGTAGACTGAACTCTAACTATCCTTCAGTTCTCCGGTAAAGCAACTGATTTTAATGACAGATTACATGATATACCTGACATAAAGTTGTTTTCCTTTCTATTAGTGTCACTTTCCACTTTTTGAAGGATACTGTTTTGGCTTGAATATATCTTGCCTTTTAGCCACATTGTTTTTTCCTTGCCTTGTGCTTCCTTTTACGTTTAGCAATTTGCATATTTTTTATAGTTGAAATGGTGGGTGCATTTAGCTATTGACTTCACTGTGGCCAGGATTTCTACCTATGGCTCTAATGTGTGTACTTAAGTAGCTTCTGTACTGACTCCAAGGAATTTAGACTCATTCTAAGAAATAAGAAAATGTATCTACAGTGGTGCAGTCCTGGGCCTCAAAACAGGTCATTTTTGTGGAACATAAGATTTTGTATATCAGATGATTACACTAGTCAACTGAGATTGGAATCTGCATCTCATGGTGGCATCAACTGAAAATGGTATCCCCATTCCCACTCTATTATATATGTAGCTAAATATGCCATTCTGTGCATGAGAGAAAACCCTCTTGCTCCCTGCAGGCAATCAATGTACTCTGCGAAACACAAGATTTTATCATCCTTATTTCATTATACTCTTTATTCCATTCCATGTCTACTCTGCCTCTCAATCACAGATGCTCACCAGCTCTTCTGAGCATCAAAATACAGTTGGCCACAATTTACAAAGCCATCCAGCCATGTGTGCATGCCAGTATGATTCAAATCTGAGTTCTCTTGAAGAATTGGCATAAAAGGAAACTTCAAAACTGCAGAACTTCAAAAGTTCAAAAAAGTGCTTCAAAAGTGTCAAACCTGGCTTTGACTGCTCCAAAATAGGAAAAAGGTCTTCTGCCTAAAAACTAAAAGCAATTCCATATACCTGATAAACACATTTATCCATGAAAAAGCTAATTGTTGCCATCTGTGACCCTCCTCCATTCTTCTGGCACTTAATATATGGTATAAATCAATATTCATACAGTGGACCATTTATCATTAGTTATTCTATATTTCTTCAAAGCATATTTTATTGTTTACACATAGATGTGAAAAGGAGTGGGACAATGAGTCTGAGAGCATAAAGAAAAAGGATTTAGACAGAGAAATCTTCAAATATGGGGGAAGATTTTTTTAAAAAACTTTTTCAGAAGGCTGTTAGGAAACTGATTTGGAAAACAAAAGTTCATGGCCCAGAATTTCCAAGTTAAATGTTTAGTGGTTAGTTTATTTTTTTTCTCTGTTGGCAAACTGATTTACTCATGTTATATTTGTATAATAAAATCTGATCATTTTTGTTTAACATTTCCTGAATTTCTTATCTATAAAGGGTTTGGGATTTGACAAGATAGAGGAAGTAAAATAAAGTGATCTGGAAAATATCAAACCAACCAATACTGTTAAAAAGTAAATTCCCCACATCACTCTTATACTTTCTCTTCTTCTGTATGAACTATCTGGGCAAGGGGTAAACTTTGAGCTGAGGTTCAATTTGAAAATTCAGTAAATCTATCTAGAAACGTGTTTAGATTAGACTTCCTCAGTTCCAAAGAGCAGCTCTGCACCTGTACACTCAGAGATCAGAATCAGCTCAAATGAAAGGCTCTTTAAAAATCAAATTTAAATTTGTCAGTGTCAAGAAGATTTCTGATAGTTACCCTCCTGACAGGTCTAGTTTCAGTATGAAATCAAACTAAGATTAAAGTAACTGTATTGGTGTAAATCAGCAAAACAGAATAAATCTCTGCAAAATTCTAATATAAAAGATGGAACACCCTCTTTCATAGGTTAAATTGATAAGATTTGTGCAAGCCGGCTAGCATTGGTATTGTCTTTAAATCAAGGGACTGGAACTCAAGTTCCTGTATGAGGATGGATTAAGAATTCCAGCCAAATAATTAATAGTGGAGATACTCCAAGACGATGGGAGGAGTGGTTGTTCTGTGATCAGAACAGCAAAGAGCTGCTGAGCAGGTGTACAAGTAAATGGATATATAGAAAAGGCTGGCTGGTATGCTGGGTACATATGTAAATATGTACCCAGCATACTAGTAGAAAAGGCATTTATACTAGTATGCTGGGTACATATTTACATGTTAACAGTGATTTCCTCTATTTTATTTCCTGAATGTTCGCTTTTAAACTCGAGTCACTAGGTTCCTTCCCCTAACTTTCAGGGCAGTATAGAATTTAGGTTTCTCTTACCTCTGCTCACACTTCCTTTTATCTTTCACCTTGTCTTTGCTCCACCCAAAATGCTAAATTAACTTTACCACTTAATCTCCTGTCTTTTCACTTGGCCTTCTTCAATACCATCCTCTATAGCTGGAAACCCCTTCCCGGCTCTGCCTTCAAATTTCCATTCCTTCCTCCTTTGAATGTCTCATAAAATATTTCTTACAAAGACCTCAAATCCTTATTCCTCCAGTAGTTTTATGCATGCATGCTCATGTGTGCAAGTTTAGGTGCATGAAAGAAGGCAGGAGTTAAATACAGGAGGAGGAGGAGGAGAAGGAAGAAAGACAATGGTAAACAAAATTATTTCTGCTACTGAAAATACATAGAGTTGGCAATATTTCTGTTTGATTCAGGTGTAGGGCTTATTATTTAAATAGGTAAGTGGATGTGTTATGCATGCATTACTAATTAGGTTAGCAAGAATGCTTTAATAACCCTCTTAATAGACTGTTAATCAGTCATGTGACAACCCCATTTATCTGCACATTGTAAAACCTTATAAATTGTGGAAAACAGGAGTCAATGAGTGAAAAATACAATATATAAATAGAGCAATACTATAAAAACATTTCCCCGTAAAATTCCAGAAATCCCTTTCTAGTGTACTTTGACTGCAGGAGCCACAGGCATATCTGTTTTAAGCCACTGGGTTAAGACTATACAAAAAGCATCTTAGCAAAGGTGACAGAGGCTTCACTCAAACTAGACAGCCTTTCAGTCCATTTTTTCCAAATGTCCACCAGGCACTTTTCTGGACCAATGACAAAAATGTGCTGCAGCACTTTGATAAATAAAAGCTTACTCTTCCCTAGTTTCTGATAGATCAGTGAGAAGAATCTTATCATGTATTCTTCCATTTCCAGTTATGCACCCTTGTAGCCAGTTGTTAATGTATCTTTATTCAATTTCTCCATTAAAGCACAAAGCAGATATCTGCAGGTTTTTCAGTGCTTTTGTTACATAAGCTTTTTCTAAGCCATACACTGAATAGACAATATCTGATTCTACTACTGACTACTTCCAAGTCCATCGGAGTAAATAATTGATCAACAGATTCTTTAATCTTCTGCACTATGAGAAACAAAATGTTTGTTTGGTAATTGGCTTCAAGGTCAACATAGGATCAGGATCATATTTTTAGAACATGTCAGTTTTCTTTAAGAAACATGTTAGTGATAATCTATTATCTATCCCATCAGTGATTACTTCGTTGCATTCTACAAATCAAGCTCATATCTCCCAGTATTATGCCTTGACATACCTTGCAGTTTTTGCTCCTTCTGCTTAGCTTAGGACTGAAAATCCTGGCCTTGTGCTCTGGCAACTGAGGGAATGAGCTCTTTATGAAGATGTAATGACCAGATGGCTCTTGCAAAGTATGATCAGCAGCTGGTCCAGGGCCAGATTTCAGGATGCTGCCAGTTCTGAGATTCCAATCAAAGTCATCATTCTGATCCTGCTCCCAGGCACAAAGATCAAATTCAAAATCACAGTGCCCCATGGATATACCTGAGAAAATGATTGAAAATATACTGTGTAAAAATATAGGTATATCCAAAGAACCAAACAAGTGATTTATCTACTTCCTCACAAGAGAAAAAAACATGGGCTTGTTTTATAAATGAGTCTTTCTAACAGACAAGTGTTTGATTTACTAACAAAGACTGCTGATAATTAGATAATTTTAAAAGGATTTTTGATTACTAAACAGCCTTTGTCCTTTAATTCTAGCTTATTTTCTCTAAACATTTGCTCTCGGTAAGAATTAACACACACATTTTAATGGGCAATATGCAAACTGAGATGCTTAAAACTGATTATTTTATGCCTATACATAAAGCTGTCAAAGTCTGATTATATTTATATATATAAAATGCATGTTTTATATTTCCTGTACAGTTATTTCACAAGTTTCAAGTATTCAGATTTATTTTCTAAAATGCCAAATTGGTCAGCATTTTAAGTCAGCTATTCATATAAATTTACATTGGCAGAACAACAGTATTCTAAGAGTTTTATCTAGATTTTCTCCAAATTTGCTGATAATTACAAACCTGAACCCAAGCTCACTAAAGTTAATGGGTGTCTTTCTATTGACTTCAGTGGACTTTGGATCAAACCTCAAATAATTCTTGTTGTTGTTGCTGGAAAAAAAAGTATTTTGAAGCTAAATTCTTAAATCAGGATGGGTCATTTGGTTTGACAAAAGAACTCTCAAAAACCTTCTCTGAAAATACAAACAGAACCTGAGCCTTCTCAGAGGTCTGATAAAGTTCAACATCTAAAAGGTAGCTGTATTTAAGAGGCATCTGTTTAGAAGTCTCAGGTGAGAGGCCAAAAATTCTTCAAGTCTTAGAGATGCGCTTGCACCAAAACAACATAGACAAACATCCCCAAAATTTCTCTGCTGGAAATTTAACTATTAATGAAAATTAAAGCAAAATGTTTATTTTCCTGACAATTTTTGTTTTTGAATATAGTGTAGACTTGAATAATAACCAGTCTGCGCTAAAAGGATTAGCACATAGTTATTCAAAACATAACACCAACTTTGAGTTATGTGTAACTGGCCAACAAAATTCATAAGGCTACTGCAGCCCCAACTTCTGTCCCATGTTCATTTCATTATGAGTTTTAAGACTCCCATGCTTGCTAAATCCACCTCTCTTTAGTAAAGCACTTGTGCACATGCTTAAACTTCTTTCATATAGAAGCATGTTTTTTCTGAATCAGGACCTGAAACTGTATGGATATTTAATATACCAACTAAGGCTGGACATATGATATGTAAAATCTCCTCTAGCAAGTACCTCTGTGTTGAACTCTGAGCCAAGAGGTATAAAGGCAAACCCAACCTGTTGCTTATAGAGTAATGGAACAGGGCTGGTGAATTGGCTAGTTAATCAGTTGAACAACAGTTGAATAATTAAGAAATAAACTATTTCATATTAGGAATGTTAGGCATGTGATCCAAATGATACTGGCCACACATGACCTACATGAAACACCTGTATCAAAAGATGTAATTAAATAGAGCAAAAGCTAACCTATTTCTAAGCTAATGTCCCTTTCTAGTCTGACCTAAAGCTGAACTTTCAATTTTTTCCAATTTTATATCATAGTAAGGTCTATCCTAATTTACCCCAGAAAAGTGCTGTTTCCATTTGTTTTTATTCTGTAGGCTGCCTTGAGAATTTATGAAAAATTACAATTTCAATCTTCCAACTGGGGAAATGAAAACTTAATTCTGAAGTATATTGTTATCTGGGAAAATTAACGAGTGAGATACTTTGGAGAATTGCAGTTGGCAAACTGATGCTCTATGATGTTTGTTTTGCCAGCATTTCAATGTAAATTAAAGCTTCGGGGCCTTTATTATATTTATTTAATGAAGCAATTTTAAATGGGTCATTCTTCCAGTAAAAATGGGTAGAAAACTAAAAACTCAGATTACAGTTGAAGGTTTAACTGCTTAGTGATACTGCCATATTCCTTTTTACAAAACTATTTTACTTATGAGCATTAAGGTCTCTCCTTAGCAGACAAGATGTGCAGCTCTTCTCTTCCCAAAATGTCATCCTTACCTAGGAAACTTATAGCCAAGGTGCCACCTGCTTCCTGGGAATCTCCACCCACAATGTTTCATGTTGGGAGGGAGGTACTAGGCTCCAACCCCTGCTCTCCTCCCCAGCCCCTAACTAAGAATACGTCTTCACTACCTGCCGGATCGGCGGATAGCGATCGATTTCTCGCGTCTCATTAAGACACAAGAAATTGATCTCTAGGGGCGCCCCCATCGACTCTGTAACTCTAGCTCGCCACGAGGCACAAGCTGGAGTCGACAGGGGAGCATGCCATGACTGCTGCCGCTTTGATGGCAGGTAAGTCGGCTGAAGATACGCCAACTTCAGCTACGTTATTCACGTAGCTGAAGTTGCGTATCTTCAGTCAATCTCCCTCCCCGCAGTGAAGACCAGCCCTAATATGTGAAGAGGCTTCCCAGCAGTGCGGGTTTTATTCCTCTCCTGGGCATAGAGTGAGGTGTAATCTGGGCCCTAACAATTCGTTTACTAAACTGACATAAGTACTGTTTATTTAGGGTAAAATTCATTCCTACAAACCCAGCAGGACACCTGCTTTGGTAGGGAATTCACTGTGGGAGAGGGACAGAAATAGAGTGACCAGAGGTCTCAATTTTATAGTGACAGTCCTGATTTTTGGGTATTTTTTCTTATATAGGCTCCTATTACCTCCCACCCTGTCCTGATTTTTCATACTTGCTGCCTGGTCACCCTAGATAGAAATGGAATTCATTTCACCCAGCTCCAAAGGTGGCACTGATTCAGCCTCTGGGCTCAGAAAAACACTGCTCCCCTACTGGACCTCTTTCACAAGGATCTGCATGCAGTAAACATGTAACCCACTTTTAGCCTACTTCCAGTAGGCACTTCCACATCAGCTTATTCATAGCTGGTTTAGAGATCCTCTCTGGTGCACAGTTAGTCTACCATTGTACAGTAAAGATGCCTGCAGTTTCCTAACACTGTTGTAATAATGTGGCAATATATTCTGCCATGATGATACCATTCTGTGGTTACTATACTCCTGTGTAATTACACTAGCAAGGTGGTACTAATGATCAAATCTTGTAATATGTTAGAGTATAAGAACAATAGCTGTGACAAATATAATGAGCTCTAGAATGACCAGTGCGTATTTCGTTAGAGGTCTGGTAAAACTGCACCCTGATCTTTCACTCAGCAGCAATCTGCAGGGATAAATCCCAGAGATTTGGAAGAGCTGACTGTCCACAGAGTAACCTTGGTCTGCCCGCCAAGACCTGTAGTACCTGATCTGCTTTCCAGCATACGTATCCAAAGTTATAAAGTTAAAAATCCATCCTCTGTAAAGTGTCATAAACAAAAACTCCCTTTATGACAAGATGTATCTCTGTACACAAGTAAATCCTTTACCCACAAGACGGATTCACATACTGAAAAACACTCTAGCAACTGTATCTCAGAAGCACCATCTTTTAGAGCACTGTTACATTAACTGTCTTTGTGGGTAGTGCCTTGCAATATTGCTCTGATAATGTTTTGGGTCATCATGGAATTTCCAGAGATTATGGGCCAGATTTCCCCAGTCCAGAGCAGAAAGGTGTAAAAATCACAAATTTCTGAAGCAGCCTGGCTCTCTACATTCAGGGGAGGCAGTGGTACCTAGAGTTATGGCCAGGGATCAATAAAAGCCCATCATTGAAAGCTATTAAACAGATGTACTGAATCAGCACATCCTTCAGGCTTCCTGTCCCCACTCCCTTCCCTGGCCTGCACTACCAGTTTCTGGTTTTCTACATTTGAACCCTGCAGACTTTCCTCCTCTAAAGACTCCACAGAAACCAGCACAGACCTAAGATTTCTGGGGCAATTGTTTTTAAAAGGTCATTTGTGGCTTAGCAGTTGGTGAAGTGATTCTTCTCTGGTGGCTCCACAGAATGAACAGTTGTGACAAACAATCAAACCGAGTGTGTGTGTGGAGACATTTAATGGCTCTCTGTTATGAGGCAGCCTTACAGAATGAAAAAAATGGAAACAGTATTTTTCTGGGGTAAATTAGAATAGGCTTTACCATGATATAACATGGAAAAAAGCACAAAGTTGAAAGGTCAGCCTTCGGTCAGACCTGGATTATGACATGAAAAAAAAACCCTTTTTATTGTTCAGGAGAAGGACTGAACTATGCACTGTAATGGTAATGGGGGTCAACATCTTTTGTAACCATAAATATTTACAGAAAAAGCAATATCAAAGTGAAAAATCTGGACTGCTTTTCTTTTTTCTTAAGTTTATGTTTCATATTTATGAGAATTTTCTTCTGCCAAGCCACATCAACAGCCAATCCCAAACCACATCAACAGCCAATCCAAAGCCATCAGTCCCAAGTATTATTGACAGAATGACCACCTAAATCCAGTTTGCACAGAACAAGAACTGAACTGAGAGATGAGAAATCTTGTACTAATCTGATATTTCTGATGACTAGAAAGAATGAGTCAAAATGAGCTTTGTGATCTCAGCATATAGCCTAGTGGATACTTTTCTTCATCACAAAACCCCTAATCTACCATACTTGGCAGTCTCCACTGTGAATCAAAACTGGGATTGTACAGGAATCACATTAACATTCATGGAGAAAAGTTTGTGGGGAAGACTGTAGCATCTGCCTACCTTATATCCTTTATGTGTAGGCTCAAACCAAAGCTATAAAGGCCCCACTTTCACTATTATCAAATTCACTGCCAATTTTTTTCCCAAACAAAAATCCATTAGACTGTAAATTTGAGCAGTCAGCAATATTAGGGGCTGGTTTAATATTTGTCTCTCTAGAATGGAAATGGATTCAACCAAATGCATAACTTATTTTGTACTTTTCAATGAGTACACAGAATTAGAAATGTAGGTACATCTTTTTGGAAATTTGCCTTGAAAAAAAACAAACACAATTATTATCCAAGATAAGATAAAGATTCAGGACACAAGCCACAGCTTGTATGTGCCATTTCAAATGATTTTTCACCGTATTCACAAAGGTGAATGGTTTCTTCAATAAATGTTTTTAGACATTGTCTCATCCTGTTTGTGCAATACTGATTAACCTGTAGCTGGTAAGCTTATGTCTTTGATTTGGTAACCAAATTTTAAAATATAAGAAGTGACTATTAAAAGTTAGAGTCACAGAAATTTACAGAGAGAAGCAGCAAGCTGATGAAGTATTTATTACATGCTGCAGATTAGATTTGACTACACGGTCCTTCAGTTAGTTCAAAGGAAAATTAAACTATGATGCACACATCTGCTGTTCACGTTAGTGACCATGATTTTAATGAGGGAAGTGGCTGCAGTTTATGTATTTTTAAAAGCAGTTTTTTTAAAGATGATTTCATGAAAAATAACTGAAGTCTCCAGATTCTAGCTCCAGTCTCTAATAATTTCATCTGTTAACATTCAGTTCTGTGAAAAGAAGAGATTGTGAAAAGGAGGCAAGGAGCCACTGTTACCAGAGCATGTTACATTAGGATATGTTGCAGGGGTCAGCAACCTTTCAGAAGTGATGTGCCGAGTCTTCATTTACTCACTCTAATTTAAGGTTTCGCATGCCAGTAATACATTTTAATGTTTTTAGATGGTCTCTTTCTATAAGTCTATAATATCTAACTAAACTAGTGTTGTGTGTAAAGTAAATAAAGTTTCAAAATGTTTAAGAAGCTTCACTTAAAATTAAATTAAAATGCAGAGCCCCCTGGACTGGTGGCCAGGACCCAGGTAATGTGAGTGTCACTGAAAATCAGCTCATGTGCCACCTTTGGCACCCGTGCCATAGGTTGCCTACCCCTGTGTTACAGAAATAATGTCCTCAGGGAGCAGGGGGAACACACAGGAGACATTTCTGTCCATTGTTCTCTTGTTGGCAAATTATAGCTGGCTGTTCTCTAATTTTCACTTTGGAAAAGTATCAGAAAATGGAAGGAAACACTAGTACACTCTAGCACCAATTAAATGCAAGAAAAAAACTCTAAGAAAAAACAATACACCACACACATTGTTAAGGCAACATAAACGTTGCAAAGTACAATGACAAGGAAATGTAAGGCTAAGTTAAGTTGACCATTTTGCCAAGCCTGTGTGTTATGGTGATTCTGGGTCAAACTCAGATTCTTACTGAACATCTCATGGAATAAGGTGTACTAAACCGAAGGAATGGGATCATAAGCTGGCTCTACATATTTAACAGTTGCATGAAATTGGGCCATATGTCTAATGGACTCTGTTATAGTAACTTTAAGGCTGATTCTGGCCCTGCTCTCTCAATTTGGGCCATTCCAGCATTTAAATCCAGTGATTTTATTGGAATTTCTCCTTTTTTAGAGTAAATTAGAAATGTTCCATCCACATGTCTAGTATCTGTTTGTTTTGACAGACAACATGCTATCCACAAAAGCAAAATTTTCTATGGGAATATTTCAATTTTGCCAAAATGTTTCAACTTTTCTGTCAGGAAAATCAAGACAAAATATTTAGTTTCAGGTTGGGTCAACCAAAATCTAATCATTTAACTTTTTCAAACTGAATTGAAGTGTTTCATTTTGGATCAGCTCAGCATTAACCTGGGTGTGCCTCCACTGCCATGGTGCCTCATGGGAGCTGTAGCTCAGGAGCCAAATGCCCCAGTCTCCTCTATGGAATGGGTTCCCCAGCTAGATCACTTTTTCCCATGATGCACCACTGTTTCCCATCTGGCTGATCCACAATAGTGCATCATGGGAAATGCAATCTGACAGGGAACCCTGACCCATACAAAGAATGAGGACATGAGGCACTGAACTACAACCATTAGGAGTCACTACAGCAGTTCTATGTGTAATTAAGCTGTAACAAAATGCTCTGATTTGGTTCAACAAATTAAACTAAACATTTAAATTTGGAAATGTTGAAACATTTACTTTCAATTGAAAATACTGAAATGAAGCGACATTTGCAAACCAAAATATTGTTTGTTCTGAAACAAACGTTAGAATTTTCCATTCTATAAAAAATATTGATATTTTGACTTTTTATCCAAATTCAGAATGAAAACAAATGTGAAACTATTAGAATTTTCCACAAAATGGAAATTCAAATTCAAATCTGCTCTACTTCTGGTTTACAGTCATGTGAAATCAGGATCGGGCCCAGTATGTCTACACTGATATCACCATTCATGGAAACCAAGGAAAATGTTCATCAGTGCAGAAACCAGAAACAGTGGGTCAAATCCTGAGCTGATATAAAGCAGCACAGCTCAAATGATTTTAAATGGCATTAGACTGATTTCCTTTTACTGAGAATCTGACCTGGTGTTTATTGAGTGATCCCTTCTTCGTCATAAAATCTAATTTTAATGAGCTGTGTTCATAACATTTACACTGAAACAGCCATTTGTAGTTTACCAAACAATGCAGATTTGCCCGAATGAGAATTTACCAAGACTTTATTGACAAAAGAAGCTGCCAGCAACACTGAAATACAGTATGATGTGATCCAATCCTCCAGAGAAGTACACTTTTGAGATGAAGTGCTGTTTTCGAATTCTAGACTGAAGATACTGTTTGTTGATTTTTGCCACAAAACTAAAGTTGTCTGGTATTCATGAAAGAGCTAAGAGACTTGACAATTCCTGAAACATCAAAGTAACCAAGTTTCCTAAGATCCCAGATGTATTTTGCTTGACATATTTTTTGCTTTTATTTTTTCATGTTGAAAATAATGATTTAGTTCTGTTTGTTTTAAAAGGCAGAGCTGTTCTCTGAATTAATTTATGTTGGGAAAAATCCATGAGCAGCAAATTTTGTTTTGCAAGACATGATTTCAAATTAAATGGAGAAAAAAAACCCACCAACCCAAGGAATATAATTACATTATTAGTCTCACTTTTAATTGCTTCATTGATGAACTGCCAACAGCATTGCTGCACTGACAATTTGCAGCAGGCACAGTTACTTCTGATAATTAGAGTAAGGAACTACCATACTTACTGCAAATGTTAGGGTTCTCATCTGAATTATCAGCGCAGTCATTCACAAAATCACACAGATTATCCTTTGGGATGCAATACTTACTGGCACATGTGAATTCTTCAGAATTGCAGAGTCTGTCTGGGATCAGCAAAGGGGAACAATCTTCAAAGGAAATATCATCCACTGCCACATCTCCCACATAACTGACACCACGTTTTGCCCGGAAAATAATCTAACAAAGAGAAATGTAAGTGAAATATTGAGGGAAAATTATAAAAGCTTGAAACACAAAATGTGTGGCACACAAAACATGATTTATCTATGCTTCCTGCAAGTTGCCCAAGTCTTCTAAATGTTTAGTACTAAATATTGCTCTCAGCTCTTACTGATGTAAATAAACATGAATCAGTGCTGGTTTATGCCTCAAAGGTTGATACTGTAGCTATTGGAGGAGCCACAATCCTACAATAAGAAAGGACAAAAAAGAAAAGTACATTAAGTGTACAGTTAGAAAGCAAGGGGCTGATCCTGTTCCCTTTGAAATCAGTGTCAAAGTTCTCATTGTAGGGTGACCAGATGTCCTGATTTTATAGGGACAATACTGATTTTTGGGTCTTTTTCTTATATAGGCTCCTATTACCTCCCACTCCCTGTCCCGATTTTTCGCATTTGCTGTCTGGTCATCCTATCTCAGTGACTTCAGAATATAAACAAAAATTTCATAGAGGCATAGATTTCACTAGTATCCAGCTGAGATACTTGATCTGAGGACCCAGGAGAGGATTTTGTTCTTAATATTCAGAAGACCAACATGAAGTGAAGAGCTACAAAGTGTGTAGGGCACAAATGGAACTGATTAAGTCAATTCAAGATTACATTATAGCTTAATGGGGGGCATATGAAATAGAAGCACAAACCTGAAAATCAGAGCGAATTCCTAAGAACACTTCTGCTCTGTTCCACTGAGCACCTTGGGAGCCACTTTGAACCCACAGGACAGAAGTTACATCACTACTTTTACTGAGTACCTGGAAAAGAAATTGTGAATTCCAGGTCACATCAAATCTTTCTCAACTTATTAATATACATATAGTCATTAAAGTCAGAGTTTGCCCTTAAATTAACCCCATCCCATTCTTTAAAATCATCAGTGGAAAATAATCACGAGTGTGATCTACTAGTCTGTGAGCCTGATGCGACAGGTTCTGAGCAGGTCCTGTGCGCATGCTGACTTCAGTGCTTTTGGTTGCCATTGACTTGAATATGAGTGGTGAGGACTCAGCCCAAAAACAAGAGATGCTCAGCAACCAATAGGTTCAAGACCCATGAATGCAATAAAGAAAATAATCTTAATGGCAAGAGTGACAAAAAGTCTAAGAGTTCATATGTGTATTAGATTGTTCCATTGTAGTTCTAGGAATGTCCCAACTACACTGGAAACATCCCATTTATCCATAAATAAACTGGTCCTCTCAAGTCAAAGAACTTGATCTGTTTGGATAATAGTAGGTGCACAAAATATCCTCCTACTGTCTTGCCTCAGTGAATAGTCACTGAATAGGGGAGTCACTTCTCCACATGAGCCAGCATTCCTAAATGTGCTGCTTCTCTGACTTCTTGAGCATCTGAATTGAACTGAGCTGACAATATCAGGTAGATGGAGCGTGTCAAGCTGTCTCTGCAGTCTGTACTGACAAAACTACATCACATCCCCAGTTTCCAGAACTGCCTCTCCTGTCAAGGATTTATCATCTTCCCCTCACAGTGTAATCCTATTCTTGAGATCTAGGATGACCTAGACATTTTTCACTTTAATGAAAAACTGGCATTTTTGAAAATGTATGTAGTCTCAGATGTGTATGTGACGCTGTACAACAGGTAAGCTGTGCCAAATGAATAGCAGGGTCCTTGCCCTGAAGAGCTTTCAGTCTAGAGACACCAGAGGGAAGAGTTCAATACATTAAATACACAAGACAGACAGTGGTGCATGGTGCGATGCTTCACAGAACATATGAGGTTTCCGAAGTGTGTTGTTTTTTTAAACAAAGGATGGGTATATTATTTTTCAAGCAAAAGGAGCAACAAGAAAGGAAAGAGTCTACAGGTATCCTCCATCAATAATGACTTACAGAAATGGGTAAAAATAATGGAGAAAACAAATGTACATTATAATACATCAACATGTTTTCATTGATATCTAACATGAGAAAAATTGTGCAATTTTAGAAGATCATAGGCTGTTTCAATTTTTTTCTTACAATTGCATATGTAAATTTTCCAAGGTCAAACACTATCCCTTAAATGGGCAAGTCCAAGCTCATCACTAGAAATTCAAACTCTGCCATTTCTTGCTAGTTGCCATACCTTTGTAAAGACTGAATGCCATCATATCTTAGGACCTATTAAAATCTAAGCATATCTATTTTATTTTTTTAAAATGTGAGAAATTTCTAATCTTTGAAAAGACTCAAGTTCAGAGATGGAGAGAGCCCTGGGAAGGAAAAGTATGACAGAAGTACTTAATAAAGATATACCCAGGTTATACTAGTTCAGAGAGGATGCTAGAGCAACAAATTAATATCACATCAGCTCAGTGTCAGTTGTTATTCTTCTGTGGTTTTATTTATCTGAATTTTGACAGTGGTTTTAGTGACATGGTTTAAAATTCATATAATATAACCCATTCATGACTTTTCCCTTTTTCCAACCTTTCCACAAAAGAAAAATAGCTCAGTTGCAGGCAGAAGAGACTTAGAAGCCCCACAATTTTCCTTATAATTGCCTGAGGACTACAGAAGAGAAGACGTGAGGCCTTCCTCCTTAACAGAGGATTGGGTGGCAACCCAAGAACCAAAGAGAAGAAAACAGTTTGTTCTTACAGAGATTCCTTCACATAGTAACAGTGTGTGTGGGGAGCAGGGGAGTATGCAGGGGGAAGAAACAGGATTTTCCCACACCTCCTGCAAAAATGTCTGTGGACCTGCCTTGAACCTCTGTTGATCCCCTGGGATCCATGTGGTCCTTGCGGGATAACTAAGAAGCCAGGGCCCTGGATCTTATCTTGAACCCACTGATGTCAACTGGAGTGTTGCCATGGACTTTAATTGGCTTTGGACCAGATTTAATCTTCACAGTAGTCCTGTGTCTCCACAGCTGCAGTGCATGCTCTCTGCAGTCCACCTCTCTGCATCCTGGCAGAATGGCTCCATCAGAGTTGTCTTGCATTCATTCATTGCATAGATGTGAATTCCCCTGTGAAGGGGGTAAATACAGAAAAAAATAATCCTGCCCCAGGCTGAATTTCCTTTTCTATGGGATCAGTACAGAATGGCTTATGTTCTCTATGACATTTCACACAACCAGCCCCACACACACATCCTCACTCTCCCTGGTGCACCCAGCTCTCTCTTCCCTCCTCCCATGCTATGTGGATCTCTGGATGAATGGTGAGGCCTCACCAGGGCATGTGGCAAAGCAGGGTGGTACCACGGACATGTCTGAGCCCATTTTGTGCAGGAGGTGGGGATCCACGCACTGAGGTTCCACTCCTACAAGAAAGGCCTGAGATATCAATACTGGATCTAAATATGAATGTCCCCAAAATTTGAGAAGTGGTTGGATCTAGGACTCTGGTTCTGACTCATCTTGGCTCCACTAACTTAAGGGGTTAGGAATGTTAAGGCTTCCACCGCTCCCCTTGTATTCTTCCCTCAGTCTAGGAGAAAAGCAAGATGGAGAACTAGGTAACAAAGAATTATGTATGTATGGGTTTGGGTGAACGTTGGAAGTGGGAAGAGAGGTCATAAGGAAAAGGTGGGCTCTGGGCCCAGTTAATTCAAATGTACCTTTCATTGATTCAGACGTATCTCAGTAATCAAACCAAAACTTGCTAGCATGCATTAATAGTGGCTGTGGGTGTAATCCTGCAATATGTTGAATAATCTTGCCCCGTCTAATAAAGTATTTAATACATATATAACATTAAGAACATGAACACTACTACTGAGATCAATGTTCCTATTCATATGCTTAAAGTTATACACATGCTTATATATTTGCTAGGCCTGAAATATTCAGTACTTTCGAGGAGTGGTAGATATGCTGGAAGGTAGGGATAGGATACAGAGGGACCTAGACAAATTAGAGGATTGGGCCAAAAGAAATCTGATGAGGCTTAACAAGGACAAGTGCAGAGTTCTGCACTTAGGATGGAAGAATCCCATGCACTGCTAAAGGCTAGGGACTGAAGGACTAGGCAGCAGTTCTGCAGAAAAGAACCTAGGGGTTACAGTGGATGAGAAGCTGGATATATGTCAACAGTGTGCCCTTGTTGCCAAGAAGGTTAACGACATTTTGGGCTGTACAAGTAGGGGCATTTCCAGCAGATTGAGGGACGTGATTATTCCCCTCTGTTCAGCACTGGTGAGGCCTCATCTAGAGTACTGTGTCCAGTTTTTATCCACATCCTTCTTACACTACAAGAAGGATGTGGATAAATTGGAAAGAGTCCAGCAGAGGGCAACAAAAACTATTAGGGGGCTGGAGCACATGACTTATGAGGAGAGGCTGAGGGAACAGGGATTGTTTAGACTCAAGAAGAGAAGAATGAGGGAGGATTTGGTAGCTGCTTTCAATTACCTAAAAGGGGATTCCAAAGAGGATGGATCGAGACTGTTCTCAGTGGTACCAGATGACAGAAGGAGGAGTAATGGTCTCAAGTTGAAGAGGGGAGGTTTAGGGTGGATATTAGGAAAAACTTTTTCACTAGGAGGGTGTGAAGCACTGGAATGGGTTATGTAGGGAGGTGGTGGAATCTCATTCCTTAGAGGTTTTTAAGGCCACGCTTGACAAAGCCATGGTTGTGATGATTTAGTTGCGGATTGGCCCTGCTTTGAATAGGGGGCTGGACTAGATGACCTCCTGAGGTCCCTTCCATACCTCATATTCTATGATTCTATGATGAAGGCCTATTAGGGGGATATATGACCAGTTCTGAATCCTCAATCCACAGAGAATGCCTGATTTAAGCTTCCAGCTTGTTGTCTCCCTCATCTGTTTCTTTCTCCTCGTAAGTTACACCTACACCCAGCAGCTAATAATGATAAAGGAGAAAGCTGAGAAAGTTTGCCACCTTGCTTTGCAGATACGAAATGCAGTTTTTTGGCAATTAAATTATGCAACTATTTGTTATGTTTGTAACAGAGTGTTTCTAGTGGATAGATGTGCATATTGTAAGCGAGAGAGTACTTAATTCAGAGTTTGACCACACATTTTTAATCTGATACCAGACCTTGGAATATTAGTGAGGAAAGCTTTTCCAGTTTATTCCCCAACAAGGCACTGGCAAAGAGCTTTTGATTGATACTAAAACACTAAAATGAAAGTTCCATGATTAGTTAGTTCCAATATTTTTGAATCCCAGATTCATAATAGATTTTTCAGGCCAGAAGGGACCAATATGAGTCTGACCTACTTAAAAGACCTTGGAATTTCACTGGTGACTCTTGCATCCACCCCAATAACTTGTGGCTGAACTAAAGCAAACCTTTTAAAAAGGGAGCCAATTTTGGTTCAAAGACTGTGGGTGATGGAGAATTTACCACATCCCTTGTTTCTAGTGGAAAGTTATCTTCACTATTTAAAAAAAGTCTTATTTTCAGTTTGAACACTGTTGATGTCAACTTTCAGCCACCAAATCTAGTAATACCTTTATTTGCCAGAATAATGAGCCCCCTAATATCACGTATATACTCCCTCTGCAAGTCAGTATAGATAATCATCAACTCCCCTTTTAACTTTTCCTTTGATAAACTACATAGGGTGAGCTCTTTACTTCTCTCACTCTTAAGACTGTTTTCCAGATCATGACTCATTCTTGTGGCTCTTCCCTTAACTCTAAGTACTTTAAAAAGGATGCTGAAAAATTGGATAGAGTATTTGAGTAGTCAATGTAGCTTTGCCAGTTTACACCAGCTGAGGATCTGACCTTTGTGTATTTTATCTGAAATATTTTTACTATGGATTTTTGAAATGCTGCTGTTGTTCTATACTACACATTTATAACCCCATAACAATTATCTATACTTGCTGCAATAAAACCTGTCTAGAATTGTTTCCCTGTTTTATTCTCTTAGTTCAGATGAATTGGGTCAATATGCTGTTCAATGAGTTATGTATTAGTGTAAACTAAACCTAAGTGTGTTCCTTTTTACAGTGACATGAAGAATAGGGTAAGGGTAAAATATTTTGTAGTTAAATGCTAGTAAAATCTCAATACCGCCTGTTTCAATCAAATTAGGTAATACTACGTATGAAACCTCAAGGGGAAATCACACCAACGAGCCAATTTAAAAAAAACCAACAAAAGATAGCTTCATATTGTAACCCTTTGGTCTCATCCAACTATCTTGATATTCAGATATCCACTCCATGTATTTTAGTACCAAAAGAGATTATACTATACAAAGCTTTCCTTGTACAGGAGAGGCATCCATGCAGTAAAAAAAGTTACCACTTCAGGAGCTTACTCCAGCTAACACTTCCCTCAGTCACACTATATTGGGGGCAGTGAAGTGTGGATAATTGTTCATTATTATTTATTAGCAGTCTAGACTTGATGAAACTAAATGATAGAGCATGACTTTTCATACAGTAATTTCAGAAAACTCTAATGTCTTTTCAGTACCTGCAGAGAACCCACTGTTGCACCATTCATATGGTTCCAAAATACCAGTTTGCATTTGGGGCCAGTGATCGAAATGACTGGTGTGGCAAAGTCAGCGCTATGACCAAATTCTCCATTTGAGCTGTCTGCATACAGATACCAGCCTTCTTTAGCAACCCTGTTCAGAGAAGCAGATTTTATTAAAACAATACATCTGTCCATAGTAAAATTCTAGATTTGCAAATGGTAATACTGCTTTGCAATCATCTGAGGATCCACACGCTCTTTAATTAATATATCACTAAATCTTATAAAACCCCTGAGAAGACAGGTGTTATTCCCATTTCACAGGGAAGCTGAAGTGGAGATTTGCTTACTAAAGTTAGGATCCTAAATAACCTGATTTCCATGATTGATACACATGACTAAGCAATGAGCACTCAGCAGCTTCCATTGATTTCAGTGGAGGATGCTGAATGCTCATCAATTTTGAATCACTTATTTAGGAGACTAAAGAAGGGTTTAAGATCCAACTTTAGGATCCTTTTTAAAAAAATCTTTCACAAGATCCTACAGGTCTTAACTGTGCCTGGCTGGCAACAGATCATCAGTTGGCAAAAGCAAATGGGACAAAAGCCCAGTTTTGCCAAAAAGTGAGGCATGCCTCCCTAAGGGCACATGGAAGGTTGTTCGGGCTGGGGGGCAGAAGGTGTGCAGCAACACCCAGCATCCAGCCTCTGTCTGTCCGCCCCAGCACTGAGTAGTGGGACTCAGGTGAGAGGTTTCACCAGGCGGCTTGAACTAGCCCTGCATGGTGTCCCATTTTCACTTTGGAAAATATGGTCATCCTAGAAGTAAGGGAGTGTGTTTGAGGTTGGTGTCTTGAAGAGATGCTTCTGTAAAATAACAGCTGAGCCAGAAATAGAAGCCTGTTGTTCAGGCTCTCAGCTCTAACCCTTAGACACCAGTTCCTAAAGGATTTTGTCACTTGCACTGAGTTAGAATTAGGAATTTGGCGCACTGTTTTGTTGATGAGTTCCAGCAGCTCTAGGGGAATGAATAGATATTACAAATTCTAAACATTTTTCAATAATCCAGTTGAGATTCCTTGAAGCCTTGGACTTGAACTGTTTCTTTAAAAAACATTTTAAAATAACGAATACAAATTTATTCATTAGTGCTTTAGTCACAGACTTCCTCTCTCTTGTTCTGAGGGGAGAAAAATGATAGTTATACAATTGGAGTCACTTTGAGAGAAGATATGCAAGTTTACTTCTAGAAAACTGTACTACTACTTTATACAGCATCTTTGATTAGATGATATTCAAGTGTTATAACAAATATTAAGTAAGCCCCAGAATGCCTCTAAGGTAGGTGAGGGATATACAGATGATTGGCAGGTAAAATGATCCATCTCTGCAGTAGAACATCTGGGGCTGCTGAACATAAGAGATTAGAAACATAGAAGTTGCCTTATTAGATCACACCAGTGATCACTGTAGCCAACATCCTGCCTCCATTCATAGATTTTAAGGTGAGGTCCATTATGAGAATCTAGTCTGACCTCCTGCAATAGCACAAACCATAGAACTCACTTCGTAATTCATTTCACAGGCCCAAATCTTGCATTTGAGCTAGAGCATGTGTTTTAGAAACTCATCCAAATCCCAATTTTAAAAACGTCACATCCCACATGGTGTTCTAATGGCTCATTTTAGTTACTGTTAAAAGTTTCCTGAACAGGAAGGTCTAAAGTCCCAGTAATGGACAATTTTGTAATGAATTGCCCAGGACTTAAGTTTTTTTCTAACCCCTGCAATCAATGGCTAACCTATGTCTCGAGACATAAAAGTTACTACCCCACTACAGTTTCAGCCTGTTTAATGTAAGTGCAGAAGAGGAGGTGAAGGCAAATACCATATAACTGTAACGCTGCGGAGAACATTTTGGTAGGAAGACACCACCTTCAGCAGCACAATACCCTTATACACCAATTATAACAGTTCCATGGTTCAGAACCGATAGGGGACAAAAAGGATTACTATCCACTTGGCAGCAGCAATTCATTTCTGAAGTCACTAGTGGTTCCTTGAAGGTCTCCTATACAAGCGCTGATCTCGCCATACCTTGTTTAGTTGGTGTGGTTGTTGGGATTACGCTGAAACCTGTATGAGATGGTGTTGCTACAGTAGCATGTTTAAAAACCTCTAAATAAAGAGGCAAATAATTTCCATGATGTCTTCTTGAGGTAGGGGGGAAAAAAACAAAGGAGTAATAGGTCCCATAAAATGAAGGGTTTATTCAGGCAACGATATGTCATTTTGCAGATAACTTCATATGTTAATTGGGATACATGAGAGAAGTATGATACATAAGGGCAAAAACGAAGAACTATATAAAAACAAAGGCATGTAGGCACAGGTGAAATCAAATATTTGCATAAGAGAAGTAGTAATGGTCCAAGCTAACATGTCCACCATCACCCAGAAGACATTGCTATCTAGTCCCCAGTCTTTAAATGTTATTTTCTTATAACAGAAGGAAAGTACATGGCAGTTTATAGGTAGACTGTGATGAAGGAGCACAGCAGAAGTTAGAGAGAGCCTTTGAGCTCAGCAAGCCTTGCCCTGTTATACCTGCAGCCAATCTGGGAGTAAGCACACAGAGGAGCCTCCAGCACCTAAGGCAGGAAGGAGTCTCCAGCACCTAAGGTAACTGAGTGAGTGAACCCCAGAGACATTGTGGGGCTCACCATCACCAACTGATGGCTGCTCCATGTGAAGGAGCCTGGGACTGCATCAAGACGCTGCCCAAGACTCAAGAGGGAACCCTATGGGAAGCAGGTTGCCCAGAAAATTAGACTAGAAAGGCCATGCCCCAAACTGAACAGACTGGTAGGAAGTAGCCCAGGGCAGCGGATTCTGACTCCCTGCTGGAAGGGGCACCTTCACCCTTCCCACCCCATTCAGGGGCTGATGGACACAGGGCCCTGGTCTGCGACCTGGTGGAAAGGGAAGAACTGTGTCCCCTTATTCCTTTTGTAACAGGAGCCTTGGAGGCCAGGCAGCCTACTGGTTAGAGTTAGGCACCTCAACCAAGCAGGGACTGAAAGCCAGCAGCTCTAACCAATAGGCCACCGGATCCTCCAAGCCCTCCATTAAAAATGCCTTCTCCAATAAAACTTTGTATAAGCCTCCTATCAGTGAAGCTTTTCATGAAACAAAAGTAGAATACAGTATCTTAAAAAGTGAGGCCTGTTTAAATCACATTGCTCCATTGACTTCAAGGAGCTTGAAATCAATGGAGATTTACACTGGCTGATGGTCTAACTCTAGTAATTGCAAAGCTATTGTTCCAAGATGATGTAGATGTTTGCAGGGTAGCTATTTCAGCCATAAGAAATCAGACCAAAGTTTACCCAAGTTTTATGTGAATTAAGGTAAACCAGACCAAAAAGTTAAGAGCAAACCTGGCATTTTTAACAGCTTTTACCAATAAAGCTGCAGACAGGGAAAATTGCAACTATGCAAGTTTCAGAGTATTACTGATAGCCTCCTGCTTCAAGCAGGTTTAATTGCTGTTCCCACGACTAGTCTTATTGTGCAAGGCCATTACCTCAGTGGCATTCAATCATTCTGAAGTAATTTGGAATTCCTGGTTTTGCTTTGGGTTTTCCATCAAAATCTTTCCTGGAGGATCATAAAAGATGTATGAATAAGTTTAAATAGGCTTCTTCACAACAGGCATCTCTCTTCTGAACCATATCTGAAACTTAAGTAGAAGAAATTTGGCTGCTTATTGGAATGCACTGCTTCCATGCCCCAGAAATGGTGCTGTTATGTCTAAAATCACCCCCAATGATTTGAACGACACCTAAGAGACAGGAATTCACTGGTGCAGTTCTTGCAGAGTTGGGCTTTTACCAGAAATGCAGGTCACACAGAATGAAGCAGCAACTTTCCTCACAAAACTGAGAAGCTAGTGGTGGATACTATGCTTACCTTGAGAGAAGGATGGGTTTTTTTGTTTTTTGCTTTTGTTTTTTTTTTAGAGTGGTTGCTGTAGCAACTTCCATAAAGCATGTAGGAGCACATGTAGAAGGGCAGAAGAATTTGGAAGAGGCACCTGGAAATCAGTCTTTGTGCCCAGGGCTTGAATGCTAGCTGCATTTGCACAACCCTTATATAAAAAGTTCTCTCAATCACTTGTCAGTTTAGTTTTAGAAACATCACATATTTTCATGTTATTACCTAGAACACAATACATGAAACTACTGCCTTTAAAGTGAAATATTCCTTGAGCTACACAAGACAAAGCCCCCAATATTGGGATTGTCCCTATAAAATGGAAAATCTAGTCACTCTACTCCTTGAGCCTCATCCTACTAGGCTTTTCACTCAGACATTACCAACTCACTGTCTAAGGGATCTGCTATTGCACATTGGGTCAGCTGGCAATCTTACTTTTGGTGTGTCAGCTTCTCAGTTCTGCAATTTACCGATATCTCACTTAACTTGTTGCTTTTCATTTCTTTGTTTTTGGTTTTAGTCTCTGCATAGGACCACTCTCAAACACACACTTGTCAAACACTTCATGAAATCAGTGAGGCCAATCATGCAGCAGAGCACTATTTGACATTAATAAAGGTGGCAGAATAGAGTGTTCAATATAATGGTACATGAGTGCTACAATTCATTACAATGCACTCAATCTCTTTTGGTGGTTGGGGACCTAGTGGCCACTAGATCCCTGGCTTATTTGGAAAATTATCCATTGGAAAGCTTGACTCAATGTTGGCAGCTACAGCAGTCATCATTATATTGTTGACATTTACCCTTTGAGAGCCATTAATTTTATTGTGCTAGTGTAAGTGTTCCCTATACACAGGAATTCCTGTAACACTTCAGTAAACTAATTAATTTCAAATGACAAAATTGCCAACATTTTAATGGAGTTCACTGGATGCACAGACCTCAGCATGGGCAGCTGGACTCCACTTCTGAAGAATGAGTTAGTTGCAAACTGTGGCTTTGCAACACCTTTCTATATACAGAAGGTCAGCTAAATCTGGGAATGCCTAAAAAACTCTAGCAGGGTTCCTCCTCAGAACCCTGAGGTCAGCCCCATGCACCTTGAAGTGCTCATGAGCAGCGGGATTCCAGCATGTTTTGAAGGCTGGAGAGGGAGATGTTGGGGGAAGGGGGGAGGAAGTTTGTTTAAACTGTAAAAAGAAAGAGGAGTACTTGTCAAGAATCAGAGGGGTAGCCGTGTTAGTCTGGAATTGCAGAAGTGACAAAGAGTCCTGTGGCACCTTAAAGACTAACTAAAAATTTTTTTAGAGCATAAGCTTTCGTGGGCTAATACCCACTTCGTCGGATGCATGCAGTGGAGGTATCCAGGGGCAGCTATTAGCCCACGAAAGCTTATGCTCTAAAAAAATTTTTAGTTAGTCTTTAAGGTGCCACAGGACTCTTTGTCAGGAGTACTTGTGGCACCTTAGAAACTAACAAATTTATTTGGTGCCACAAGTACTCCTTGCTCTTTTTGCGGATACAGGTTAACCCGGCCACCACTCTGAAATCTGTTTAAATTGTTTTGCAGGCTCTTCCAAAATCCCTAACTTTAATCCTTTGCTTCACAATAATATTGTCTTGAGCTGCAGTGCTTGGAAGTGGCTCCAAAAATAGAGAAAGCCTTCCCAACTCCTGAGGGATATGTGGAATTATGTTTTGGTTCAGTATAGTGATAGTGTCTAGGCACAATGTTCAAATCAAAATCTGACCTCTGTCAGCCATTGGAAATGTTCACAGATAGAGTTTTAGTTCAGCCTGATCTCTATTTTGCAACTACCACAAATTCACAGAAAATGTCTAAAATAAATTGGTGCTCAGATGCGTCAGTGGCTTACAAACATACACATTAGTACTTCACCTTTGATGTCCTCAGTAATAAGCAGCTCTCACTTTGCAAGCTCATTGACCAAATGGCTAAGAGGGAGCTAAGTCCCACCTCTTTCTCCTCATTACAGGGATGTTTATGAGAGAAGATTCATGTTGTGTCATTTCTTTCACGTACTTTGTCACCAGAGTACATTATCAGTATTTTAATGCCTCATATATTAAACGAAAGATGGTTGTAAACTGTGTTACATTGACCTTTCCATCATTTTACAGTTTGATCCTCCACTGATCATCATTATTCTTTGTTTATAGTGCCAGTAGCCTGCTCTGAAGAGGCTGGTGAAAATTCTATTTAAATTTTTTTAAGTCTATGCTATATGTCTTTACAAGGTTTATAACCTTCCAAATATTATTCGGACCTTCTGCATTTCTGACAAAAACTGTTACAAAAATACAAAGTGTCAGGAAACTGCTACTGTGGCAATGCTTGTAGGGAGGTAGGAAGTGGAATACATCTTACTTACATTTTTTAGTGTGTAAACTTCAGAGCCAGTTTCTGGTACTGCCTAGTTCAGCCATATAGAGATGGTATTACATGCTACAAAAGCAGTAAAGACATGCACCCGTACTAACATTTCTTTGCCAACTTAAAAGGATAAGAGAGAGTATAGTGACTTCAGGAAAGGCAACTCAGTTTAAATAAATAGACACAGTTATACTTTAGACTTAGAAATAAATAAATATGGGCAAACAACCAGAAATGGATCCAGAACAGGGAAAACTTGTGCAGCTACCTAGCTGCTCTTTCAAGAAGAGTTCTACACACTGGATGGGAGACAGATTTTCCCTCTGACAAAATTTTTTAGAGATTAAAAAAAAAGTCCCCATTCCACACTGGGTCAAAACCAAGACCTTTCAAAATTTTCTGGAGAGATTAGCAGATTCATATAGATATGAAATGAGGCACAGCAAGGATTTGAAGCAGAGTCTCCTAATATCACAGGGGAATACTCTAACTATGTGGCCAGTGGCTATTCTAGTCCCTGCTGCTCTCAAAATTCCATGCTAGACCTGAAAAAGTTTTACTGAAACTGATGGATGAAACCAAATCTTTCTGTGGAAATCTAACTGGCATTTTTCCCCCTGAAAAAATGTTGGGAATTTTTCAACAAATAGATCTAATTTGGAAAAACTTTCTAACCAAGAACAAAGGGGCAGGACCTATAAAATAAATTTATGGCACAGGAGCGATACAACAAATTCATCATCCATATTCTGGCCAACATCTGCTCTGCATACAATCCATGCACAGTATTACTGCAAGAAAATCAAAAGCAAATATTGGGAGCGTAGTTTGTGGACAGTTGCCATGGTTGTGTGAGGAGGCATATGTCCCTGAAGCACACGCACTGTCCAACTCCTCATCTCTTTGGCTTATATTATGGAGGGATGGCTTGTTAGTGCTATTTAGGAGGCAAGAATCAGGGTTGGAGAACTTCCACCCTCTGTTTGTTCCTCTCAGGTGTCCTAGCTTGTATCTATGCACATTGGGTATCCATTACTTGGACCTAAAATAGCAATCTCCTGATCTTCCATGTACCCTGGTCTAGATTAACATAAAGAGAGAACAGATTCTTTAAGGCCTCATTGTGATAAGTGGGCCCACAAATTTAGCCAAATTGTGAGCTCAACCATAAAAAGTCAATTTCCATGAGATGCTACAATAATCTATAAGTGGCAAATATTCATGGGAAAAGATACAAATGTATGATATGATAATTTAATTAGTCTAAACAAAAAGACCAAGTTCATATGATTCAAGGGCTATGCTGAATTTAATATACGGAGTCCAAAGTTAATGAACCAAAATTGGTGTGTTGGAGATTAGATCTAATTGCTGAACAAACTAATGAGGGGTTGGGCTGTTCCACTCATCACTCCTTTTCTGGGTCCTTAAAAGATATTTTTATGAGGAAAGCACAAAAGAAGGACAGACAGAAAGGACAGACAGACAGGAGCTACTGGAGTGAGCTTCACCAGCATGGCAGCCACCTCCACCGTATCCTTGGACCCTGGGCCTTCATCATCCTCAGAGGTATCCTGACCAGAACGGGCCAGAGAGAGAAGGATAGGGGTGACATTTCCACCCTTATCAGTTCCCGCTGAATCTCTAACATTACCTGGGATGATAGTTATTATCATCTGTAGCGAAGCAAAGACTCACTGGTGTGGCACCTTCTGCTGGTCATCTTGGGAATTAGCTCTCCAGCATACAGGGTGCTTCCTTCTGGCCAGTGTCCTTTGCCCTGGGGTTCTGCCCCAGCAGTACCCCCACACTCCAGGTCTCCACTCCCAAGGGAACTCCCAACCCTCTAAATCCACCTTGCCTTGGTGGGTGCTGCCAATCATCTAGCCCCCATTTACTGGGGAAGTCTGCAATCTGTAATGGCCACTCTTCACTGGCAAGGGGTTACGACCTGCTGCCTTTGCCTCTCCCCAGGCTGCCCCTCTGGAGCCCCAATACCTTTTGTAGGCCTTCAACAAGGCCTGCAGCCTGGGGGTTTACCAGGCTGGAGCTCCCCAGCACAGCTCTGTTTCGGGTATCTTACTTTCAGGCAGCTACCCCTTCCCATTCCAGGGCTAGAGTGAGACTCCTCTGCCTTCTGGCCCTGTAGCTATTTTATAGGGCCAGCTGGGCCCTGATTGGGCTGGCCCCAGCTGTGGCTGCTTCTTCAATCAGCCTTACTTTTCCCATATGCAGCCTCTCCAAGGTTGCCTTTAACCTCTTCCCTAATAGAGTCACAGCCTTCCCTACCCAACAGTAATCCATAAATCCATACAGTTTTTTAACTCCAATGTGGCCCTCGGGCCAAAAAGTTTGCCCATCCCTACTTTATACAAAGCCCTGGACTTTGTTTAATGTTGAATGGTGACTGGGTCATGTTAACACCTTTAGTCCATAAATTCCATATAAATTAGTCCAACAGCTCCCAATCTATGCAGCCATTTGCACAAAGCCCTGCCAACTTCAAAAAGATTTTTATGTGGATGAAGGCAGAATTTAGTGGAGGAACAGGGCCTAAACATTCAGGATTAAAGCAAATCATATTCAGTAAAATGTATAATTTTCAATTATGTTAAAAGGGATTATCAACTCCAGATAATCTCATCCTTCTATTACCTGTCTGGATTGCTTTTCTATACTCCTGACTCATACTTATTTTTGCTCAAATTAACAGTAGCCACTGAGTTTGAGGAAGAGGATTTTCCACCTTCCCCAATCAAAAAACTCATTACTTTTCAATTATTAAAATATTTCCAGCAGCTGGTAACTCAAATCTACATTTTTTGATTAACCACTGAGAAGCACTGCTGAAAGATTATAATGCAGCAGGCTTTCCTCTGTTGATATCTTCAACTCTTTGTTTTCTATTTGAAAACTTCTCAGTTAATTAAAAAAGGAATTGAAAGTAAACTGTGATCAGGAATGTGGATCTTCACTTTGGAGGGTATGTGCTAAAATGTAATTTAAACAGCAGTAATTACCCATAAGAGTAAATAATCCCAACATGGTTTTGGAAAAATGTTCCTGCCCCATCACCTCCCTCAAATGTTTAACATTCATGCATAATTAACTTGAAAATTTAAAAAGCAATATCATTTTCAGGCTATCGCTAAGTAGAGGTAAATTTGCTGGAAGGTAGATATCTAAAAGGATGCAATAAAGCTATACCTATTAAAGGCATACAAAAGTATGACTTGGGGACCCAATCATCCTGCAGTTGTACTGACAGAAATTTTATAGTTACTGCTTCAGCAAGGTGATAAAACTGGCTCTTTTCACATTTTAATTTGAGATTTGGTTTGTTTACTTTGTATTTGGTTTAAGTTTAATAGTTCTTTTATTTCCCTTCTCTCCCATAAACAGATTTGAAAACTGGATTAGGTCCAGGGATAGTAGGCCACAGAGCTAGGGATAAAATTTTCAAATGTGAGTGTTTAAATGTTGACACCAAAATTCATATTTAGGTGCCTAAAGAAATGTTCAGTGAGTGTCAGAGTGAATTTAGACATCAGTGAGAGTGGATGTGCTCAGCGCCTATGAACAGCAGAGCTCTCACCCCTTCTAGAGTCCCAACTCAAAACTGAAGAAATGAAAACTCATTCATCCTTCCCAGGCTCAATCCTCAGCAGGTTCCTCAGAGTACCCCTCTGATACTAGGACTACCCAAAGTGTAAAGTTAAGTGCTTGCACAAATCTTTAGAAGATCAGGATTAATTAAAGGGCAGAGAATGTAGAATACTATGTAGACATGGTTGAAGATCAGACTGAAAATTTATCTAGAAAAGTTTAACAACTTTAGCGAGTAAATCAGAATAGGCCAAACAGAGGCATGATTGGACTAGATGGACCAATGATCTGATGCAGTACAGCAAATCCTATCACCAGTTAAACAGAATAAAATTTTGACATATTCCCTAGAGTTATTTGACAGCTGCTTGAGAGAGACATTAGAATCCTTGTGCTCCCCAGAACAAAACATACCCATGAACACACCTTGAAATTCTGTAAATTCTTAAATATTTCTATCTATGCAGATTATCGTGGTACTATTCATGGATCTTCAAACTCACTGGTCTGGTTATGTCCCTCACTGAAACATGTGCACAACCCCACCGACGTGAAAGGCACACATTCAACTAAGAGCAGAAATTGGCCCACTTGGTTCAAATGTATCTTAGCTTGGCACAAACAATTAAGCCAATCTCTGCTGCTAGCAAAACCTGAAAACTGCTCAGTTTAGTTGTAGCCAAATAAATATCCCTAATAGCTGATTCCTGGAGCTAAGATTAGTAGGTTACTAATGGATATAATCCCTTATTCTGCCTCCAGTTTTTTTTCTTTGCTTCAGTCTGTCAGTGTTATCATTCTTTAAAAAATATCTATTCAGAACCTCCCACTTTTATCAGAATCTGATTTAAACACTGAAGTGTACAAACCAAGACATAAAATAAATAGCAGCAGAGATTAAATATTCCATGTTTTGATCACAGCACAACATTTATTCCAATTGTTAGGTGGAATTTTTATTTGGAGCTTTTAGCTTCGCTGCCTCTGACTGACAAGGTGCTATGATTAATTCACAATTCTTCTGTGGCTCGTCTGAACACACCACATCTCATTAGCATTTCATCATGTCTGCTCAAATCCTCATGAAAGGGAAAAGGAAACAATAGGTAGACTCTCCCTCTCAGGTAATAAAGATGGAAGTAAAAATATCACCACAGCTTCTAATCATAGTGGGCATGATTTCTTGTAATTGCAATTCTACTGCAGTTTGCAGCCATATGATATTTCACTTTAATTCAGCAAATTATTTGGTAAATATGCTTTTTTATTTGGTGTCAGAAAATACGACACATCACTCTTGCTGCTTTTATTGACACCTCTACTGTTATCCAGAGTGAGCAGTAAGACATTTGGTCACTGTCATATTGTAATACTTGCTTATACAATCACAGGGATGTATTGGATCACTGCAAGTACAAACTCCAGCATTCACAGGCAGGACTGAACTTCTTGCTAACGCCTATATCAAATACAACAACATAACAGAACATGACACAACAACTTAACATCAATCTAAAAGTAAAGCACCATCGATTAATGGAGGTGCTGTCTATACTGATCATTAAAGCTTTCTCCCCTCTAGCTAAATAAAAATTGTAAACTGTAACTCCTAGGAATCCAGGCAGTCTGCCATCCACACAAGGTTTCCATGTTACTCTGCCTGCTTGAGTACCATAATCAGTAATGGAGTCATCATTCATAGTTGGATCTAGAAAACCAGTGAATGCAGGGTTCCTGTCCTTTAGGTCAGGCTGATCTGCTGCACACAGACAGACTGACTATTGAAGGCTGCAATCTGTTGAAGCCCTGAGGACCCGTTGGTAATTCCTCCACCAAAACCACTTTCCAGTTATGAGCCACAGGAAACAACTAGAGTAGTTCCCAGTTCTTTTCTGCATCCCTCTGGGATAGCTGTTGAGCATCCTTACTGTTTGTCCTCCCCTTTCTTTCAATAAATCTGTCCACCACTTCTCAGTACTCTATAAAGAGGCAAGCTCTTGATTTTTGTATCAGCAAGGGTAAGTTATTTAGTCTTTTAATTACTGTGTAATGTCTTCTCCAAAAAGAAGTATGTTTGAGATTTTTTTCCATGATGCTTTTTCCAGTTGAATAATCACACCTTCTCTCCTTCCTTTTTCCCATGTTCCTGGCTTGCTCACTTCAGGCACATCTATTTTTCCATCTTCTGCAATACTGTCCTCAGGTCTCTGATATAAGACTCCTCAATGCTTCTCACCTCTGTGGATGCATGGGCAATCCTTGCTGCTTGAACATCAAGTCATAGGGAAGAATGTGTCTGTGGGGTTCAAAAATAATCTAATAGAGAGAGCAATAGATAATTGAGTGTTGGTTGGTGTTATATGCACAGGTCACAAAGGGTGTCTTTGAATTCCAGTCTCATTAGTCTTCACTGACTAAGACTCTAAGCTTGGAACCAGTTATGCTGTTTACTCTCTCTACTCCTCCATGACTTGCAGACTTCCCCATAGAGGAATTCCACCTCTCATTGTTAGCGCTTTCTTTCTTGACAGGTAAGACAGGGAAATATCCAGTCCTTAAATCTGCAGCGATAACCAGTCCCCCCAACCCCGCCCCCAAAAAATCTCTGATACTCTTTGATACCCTTGGTGTCTTTACACGCTCCAGGTGGCCTGCTGCTTCATTATCATAAAGCAATCCAGTACTCTTCTCTGTAAGCTTGCTGGCAAGACAATCTTGTTACCTTCATTCACCCGCAAGTTCAACAGCTCAATAGATAATCATTCTTGAACTATGCTGAACCTCCCCATTCTGGATCTCCTTTGGTAGTTCTATTGGTGAACTGAACATAACTCAGATTGTTCTTGCCAGATATACTCACAAGACCAGATTGTGTCTATTCTCCCTACCCTTACTCCGTTCTCAGAATAGCATCCACAGCCACATTTGGCTTTCCAGATTTCTAGTGAACTGTGAATATATATAAACCTGTACGGCTCTTTCAAAAGACGAGCCTGGGAGATTAAATTCATAACTCTACTAAACGTTAAAAATCATGGACTGAACGGAGACACTGGATTTATAATCACCAACCCCCTAGCCCCCCTCTTTTTCTCCTATAATTACAAAGGTGTTAACGAGGTACAAGATCTGAAGAGAAAGCTTGTCTCTCTCACCAACTTCTTTCGGCGGTGTTTCAGCAGACATGCCTGCTTCATGGCTTTCTCCGGCGGCAGCGTTTCTGCGGCAGCTCCACCAGTTGAAAGTCGCATCTTTTTCTTTTGGTGGCATCTTTTTTTTTTTTCATGGTTGCTCCCTCTGCCAGTGAAACCTGGCTACGCCCCTGACACTGCATGTGACCTAGATTCAGACACTTTGTGAATCCATCTCCACAGGTGTTCTTCTGGATTCAGCCTTGTAAGGAGCCACTGCAGGGCACTGTGGTCTGTGTACACTGTGAATTCACACCTAGTGAACAGGGAAAATAGGCCTTGAGGGCCTCCACAAATGCCAGACACTCCATTCTCTAGCTGAATAATAGGTTTATCTCTCATTTAATTTGTGGACACCAGTCTGCGCCTACCAAGCTCATCAATTTGTTCAAGTGCAAATTGAACAGCCACCTTTGATGCTTCCCAAGTTACCAGGAATGGATGGGACAGATCCATGTATTTAAGCATAGCATAGTTTAAAAGTCCTTCCTTCAGTGACTCAAATGCTTTTTGGATTGCTCTGTCCAATCAAAGTTTCTCTTTGTTAGCTGGTATAATGGCACTGGCTGCTCTGAGAAGTTTTTTTTTTAACAAGTCTTCTGTGGAATCTACAGAGGCCTACAAATCACTGTAACTCCTCCAGGTTTGCAGGAACCTTTTAGTCCTTTATAACGTTCAGTTTCTGGGGTTCAGGTTCCAGCCCATCCTCATTTACTGTATGTCCTTGGAAGGTGATGCAATTCCTTGCAAAGTGATGGGTGTTTCCTGCAAATTTAAATCCTGAATCCTTAGAAAGCTTTAGAATCCTTTCTACTACTACTATATGTTCCTCCCATGTTTTGTGGAAACAAATGAAGTCATATAAGTACATGAGAATGTCTTCAGTTCCCAGAAAGTGAGTTAGATCATTCATTAACCTCTGAAATGTGCCTGGTATATTCCTAAGTCTGAAAGGCATTCTACAGAGATGAAACAATCCACGGAGTATCACTAAAGCAGTTTTGTCCTTGACCTCCAGGTGCCACTTTAATCTGAGGGTATCCAAACACCAAATCAAAATATTTTGCTCCTGACATTTTATCCTGGGTGACTGCCGTGTGGGGAAGTGGTAGCTATGTTTAACAATCTGTGAATTAAGTCTCCTGTAGGTAACACATATCCTCAAGTCTTCATTGGACTTTTTCACAGTTCCAAGTGGGGATGCCCAAGGTGACATATATTTCTCAATCAGGCCATCCTCCAGCATGCAATTTAGCTTCTCTTTCACTGCTACCTGATATACCTGGAGAATCTGAAATGGGGGCAGCTTCACAGGAACACTCCTTAGCTTAAGCACAATCCAATGTTATACCCAGTCATGTCTCCCAGACTCTTCATTATTTCTGGAAATCACACTAACATATAATCAGAGTAGTTGTTCTAGTCTCTTCCTTTCATTGCCTTGAATGGACACTTCTGTCAGGTCACTCCTAGGTTCTTTTAATGACTGGGCTGCTTCACAGCTCTTGATCTCTGCTCTTGTGAGAGACTTTGAGACATCAGCTGTCTTGGACACTATCCCCATAGTCTGATTTTTCATTAGCTGCACTTCCTGGTCAGTCGCATCAATTACCCTTACTCAGAACTCACCCTTTCATCCAACTCAAAACAGAATTTTGCTAAACAGCATTCCTAAGTGGATAGTGGTAGCTTCAAACACCACTACAGGCTCACTGCAGTATTCCATTATCCATAGGGGTATTATTGCATGATGGACTCGCTTGAGCACAACTTTATTACAGCTACCACAGGGAGCACTTCCTCTCTGTCATCTTTTAGGCATGGTAGAAGCACCTCTGAGGCTCTAAGGACTGCCCTCCAGGGTCTGTACTTTGTGCTACCCACATCTGAATATTATTCAGGAACAGGTTGGTTCTCCTAATAACCCCTTTTAATAACACAGTACTTTTTTTTATTCTCTTGGATGAAATCTACTCCCAGTACAACAGCACTAGAAATACTAGTCACGACTGCAAAAACCCATTGAGAATGCAGAAACCCCAAGTTCAGTGGGAACTAGATTTTGCCTGCTGTCTGCTGTGGCTCATGATTAATATTCACCTATTTAACTCTTGCAGTATAAATCTTCTCCCTCTGAAGCACTGGGTGTTCTCCATGGATGAGACTTATTTCAGATCCTGAGTCCAACACCATTGTGCTTTACCAGGTGCAGTAACAGATATCTGGGCAGCTCTTAACATGGTTATTCTACTAGTTGCTGATGTTGGCCCTATTGCATTAATTTAAATGAAACAGTTGACTGATGTTTCCAGCAAATTTTCATTCAAAAAATTATTGTGCTCTTCCTGGATGTCTGAAAAGGTTGAAGTCATGCTCTTGAATATGTTACTGGATGTTATGATCCATTGCTACAGTAGTCAAATCGCTTATGTATATATTACTACTAAAATCATTTGAAAAGAAGAAATATTGGGCCAAAATGTGTCTCCCTGCACCCTTTGCAGAACTGGTTGCTCTGGGGAACACAGTGACCAATAAGTGAGGTTTTTTTTCCCCCACATTTGTCATGTATTGACATTAGCTGAATGAAGCACAATAAGAGAACAGGTAGGATAAGCAATAGGACATGCAGGAAAAGGTAGAAATACACTGGCACCCCAGCTGAGTAGGGAAATGAGACATATCTTCACTACATTTTTCCTATCCTATCCCCCTAAATGTAACTGAATTCTGTAGACTTCTTGACTCTTGATTCTCCCCCCGATTTTTTAATGTGACTGCACTTGTGTGCAACTACATGACATTTTTTCACCTATCTTCAGCCCCTACTTCCCAATCACCACTTACTTTAGAACAGTTTGGATCATTTCCCTGATTGCTGCAAAAACTGCTTTGTACTGAAGAATATTCTGGCTATTTTTCATTTTTATTTATTACCTTTTGAATGCTAAACTAGGATAATGCCTGTCGGAAAGCAGACACAAAACAAGACAGATGTGCTAAACATATGGTTATCAAGGGAGCTGTGTACAAAACAATAATTATCATGCGAGCTCAGAATTTAGGTTTCATATTATTTTTGTTGTTTTTGTTTCATTGGTTTTGATGAGATATTTGGATATGAATTATCTAATTCAAAGTTATTGCAGCAGAAAGAAGAAACAGATTCCTAAGTATCTGCAATATTTGCAAAATATAAACTAAAGGTACCTGAATAGTCCTATTAATTCCAAAGACTTTGCAATATTACTAATCATTTTCTCTCAAGTGAAAATGAATTATGAGGTCTGCAGTTATCTAGTCAGCTACTTGCTTAGTCTATGCACTTGTTTAAGAATGTACACATTATTTATTATTATGAATATTTATTACAATAGCATCTAGAAGTCCCATTGAGATGATTTACATAAAACGGAACAACTTCAAAGAGAGATTGAGAGCCACCCACTACTTAAATAGTTGATAGCCTGTTGGTTAGGGTGCTCATCTGGCAGAGGAGAGATCTGAATTCAAGTCCTTGTCCTGTGCAGATTCAGACCTTGGTTTCCTATGTCCCAGGCAAGTGCCTAAAGGCTAAGGGTTATATGGGGAGAAGCATAAACACACATACATGCATACATAGATTGCTGGCCTGAAATTGACTTTTCCAATTGGATGACACATTCTGAACATTTTTGGAATCACACTGAATATTTTCCCTGATTTTTCCATTTGCTGGCTGAACCAAAAAATCAATTATTCATTCAGCTCCATTGTGGAATTTCCACCCTTTATAGCTATTCTGCTGGAATTTTGCACCATGCAGTTTAAATGGTGCCTCCTGTGATGGGGTGTACCGACCCCACATTGGGTTAACAGGGACAGATGAATCACTGTGGGCCCAAGAGGCTAGGCTCCCCTCACCTCTGCTGCATATGCTCCAGGTGGAAGACAGAGATAAATGGAGGAAGCCCAGCTCTGTTTGGGAGGCTGAGGAGGAGGAAGGACATATGTTGCAAGCTCCTGTAGAGACGCCTGAGACTCTCCAAGTAGTAGGCTACTCTGCGGACAACCAGATGACTGCAGAGATTGATGGAGACACCAAACTGCTGCCAGCCAGGGAGATGCCTGAAATGCACCTCTCGGTAGGAAGCGACCCAGAGAATATTGTGAAAGTTGGTGCTTAAACCCTTACTGAGGAATCCCCTGGCTTCACAGGACCCTGGGTTGGAACTTGGTGGAGCAGGGTGGGCCTGGGTTCCCCACCCCCCGCCCCCATTTACCGCTAAGTGTGGCTACTGTTTGTTTGCCTGCCCCAGCCATGAGGTTCAGGGGCCATAGATTATCTGCTTACTTTGCCACACCCAGGGGCTACAAACTGACTGTTTGATCAGTCCTGCCCAAAGGGTCTTAACGCCCTCACCCTCACCTCCAGTTAGTGCTTGCTTGCCCCAGCCAGGAAGCTTGGAGGCCCCAGACTGCTTGGTTGTTCTATAACCACCTAGGGGTTATAGACTGACTGTTTTTTCTGTTTTGCCTGGAAGATCAGAAACCCTAATTGTTACTGTCTGCCTCAGCTAGGAGTCTGGGGGATCAAGCAAATATTTGACCCCAGAAGGAGTCCAGACAACTGTGTGATGGAGTGTACCTACCCCACACTGAGACAATGGGGATGGCCCTGCTCAACAAACAGCACCCCTGTCCCCCCATCACACCTACTCTCTGAACCAGTAAGAGTTTCATCCATTCTGCATGGAATTTGATGTACTGTAGGAAAACAGGCAGTTACACAGTGTACATGTTAGAGCTGGAGAGAAAATGAGTTATTTCCCCCATGGAAAGTTTTGATGAAAATTAAAAAAGTTCAGTGAGAAATGGAAAATAGAAATATTTTGTTTTGGAAATGTCACTGATGCACCGCAAGGAAGCTGTAATTTGGGTGCTCTCATGATCTCATTCTCCTCTATAGGTCAGGTTCCCTAGTTAGACTACTTTTCCCACAATGCACCCTGGTCTTCCCTCTTGATAAAGGGACATAGTGCATCATGGGAAGATGAAGTCCGGCTGGGGAGCGCAGCACATAGAGGGGAACAGGGATATGTGGAAACTAAAATATACTCGCAGAAGGCAATGGTGCAGCATATGTGAACCATAATATTTCATAAATAAAACGAGGAAGACTTTGTAACACCTTAGAGACTAACCAGTTTATTTCAGCATAAGCTTTCGTGGGCTATAGCCCACTTCATCGGATGCATAGAATGGAACAGAAGTAAGATGCATTTATACACACAGGGCTTGTCTTCACTAGAGCCGGGAGACATCGATCTTATAGCGATCGATTTATCACGTCTCGTCAAGACGCGATAAATCGATCGCTAGCAGCGCCCCCGTCGACTCCGTAACTCTAGCTCGCCAAAAGGCGCAAGATGGAGTCGACGGGGGAGCGCGCCGCTGCCCGCCGCCGCCATGAGGACGGCAGGTAAGTTGGCTGTAGATACGCTGATTTCAGCTACGTTATTAACGTAGCTGAAATTGCGTATCTACAGTCGATCCCCCGCACTAGTGAAGACCAGCCCACAGAAAGCAAAAAAAAAAAAAAGGTTGTACATTAGCATACCAATTCTAAGAAGCTGTTTAATTTGGATGGGCCATTATCAGGAGAAGAAAAAAGCACCTTTTGAAATGGATATCTATGTCTGACAGGAGAGATAACAACTATTGAAGGTAAATTAACTAGGGAAATGCAATCATTTTACTTCTGTTCCATTCTATGCATCCGATGAAGTGGGCTATAGCACACGAAAGCTTATGCTGAAATAAACTGGTTAGTCTCTAAGGTGCTACAAAGTCTTCCTCGTCTTATTTACGGATACAGACTAATACGGCTGCTAATCTTAAACCTGTCATAATATTACAGTTCTTTTCTGAAATATTTCAGTTTTCAGCTGAAAACCAAAACTTTTCAGTTTTACAGCATTCAAGGTTGTTTATTTTTAAATGAACAAAATCAAAGTTTTCCAATGGAAGCAGACACATTTTGAAAAAAAATATATGAAAAATCTAATTTTCTGTTGAAAAACAGTTTCCATTAAAAATGTTAACTAGCTCTAGTACAAATATCTATCACTGTATATTAAAAGAGATCAAATATCACTGTATATTAAAACATGTACAGCGTGAAAATGCTGTAAGAGGATTCTATAAAACAGAAAATGTGATGCTAATATTATCTACTATACAACAATTATATCATAAAATGTTATATTCTTTAGTCAGTTCAAGTTTTTTACTCTTGATTTACTATATTCCTTTTCTCTTCAAGCAGGAAGACATATCGATGTTCTGCAGGAAGTCTAAATTGCTTCCAAAAAATGACAAAGTAAAACTGTAATTTTTAACTATGGTTAAATTATGGGGCTTTTTACAATAGAAACATAGTAATTTTACTGACACTAAAAACTCTAACATATTAAGCTGAAATGCAGTAATTTTCTTCTACTCATATTAACAATGCTGTCAGGCTGAACGCTCTATATAGTGTTACTGTGATACTAAGAAACAAACATAAATCTAGTTTTAAACTACCATCAAAATAGTAAATCTTATTGCAATTAGTAACGCTGGTGTCCTGTTCTGCATTCCTTGCCATATATAAATGGTTATTTCCTACTTTCACAGAGAGCTGCATGCATCTATTATTCCAGATAGAAAATCTTATTTTTTCTCTATTCAGATTACTGAACTTCTCTTATTTCATATAGAAACCTCATGTTTCTTGATTGGAGCTCAAGCTGCACATCACTGAAAGAAGCTTGTACTTAAAAGTATACCTGGCCTATTGGTATTTTCTTCATACAACATTCAATAGAAATATATATTTGTCTGTCTAGCATACTTGTGCGTCTGGTCACACACAGATTAGGTAGAGAGATAGATACAATGGAGGTATTTCAGCATAGCAAATATTATAATTCTAATATAAATTAAATGAATTCCAGTCTTTTTTAAAAGTACAATTTCATATTCTTTACTAAATGTAACCAAATCTCAGTGAAAAAGCAAATTATTTCTCATTATGCAAATGAAATGAATATTTTTATCAGGAGCTAGTAATTATCATAATGATTCTATCTGGAATCAGCAATTTGCCTTCAGTAACACCCTTTGAGAGAGTATAAGAAATACACACAGGAATGAAGCACTAGGATACATTTGCTTTCCCCTATGTTAGAGACACTATAAAGGGGTTTCTTCCAGGCTTCTATTCAAGATTGTTGGCATGTCCATATGGCAAATTCTGCCCCCAAAGCCATCATCCCAACCATATTCTTTAAGAGGATGAAGCAAAATCTGAGTAAATTGAATGCTTGGGGTTAGTAGACACTATGTAGAAAAAAGCCAATCAACTAGAATACAAGTATTAAAGCCAGACTGAGCTCTTTAAATCTGTCCCTCCCAGTCCATTTTTTTTAATGTGTACCATAGGTTTTGTGTTTTGTTGTTGCTGTCTGTTTAGAGGAAAAAGGCTGTCTCACTTTGTTTCTTTTCAACCCACATAATGCACATTAAGATCAAATTCTCAGAACTAAAGCCTTTAAAATTGAATCTCCAGGTTGTTAGGTTTTTTCCATGCACAAAGCTCTACAAGTTGGTGTACAAATTTAGAAGTTGAGGTAAAGCCCTTTTTTCATTTTTGAATCTTTGTTAACAAAAGTGATGTTTGCATATCTAGAGATGAGCACATAAGTCTTTGCTAACAACATTCATAGAATTTTATCACTATAAAATATAATATCCTGATTGCTCTTTTGTCAATGGATCAATGCTAAGTGAGTAGATTTATTTTTCAATATGATGAATTTCTGCATTACAGATGTGAGAGGTATTTACAAAATTTCTATTGAAAGTCTGTAGTAGTTTCAATTGTACTGCATAGTATACCATGAGCAAAATTAAGGGAGATGGTTCTGCATACATTGTCTCCACTACTGGATGAACAGTCATGAAAAAATTTTAACACCATGAAGCAAAGAAACAAATATTTGCTCCCTTTCACAATAATTTTCAGTGAATGCACTGGCATCATCAAGATAGATTTGTCCCTTCATTGTACATTTATAACTTGGCTCAACATCTCCATCAACAATGAAGAAAACTATTTTGTAAAAATTTCTACTGTGGATAAGGACTTCAGTAGTGCATACTAGGTCTACCAAGCAATTTAAAAAATTAATTGTGATTAATTGCATGATTAAAAAAATTAATCGCAATTAATCGTGCTATTAAACAATAGAATACCATTTATATAAATATTGTGGATGTTTTCTACATTTTCAGATATACTGATTTCAATTACAATACAAATACAAAGTGTGCAGTGCTCACTTTATATTTTTTATTATAAGTATTTGCACTGTAAAAATAAAAGAAATAGTATTTTTCAATTCACCTCATACAAATATTGTAATGAAATCTCTACCATGAAAGTTAAATGTAGAATTATGTACAAAAAAATTGTTTTATTTTTAATGCAATGTAAAACTTTAGAGCCTAGAAGTCCACTCAGTCCTACTTCAGTCAATCACTCAGACAAACAAACTTGGTTACAATTTGCAGGAGATAATTCTGCCCACCTCTTGTTTACAATGTCACCTAAAAGTGAGAACAGGCGTTTGCATGGCACTGTTGTAGACAGAATCACAAGATATTTACATGCCAGATGCGCTAAAGATTCATATGTCCCTTCATCTTCAAGCACCATTCCAGAGGACATGCGTCCATGCTGATGACGGGTTCTGCTAAATAACGATCCAAAGCAGTGCAGACCGACGCATGTTCATTTTCATCATCTGAGTCAGATGCCACCAGCAGATATTTGATTTTCTTTTTTGGTGGTTTGGGTTCTTGTAGTTTCGGCATCAGAGTGTTGCTCTTTTAAGAATTCTGAAAGCATGCTTCACACCTCGTCCCTCTCAGATTTCGGAAGGCACTTCAGATTCTTAAACCTTGGGTTGAGTGCTATAGCTATCTTTAGAAATTTCACATTGATATCTTCTCTGCATTTTGTCAAATTTGCAGTAAAAGTGTTCTTAAAATGAACAACATGTGCTGGATCATCATCCGAGACAGCTATAATATGAAATATATGGCAGAATGCACGTAAAACAGAGCAGGAGACATTCAATTCTCCCCTCAAGGAGGTCAGTCACAAATGTAATTAATGCATTATTTTTGTAAGAAGCGTCATCAGCATGGAAGCATGTCCTCTGAAACAATGGCCGAAGCATGAAGAGGCATATGAATTCTTAGCACATCTGGCATGTAAATGTCTTGTGATGCCAGCTACCACAGTGCCATGTGAATGTCTGTTCTCACTTTCAGGTGACATTGTAATTAAGAAATGAGCAGCATTATGTACCATAAATATAAACAAACTTGTTTCTCTTACTGACTGGTTGAACAAGAAGTAGGACTGAGTGGACTCACAGGCTATGAAGTTTTACATTATTTTGTTTTTGAGTGCAGTTCTGTAACAAAAAAAATACATTTGTAAGTGTCACTTTCAGGATAAAGAGATTGCACTACAGTACTTGTATGAGGTGAACTGAAAAATACTATTTATTTTATCATTTTTACAATGCAAATATTTGTAATCAAAATATAAAGTGAGAACTGTATACTATGTATTCTGTATTGTAATTGAAATAGATCTATTTGAAAATGTAGAAAAATATCAAAAATATTTAATACATTTCAATATCTATTCTATTGTTTAACAGTTTGATTAATCACAATTAATTTTTGAGTTAATAACATGAGTTAACTGTGATTATATTGATAGCCCTAGCGTATACCCTTAAATTATTCACAATCTCAAAGCAGCGAGTCACTGCTTCCATGGGCAGCATGTGAACCCCCGCTTCAGGGAGGCTTCGTTGCGTTCCAGCCCAACCCCACCCCACCCCTTCCTGCCCCTATTCACCCCTTCTTCCTCCCTGCCCGCCAGAGCCCCAAGGCCCCACTCTACCCAACTACCAGAAGAGCCCTGACCAAACTGCCCCAAACACTGGCCCACACACCCAAGCCATCCCAATCCTTGGGCCATTGGCTGGACTGCCCTAAATGCACCAATTGGCTTGAGCACTGGCCCGCCTGCCCCAGCCACCTCGAGTCCTGGGCCACCAGCTGATGTGACCCCCAGCTGGCCCAAGCACTGGCCTGACTTCTTGGCCACCAACCTGCCCACGCACTGACCCAACCTGAGCTGCCCCAGGTCTCTGGCCAGCCTGAGCGGCCGGTCAACCAAGCTCCAAGCTCCAGGCCACTGACCTGAGCTGAGCTCCCACTGGCTTTGGGGAAAAGGATGAGTGAGGGCAGGGCCTTGGGGTGGAGCGTGAGCAGGGCCGCAGCCTGGGTTAGGGATGGCTTAGCCTCCCCGGGCCTATTACAGACACTACCCATGTCTGCTTCCATATGTATTCTCAGAGGTAACACATCGGCTAGTGATTAGGAGGGATCCTGGCTCTTGAATCTGGGCCATGAGCCCTGAAGCAGGACAGAGACTGTGGCCACCACATAGCCACTCACCCAAAGATGTGGAAAAGTGGTCTAGTGAAGCTCTAGATCACAAAGGGCCCACAAAGCTTCTGTTCGGAGGAGATGTCCGCCGAGTGGCAGTGACACGTTACTTAAACCAGGGAGAGGCACTGGAAGCTGTGCCTGGCTGGCTAGCAGCTGTTATGGACCCTGCCTACTAACCTGATTCCTGAGCCCTGCCCCCCTTATCGCAGAACCCTTTCTGTTGCCAGTTCCTGCTTTCCTGCCTCATTCCAGGTTTCTTCTCCTATCCTAACCTGATGCTGACTCCAGCTCTGACCTTTGGCTTGGCACCTGACTGTGACCCTGGCTCTGGTTTCAGGCACCTGATTCTAAGCATTAGGCATAATTGCTCACACCCTGGTCCCTACAGGAATACTGATTGGCTGCCTCTTCTCTGAGCTATTACTGCTGGAGAGGACAACTCAGCATTGTGCAGGACGTGGTGGGGCAGCAATTCTCCTCCCTGCTAGTGGTGCACAAGACATTTATATGTTAGGAGAGAGTTCAATTTTCACATGCACTGAGCCAAATTCTGCTCTTAGAGCAGTACAGGTCTAGAATAACTTAATACTGACACTAATGAGCAAATGCAGCAGAATTCACAAGTGCCATAGCCAACTAACTATATACAGTCCCAAGAGGTAAGTGTGTAGGTGAGAACATCTTACTCACATTGTGTGATCGGTTGATGGCCTGTGGTTTTCTTCCCCAGGGTGCACGGTTGCTCCATTTCCAAGGCCCCATTGGAATGCACTAGTAGAATGGACTGAAACCATTGCTGCTGCCACTTCTGTTGCTGGTTGATACCATTCACACAGGTTTTCACCTTCAAAATCACAAACTTCCACGGCTTTACAAGACAAAATTAGAATACTTAGTATATGTCCACAAACTGGGAATGATCAGACAGTTGATGTTAGGGTCTAGTGAACAATATGGGTATAAAAGAATTGCAGTTTAGTTTCTTTAATGAGTATTTATACAGTATCAACAAGCATGGCTTTTCCCTATTGCTTCAATACCAATTGTACTCACTATATTATTGGCTACGGAACAAATTCTAACCTGGGGAGAAAAAGAAATTATTTGAACTTTTATTCACCTTGGTGTCTAACATCAGATCACATTATATATGAAAAGAACCTGTTTCTTCTGGTGATGTCATATGCCAAAATATCAGTGTAAAAGCCATTAGCTATTAGTGTGATAGCAACTTTATGAAGGGAACTCAAAAAGCAAATTAGTTTTATTTTAACAATCCAAATCATATCTGAATGTCTTACAATAATGCTGCCATTTGGCATGGGGACCAAAATACTGAATTACTATTTTATTTTGTGTAGCATTTCAGCCTCCTGTGCCTTAGCTGATCCCTTCCTGAAGATAGGACAACTGAATATTCTAGTTGCCCTGTCCCACTCAGTGTGCCCCCTGCCCCTCCAAAATCTAATAGTTAAGGCTCTGTGATTGTCATGGAAGTCACGGATTACATGACTTTCTCTGACTTCTGCAGTGGCCAGTGTGCCGTGCCTGGAGGCCACCTGAGCAGCTCAGGCAGCCACCGGGCCAGCTGCACTGGCTGCTGCTGGGGCAGTCTCACTTTCCAACACCCAGCAGCAGGAGTTTGGGTATAGGAGGGCTCAGGGCTGAGGGTTGGGGTACGGGGCAGTGCTTACTTAGGGTGGGTTCCCCAGAAGGGCTACAGGAACTCTCCTCCCTCAGCTTCTAGTTCCATGTGCTGCCTGTGCCACTATGCACCACCCCCACAGCTTCCATTTCCTGCAGTTCCCAGCCAATGGCAGCTGCAGAACCGGAGCTTGGGGCAGTACATGGAGCTCAGGAGCTGGCTAGGGAGCCTGCCCCAAAACCGCTAACCTTCCCCACAGCATCCGCGGGGCCCCCCAGGCTGCTGCCCTGAGCCCCAAGTTTATTCAGGGATACATAATAATAGTCATGGACAAGTCACGGGCCGTAAATTTTTGTTTACTGCCTGTGACTTTTACTAAAAATAACCGTGGCTAAAATGTAGCTTCATTAATGGGTCATTTCCACTACTTAGGAAACTGATCAGCTGCAGTGTAACTCCCAAAATACTTGACAGAAACTCCTAATTTGCCTTTGTGGCCCAGGATGAGTCCATGTCAGATTGCAGGACTTTCAAACAGATTAGCAAGGTTTAGGAAAGGGGACCTCTGTGAGGAGTCTACAGGGGAATGTGAAAGTTATATTGCTAACCCATGCAGCTTGTAAAGGTTGGTGCTGCTTAGGGCTGGTGTACACTTACTGCGCTGGCACCGTAGCGCTTATTGAAGATGCTACCTATGCCAGTGGGAGAGCTTTTCTCCTCAGTGTAGGTACTCCACATCCCTGAGAGGCAGTGGTTATGTCAATGGGAGAAGCCCTCCCACCGACTTAGCACTGTCTATACCGAGGGCTAGGTCGCTATAACTACTTTGGTCAGGGGCATGAGCGACATAGTTATTCTGCCATAAATTGGTAGCATAGACGAAGCCTTAAATGATCTCTGCATTAGTAAGTTATGTGTGAGGAGAACATGTTGTCCTGGGGTAAGCTCTTTGGGGGAGTAGAGGTTGGGGAATGAAGTAGTGGTGGGGGGCGGGCAGTTAACAGAGCGGCTTTATTAGTTTAAAAAGTTACAGTAAAGCTAACCACAGCCAATGTCTCTGCCTAATTATCCATAAGATTAATGATGTTTTCTGACAGTGATAAATGGCACAGTCTAAAGTGCCACATATTTTTTACAGTTTTATCTATTTTATAAATATTATGTTTTAAAGTGCAATTGATAATGGATAACACTTTCCTGTGCACAGACTTCTGCCTGCAAGATGTACTTCAGGCCTATTCAGATCTTGCCATTCAAGCGATGAATTGCAGTCATTTCTATGGTGACTGCAGACTTCAGATTGCATGCAGTAGACTAAGCAGTATTTTCCACAGCATTTATCCCCCTGATGAGATGAAGGGGGACTTGGAAGAGAGACTTAAAGTTAATCTGTGAGAAAAAACTTGTTCTACTGAGTGAGTTCTGCTTTCTGCTAAAGTTTCACTTCAGTGTTTCTCCTCAGTAACTAGAACTGGATGAATACTGCATGAAAATGTCTATCAATATTTGAATTTGTAAATCACTTCCACTCTTTCTATTTGGGTCCACTTACCATGGACACTCAGCTGCTAACTTTTACTGGAACATATGTTAACAGAAAGTAGGTATTTGTGGACAATATATCTTTTATTCATACATATACAAACAAAATGCTTCATAAATGCTCACATATTTATTAAGAAAAACAATACCATGTGATTTATCTGACCAATCACAAGCATGCACCATCTTAGTTTTTCAAGAGTTAGAAATTGCAAAATTTCCCATAATTTTCCCACACCCACTAATATAGACACAGTTCCTGTCCTCTGGGGCTGTCTAAATATGTTTCCTCTTGTGAACTATCAGACCAGGATGCTCAAGGACTATATTTTAAGGTGAAAATATAAAACAGTAGTTTGATTTCTATTATTAAGTATCTTGATAATAGAAATCCATCAGGAGCAGCCAACAAGTTACTTCCTTGTAACTCCTTCGGCTATATCCACTCTTCTCTTCACGCTATATTATCTTAATTTCTTGCTCACCAGCAATTGCCTTGCTGAGCAATAATTACTGGTTCAATTAATCTGACAATCTTTTTTTTATTTTTTCAAATGGCTATGTATAGCAACCAAGCACTAAGTGATGTAAGCTTTTGAGTAAGTAATTTGAGTTGAAATATAAAGTGTCAAGTCCCAATCAGCACATTGGAAGGTTCAAGATGCAGAACATCTCAAATTCCCATACTACAAAGCTGAAGGTTAGTCTTTCTTTGGGGAAGCTTACATGAAGATTAATGTCAGGATGCAAATACAGAATAGCAACTGAAGATATGGAATCATTAAATATTTAATATCTCAGAATCAGTTAGCATAATAATTAGTTCACTGACCACAAGAGGACTCATCAGACTTATCAGAGCAGTCGGGTCTGAAATCACATCTCTGGATCATCTGGATGCAGTGGCCTGTTTCTCTACAGACAAATTCCTTCTCTGTGCAATTGTTTGCAGGGAGTGTTGCAGGAACTGAAGTTCCTGAGGGCGTTGATGAGATAGTTGGCAAATTTCCTTATGAAAAAAAATAATTCAAACAATGTCTTTATTCAACAGTTCTTTGATCTTTGCACTTGAATTGTGGAATTGCTGTGAGAATCTCCTCCTATCTAACATCCCTTTGTTATCATCTCCTTGCTGTTTGGTCCATTATAAAAAAAAGTTACTTTGACAATTGACTTCCTGTACCACCACTCTGACTGCATCTTACCGATTTCCTCTCCACTGGATTCCTTTCTTATCAGGTTTAAGCACTTAATTCCCACAGTCCACTCCCAGCATCTGGCAGTCAGAGGCCAGGGACACAGAGCATAGTGTTGCATCACTGACCATCTTTTCTAATAGCCATTGATGAACCCATGCTTTATGAACTTATCTAATTCTTTTTGAACCCCTTCATAGTTTTGGCCTTAACGACATCCCATGGCAATGAGTTCCACAGGTTGAGTGTGCTTTGCATGAAGTACTCTCTTTTATTTTCTTTAAACCTGCTGTTTATTACTTTCACTTGGTGACCTCTGTTTCCTGTGTTATGTGAAGGAGTAAATAATTCCTTATTAACTTTTGCCACACCTTCTTAATCACATCATCTCTTAGTCATCTCTTTTCCAGGGTGAAACATTCCAGTCTTTTTAATCTCTCTTCATATGGAAGCTGTTCCATGCCCTTAAACATTTGGTTGCCCTTTTCTGAACCTTTTCAAATTCCAACATACCTTTTTCGAGAAGGGGCAACCACCTCTGCATGTAGTATTCAAGATGTGGGCATACCATGGATTTATATAGAGGCAATATGATATTTTCTGTCTTCTTATCTATCCCTTTCTTAATAATTCCTAACATTCTGTTAGCTTTTTTGACTGCCACTTCATATTGAGTGGATGATTTCAGAGAACTATCCAAAATGTCTTTGAGATCTTTCTGGAGTAGTAACAGCTAATTTAGATACTATCATTTTGTATGTATAGTTTGGTTATATTTTCCAACGTGCATTACTTTGCATTTACCAACACTGAATTTCACCTGCCTTTTTATTGCTCAGTCACCCAGTTTTGTGAGATCCATTTGCAATTCTTCATAGTCTGCTTTGGACTTAACTATTTTGAAAAATGTTGTATCATCTGAAAATGTTGCCACCTCGCTGCTTATCCCTTTTCCTAGCTGATTTATTATCACCCTACTATTCCCTTTTTTGTCCATCTTCAGCCTCCTCTGTTTCTTCATACACACTCACCACTGTTTGTGTTGGGCCTTGTCCCATGAAGCTCTATGATTTGGAACAGACTTCCTAAATCCTTCTGCCTCCCTATCTAGTTTCCTATGTCAGCTGAAGACATTTAATCCCTTGTCTATATCTCTTAGATTTTTTTTACATTAACTTTGTATCATTTAGCTTTATACATTGTTTGTATGCAAGATGCTATACAAAATAAAGTTGTATTGTGCACTATTTAGATTTGACTTAAAAAGGGGAAATGATCCATCAAAAAAGCATACAGCATGCACTACAGTCCTGCTGGACCTAATAATTTTGCCTAGAAGAAGTTTTTGCATGCTAAAACTAAGTTTGTCTACATGAGAGTCTGCTAAGATAGCAATTCTAGAAAAAACATTTTGTGCTAAAATGTCTGCTGTCTACTGCTCTCTGGTACTACTGTAAGTCTGCTGTCAGACCATATATTACATTCCATTTTCTTCTTGGAAGCTTACTGTTTGGTTGGTTGGTTTTTGTTATGAAACACGGTAGGCATGGAATTTTGTAGACATCTTGGGACACAAGTTATGATGTTTCTGTAGACACTGTACCAAACTAGATAGTGAAGACTTCAGGCAGACAGTAGTATCATTCTAACTGGTACTGTAGTATGAGTATTTGACTTCTTTGTTTGACATTGTCAAAATAATGTCTTCATTAAATTGATTATACACATATGTATGTGCAGATCTCTCTCTCTCTCTCTCTCTCTCTCTCTCTCTCTGTCAGTCAAAAGGTAGAATGAATTTTGCCAAGTGAAATTTTAAGGCCTGTTGACATTTTCTTCCTCCACTCTTAGATACTGGAACTTCTGTCTTACAGAGCTCATTTTCTAACCAGTGTCCCCAGGTATCTGAGCACAGTTTCTTCCCCTTACACATCTGACCTGATCTTAGACCTTAAGCTTAAGTGTACATGTCAAGAGGCACTTCCTTTTTCTATACAGTCAGGAATTAGGATACTAGTCATATCTAATATAAGAACAGCTATTCTGGGTCAGATCAAAGGTCCATCTAGCCCAGTAACCTGTCTTCCAACAGTGGCCAATGCCAGGTGCTTCAGAGAGAATGAACAGAACAGATAATAATGAAATCACATTTTCTGCTTTTCACTAATTAGTTTTCCAGGTGTCAATTGCCTCAAAATTTCCTTTCTGTACTCAATAAGCACATGCTCTTGAATCTGCTTGAGGACATTTCCAGGGCACTGCTAGCTAACTGTTACCAGAGGATGGTGAAAGATTCTGGGTAGTAGGGAAAACTAGTTGGGATTTCATTGTTAGACAGGCGAGGCAAGGTTTGAGCTGGTTTTCATTTTACAGAACAAGTTCCTCCACTGACATTATTACTAAGATGAATCAGTTACAAGTTCCAGGGCTCTGGGTGCAAAGAGATTTATAGTTACTTTCTAACTTTGTTCTCACCATTGTAAAGGGTACAGTCTGTAAAGGATAAGTCATCAATTCCAATGTCTCCACAGAAACCGTCTCCCACAGTACCTTCCACCAAGACCTAGGGAAACAATAATTACGAAACCATTTGTCAGTATATAGTAGACTTACACAACTCATTAGATATTTAATATCAATTGGTAGGAGAGCCATTTACTATGTTTCATGATTTTAAAATTAGCTTAAATTTGTTCTTGTGGAGCTACTGTATTTGGTAATACTTCATGAAAGAGAAGTGCTCTCTGGTGTTCACATTAATCAAAGTGAACTATGACATTAATGTGGTTGCTTATACAGTCACATTTAAATCCACTGAAACATTGTGATGTAAAATTATGGCAAGATGGTATAAGTGTCACATTATGAGTAGCTCTTTTAGTAGTTACTGTAATAACATTAATCATGATTAATTATTTTAATAGTTGTACGAATAATTGATATACTTTTATGAGAATCCCACTAAACTGAAAATATTTAGATACACAATTATAGTCTAGCAAACTTTAAAGAGAGGTACATACTTTACTAAAAGTCATTAAAATAGCTGATACTTTATCCATTTACTTCTCATTATTGTCAATATATAGAATAGATTCATATTCAGAATAAACAAAAGGCAAGAGAATTAGCTTCTTTTCTTTTGACTGATTGAGAACACTGTGATGTAACCAACACAGTTATGGAGACCCTGTCAGCTCCAATTTTCTTAATTTTAATCTTCCTTTAAAAAAGTCATTGTTTCTTATAGAGCTCCCTTAAAATGTTATATCCCTTTTTTAAAAAAAAATGTACAAGGCTTCCCTGTTTCCCTGTTGGATATTTATCAAGGTTAGACCTTGCTGAAAAATGAGAACTTTTTTAATTTAAAAAGGGAGGGAAAAAATCATCTCAGTTCCTTCCCCTCAACAATGCTTCCAGATCACCCCCATAATGATCCAACACCCCTTCAGAATTCCCAAAACCTTTGAAGTCATCTTGCAGGGTGAAGTTGTTGCTCTACCCAACTTATAGTTCAATCACACAGAAGACGTTTCTCATGAGTGACTCAGTCAATTACTAAGTAATATAGCCTTAGTATCACTTACTAACACACTTACTATCCTGGTTTCCTCACTCTATACAGAGAAAGCTAATAACCTGAGTATACCAAGAAAAAACATCATAGTTAATTACTGAAATAATATGCACACAGGAATGAGTTTCCACAAAGCCCATGAAATGCTGGTTAAAAACTCAAACGCAAGTCTCAACACATGACACTGGAGCTCAATACCAAGTTCATACAAAGAACCAAAGAATAAGGTGTAACAAGATGCCACAGTACTGCTTCACACTACTACTAAAACATAATGTTTTTGAAATAACGTCTAAAACTTCAAAAAGAGAACATTTATTTCCAAAAATTAATAAACTACAACTCCAAATAAAGTCACCAAAGATATGTGGTAATTGTATGGAAGTGTCTTGATTAAATGTCAGTAGCATTTTGAATAAAGCATCCTGGCATCAAATGCCATCACAAAAAAAAATATACATTTGGATATTATCCTTTAATTCTCTTTTTGTCCTATAGTTAATTAGCTCTTGTAAAGCATGTGCCGTTTCTGAAATCAGCACTGCATCTCAAGCAGGCAGGGTTCCCAACAACATAGAAAAAAGAATTATGGATGCTTGTTTTTACTCTCTAAGTGAACCACTATGATAGATAATCTCAATATTGATGCAAAAATGGTTATAATTAAATTATTATAACTTATGCCTATAATATTAGATCATTACAAACTTGTCTGTGCCTTTACTTAATTTTAAGAGATACCTACTCTTCTGCTATGTCCACAATGCATGGAGACTAACAACGTTACCTTATGTTTTTGGTCGCTTATGTTATTAAATAAGTTGTTAAAATTAAAGAAATTTCAGGAAGTGTCTACTTTCTGTTCCATAGTTAAACGTCTCATGTCAAAGGAAGGTGACACCTCCTTGGCTATGAAACCATGTTTACTACATCCAAGTATGTTTATGAAGACTCTAAAATGCAGCTTTTCTAACTACTACTTTGTTTTAATTCTATACTATTTCCATTTTGTACTATGTTTTAAAGTATTTATTGGTTTTTGAATTTGTACTTTTGTACAAAATACTTAATAGAATTTTTAATGGCCAGTTGTAAATACTATAAAGAACAGGTCATAAATCTAAGGAGAACTGTAAGGAAAAAAGGCAACACACAACAAATTATCTTTATCAGAAAAAAGACCAACACTCTGGTCTAAAATATCATTTGCCACAGATACGATTTTTATTTCAAACAATAGACTTTGAAAATTTTTATATCCTGACTTTAAAGGAATGCAAGACTGGGGTGGTGGGAGCGTGGGAGATGTAATCAGAAGCCATAAAACACTAAAGTGGTCCTTCCTACCCCATCTTTTGCAGGAAAAAGCCTCTAATTAAACCTACTCAAGAGGTACTCAAGAATTTTCTACTCTCCTTAATTTTATAGCACTTACCACAACTTCTCCAGCTGTCTATTTAAGCAAGACTTCTAAAAAGAATGAAGTCAGAGGGTAACACCAAACAAACAACCTCAGCGACTTTGCTAAGGGCTTGTGTACACTGGCACTTTGGGGGGTGGAGGTGGGAGACCCTCAGCACTGCAAGTTTCAGCACTGTAACATGCCAGTGCAGACAGGTCCACAGCGCTGGGAGAAAGGCCCCTTGTGGAGGTGGGGTTTTTTTTAAGAGTGCTGGGAGAGCGGTGCCATGACTACACAAGCCATGTTAAAGCACTGCTGTGGTGGCACTTTAATGTTGCTAGTAAAGACGTGCTCAGTGGTTTGAGCATTGGCCTGCTAAACCTCAGGTTGTGAGTTCAGTTCTTGAGGGGGCCATTTAGGGATAGGCAAAAATTTAGGCAAAAATGGGATTGGTCCTGCTGTGAGCAGGGGGTTGGACTAGATGATCTCCCAAGGTCCCTTCCAATTCTGAGATTCTATGATTCTATATTAACATGGAGAAATGAGATGGAAGTTAGCTCAGGCTCAGCCACAAAAGGATTATGATTTATTAAGACAGGTCTCCTTGCTGATTTTAATTTATCACAGAAGAACATGCCCATCCAAGCATTCTTAAAGGGAAACAAATCTCTGTTAAAAGCTCTCCACATCCAGGGAGACATACAGAAAAGAACACAATGGAAATAGCAATTGTTTATCAGCTGTGTTGTTTTTGTCATGTTGTGTGTAATATCTTTCTTTAATAATAAAACAGTCATTATAATGTTTATAATTATTATGTCTGTTTTTAATTATGGTGTCCCCTAAGGCATGGCAGCTTAAATGCCCTAAAGCATGTGATTAATAGTGGGAGTCACATCCTGTAAAGGAGCAGGAATCTGCCTTAAAACACTGTAAAGGCAAGGAGGAGGACAATGAAGCAGTAGTGAACTGTTAGCCACACTCTTACCTCTGGAAAGCATACAGATTGAGGACTGGGGCAATATTTTTTTGGTGCTGTAGATATGCTCCTACACTACCCTCAAAAATATGAGTTTGCATATATTTGAAGGTTTTAGACTGGATTGTGGAGTTACCATAATCCCTGAGTAAAGGGCAGCATATAGTTGCACTGTTTCAGGGCCCTGCTCCTGCCCCATTAAAGTTAATAGCGAAATTCCCATTGACCTCAGAGGTAAAGGATCAAACAAACCCCAGAGGAGGAGACCAAGGGGCATGTAATCTCCATCAGAGCTGTACCGAGTACAGATTAGTTCCTCTGTGCGCTAACTCAGCTGCAATAACCAGGGTATTGGAGGCCAAGCCAAGGTTTCTTCCATGCCCTGGTCACTGGGAAGGGGAATAGTGGCCACCATGCAATAGCCCAGGGGTGGGCAAGCTATGGCCCATGGACCCTTCCTGACTGGTCCCTGAGCTCCTGGCCAGAGAGGCTGCTCCAGCCCCTTCCCTGCTGTGCCCCCCTCTTCTCTACAGCCTCAGCACGCTGCGCAGGCAGTGCTCTGGCCCACTGCTATGGCCGGGTAGTGCTGCAGCATGGCTGGCTCTGATGGGCCTGAGCTCCTGGTGTTCTGAGTTGCTTGGTAAGGGGGTGGAGTTGCAAGCTCCTGCAGGGCAGCATGTCTCATTCCAGCGGGCCTGAGCAGCATGGTAAGGAGGGGTCAGGGCCAGGCCCGGATGGGGCCTTGGATAAGGGTCTGTCAGGGGGCAAAGGGTGTGGATAGGGGTTGGGGCAGTCAGGGAGGAGGGAACAGGGGGGCTTGGGTAGGGGGTGGGGTTCTGCAGGGGGCAGCTAGGGTGGGGGTCTCAGGAGGGGGCGGTCAAGGGACAAGGAGCAGGGGGAGATGGGGGGTTCGGTCCCAGGGACTGGTTAGGGGCACGGGGTGGCGATCATAAGACAGGGAGCAGGGGAGGTTGATGGGTTGAGGGTTCTGAGGGGATGGGAAGTGGGAGGGGGTTGGATGGGGGCGGGGCCAGGCTTCCCTACTCTACTATGCCCTCCATACAATTTTTACTCTTGATGTGGCCCTCAGGCCAAAAAATTTGCCCACACCTGCAGTAGCCCATAATCTGTGTCACCCATTCAGGGGGTTTTGCTCACCTTTATGCCCCTGTATGAATATGTGTAGGACAATGCACAATCCTGCCCAGAGTCCACCTGAAAATGGCAAGGATAGTTTGCCACGTGGATATCACGTCTCTGTAAATAACATTAAATCTAGATAACGTTTATCACTTATACAGTACTTGACATATTTAAAGCACTGTGCAAACATTAAATAATTAAGATGCTGCTTCAACTCTGATGATGCATATGGTTGACAACATCAAAGAAAGCTATCCAATAAAAAAAAACAGTTACAAAAATAGATAGCTATTTATTTATGGAACAATAGTCCTGTAGACAAAACAAGTACTGAGTTGCAAGATGAAAGGCATTTGTGATTTCTCATTGACTAATGCACTGCATGCTGTTTTAGTTCTTGGCGAAATTAACTAATGTGTGCATGGAAGTTTGTTTTTTTTAAAGCATGCTTTTGAAGAGAATATTAATGAATCCAGCATAATGTGTGGCTAAAATGAAAACCGCTAATAAAAAATCCCAACAGAATTACTGCAAGAAAAAAGTTTCCTGCCTTTCAATGAGGAGCATTGACACACATAGACACATAAAAATCATATACCTAAATAGTCATCCCATCCTTTTGTTTTCCTATTTAACTTAAAATGGAGCCCATGTTACACCTCAATCAGCATTCCTTAGATCTGGCATTATAAAACATGCATTACAATAGAACAAATCAGGATAGCCATTTTTAGTGAACACCACACAGCAAGGTATAAAAGTAACCTGCCAGCACTCCACTCCACTGTATGAATACATGTAGGATAATGCAAAATCCTGCCCTTTAAGTATGCTGACTCCACTCTAAGTACATTGTCTTCTTAAGTCGATCAGGAAGTTGAGACAGCAGCTAAGGCCAGCAAGCTCTCTCCCTTGTGTTCTCACCTGCTCTATATGGAGAAGGGATAAGTAGGGGTCAGGAGCAGCAGGGCAGGGGGAGAGGGAAACCCTGACAGTTGCACTCTTTCCCCATTGGACTTTAAGTGAGGAGTTAATGTATATAGCTGGATTTATGTGAAACCTTTGTAAATGTTTACCACTTTTAAATTAATTTGTCAGCTGAAACTCTACAAACTGAATATGCTATTATAAAACAATCTGCAGGGAACTTATCTACCATGAAGCTCATTTCACATCTCACTCATTATCTGAATGAGGATAAATAGTTCCTGATTTCTCCAGCTCTAAGAACTGCACAGATTTAGCTTAAATCAAGGCGTATTTACCGAAAGGCAGATCTGAGGGTACTCTCTAGGGAGGTGGGAGCCTAGGTTCAAGTTTCTGCTCTAGAATTAGTATTCAAACCTGGAACTCCTACATCCTAGCTGAATGCCCTAAGGTTATATGAGGAGGGCACCTCTACTAGCTCCTCCTCCATTTATATTCATCTAGCCCTTCATTTCCTTTGCTTTTCTTAAAATAGCTAAACCAAAACATATTGCTTCAGGTCGAACCATTTTTTCTCAACTTTTTCAATTTGCTGAAAATTCCAGAAATAATCAGTTTTTGTTTGACCTGCCAGGACAAAAAAAGAGTCAGTTATTCACACAGCTCTGTATTTATGTGTGTTGTTGGATCAGCACCATAGTGCTCAAGCCCACAATGCACAAAATATAACACAAATATCTCTCTGCATGTTAATTTCTGAGGGCAGGTCTTCACTGGCCATGTCTGTGGACGACCAACATCCACAAAATGTCTCATGGCCTGCAATAAGCTTACCCATGGGCGTCATCCAGCCCACGGGCTGCAAGATGCCCATCACTGCCCTAAAAGGATCCCAATGGAAAAAGGCAAGGGTATCATTGTAATCTGGTAGTGAGTTTTAACTGGCCTAACCAGTTGAATGTACTCCACCCCACTAATGTCATACATACGGTATCTAGAAGGTGTCATATAAACTATTAATATAACGCTAATAACATACTGATTAATATTATTGTATGGTGAATGTACAGAGGATAAATTTGAAACTGGAAACACATTGTAAATTATGTTCTTAAAGTATAAGCCAGGCAGAGCTAAAGTTACCCTACCCTAGAAAAAGGAATGTGGTTCTGCTATCTGGAAGGTATTTTCAAGGTACATTAAGAGACAATGGGAATGCAATTTACATATAAAGTAATCAGGAATATCAAAGTCAACAGGGAAGGAGACAAACACTTGGCCTCACAGCAGGGGAGAGAAATTTGTTCCCAGCGCTCGGAGCTAATCATAGAGGTAGATTACCAGCGCTCACGTGCAAACACACACACACTTCAAAGCGCTTCCGCGGGACGATTCCCACAACAGTGCTTTGAAGTTTCAAGGGTAGCTGTGCCCTAAAGCATGGTAACTGTTGGTAAAGGTTGATGTTTTAATGATGAGCACTGCAAGATTATCAGAATTGCCATATCAGACAGGAGTACTGGACCAATCACTCAGCATTCTGAAGCTAATTATTACCAATAGGATGTACTTTTGAGGCTAAAACAAACACTCAGTATTGTTTCTCATAATGCAACATTTTACTATGAGGAAAATTTTGTACTGATTCCATCTAATGACTAGTACCCTGAAACAAAAGACTTTTGTAGTAACTACTCTACCTGCAGAAGTACAGACAATTTTTCTCCTTAAATGTTTGGGGTTTCTTGTGACAGTTCCTGCTAGGATTTCTTAGTTAGCTACATCTTGCCTTTTACATAGTCCCTGAAAGGATCAGGTTCTCTATTTCCCTTCCCCCTCAAAAAATATAATCTCACAGTTTTAGGTGGATTCTTATCACCACATCTTTCCCTTAACAATTTGTTTATAATGGCTAGTGTTCTAGTTCTTGGTACCCCCATTCAGAGTTCTCCAATCTGGGTGTGTTTGTCAGCAGGATGCAAAGGACCATTCTCTTCTACTGTTTACATATGTATTTATTCATCCACTCCTGCACAACCTCTATCCTCTAACAACAAATTAAGGGGCTTTAATTTGAAAATAAAACATGAGAATTAAGGAATCCATGACAGTGGAGAAGATATTTTGGCTGACCCCTCTATACCATGACTGTGGAAGTTATAGAATAGTAAGATGCAGCCCAGGGAAAAGGGGGCTAAAATATCCTGTCGTGGGCTGCTCTGGGGGCTGGTGTGGTGTGCCCTCCCCCAAATATATACTAGAACATCTAGGAGCTTCCCAAAGTTACAATGCCCCCCCAAACAGCTTTCTAAGAGCTGCTCCTCAGCAGCCCAGAATATTCTGTTCCAATGTATGCTACATGCATTCCTCTCCCACTCGCAGTGGGCCGCAAGGAGGCCAGCCTACAGCTCTCCTATGTAAAGCCTATATGCCCATGGGAATTTTTCCTCTGGCCAACTAAGGGGATGTAGTTGGAAAGAGACTGAAAATATACAGTTTTGATTAAGGCATAGAAGTGGAAAAAGGATATTTTCCTAAGCCTTCTACAGCTTTCCTGTTGGTCTCTAGCTACATTTTCAAAAATGCCTTCTAGAGCAAGTCAGGAAGGGGAAAAATCCATAACATTTTCCAAGTTTTACATCAAAGAATGTAATTTGGGGAAACAGTTTCTGACCAGCTCTACTAGTCACAGTTCTTTGCATTAACAGCACATTTCATCCATGACTCTAAATATTTTATGCAGTTGATCAAATATCATTATCCCATTTTATAATCCTTAATGACTAGCATGGTTTCGGACAGTATAAGCTTCATTTTCAAAGGTGCTGGAAATCTACAGCTTCCCCTGTCTTCACCTTAATGATTGAGGCATCCATGTGAAAAGCCACTTTTGAATATATTGATCCTAATTTCTCATTGCCTCAGTTTCTCCGTATTTAACTATGTTACAGGTCTTTGTGAAGCTTATGTTTTTAATACATGTGATGGGCTTTGGAAATCTCAGGTGTTACAGAAGAAAAGGTTCTGTATTATATTGTTTAGCCCATACTAAAAAACAAAACTAAGAAAACTGAAAAATTAATAATTCAAAGACAGGAAATGGCAATGTTAAGGTTGTACAGGCAATATTAACTCTGTTCTCATGCTTCCATGTTTTAACTGTGTCTTTTACTGCATGAACTCATTTTATATTTGTATTATTGTAGCATTTAGGAACCCTAGTCATGCACTAGGACCCAACTGTGCTAGGCACTGTACACATTGCAAAAAGGTGACCTAAAGATGTTCCATGCTTACAATCAGTAACATTTCTTCAGGACTCTTGCCTCAATTAGTGTCCATACTGAACAAAGTATTTTTCCTGTCTCTGATAGTGATTTTCCTGCTTCACGCACCTTTCTGTACCACTAAATCATCTTTGCCTGAGATGACATTGCTGGAGTTTATAACAATACTTCAGAAAAGTTCTATTTTTTGCCTTTAAAATATACATCATTGCACCAAATGTGTTTACCAAATGATTTCCACCCACCCATGCTTCATTTCAAATACACAAGTTGAACAATCTCATTATCAAAACATTAAGTATAGTTTATACAAACAGAAGGATAAACATTCCCACAAAATCCACTTAACTATACATTTATTTGCCATATTCAATTAAGTGCTTCCTTTCTGAGAAAGCATTTTGGTTTAAGTAGAAATAGATTCCGCAGTTCCCCACTTCCCCCTCTCTACTTATCACAAGTGAAGGGGAAAAATTCTTGCGAGAGCTGTGTGTTAAATCAGGGTTGAGGATTTCTTTTTGTTTGGTTTGGTTTTTTTAGTTGGGCTGCACACACGTGAATACTGAGGTTTTGCATATAGTATTGAGACATATATATATGAAATACATCTCAGCTTAGATAGAGGAATTCAACTGCCCTTATATTGGAAATAATGCTGTGGTTTGCAGGCCCTTGAGAGATGGCATATCACAGCCATAAATGATTATTATTTCTGCTAACCTAATTTATGACAAATATGAAACTAGGTGTTACTGTCTAATGACTGTTGCGTAGACTTTAGAAAATCAGCTGGTGAACTCTGTGCAGCACTTAGTGTGTTAACATAACAAAACCACAGCTAATTAGTACAACTGGCCATCCATCTGGTCAAGAAACGAAAGAGCCTCTTAACCACAGAGAAGCACTCCTGCTAGTTCAGGTCTGAGGTACATTGAGTCAGGACTGTGAAGAAGCTGGCATTGCCTCTGCTATATCTATTCTGTGGATAAAGAGGGCTTCAGTTTCCAGGGCTGTCAAGCCAAAGATTTTCACCTGCAAGTTGTGATAGATGAACTGACCAAAACCCAGCATGGAATGAAGACCCAACACTTCTTCTAGCTCCCCCGAAGAATACAAATGGAGCATGTTGGAAGTAAGTAAGAGATTGTTAATTAAGGTAATTGTAATGATCTCACTGTTACTTTGTACTTCCTGTACATACTTGTTGCAGGTATCTAGCATCTCTTATATATGTAGATAGTAAGCTATTTGGGTAGGGTGTCATGTTTTTCACAGTGTGTGTATACAATGCTTAACACACTAGTGCTTCTAAGCAACGTAACAACAAGAATAGAAGCAGCTAAAGCTCCATTTTCTAAATTCTTCATTTTGTAAAGTCAAACCTTTTGTTCCCAAGATCAGGCAAATAACTCAAATATCATAACATGAATCTACAACTAATTTGATGGGCAAAACTACTTTAAAAAAAAGGGGGTGACTTACAATAAATCATTTTAAGATTGAGCTAGTAGGCTAACTGAAAACTAGCATAATGAAGGCAGAAATTATCTTATTTTTAAACAAACAACAAGATGACAAATTAGATAAGATCTCAATAAACATGATAAAATGGAAAAACAATTCATTTTAATCCAATATTTCAAAATGAATGAAATTGACTTTACAATCAATGTAATTTTTCATTAGATTGTTTCTAGTGCTAAAAATAAGGCCAATTCTTCATTTTAGCATTGTATAGGAAACACACCAGCAGATTAATATGTTGCCGCTAATTAAAAATAATACTTCACCCACCATTTGAACATCCAAATACTGAAGTGATATTTTGCTGATCCCCTCACAGATCAGGCATATTATATTGTAGAGCTGGCTATAACATTTCAAAAAATCTTATTATTCATTTTTCTTTTTCATCCTCACTAGTCTAAAAATACAATGCTGATTATATCAGTATTTCATTGAAACTGATCCAACTCTCCTTTTGTTTGATTCTTCAAAGAAAAACAATATAAAGTATATCCCAACAGACTCCTTTTTATGTGAAGACTTCAACATTATTTTCTCTCTAAATTGATACAATATGAAGTCTACAATTTTTCACTTTTTGTGCATCTTGCAGTAGATAAGCCACATGAAAATTGGCAGCACAATGGTTGCAGCATATTATGTCTGCAAAGAAAAGGGACACTATCATATTTCTCAGTAATGTTGCCTACCAGCTGATCTAGGAGTAATGCTGACTGACTCTGAAGTCAGTTCTGAGTCTTGACTCATCCAAACTTTGGTGGTTATCCCTTTTGGGTTGTGGGATTTAAAGAGAAGGATACATTGCGGGATCCTTCAGGAGTCTAGGACATAAATCCACAGGAAGAAGGAAGCTAAGGATACAATATACAGACTATTTCAGTCTTGCAGATGCCAAGACTATGAATTCACATCATAGCATATAAAATTATATGAGATAAAATTATATGATGGCAATTTTTTTATTATTTTAAGATTTCTCTCCGAATCATTTAGCAATTATCTTTTCTAACTCGTGGAGGATGGGCGAGGTCCCAGAGGGCTATAGATGGGGAAATATAGTACCTATCTTTAAAAAGGAGAATAAAGAGGACCTGAGGAATTATAACTTTGATTCTTGGAAAGATACTGGAACAAAATATTAAACAATCAATTTGTAAGCACCTGGGGAATAATAGGGTTATAAGGAATAGCCAGCATGGATCTGTCAAAAACAAATCATGTCTAACCAACCTAATTTTCTTCTTTGATAGGGTTGCTGGATTAGTGATGGCAGGAAGTAGTAGACATGATATACTAGATTTTAGTAAGACTTTTGACATAGTCCAACAAAATATTCTCAAATAAATTAAGGAAATGTGGTATAGATGAAATTACTATAGTAATTTCAACTAGTGCATACTAGTTGAAAACTGTAACTGAAGGATGGTTATCAATGGTTCACTATGAAATTTGGAGGGCATATCTAGTGGGATCCTATGCTATTCAATATTTTCATTAATGATTTGGATAACGGAGTGCAGAGTTTTCTTCTAAAATTTGAGGATGACACCAACCTGCGAGTGGTTGTGAGCATTTTGGAGGATGGGATTAGACTTCAAAATGACTTTGAAAAATTGGAGAATTGGTCTGAAATAAAGATGAAATGCAATAAAGACAAATGCAAAGTTCTACACTTAGGAAAGAAAAATAAAGTGCACAACTACAAAATGGGGAATGACTGGCTGGGTGGTAGTACTGCTGAAAAGGAGTCGGGGGTTACCGTGAGTCACAGACTGAACACGAGTCAACCATGTGACTCAGTTGTGAACAAGGTTAATATTATTCTGGTGTGCACTAACAGGAGTGTCCTACATAAGACATTGGAAGTAACTGTCCTGCTCTACCCTTTACTGGTGAGGCCTCAGTTGGAGTACTGTGTCCAATTCTGGGTGCAACATCTTAGGAAAAATGTGGACAAATTGGAGAGAGCCCAGAGAAGAGCAACAAGAATGCTAAAAGTTTAGAAAACTTGACCTCTGAGGAATGGTTTAAAAATGGGGCATGTTTACTCTTTAGAAAAAAAAAAGAGTAAGGGCTGGGGGGGAAGGGACCTAATAACAGTCTTCAAATATGTGAAGGGCTTTATACAGAGGACAGTGATCAATGTATTTATTCTCCCTGTCCACTGAAGGTAGGATAAGAAGTAGTGGGTTTAATCTGCAACAATGGAGATTTAGATTAGATATTAGAAAAAAAGCCTCACTGTAAAGTTACTTAAATTCTGAAATAGGCTTTTGAGGGAAGTTGTGGAATCCCCAACTTTGGAGATTTTTAAGAATAGGCTGGACAAAAGCTCATCAGGGATAGTTTAGGTTACTTGGTCTAGCCTCAACACAGAGGGACCCTCAATTTTTCTGAAGTCCATTTGCAGAGTAGTTCAGCATATTTGGAGTTGTACATAGTTGTGAGAGGCATATACATGGTGAGATCACCGCGGATGACCTCTTAAGGTACCGTCCAGCTTTATATTTCTATGATTTTATGATTAAAGATTTATAGTAAAAAAATTCAAACATCAGACTCCTTATGTGAGAACTTTTACAATGAAGGCTGATCAGCTCTTAAGAAGAGGAGATAGGGTTAAAATAACAAAAGAGTAATAGGAAGTGTGTATGCAGTGTTGTATCAACAACATCTTCTTCCTGAGCAAATGCAAGAAACTAAACATCATCCCCGGTGATCTCACCATCTATAATGTTAATGGGCCACTTTAACTTGAATAGTTCCTTATATTAATTACTAAGTTAACTACTTATGATAAATTATCTGTTCAACCTTGTAGTTAGCTGTGACATTCTGAGGCCATGTCTACAGTACTGGCTGGATCGGCGGGTAGAGATTGATCTGTTGGGGATTGATTTATTGCGTCTCGTCAAGATGCAAAAAATCAGTTCCCAAAGTTGACTCCGGAAGTCCAGCTCGTCAAAAGGCGCAAGGCAGAGTTGATGGGGGAGCCCGCTGTCAACTGTTGCCACCGTGAGGATGGCAGGTAAGTCGGCCTAAGATGCATCAACTTCAGCTACGCTGTTCTCGTAGCTGAAGTTGCGTAACTTAGGTTGACCCTCCTCGCTAGTGTAGACCTGACCTGAGTATCTCCCTTAAATCTGAGAAAGAGCTTTGTGTAACTGCTCAAAAGTTTACCTATCTCACCAACAGAAGTTGGTCCAATAAAAGATACTACCTTGCCCACCTTGACTTAGGAAATCTGTACATATTATACTTGGATTTTGCTATCTTATTGCAAGGAAATAATAAAATGTAAGTCTGTAACTGTGTCTCAGATAGAGTTGGGCAGGAAGCAGTTTTTCCTTCCAGAGAAAATTTCCAAGAATTCAAAAAAAAAAAAAAAAAAAAAAAAGTTCCCATCTCAAATCTGGATGAAAAGTCAAAATCTGGGAAACTTAATGAACTGACAATCTCAACAAAATTTTGGTTCAGATCAATCTAAATCTTTCAGCCCCTTTAGACTTTAAAACTTTTTTTTTACTATAATTAATTTACATTTCAAAAGGAAAGTTTTCATGTTTTCAAGGATTGAGTCAAATGTTATAAATAACCTTTATAAATTTTAAAAAATAGACTATAAAGGTGGTTCATATGTTTGTAACATCTGTCACAAAAAGAATCCCCCAAAGGCTCAGAAAGCAAAATCCTTGAGCAGCATGTTTGTATACATTGCCTACCCACAAGAATAGAGCAAACAAACAAAGCAGAACAGCACAATATGCAAATACAGGCACCTGTGTTTGCAGAATTACCCAGTACAGTAAATCCTTGCTTAACATTGTAGTTATGTTCCTGAAAAATTCTACTTTAAGTGAAACAATGTTAAGCAAATCCAATTTCCCCATAAGAATTAATGTAAATGTGGGGAGAAGTAGGTTTCAGGGAAAAAATTTTCACCAGACAAAAGATATTATATACATGTCCAGTATTAGTTTTAAATAATTTTAAACAAACAATTTAATACTGTACTCACCAATGATGATTGTGAAGTTTGGTTGAGGCTGGGGCGTAGCGGGGTTAGGGCACGGGAACTTACCCTGCTCCATCTGCCCAGCATTCCAGCCAGGAAGTGTGCAAGCCCCAGACTATGCTCCACAGCAGGAGCACTGGGCAGGCAGAATGGGGCAAGCCAAACAACCTTATAATGGAACATTGCACAACTTCAAACGAATACGTTCTCTAATAGATCAGCAACCTAATAACGAAACAATGTTAACCGAGATGACTTTAAGTGAGGAGTTATAGTATCCAAGTGAGTTATTGTGCTGAATAGCTGAAATCTCACCTGAAATCACAGCCCTAAGCATGTGTTGAAGAAAATGAAATGTTTCTGGATACACAGACCACTTTTTTATTATTGCTTTATTACAAGGATATTTTTATAGTAAGTGAAGTTTGAGTTGTTTAATAAACCATCCGTGTAACAAACTACTGTTTCACAGATAATCTGTACATTTGATTTCCAAATTTCACCCTTCAATAAATAAATTAAGAGTATAACCATGATGCACACTGCATATTATAGCAGGTAACATATATAGAGGAAAATACCACCATCTGTATGCAATACTACGTCCTCAGTGAAGTTCCAGTTAAACATTGACACTTAAAGGAATGCTACTACATTCCAGTGCAGCACAGAGAATACAAATGGCATTGATAGCAGTGCATTTTCTTAGTTCACAATTCGGTGTGTAAAGCCTATCCCCAAAATAGTGTTACCAAAGCCATACAACTCTCAGGACATACCCTCCTACTTCCCTCTATGCCCTGTATTTCACTGGAATTCCACACAGTACATCAGATATAGCTGCTGAGAGCATTAGCAGGATGATGATCAAGAGGGTAGGAAGGCACTAACAGAAAGCTTTTCTTATTTCAAAAGCACCTATCCCACTATGCACCCTTTTAAGGTGGGTCTCTCTAGCTCAGCGATCACCAACCTTTGGCATGTGGCCCGTCAGGGAAATCTGCTGGCAGGCCAGGAAGGTTTGTTTACCTGCGGTGTCCCCAGGTTCTGCAGATCGCAGCTCCCACTGGCTGCAGTTCACTGTTCCAGGCCAATGGGAGCTGCGGGAAGTGGCGGCCAACATGTCCCTCAGCCTATGCCAATTCCCACAGCCCCCATTGTCCTGGAAGGGCAAAGGGCGGCCAGTGGGAGCTGCCTGTGGATGCGACAAGTAAACAAACTGTCCCGGCCTGCCAGTGGATTTCCCCGATGGGCCACATGCCAAAGGATGCCAATCCCTGATCTATCCTATAACAACATGAAGCAGCTGCCTGAGATACTTTGAAAAGTGGGCAACCTGATTGTTATACTACTGTACTTCCAAATATTATCTTGCAGAAAATTCCCAATGACTGAAAAATTATATATAACTGATCACAAAAGAAATATCACTAAGGAAACTCATGTGCTTATATCCCTATAAATAGGATCTCAAACTTACCTTCCTCCTTGAGCAATAAACTGTTCTGTTATAATACTTACTAAAACTGCAAACGTATTAGAAAATAGTTTTCAATACACTCAAGTCAAAATTAAATATTGACTAAGCCAAAACTGCTGAATCATTACAACAGGGTAGTCCACTTCTGCGTTCTGAATGGCCACAAATGGGTAGATTCTGGCCTTGAAACCAGGGCATTCACATTCAGAAAGATTACTTCCCTGAGGAGGCTCCTCCAGTAATGCAGAGTCATAGTGTCTCCTACCCTACCATCTTTGTGTACTCCTGCTCTGGTATAAAGGACATTGCCAGGACTTTCCTACACCTCACCAATGTCTAGCTGCCATTTCATCCCTGTCTGCTGTTGTTAGCTGGCTAATCCAGGATCAGGGAAATGTCCAAAGCCACTCTGATAGCCCTCCTGAGCTTTACTGAGCCCCCGTTAGCTTTGGATCTAGGCCTGTGGCTATAGGTATTGGAATATTGTGTTTGTTGCAAGTAAATAAAGGGTGTTGGCATACTATATTAATTATAAATATGGCAATAGCATTTTCAGCTCTATTTCTGTAATTTTTAAAATGCAAATGCCTAGAAACCAACAGACTACAGAACAATATTTATACTGGCTTCTGTTTTAAGTCATTACCAAATACGCTGTCCCTCAAGGCAATTGTTCACTTGAAGTTCATCTGCTAACTTTAAAGTCAATATTTACTTAATGGATCAGTAACTCTTGATGAGATCCTCAGTAGATGTCAATCTAATCTGTATCACAAATTGTAAACAAAATCCAATAAAGACAAAGTTACTATAATTTTGTTACCTTCATATAAATTGTATTTCATAGTAACAAAAATATTGTAAATAGCTCCAGCTACAGTAACTATGACTGTTGTGCTACATCACCCAAGGGACTGTACTGTGACTGGCCTTTGCCAGGGTACATGGGAAAGAAGACTTTGCAAAGAGCCTTCACCTGTTATGGACACTACCCTACTGCAGTTGCTGCATATGGGAAGGCTACTCCCTGACCACGCTCCCAAGGGAATGCATTGCTCCAAAGTTGTGGAGAGGAAGTTCAGCCTTGACAGACTCTCTCTCCCCTTTGCACTAGCCCACTAAGCAAGTCGGATATATTGTGGGGAGCAGATGCACCATTTGCACATTCCTTCTGCTAACCAGGCCACTTAGCAAGACATTGTGCCTGAACCTACCCAGAGCCAATGGGGATCGGAACCCTTTCCATGTAAGCCGGTGCCTAAATATCATTTATCTGTTAGTATGCTACAACAACATATAACTCAATGTACTGGATGTACATGCCAGATCATGCAAACACTACACTTCAAAATAGAAAAAGTATAAATAATGAACTGGTAATCTAACAAGATGCATGTTGTAATTCAGCATTATCTTGACATGTTTCGTCACATCCCAACCATTATCCCTCGTTGTTTTTTAGTGAACAGTGCTCATGATGGGGTGTCCCACACAAGCGCTGACTGGGTTAAAATGGGCCTAATAGCTCTAAGGCTGCTCCTCCGGGAGAGTCAATTTTGACTGATGACCACTAATTGAAGATGAAGCCCAGCTAGGCAGGAGCAATCTGGCTTGTGTGATGCTTGGCAGACCAGGTGCGTGTTCATTCCAAGGCCCTTATGCCTCAACTGAACACTGACAAATGCGTACATGGAAACCAGTCTGGGTCACCTGTGTATTAGTATTATTAAAATAGATATTAGGTTTATGAAAATATGATTTGACTTTATGGAATGCTTTCAAGTTGCTGCATGCATTAATCTCATTTATAATATCTGTATCGCATGTTATAAGGCAATATTTAAGTGTTTGCTCTGTAACTGTAAAAGTGTTTGCACTGAAACTGTAAAACCACCGGTCAGGAGAGAAGAATTACTGAATGTTGAAATACTAGTTTACCACAGGAGGTGTTATCTCCTTCCCAACAAAACAAGGCCTATAGACACCAGGCAAACCCTTGTGGAACATCAGAGGACAAAATATTTTGTTGACTACTCTCCCCACACCCATGAACAGGAGACATGCACAAGGACTCACCCAACAGTTTGAACTCTGGGGGAAGAGAATAAAAATCCCTGGCAAGGGGAAACTGTGTTTCTATGCTGCTTGGACTTTGGGAGGGCAAAATTTCAAACCATAAGCAAGGGATCCAGAGCTGCTCAGCCTGGGTTAGCCCTAGAAGACATATAAGGTATGTCCACACAGCAAAGAAAAAGCTGCAGTGAGCTTGTGCTGGCAGACTTGGGCTACCAGGGCTCAGGATCGTGGGGCTGTTTCATTGCTGTGTAGACTTCTGGACTCAGACTGGAGCCCAGCCTCTAGGACCCTGTGGGGCCAACTGCGGGATTTTCTCTTCTGTGTAGACATACTCATAGAGCTTACATATTACAGCAGCTTTTATTGCCTAAGACTGTAACTCATATTTGTATGCTTACCTGCTTTACCCTGGTAAATACTTCTCCTTATTTCTCTTATTTTCTTAGTAAATATATCTTTAATTAGTTTATTATAGGCTTGGCTACAAGCATTGTTTTTGGTATAGGATCTAAGTTTTAATTGACCAGGGGTAAGTAACTGGTGCTTTGGGACTGGGAATAACCTGAATATGGTTGTGATTTTTGGTGTAAGGGACTATCTACGACAAAGGCAAGCTTAACTGGATGGAAAGATGGACCAGAGTACCCAAGGAGACTCTCTGTTACTCTATGATACGGCTACTATAATGCCTGAGGAGTTCACACTTGATGTTTGGTTGCTGAAATCTAAGTATAGAACTCACAGCCAGTTTGGGGTTTATGCCCTCCTTCTTATGCTCTCCCCTGAGATTGGTATTCATGCTTCTGAGCCACCCCCAACAGCCTGTGAGAAGTGGGTGGCAGGGAGAGTCTACACTCACTCTCTGGGCACAGAGAGGTAGGTAGGAGGAAACCTAATGGGGAGCCAAAGCCCTGAGATCCTGTCCCTGATGGAAGGGATTTACCCAGAGGTGGTTTGGGGGAAGAAAGCCTGTGGAACACGGTTTAGGAAGAAGCCAAAGGAAAGAACAGTGATTGTTGAGACAGTGCAGACTTTGGCTGCTGATGATAGGGTCCCTGGGCTAGTACCAGGAGTGTTTGGAGATGCAGGCAAACATCTTGGTCTTTATATTTGTTTCTGTACAGTGTTGGGCACCACCAAAGCACAAGTAAAAAAGAAAAAAAAATTAGAGCAAAGACCTGGCTTCATTCTTGTCTATAAAGCATAGGCAATATATTGTCATAATCTTCAATCAATATTCAACTACTTCATGATCCAATAGTATGTAACTGTTAATCAAAACAGAGTTATTATTATTATTACGTATTTAATTATAGTCATTTTTAATCTAATAAAGTACTAAAGGTATTTTACACCCAACCTTTTAGAAAATTATAGTGATTTTGAAGATAGATTTCTATTCTGTAGTATCTTCCATTTTTATTTTTTGGCTCAAGGGTTAGTTTTGGCTTCTCTTGCTTTTTGCGTTTTATTTTTCATACCCTATTAGACAAATGACATATAGGGTAGCAGAATTATACCTGAATGATGCCAATTTTGAGTAGAAGTAGCTAGTAATTATTTTAATATTGAATTTGCATGTTAGAAAGAAGCTTCATAATCATAATAGCCATTAGAGAAGGCCTGGGGTGATTATTGTGAAATAATCATAGAAGACTAGAGACAGTAAATGACTCTCTATGCCTTGCAAAATCTTAGGGTTGTAATTGTCTCTGTTTACAAAACTTACATATGAATTAAATGTGAAATAGATCAGGGCAAAATTGTTTTTATATTATACATAACTAAATTAATTTTAAAATATGTAGGCATCTGATTTATATCAGTTCTGTAACTCCCATGACTAAAAGGAAGGGGCCTAGACTAAAAGAATATTGTTATATATCACTTTATTAATTTAAATATAACATCATCACTTATTTTTGCCAAATGTGGAGCAGTTTGAAGGAACAGAGCAAAACAATGACATTTATCTAACAAATAACCGCAATAAAACCCTGTCTTCTCTTCTGAGGTGAAACTGTGTCAGGCATTGATTTCTCACTGATGATAAAGCAAATACTGTCCATCATCAATATAAGTGAGCTATGCTGGACAGTTCAATATTTTACTATGATTTCAAAGAGCACTTCTATGGAAAACATGAAATTGGATCGCTAAAGGAGATTAAGAAGATAAATACACTTATCAGTTATATCTACCCATATTGGGATGAATGTCTTAGACCAGAAAAGTAATTTCTTTTACAAGGAATAGAGTTCTGTCAGTTTTGAGAACTGGACTTTAGTTTCTCTCCTGCTGTATTTTCAATATTGCACAATGGAAATCCCCAGGTGAGTTCTGTATGATCAAAGTGTTTGCTAAACTAACACTTGAAGAATAATTACAGTGAACATTCCATTCCATAACTCCACATCCATACTGGAAGAGTCCAGAGACACTTATCTTGGTAAATCATCACTGAATCCCTACCAACACAATGGTTTGATTGTGATATCGCTTATATCTGCTCTTTTTTTAGTCTGGTCTCCATAATTAAAAATTATATTAACATATGGCCTTCTATTGTTTATAATTCACAACTTGTGTTTCTTTTCTAGAATGTAGTGAACATCTAAGTACAGAAGTGAGAACCATCTATGAGGAAAAGAGAAAAAAAACAGGGGAGGAAAGAATTTTTCTTCTTATGTGTTCCTTACCTACATATACAACTGATCAAAAATTTTCAAACTAAAAGTTTTTTCATCAAAATCAATATTTTCTATCTGAAAATGTTAATTTCTATGACATTTTTCAATTTTCCAAATGCATTTTTCCAAGCTAATCTAAATATTTCCGTTCAAAATATTGATTTGATCTGAAACATTCCCTTGATGTGCACATGGAAACAATGAAACACAGATATCCAAATATGGTTAAATGCAGAGGCTGCAACTTTACTTAAAACTACAGCATTACCCAGCTGGAGTGACAGCCCAAAACTACTCAGCAGGGTGCTACAGTGTTGATCTTAAGGGGCACCAATGGCCCTCATGTATTACAAACCCGAGATTGAATGTGAGGGTCATGCCCCCTCTGTATTCTGATGTCTGGCTCAGGGCCCCAACTGGAAGCCAGAGTCTTGACCCATCCATTCCTCCACACCAGAGATAGGAGAGATAAGACAAAGGGAGCTACAAGCTGCATGACACATAGAGGCAAACCCATTGCGCAAAATCAGGTCCAGAACCAATACCCAAGCAGATTACTGAGTTAACAGAGACCTCATACAGACCTCTTCTAACCAAATCACCACATGCATCTGCCAGAGTTGTGACAATTGTAACTTCAATACCATAAACATGCAAGATGAAGGGTAAAAATATCTACACAGCAGTATGCCAATTTTGCCATATGGGATTTTTCCAGAACATAAAACTGGTGACCAACCAAGGCCCCAGCATCAACAGAGATCCAGAAACTCGATTAAGGGTGGGGCTGAAACCAGAAGTTCACAATGAGCAAACAGTATCAACTCCCCCTTCCCCACCCCCACCCACTTCATCTCCACTAAGTGAGAGCCAATGACATGGATGAAGCATCGTCTCCACCACCTAGTGTATATTTTGAAATGACACATTTTGTTTCTAATTGACATTTTATTGTAATTGAAAATGTCAGCAATTGGAAGAACAAGCTGTTTCCTGTGCAACTTGGAATGGGCACTATCACTTGTGCCTTTCTAATTCCAGCCAAAACCATCTCATTTTGAAAATCACTGAGTTTGGAAGAAGGGTAGGCAACCTGCAGCAAAATTCAGTCAAAAACAGTAGTGGACATAGGAATGAGCCATAGTTCTTGATCTAGCAGACCTCTCCTTCCCAAAGCAATTAAATCCCCAAATAAATAATCTAGGTAGGTGGAAAGCTCACTCAACAACAGATGGCTAATGCAACAATTGACAAAAACTAAACAACTCAGTAACAAATTTCAACTTTGAGCAATATCCAAGGCATTCAGTATCATGCTGATGTTTTCTTTGACTGTTACTCCCAATTTTACACAAAACCTGGCCCTATAGCTTTCCCTGTTACCCACTGTGAGCTGAGGGCAAGTCAAAATTCAGGGCTCCAAACTGGAAAGTTCCAGTCTGAAGTAAAAATTGATGGTGACTGGTATCTCCTTGATGCAATCGTCTTCATTTTAAGGAATATACAAAGTCATGTCTCTTGGAACACAAAATGAACCAAGAACAAAAGGAACAGTTTCTTAGCTTACAGCCCTCAAGCCTCTTTATCTAGTACCAGACCCAAAAGCGCTCTCTAACTTTTTCCTAGATCACACTGTGCTTACAGGCTCTTGCACGGGTTTCTTGCTCCTCACCCCCTCTTTGTTCTTGTCTGTTCTCAGTTTCTGCCTATTCTCTCTGACACCCCCATCCACTCACCTGGTGCTGGTTTCTGGACAGACTCTATTAGGCTTTGTTTTGGATGTGACTTCTTAACAGTCTCTTACAACTATCTTAAATGGATTCATTTACATATAAGCTTGAGTGAGGTTCTAGCTTAACCCATAACAAGATTACACTCAGCTCATAAGACTCTGTAGAGGAAGGAAGGTTAAGAGAGCCCTATGGTGCTGTCACATTAAGTGTCCTCACTAACTCAAAACATCTTCCTAACCCTAATCAGGAACTTGTGTATATCTATTGATTTTGGAGTTCCTTAGGCAAACTATTAAGTATCCAACATACCTCCTTTCAATGCAACAAAAAATAAGAGTATTCATGCAGAACTTGCACAAAGAGGGACTAAAACATGTTCAAACTCCAATTTAAATACAGTGCACATTTCAATTCAATTCAATTCAAAGTCAAATGTTTCCATATTTAGGGCCTTGTTCACTTCTCACAGACATAGGTATAAATTATGAGTAACTTCATTCAAGACAATGAATTTATCCCAGTGTGAAACTGCTATAAGTGAGAGTAGAATCATGCTGCCAATGTGAAAAATGTCTATCACATTCTTTCCAAGTAGGTTGCATACTATATGCCTGGTCACAATGAAAACAAATCCAGATGTCACACACAAACAGCACAGTATGTACCTCTGGCATTAATGTTTAACTATCAATATATTATGTAGTAGGCTAAATTAAAATAGAAAATGAGGTATGAGAATGAGTTTTAGTTTCAGGTTTTAAGAACTAGATACAAATTTGTATACAAACAGATTCTACTTTAGTTACTCTCTGCCCTAGAGTAACTTGTTTTCATTCACACTAAGGACTGGTCTACACTACAGATTTAGATTGATGTAACTCTGTAAACATCTAAACTAAAATGTAGCTCCCTTTGGTGCTTTATGTAGGTTCCATTGCCCTCCACCTCTGCAAGAGAAGTAGTGTTTAGGTCGATTTAGTTAGGTTGACATAGTGTAAGTGTAGACACTGCACTGCTTACATCGACTGTTGCTGCCTTTGAGAAGCCATCTCACAATGCCCCACACCAACAGTCAAATTGGTGCAAGTGCTCCTGGTCAGGACATGCACCGACGACACATGGAGCACTTTGGAAGTGCAAAAGCGATTTAATTACTGCAGTGCCTGTACACTGATGTAATTTAGGGAGATTTATTTTTGTACCGTAGACTGCAGTGTAGTGCAAAGGGGCCTTAAATGGGTGTAAATCTTTATACCCACTCTAAGGTTTCTCTACATAGCCAAAATGATGCAACAGGGCCTTAGTGTCAATGAGAACGTGGCCTTTTGTCCCTAAACATGGCACAATCTACCTATAATATTGCCTTATGTCAGTTAAATAAAGGAATTCATTTTTGCTAATATTTTCTGTTCAATTAATTTTCTGATGGCTTGACATCATACAGTCAAATGAATGAGCATCTCAAATCCACTTGAAAGAACACCAACCCCAATATGAACCACAAGACAAAGTAAAACTTAAATGTTCTTTAACATAGAAAGCATTTTTTTTAAAAAAAAGAGGGCACTGGATTTCCAGCTGTGCTTTATAAACAATTTGTGTTCCAAACTTCCACTAACTGAGACCTACTTTTCAAGCTATGAGCATTAGGCTCTTCACCCAAATATTTTGATGGGATATTCAGTTTAAATGTCATGTAGTGAAAGGTTTTCCCCAAAATATAAAAGGTCAAACTGTTCCATATTCCCAATTGGCTTTGCAATCAGCACAAGCATAGTTTCATTGTATTCAATGCTGGAAGAACCAAGTAACAGCTGTTTCAAAATACCATGTGTTCAAAGATGAAAACCAAGCATTTTGGTATGGAGAAATGTGGCTGCAGGAGAACAAAATGGGAACATATTTAATCAAATGACAAATGTGTTTCAAAGTAAATTTGATCAAAGAGTCTTACTTACTTTTGACTTTATTTTAGATTACTATAATCTCCCATTCTCTGAGCATTTTATGGTGCTCTAGAAAGTAGATGACAGACTAAAAGAATCATACCTGAAAAGGTTTAGTACTTGTAATGTTGAGTGTTTGTCTTATCCATATGTTGCCTTGATTTCCAAACTTCTCCCACAGCAGATGACCCTTTGAATTGCTCAGAATTCTCCAGAAGACTGACAGCCTATAAATGTGTTTTCCAAACATATGATAATGAAAGCGGAAAATACAGCTTTTATTGCCGTGAGTGAAAGTAGGACTGAAGATCGGACTCAGCAAAACTGCTCTATTTCGGAACACTTGCGGTTCTGAGGATTCTATGTAGAGATAATGCCCCTTGACTGTGCCCAGAGTATGATCCTTTATTGGTCCTGTGCCAAATGTGGAAGTTGGGCCCTGGTTTCTGGTCCAGTCAAAGTCATCATCCATGTCCTGGGTCCAGCTGCACAGCCCATCTTCAAAGTTACACTGTAGCTCAGGGTCTGAAATATGTAAATACAGACCTTGCCAAATGAAAGCAATAAGCTACATCAAACAAAGTGATCTACTAGAATTTGCTTTTTCTCCTCACAGAATTAACCTCAATGTGATTAATGATATTTAAACCAGTCTGAACAAGAACCAAGGATTAGATGCTTTCCTCACATATATGTGACAATACACACATAGTCAATGGGAGTTATGCTAAAGTATCATGGCAAATTTTGGCCCCAAATTGAAACTTATTGGACAAATCACTAGAAAACCATACCGTAGGGAAGTGGTTCTCAACCTTTCCAGACTACTGTACCGCCTTTCAGGAGTCTGAAGCCAGAGTCCTGACACCTGGTGAGTAAGCTCAAGCCCCACTGCCTGAGGTTGAAGCATGTAACTTAGTTCATGGGACCCTTGTGGCATGGGGGCCCAGGCAGCTGCCCTGCTTTTGAATCCCTTAAACCCATCCCATGACCCCCCTGGGGTTCACGACCGCCCAGTTGAGAAGACTTTAGGCTACAATCTTGGATTAAAAGGGAGAATGGAATATGTGTCCTAATAGTTGTGTCCTTTCTTGCAGGAAAAAGATTTAAAGTTAAGTTTTAAACTCTTTCCATCCTCCAGTTCTCAAACTAATTAGATATAAGTCAAGAAGCCAATATTTGGATTCAGATCAGATTAGTTTTAGGCTAAAATTCAGGGTTAGGGGCCAAACTGAATAAAGGTTCAAGTTTGTTTGCAATGGTGCCAAAATGTAATGAGCTTTTCTTGCAAGATTTCAGCCGCAAATGACAGAAATCTTCGGGTTGCACATATTCAGGGCTCTACCATTGTAAATGTCATATTATACTATTACATTTGTCCAACTTCATACTCTGGGAAGAAAAAATAAATAGAACAGCGAAAGCAGTAAAAGTGTGTGGGAACCTGAGAGAAAGGAGGATACCTTTGTACAGAATCTACAGTGTAGATACAGAATCATAATCCTCAATACACCATAAAGTTCATACTCATGTAGAGAACAGCTCACACCATCCTGTGCAACAGTAATAAACTTTATTAAAGGAAAAATGAACTGATTAATTCTAATAACCCAGAAAGATTAAGGCCATAAATTAAAGGCTTCTCATCCTAGCCTCCATTTGTGCACACACCAATTTACAACCTGGCCTCAAATTGTGCGCCCACCTCTTAGCTCCTCCATCCTATAGTGGCACTGTGGCTTCCTATCTCACCATCAACTTGAAGCTAATCTGTACACAACTCAAGCAGAAGAAAACTTTCCTCAGGATCAGTCTTGGTGCCTAACTGCTTTACATAGCCTTCTGCATGTTATATAACAAGACAGCCCATGTAAATTAATGTTAGTATCAGAATTTAGGCAAAATTAAATCTGTTTAGTAATTTTAATTTATTTACACAAGGTTATATATTTGCAAAAACATTATTGATTAATTACAATTTTCTCCCACTAGATTAAGGAATAATCTATTTATTTTAAAATTAACGGAAGGTTTCCATTAACACTGTACCTTTTCACCCTGTATAGGATTAAATGCAGCCTGACAAATATAAGTTACTTGATTTATGAAAGCAGGAAGTGTTGCATTTCAGGAAGCCTCATTTGACGCCTCTTCACTTGAAAATTATCTGGCCCAGCTGTGACTTGAACTGGAGGTCTATAATCACACTGTGATCATTGTAGGAAATGAGATAAAGCAGACTCTCCACAAGATATTACCTGCAATAAGTGTGGCACCTTCCAAAATATCAACCACTGGAAGAGTGAAACCATCACAAATCTTCTGCTATCCGAAAAATTCTCTCCTGCTACTGTAACTCACTCTGATCAGAATAATTTGAACACCTCAGGATATGATAATGTATCTGCTATTTATTCATTTGCCTTAAAATTTATGAGTGCATGCATGGAAGGAAAGCCAATAGCAGCAGGGTTCTGAAACACTGAAAGGCAAATGCCATGAATGTGAATATACAGCAGCTTTTTTCATTTTAAGAGTTCTTCCTTAGAGGAGAATAGTTAATCTCACTGTCACTACTATGACCGATTTGTGACATTACACCCCACATCCGTATCCCTGAGGGTACGATTATGATAGGATTATGACATAATTATGATGCAATTTGTACAAGATGAGTATATAAAGTGTCATTGGAAAAGTTATGATTTACTGAATATGAGAATCCTATTTGTATGCATGTATCCTTTTGGGGCCTGAAGTTATGAATATTGACTGTGTAGCTGTATTTCAAATGTAGTTACACTTGAGTGACACCCACAAGGCAAAATACTTCCAGCCTAGACATCCTGAGAATGCTTCAGACAGCCTGTAAGTAATGGCTGCTATGACTCAGCAAGGTTTTCAAGAGCATGTGACCAGACCACATGACACTGATCTCCATTTTGGGTGCTCGTATTTTTCCACAAACTGGTCTGGGAACCAAGTTTGAAACATATGGTTCCTGCCATATGGAAAAGGTATAAAAGGCAGGGAGAGCCATAATCTGTTCCTCTTCACACTCCCACAGCTCAACACCTGAGGGAAGCTCCGAAAGAAAAGGACTAGAAATGGGGGTGGGGAGCCCAAGCTGCAAAGCAAGTGCAGCTTGTGCCTTGAGAATCTGCAAGCCTGCTTGTATCACCAGTCAGGGTGAGAATTTGTGCATTCATATCCAATCATTCTAGTATCTAGGCTTAGTTCACAGTTTTCTTTATTTACTAGGTAATCAGATTTGATCTGTTTGCTATCAGTTATAATCACTTAAAATCTATCTTTTCCAGTTAATAAACTCATTTTATGTTTTCATCTAAGCCTGTAAGTGAAGTGCCTGGGGAAAAAATCATAGGTTGGTGAACACAAGTTTGTTGCATATGCCTCTCCACATTGAAGGAGAGGTGAACTGAGTAATAAATTCATACTGGTTGGACAATACAGCTCTGGGGTCCTAGCTTCAGAAGCTGGTGGTTATCTTGGCTGTAGTCTCTCTCTTGTTGGTTCATGCAGTGGCTGGCCAAACCTTGCATGTAACTGGTCGGAGTGTAAGATTGGGGAGCGGTCTATAGCTTGTCATAGCAGCACAGTGCTGAGAGGAAGCCCAAGCTGGTGAGATAGAAGGATTGGTGGAACCCCAGTCCCAGGTGGCACCATGTGGGTGGGAGCAAACTGTCTCACTATCACCCCCATAATATACAGAATTGGGGGATATTATTCCCCACAGTATGTCAACATCTCATATAAATGTACCTCTTTACCATACTTCATCTATTTAAGGAAAGTTAAAATACTAAATAACAACCACCACCTTAGCACACATCATATTACCTCTCTGAGAATTCTATTCTGAACAAGCAATGCCTTTCTAGATTTTCTAGAAAATACAGAAATATGGCCACATTTCTAATAAAGAAGACTGATCTGTGCGTATTTGTTTTCATTTTCTACAAGAGGTAACTTCTAGGGCTCATCATGTCAATCATTTGAAAATTGTATTTTAACAATAAATCTATTCATCCCTAGTGTAAGCAGCGCAACTTCCAGGGCTGAAATTGGTCATTATTAAAACTTAGTTAATGGGACAAGGAACAGAACTGAAAGTACTTACTGCAATTGTCCTCATCAGATCCATCCCCACAATTATCCACGAGATCACACACCAATAAACTGTTGATGCAAGCCTTTGTGTCTCTGCACCAGAAATGATCAGGACCATCACAGCTTACTGCTGGAGGTGGAAGAGCACAGTTCTCAAAAGTTATATCATCAATTGCTGAGACACCATCATAAAATCCAAGGCTGACTTTATACAGTGATAACTGGAAGGGCCATGGGAGGCGGCCGAGCTGAATGAAAGCCTTTAGCCACTGTTTTCCTTGATTATAGTATACCCTCCAGAGGACAGTAGTGTTTTTCAGTCTGTCAACATGTAATTGCATCTCTGCTGCTCCAACTGACTGTCCATAATTGTAATACCTGAAAAGGCAGCAGAAAAGTCAAAAAATGCAAATGATGAGGATGACTGTTAAATATACTGGGCCAGTCTCAGCTCTGTTATAATTCTGTGGAATTTAATGGACTCACCACTGGAATGAAGTCAGTCCAGAGTGTCTACAACCAATTCAGCAGCAATTCACACCATTCTGTATGTGATCTCATTGTCATACCATAGCTATATTAGCTTATCTGCTTTGGCAGACTTAGCTGATATATAAATCATGGACACTTGTGAAGAAGTTAAGACTATGATGGAGGAAGAATTCTTAACTAAGTTAGAACCCACAACTGTACAGAGAAATTCTCCTTCATAGTAAGCAATGAACACAATACATTTACAGGCAAAATATTAATTGTATGAATGTAAATCAACAGATAAATTTAAAGTTTCATTAAAGGAAAGCAAAACATCTAATGAATGCAAGAACATGTCTTCCGTTCGCCCTAATTATTTATGACACTTTTCACTTCATCTAATGATCTCAAAGCACTTTACAAACATTAATGCTTACAACATCCCCATGAGTTTAGTATTATTATACCGCTCTTACATAACAGAAATTATGCAACTGGTTTAACGGTGACACAGTAAGTCAATGTCAGAACTGGGAACAAGACCAGAACTTTTGACCTCCAGTCCCATATTCTAACCAGTAAGCAGATTTGCCTCCCATTGACTACAGTACCACTCTTCGATAAGGAGAGAGATGAGGTCATTTCCAATGAACTCTTTCTTCAGAAAACCAATTCTGAATTTTATCACTGACCAAATTTCAGCAACGACAAACTGGTTCATTTAAAAATAAATTTAACACACAAATCTTAGTTAACTTTCCCCATCATCCTGCATTTAACATTTTTTTTGTTCACTAAATCATTTGATAAAGCCTGTTGTTTTGAGATTTACAGCCTGATTTAGAATCTTCCAGAGGCCTTGATGAGCCACTAGCCCTTTGTGTGGTTAGCTATTCCAAACTGAACCTCCTTAACATTTTGAGATTGACCCATCCTTAGTAGAACTGTATCACTGGAATCATCATGGGATTTCTGTGTATTACTCTGGGAAAAAGCATTTTAAAGGATTATGTCTAAAAGATCAAAACTAAAAACACTTCTGTGTCTCGGGTCTGTTTTTCCAAATGCTTCAGCTTATTGTTTCTTAGTGGTTACAACAAAGCCTGTGTGACTAAAGAGTAAAAGGAGGCAATAAATGTTGCTGAGGGAGACATACACTACTGGAAACTCTAGCCTCAATTTCAGTCCAACAGAAGCAATGTCAGACGTTCCATAAATTTAAATCATACCAGAAGGACACTGTGCAACCTGATCCAGCCTGGCTGAACTTGGGGCTTCGTATTTGAGCAACCTGTGAGATGCTGCTGCTGTTTCTCAGAACGAACATAAAATGACCTGTATGGGAAAAAATAGAAAAGAACTTTTCATATACAGAGCCAGTATAACACACAGAGAAGTTTTCAGCAGGGGTTACTTCCCCTGATTTAATGGCAGGCAGTTCGGTGTATGTGTATCTGCATCAAGGACCTGTTTATATCTTACCTTCGGATTTGTTATAGGTATGATCCTCTGGTGGGGCTTGTTTCTGAAAAGCAGATGGAAGTGCACTTCTGGAGCTTCTTATCCAGTCAAATCCATCTGCACTAACAGTCTCAAAGCAACCACAGCTGTTTGTTTCAAAGTCACATTTAGCAGCTGAAATATTGAAAGAAATATTTCACTTTGTATCTCTGAACATAACCACCACCGCCTAATCAGACTGTGGAAAAACTTTCCAAAATGTAAGTAAAAGAACAAGGCTCTAAAACAAAACTTTTCTACAATGTACCAGACAGGTATCCAGGAAAAAGACAGGTGGGCTACAGGATATGAGATTAGGTGATTTTTTATTATTTAATTTTAATTACAGTAGCACGTGAAGTCATCAGCAAGGATCAGGCCTTCACTGGGCCAGGCACTGTGCGCATGTGCACACACATTGTACGATTTGTAGTCTAATTAAACAGGAGAGGCAAAAAGTGGAAGAAAAATAGTATTATTTCCTCTTTTTACAGATTGGGAATTGAGGCATGAAAAGATCTCAGAGAAAGTCTACGTCAGAAACAGGAATTGAACTCCGATCTTCCAAATCACACTCAGTGCTTCAATTACTAGTAGAATCTACCTTATTATTATCATCAACTATCATAAGTAACGCTGCGATTGAGTTTTTCTGTGATCTCCATAACTTCTGAAGCAGCTGGTTCTGGTTCAGCCCTGAGCAGAGCAGCTCTGGGCCAGCAGCAGCAGTTTGGCTGTGTGGCAGTGGCTCAGGAGTCGGGTTTCAGGGTGATGCTTAACTGGTGGGGGGTGCTACCTGGCTCCCACTGGCATGTCCCTGCAGTCAGCTCCGTACCCAGCTCAGACCGGCATGTCTCTGCAACTCCAAGGCAGAGAGGCCAGGAGGCTCCATGCACTGCCCGCACCCACAGGCACCACACTCATCATGGTCACATCTCTGATTGGCTGCTGTTCCCATCCAATGAGAGCTGGGGGGCTGGCAGGTTTATTTTAGGAATAGACAGACCTGACAGTTTGGTAGGCACAGCACATAGGTATATTTGCCCTGTTTAATGAAGGAAGAATTTCTCATTCAGGACAGGCAAAATCAGAAGAGAAAAAGAATTTGTAAAACTAACACTGCCATCTAAAGATGTAATTCTGACTTTACACTGTAACAAGCTAAACATAATAGGTAAACATTCCCTTTTATTGTATGTCTTGTGTGTATGTATTGTGATACTGTTTAATTAATATGTTAATGACATGATCACATACTAATTTTTCCACAAGACCCTGCCTCATTCAGTGCATAGCATAGTGAATAGCTGCTCAGTAAGTGAGCACTCAATATTTCAATATCAACAAACCTCAGTCAGAACTAAAAACTCATAAGATGGGCATAAAAATCATGAGATTTTCAACAAAAATAAATCTGGGGCTCTTTATCTGCCTTTTATTGTTTTCCTTTGGTTTGGTTTTTTAGCCTGTCTGGTTCACATTTTCAGGTGATTCACTGCTAACAGGAGGCTAGGAACTTTTGAGTTTTTGTTTAAATGAAAACAAAGATTCTAACATAATAGAATAACTCCAAGAGCTGGGATTTAAGAAAACCAACAAACACTGTGAGACTTGAGACCAAATCACTGTCATACAAACACAAAGCAAGAGTCAGTCCCTGCCCAGAAATCTTACAGTATAGATAGACAAAAGAGATAAAAGATGGGACACACAGAAGTGAAATGACTTGCCCAAGATCACACATCAGGCAGTAATAGACATATGGACTGAAGTCTCCTAACTCCCAGTCTCATGTCTTATCCATTAGGCCATCAGCATCATTAGATTGAAAAAGAAAGCTTTTAGATTTCTTTCAAAATGTATTAACAGAATTTGGCACTGGGTATATTGGTGTTACAGAAGACACATAAATGTGATGGGTCACTTTTCTAATTATACTACTTGGTGAGGTTTCTATATGGAGACCTCTAGATGCTATCATAACACAAATAAACAACACAGTTTGGTGGCAGAAGTTTACATTTTGTAAGCATTTTAATGTACACACAAGTAATGCTAGGCAAATTTTTTTGAATGAAAAAAATGTAGATTCAGGTCAGATGAAACATTGACAAATTTGACACTGTAGTTTGGTGGTTGCCCCACTCCAGGAAAAGGGGGCTTAAAACAGCCCAAGAAAGATTGTGACTGGGAGCAAGCAAGCTCCAGGCTGATTGGGAAGGTAATCACAGCTGGGGCCAGACCCAATTAGGAGCCAGCTGGCCCTGATAAAAGGGCCCAGAGTTTGGTAGATAGAGTCTCCTCTGGCTACAGAGGCAGACAGGCCTGGCTGCTTGACAAAGTACCTAGAGTGGAGCAGACTGGGGCCAGGCAAAAGGAGTTGCGGGAGCTCTGGCCTGGAATCCCCCAGGCTGCAGGGCCTAGGGAATGGCCCAACAAAGGGTACTGGGGTTGCAGGAGCTAGCCCATGACTACAGAAGTAGAGGCAGCAGGCCAAACCCCACCTTGCCGGTGGGCAATGATTCTGCAGTCTGCCCCAGAGAATGGGGGCAAGTGGTGACTGGCAGTTGCCTAGACTGAGACAAGGTGGGGATAGGGGGTAGGGGTTCCCTGGGTGGGGAGATCCTGAGATCTGTTGGGGTACTGCAGGGGTGCAACCCCCTATGGAACAGGGCACCAGGGATGGGGGGAGGGAGACATGGGGCCAGCAGCAAGTGGGACATTGGCCTGCAGAGGGTGCTCCGGATGCTGGAAGAGCTAATTCCTGGGATGTACAAGCAGGTGCCACAGGGTGAGTTGCTGCTTTGCTACAGACACATTCTCGAGGTCTATTCTGGTTGAAACAGAACCTTTAGACTTTTTTTTTTTTTTTTACTCAAAATGACCTTTAATTTCAATGTTTTTCAGACAAATAGTTTGACAAAAATAGTTCTTGATTGACCCAAAATGAATTTATTTTTTATTTTTTTGGTTAATTGAAGAAAAAGTAACACTTTCCAACTTTTTGTTTAGAAATTACTTTTCTAGATATTATTATATATAAAGTGTGAGTGTGGGGGGAAGAAAGCAAAAACTGAATTTTCTGAGAATTTGTTTTGTTTGGCCACCAGCTCATATTTTATAACATATCTGGAAAAAACTACAAAAGAGTGCAACAAATCTGAAAGATTTTCAAGGACTAGAGCTACATGGAGAGCTATGGAAAATCAGTCATGTTAATTAAAAGAAAAATAAATTACCAAAATATGATTGAGATGTGTATAAAGAACATTTCAAAGTTAGACAAAGCGGAAGGAAACACTAAGTGCTTTGAGAGAGTGAAAAGTTTAAGATCAGGGAACCAGTCACGGGTTAAAAAAGCCTTAGAGTCTAGAACAGTAGCTCTCAACCAGGAGTTCAGGGCCTCAAGCAGGTTTTGGGGGGCTGCCAAGCAGGGGCTAGCATTAGACTCACTGGGGCCAAGGGCAGAAAGCCAAAGCCCCACTGCCTGGAGCTGAAGCCCAGGTCTCTGAGGCTCGCCACCCAGCACTGAAGCCTGAGTAATGTAGCTTTGTGGAGACCCCTGAGGCATGGGGCCTCAAGCAATTTGCCTGCTTACTACCCCATAACACCAGCCCTGGTTTTTATATGCAGAAAACCAGTTATTGGGGAAGAGGCAGGCTGTGGAGTTTTTATAGCATGTTGGGGGGCAGCGGGGGTGGGGTCGGGGGAAGATGGCTCAGAAAGAATAAGGTTGAGAACCTCTGGTCTTGAAGAAATTTCTTTCCAAAGAGAGAAATTAATCTTTGGAGTAGTGACAGACATTTCTATGGGAAAAAAATATACTGTACATAACAAAAGTTATGCAGGTGATGAAATAAGATGTATTGCATGTTTTCATTCCTGAATGTTGCCACAGTATAATAAAAAAAACATATAATACTTGGCTATTACACAGTGCTTCCACACAAAGACTTCAAAGCACTGAACAAACATTAATGCATTTATACTCAAAATAGCCTTCTAAGGTAAGTAAGTATTCGTATTTCCATTTTTGCAGGGAGGGAAAATAAGGCATAAAGTTGCCAGGTACCATGCTAGATGTCATTTGGGGGTTCTACGGCAGAGCGAGGACCAGAGCTCAGATTCCTAGTCTGATTCTTGCCTTGTGTTTTAACCACAGGACCATCCTTTCCCCCTTCTTATTTTTATCTTCAACTGTCACTCCTTGTCATATTCAGAACTTATAAAGTTTGGTATACAAAATACTTGGAATGTGATGCGAGGCTTATTATTATTAGGGATAAGATGTGGTTGATGGGGGAGGAGGGGGAAATCTCTTCCAAATAAATAATTTTTAAAACTTATTAAAACTATGTTTAATAAAATGTGGTTAAGAAAAGAACATGCATTTACTTTCACTAAGGGCTGGATCCTGCACCGCCAAAGTCAAAGGGAGTTTTGCCACTAATTTCAGTGGATAAGAATCAGGCCCTTACACTTTGAACTTCAATTCATGTATATTGCTTATTTGAGTAGTACCAGCAAATTCAATGGGATTCTTCATAAGACTTTTATATTACTTACATGTTTTAAGGATCAGCCCCTGAGACAGCAGTGTCTCTTGCCAAATCTGCCATTTAGACATTTGACTATAGTGGAGATTAACCATAATGACAGGTACTTTAAAATGATTACTTTTTAATCCAAACCCCTTTAAAGATCAAGGGTCAGAATAAAATGAATTTGAGATGACTGTAAAGAGCTATTACTCTATTTAGTACTGTGAGACACTTGAATACTATCCAGCATTTAGAAGTGCCCTGGAAGGGTGATACTATGACTAGTGCAGTTCTCCCTGTGTCATCTACAAGGGACTATAAAATGAGAAATTCTGCTCCTATTCATTAGAAATACACCACCAGGTGCCTGGGTTCTGTCCTATGCCCTATTTAGTGACAATGGCACCACGAGAAATGAGTTTAGTGTGCTTTTATTTGCTTCTAGTTAGCATAATGGTTGATTCTGGTTTTAGTCATGCTAAGATCTAATGGTTTTTTAACATGTCCTAAAGCTGCTTGTCTCATTAAGGCTTTTGATTGAGATTCTGTTCAAACAGGGAGCTCTCTGGCAGGCAGCACAGGAAACTTAATATTGCAGTCTCATGCAAGTAGCTTTGGGCCAGAACCAAATTCTAAGATCCAGACCCAGAATCTTGGTTCAAAGCGCAGTTCCAATCCAGTTCTGCTTAATAAGGAGAATATAAAAACTGAAATCCAGTCCTCTAAAATATGGGATTGCCCATATCTTGAATTCAGAGCTGGCAGTAAAATTGAAGCCCAATTCCATTATGAGCTTCAGTAAGACACTTGCACAGAGCAAACCAGGATTACACTTCTCACTGACACTGCAATTAACAATGAACAAATTGACTTATTCAGTGCAATAGTATAATCATTTATGACATCTCTCGGCAAGGGCATTGTGTCAAGTTCAAGTAATCTCAAATAATAGACACAATATCCTAGCCCAGCTGGCCTAGACACCACAGTGAATAAGGAGTCAGAGAGAAATTTCATCATTATCGCAAATCCCGAAGGGATGTGACCTCTTTGCAAACTGAGGGCCCCCAGATCAATTTAGCAAGATGCTTAAAATAGTCTGATTATATGTCCACCACCAGCATTCATGTCACACCATCAGTGCTTTCGGTGCTCATGTGACTGCAAGCCATGCAGTGGCACTCCTTGATACATATACTTTAGAATTCATTAATCTTCCATTTTTTGTTATATCCACACCAAGAAAGCCACAGGAAACTGAACCAGTGCTGATGTGTGGCTTAGAATATCCTCATTTCTGATCTTGTCCTGCCTCTTGATATGGAACATCAGACTGAAACAACAAGAATCAAAACTGTCAATCCATTGTTCTTCAGACTTCCTTGGCATCTTTCACTTCCATAAAACAGAGTTGCTAGAACTGTACTTCTGTAGATCCGTGGCTTTGTAGCAAGTCTGATGTCATGTTATCCTCACAGAAGCCACAGACAGGCCTGAAAAATGGCAGCAACAGTTTGAGCATCCACTTCTTTTGAGCATCCTCCAGGATAGTCTATGATGTATTTGACAGCTGCCACCTGTTCAATGGTCTGTCTAGACAGGTTAATATCTGAGCTCATTGTAATCTGGAGTGAGAGGCTATTTGATGGAAATAGCCAGGGACTTAGTTTCATCCAGATTAATAAACAGGCCAATGAGTGCTGCTTCTTGCCTGACCAGATTGCCCATCAGCTGAAGTGTGTCACCAAACTGAGACAAGACAATGTCACCAGCATATTCAAAATCTTGCAGCAGAATCATGTTCAGCTCTATGCCATCAACAGCTGCCTCCTGAGGCTTATCCATCAACCAATCTCAGTCTATATTAAACAATGATAGTGACAGAACACAGCCTAGCCAAACTCCTGCAGAGGTAGGAAACTATACTTTGCATGTGCCATTGACTCGAATGCAGCTTTCCATCCCATTATAGAACTCTTCTATCAGCGACACTATCTTCCCAGGCATGCTGAGATCCCTCATCAGATCTCACAAACTTGCTCGATGCACTGAACTGAAAGTCTGGTGGAAGTCTATAAAAAGTGATGTTCACAGTTGATTAAGTTCAGCCATCTTCTCAAAAACCTGTCTCAAGGTAAAGATCTGGTCGACAGTGGAACAATCAGATATATAGCTGCACTGAGTATCCTGGCATGTGCTCCAAAGTGCATAATTTGATTTGAAATATTAACAGGTAAGCAAATACTTTCCCTGGGACCAACAAGAGAGTAATACCTCTATTGTAAACACAGGCAGAATAAACCCCTTCCTCTAGTCAGGGATGATATCAGCACACTAGATGGTCTGGAAGAGCCTATGTAGCCATGGCACAATAACACACACCTGTGTCTTCAGCAATTCAGGGGGTAACATTACAGACCCCTTATGATTTCCCAGACTTAAGCTTATCGACTATCCAGATCTCTTCATGGTTGAAGGAAGATGGATCTCTTAGAGCAGCGGTGTCCAATAGAAATTCAATGCTAGCCACACTTGTGGTTTTGAAATTTTCTTATTAGCCACATTATAAAAAAGCCACATGCCTTAGCCTCAGCTCAACTCAATAGCCTACTAGCCACATGTGGCTAGTGGCGAACATATTGGACACAGCAGTTATAGAGTTTCTTGCTCTTCTTCACGTGAAAGATGGACTGCAGACAACAAACAATTCTGGAGTATCTTGAATTGATCTTTCTTTTGATGCAATTGATCCTGAAGACTCTGGAGGATGCTGTCATCCCAATTCTTTACTGAACAAGCTGGCCCCATCTTCCCCTGCGGCTGCAAAGTTGATTTAAAAGTTGTGGAGACCATGATTCCCTGTGCAAACAGAGCAACTGCATCTGTACATGCCCAGCTGTGTTTCTAAATGTCTATGCATAAATATTAGATTCACAAATCCAGTTGTAGCATTTGTATGTAAAAATTAGACATGTGCAACTGTGTGTGCTCATCTTTGAAAAATCAGGCCTTGACTACCATGGTAATTTTCTCAGCCAAGCATAAAACCGTATCTAGTACCTTACATAATAGGTGTTGTAAAATAAAACACGCTTTTAAGCCGCTCTGTTCTGCTAAATCAGTGTACAGCTTTTTTGTTTTAAACTTTAACAGGGCAGCCGTATAAAGAGACATCAATACAGATTCAAACTGAAAGCACTGCATCTCTGGAGTTTTTCTCTTAAATAAATAACACCATTCATGAAGTGATGGAAATCTGGCCACAAGACTCCCATTGAGTATGTATATATGTCCTTGCAGCATGAGCTACTAATCAATGTTTTCACTTACAGCAGTTGGCTTCATCATCCCCATTTGAGCAGTCAGGTGTGAAATCACAAAATTTGTCAGATGAAATACAGGCTCCGTCTTCACAGCGTAAATAATCCCGTGGACAATAAAGGGATGAAGATTCAGTGGTTGTGAAGTTTGCTTCCCCTTTAAAAAAAAAAAAGAGAAACTGGTGTTCTTTTCACTATTTACATATATAATAGTGCACACAGATGGACTCAGTTAGACATAAGATGATAGAAAATACAACACAACATAGGTCTATTTATGACAGTGGATATTTGGTAGTGAAGTCTATCTAACACCCTTATAAAAAGTGGTCAGATCACTCCCACAAACACTTTAACGGCTTTTTATGCAAGGGGTCTGTTTTAGTGTATAGCTAGGGCCTGGGTATAAAATATAGGAAGTAGAAGGAATTTAATAATACATGCACATAGGGCCAGATCCTTGGTTTTTGCACACTGGCATAACTGAATTGAAACTCATCAGTGCTATGCTAGTTTACACTGGCTGAAGAGCTGATCCATACAACATAATGTCTATTTTACTTGCTTTTAGTCTGTGTCTGTATAACCATACAGCTGAAAGCTACTTCTGTAGCATCTTTTTTCACACTCACTGACTTTAACAAGGCAACATTACTCTGAAGTATGAATTTTATTATATGAATGTCTGAAATGTTTAATTCAAATTATTCTGGAATTCACTGTCACTAAAAGGCTAAAAATATCTGAAAATCAAGTTAGCTATTTCGTTGTTAATTCTTTTGTTATGGGAAAAGCCCAAAATGACATTAACTAGAGGAATATTCTTTGTGAAAGAACAACAAAGCATAGAAAATAAAGTTAGCTTGACACCATACTTTGTCCTTCAAGCCTATTTTTTTTCAATTGGCTTGCTTTAATTTAACTTGCCTTTGCTTTCTTGGCTGGTATCTGAAAGTGATTTATATGCAATACCACATTCCATTGTTATACTGATGTCATCTATAGCGACAGTAGCATTCTCTGATAGAACAGTGGCTTGTAAAATGATCTATAATGACAAAGAAATAACCTTATTAAAGTTGACATTCAAAAAGGAAATATTTTTGAATTATAATTATATATTATATAATTATAATGCCTGGTATCTGTATGGAGAATAAATACCATCCTTTAGTGGGCATAGAAAACAATTGATCGATATCTTCTTTATAACAGCCCTTTAGATTTGAAGACTTATCAAAGCACACCCTCAGTTTTCTTTTCTCAAAACTTAAAGACTTAACATTTTAACCTGTCACCTCATAAGACAGGTTTTCTCAACCTTTGACCATGCTTTTGCCTCCTCTGGACTGTCTCCAATTTGTCCGCATCTTTCCTAAAGTGTGGCACCCAGAACTGGACACAGTACTCCAGCTGAGGTCTCACAAATACTAGTAGAGTGAGACAATTACCTCCTGTGTGTTGCTCACAACAGTCCTGTTAGTATGATATATGCTTTTTTCTCAAATGTATCACAAATACTCATCCCATGTTTTAATATACTACACATCTATTTGATTTTCATCATAAATGTGATTTTAATGCATAAACTTCTGAAACATTGACATTCCTCTCTTATTTCAACATCTATAGAAAAAGCTTAAAGAGATTCTTTATAAAAGTGTAAGCAAAGATTTTAAGTTATGGGAATAAATTAATTCTAAAAGGCATATTAAATAACTATTTGTACACAAAATACATACAGCAGCCAATACAGTTACCTGGAAAAGTGGTGACATTTCCTCAGGTTTGCTTTCTATAAGAATATTCGCTTTAGTCCACCTAGTCTTGGACAAACTTGTCAGGTCACCTAGTTTTTGCAAATCCTCCCCAAGGATGGTTCTCTTAAAGACAGAGAGCTGGGACTCCTGAGACAACTGATACCAAAATATTATCTGTTGAAAGAAATGTTGTTAAAAAAAAGTGTTGAAGAGCTTGCCAATTGACAGTAATTTCAATGTAAATTTACACTATTATAATATAAACTAGTTTTGAATATGCAGTATCACTGTATTGTGTACACACCCACAGAAGAAATACAGCAGGCATACAGGAAACACACTTTGAATGTATAGGCTCTGAAAGGATGGCAATTTGTGTCAGGTAAAGCCACTATAAATATGCAACTATGATTTTAAAAATGTATTTCCATCATAACCTATAGCCATCGATCGATGATTTCCCTTACCTCACTGGGGGCTCCTATCAGGCAGCTCCACAAAGAATAATTTTTATTTTCAAAACTGTACCCTGAGACATGGATGAAATATCGGATAAGGCAGATTAAGCTAGGCTTGGGGAAATTCAGAGAATGATGTAAAACCATGAAATACTACATGCATCCTCAGTCTTCATCTGATCCTCAGTTTTTAGGAACAATCCCATAAACCTTCCAAGGGCTGAAAATTATAGGAAAGGGTTGTTTGTTTTTTTTAATTTTCCTGCTGGTCTCCTGAAATGCAAGTGCAGGGTCAAAGCTTAAGAAGAGGGGACAACAGGATGGAAACATCTGGAAAGACTGATGTGGCAGGCATGAAAGCCAGGACAACAGAAGACAACTCTTTAGCCCTCTAGACAGCAGTGTAATACTGGGATTGTTAGCTCATATATCCCAACCTAGTTTCATTACATTTTGTTAAGTAGTAATCTGAAAACCATTCTGATCACAACTGGAGAAATATAAGATGTTCAAGGAAACTACATTTGTCTTATTTTTTTCTCATAAGTTTTTCCACTTTTTTAGATAATGAAAAGCTAAAATCCCCCACTTGCAAAACCCTCCATTCACTGCAAGCTCTAGATAGTTGAAAATCACTGAATGCAAATGAAGAGATACTCAGCTGGTGAATATAACCGCCTGTTAAACAGTCTCTTTTCCAGTTCTTTATCCATCCTTTGTGCTGAGTTTCCACAGTGTTCCTTGGATCATCAGATTATACAGAAAATGTTCTCCAATTTACTGATTCTTAAATTACAGACTAAAAGCAAATAGATCTAAAGAATTCAAAGCATTTTAGGTTAACTATCACATAGCACTGTTGTACTGGAGATTGTTGTTGGCTGCCAGCAAGTCTGTCTTTGATCTATAGGCAATCACAGATCTCACTGAAGCTGATAGGTGGCTAAGGCCAGGTCTCCACTAGGAGCACTCTGCCAGTATAGCTATGCTGGTATACTACACCAGCAAAGCACTCTTAATATGGACACAGCTTACGCTGCCAAAACTGAACTTTCACCTGTAGAGCTTATTCCAGTTCTCCCAAACAAAATGATATGCCAGCAGAAATACAGTTTTGTCAACATAAGCTGTGTCTATACAAGGCGCTTTTGCCAGAATAGCTATGTCTGTCAGGGATCACATCTCATGACATCCCTGACCAGCACAACCATGCTGGCAGAAGTCTGTAGTGTAGACATTGCCTAAGTGGAAGAAACAACTAAGCCCCTTTCTGGAGTAAGACAGTTGAATTAACAGATGCCACCACCTAAGGCACTGAGGAAGGCCTGAGCAAGCACTAACTCAGGGACAATACGAAGGTTTTCTCTGGTACTGGTTGAGTATAAAGGGTCTGGGACATTAACTTAGTTTCAGCTATGTGTATCAGAGGCAGACAGGATGAGAAGCAGGGTAATCTGCCTCTGACCAAAATCTCACAAAGGAGAAACCAAACCAGCTGGGGTTTCACAAGCTTTCCACAATTTTTTAAAACTAATGTTCACCGCTGACTGTTCAACCTTAGTTCCCTACTGTAAATTAAACCATGCCCTAAAGTTGTTGGTGTGCAATACTGTCACTTGCTACCTCTGTGAAGGAAAGCTGCTCTAAAGATGGATGATTTGTAAATGCTGCTGGGAGTAAGTCTGGGAGGATTAGCATTTTAGTTTAAAATATTAGCAGGCTTAAAATTTAAGGCAAGTGAAGAAAGTGCTCTGGTGCCTTGTCACACAGTGGTGTGCAAAGTGGGGATGGGGAGAGGGTCCTGAGAGCTTTCATGTACAGTGGCTGCACACAATCCCAGTTCTTGTACAAAAGGGGTTTAGGGTTTCCCGATTTTAATGTCACCTGTCACACCAAACTTTGTGAAGATGGGGGAGCAGGGTGCCCCTTTCACCACTTCACCAGCCAGCAGGCTGCTGAACTCACACAAGGAAGTGTGCAAGCTGAGCCTTCTAAAGGATATGAACAGCAACAGCTCATCTTCTGTGCTCTGAGAAACACCCTGCCTATCTCAGACACAGTGCCTCTAGGAATTCCTGCAGGGGCAGAATGCTGGCAATGCTTTACAGCCACATCCTGGCTCTCTTATTTCATTACATGGGGGAAGATGCTCAGAGAATGGTCTTCATTTGGTTTCTGATTCTTCACTGCACCCTGTAAAGTTGCAAGAATTAAGAGGGGAGATCCTCATGCTCACTCCAGGCCCTTTAGGACAGGTGAAAGGGTTAGACTGAATAAACAGGCTCTAAAATCCCTAGATCCAGCTGAGGTAGGATTCCTCCAGAGTAGGAACTAAGGGAGACAGCAACAGACTCTCTCTATAACACCCTGTTGGAAACCATTCATTTTTGTTGACATTCTTCTACTTTTCAAAGCAGAAAATTCCAGAACAAAAAAAGAATTTCATTTTCTCACTTTTGGGCCTTTTTCACCAGTGACTGCAAAAGAATGAATGATGTTTAGGATTTTGGAGGTTTTCATGACTTTTTTTCCCCCCACCCTTTTTTTCCACTTTAACTTTTCAACTTCAGAAAAGTTACGCAGTTGCAAAAGGAAAAAGGAAATATTGTAACTTTGTGACCTTCTAACTTGCCAAAAGTTGGAAGAGTTTTGAAAAATTAGGGATAGGTGGGGGAGTGAAACTCTCCCTTCTCCCACTAAAACCTGCACAATATTTATTGTTGTTCCAATGTTCTCTGTGTTTTGTGGCAAAACGGGGACAAAACCTCAACATTTCAAACATTAAGAAAAATATATATGTTGTGATCATTTAGGGGGGAAAACAAAACAAAAAAAGTTCAACTTCAGTCCCTTCAAAATCCCAAAACTTCTCACAAAATTGTTTTTCCATTTTTCTACCAGCCTAACTCCTGATTGTCAACTCTGCTGTTCTCTCTCTCACTGCTGCCTTCCTAGTCTTCCTTGCCAGCTCATTCCTCTCCCTCCTGCTAATTGCTCTTGTACTCTCCTGCATAGCTGCAAGATTGAGCCCAGGTTGTGCACGTTGATTGACTATGATGTGCTTTGACATACTGACGATGTGTCAAACACTGCATTGATCAACATACAAAACTCATCCATACAAAATTATTTTCAATTAAAATATTAGGATATTTTGTATATGTAGTGTGGGACTGAACACTCCCTAGTTAACATTCAGCATGATTCACAACGTGTTGAGACATTTATACAGATGTCATGGCTGGGGTAGAGATAACAGAAAGGTAGAGATCTGTGATGTGGAGGTATGCTAGGGTAACCCCCGATGGAATGGATAGGGCTAATCTTGGCTGTCTTCAGTCTCCAGGAGAGTATCTCTAGTGTAAAAGTAGAATGGTCTGAGGTTGCTCTAAGCTAGAATGAGGCTGGCCAGCTCCCAGGTATCAGGAAAAAAGACAACTTTGTGTGTCCCATCCCTGCCCCTCCACCTAGCCCAACCCTGTGCTCATACATTAATCTTAGCCAAAATAAAAAAATCAGGCCCAATAATCACTTGCTCCACTACTGAAATGCAGCCAATTTTTCAACCACAGCAACTAACAGCATTCAGCAGCACCACACAGTATGTAAGGACATGAAGTGATCACAATTAGTATCAAACAGCTACCTGACAATGGGCAGAGTCAAAGGACAGCTTAGTAAGGATAGGACTCCCGAGGTGGGACATGACAGGTTTCGTGTTTGCCTGTGGTGATCCTCCAAAATAAATGAATGATCCTGAAAAATAAAATCAATGGAATGTTAGAAGCACTGTCCCACAGTGTTAGTCTATAAGGTGCTACAAGACTCTTTGTCGCTTTTGCAGATCCAGACTAACACGGCTACCCCTCTGATACTACTCTCACAATGGTGAACATTTATGTCAGAGAACTAGCCTTTCCTTAATGATCTCCTCATACATATTGAACATCTTCATTTATTCTAACAAGTGGAGTAGCATTCTCTTCCATTAGATCACTAGGAAAATTTTGGGACAGACTTTGGCTGCCCCTGTATGAGTCTGAAAGGATAGGGTGACAGTGTAGGGAGCTCTCTCCCCCACTCCCAGTGCCACATACCCTAAGTACAAGGGTGGGGACATGTGGGAGAAGAAGAAACTAGAGATCCAGCAGTACTCGGCACTCTAAAGGGTATGCCACTGGGGTGTTTGGAGTCAAGGCTAAAGGTCTTCCCTCCATTGTGCCTGAAAGTGCTCAGAGGCCACTGCTGAGGGAACAAACACTGGGCATCTCCAAGGAAAGCTCAAATGCTGGGGTCAGCACTTCTCCAGAGACATTCTTCTTGCATCTGCCCTCCTCAGACAGAAACTTCAGACGTGTGTATGTGTGTGTACACACCACTACAACTGCACAGCTATCCCACTCCTCCACATGCCACTTCCGGAACGGGTCCATTTCTCAGCATGCAGGAAGGGTGCACCACAAGATCAAAAAAATACAGACCTCAGCTGGGAGCTCCAAAAGACACACTTTAATTGGTTTTAAATAGTGGTCTAGATAGTGTTTAGAATCAACATTCAATGAAACTTAGATTAGGTACAGCATTCAATTTATCCTGACAAATTCCCACGGCAGCCTAGTAGTGTTTAGGCATGTTAACAACGTTGTGAACCAATGAAATAAGCTACATTTTCTCCTGGGGTCCGTAGGCTTGACATTGTTGTCTGTCATGCTAGTGGGGATGAAAGCTTAATTAAAGATCTAATCTGAATTCTGGCAAACTAACTGTTTTTGGATTGGAACTACAGCAGATGTGCTCAAGACAAAGGTAGGAAAGGATAAACATCTTCAAGGGCCCCTAAAGCTGCACATTTTAGGAGCTATCAATGCTGCCTTCATTGAATACTGAAAAGTTTTTCATGAAAGTCTATGCAAAGTAACACCAAGGGCTAATTCTTGCTCACTGATACTACACTCATCGCCTTGTATCCTAGAAAATCAATTACTGTTCTGGCACAATTACGCACAGTAGCCATTTCCCCACTGATCCATGGGAATGGAGCAGAAGGCTGGATACAGCCCTAAGTGAATAATGGCACACACAATTATATACAGCTTTAGATTTACCCAGGCTGGTACAGAGAGGTGCCAGGCGCACCTTCGTAAACAAACAAAGCCAGCTACTCTCCGCAGCATCAGGGAAGCCACCCTCATTGATAAGAAGGCAGTGTTTTCACTGGTACTTCATGGGACACAGCTTCAGTCTGTAGGTGAGGCTGCATAGTGGCCCTGTCAGCATAAGTTGTGGAAGACATATCGTATCCTGAGTCACCATTACTCACTGTATTACTCTAGCTGTTCTGCCCCCTCCCCCCAGCAGAAGGAAATTGTAGCCATATCACACTTCTGTAACTTCTTCCTGGCAGAATTATTACAACCATAGGCACCCTACCTCCTCTTAAATGCTGACAGGAGCTGGCATAAATCAGGAGTGAATCTACCCTGCTGAACTGAAGAAATATGGAAAACTACCAGCGAGATCCTCACTCCTTCCCACTCCAGCCCCTTTACACTGTTTAAAAGGGCCAGAGTAGGGTAAAGGGGCCCTAAAATCCCCATATCTAACCAGGGGAGGATCCCCTGTGCAGGCATGGTGACGGACAGCCATAAGGAGTGTCGGGGTGGGGCTGAGGTTAGGTGGGGCCACAGCATGGGAGGAATTATGGGCAGCTCTGCAACTCATAGGGGAGCCCGAGGAGGCTGCTGTAACTTAATCAGGCTCCCATGACTGATCAGATGAAATACATGCTGTCAGGAACAGCATCCCAGATGATGCCACAGCACAACTGGTTGCTGAGCTCTGTGACTTTATCCTCACGCACAATTATTTCAAATTTGGTCACAATATATACCTCCAGACCAGTGGCACCGTTATGGGCATCCGCATGGCCCCACTATATGCCAACATATTTATGGCTGACCTGAAACAACGCTTCCTCAGGTCTCACCCACTCACGCCCCTTCTCTATCTATGCTACATTGATGACATCTTCATCATCTGGACCCATGGGAAAGAAACTCTGGAAGAATTCCATCACGATTTCAACAGCTTCCACCCCACCATCAACCTCAGCCTGGACCAGTCTACACGGGAGGTCCACTTCCTGGACACCACAGTACAAATAAGTAACGGTCACATAAACACCACCCTATACCGAAAACCCACCGACCGTGTTGCCTACCTTAATGCCTCCAGCTTCCATCCCGGACACACTACACGCTCCATTGTCTACAGCCAAGCACTGAGGTACAACTGCATTTGCTCCAACCCCTCAGACAGAGACCAACATCTACAAGATCTTCACCAAGCATTTTTAAAACTGCAATACCCGCATGAGGAAGTAAGGAAACAGATAAACAGGGTCAGACGTGTACCCAGAAGCCTTCTGCTGCAAGACAAACCAAAGAAAGAAACCATCAGACCACCACTGGCCATCAGCTACAGTCCTCAGTTAAAATCTCTCCAACACATCAGTGATCTACAATCCATCCTGGACAACGATCCCTCAGTTTCACAGGCCTTGGGAGGCAGGCCAGTCCTCGCCCACAGACAATCTGAAGCAGATTCTCACCAGCAACCACACACTGCACCATAGTAACTCTAACTCAGGAACCAATCCATGCAACAAACCTCGATGCCAACTCTGCCCACATATCTACACCAGCAACACCATCACAGGACCTAACCAGATCAGCCACACCATCATTGGTTCATTCACCTGCACTTCTACCAATATAATATAAGCCATCATGTGCCAGCAATGCCCCTCTGCTATGTACATCGGCCATACTGGACAATCCCTACGTAAAAAGATAAATGAACACAAATCAAATATTAGGAATGGCAATATACAAAGCCTGTAGGAAAACACTTCAACCTGCCTGGACATACAATAGCAGACCTCAAAACAACCACCCTGCAGCAAAAAAACTTCAAGACCAGACTTCAAAGAGAAACTGCTGAGCTCCAGTTCATCAGCAAATTCAACACCATCAGGTCTGGACTTAATGTTGACTGCGAGTGGCTCACCAATTACAAAAGCAGTTTCTCTTCTCTGGGTGTTCACACCTCCAGATCACCTGCTGGAAGTGGGCTTCACCCTCCCTGATTGAATTTACCTTGCTTTCTTGCCTGCTATTTCTACCTGCCTCTGGAGATTTCCACAACATTCATCTGATGAAGTGGGTCTTAGCCCACAAAAGCTCATGATCCCTAAAATCTGTTAGTCTATAAGGTGCTACAAGACTCTTTGTTGCCATGACTGACCAGGTTATGCCTGGGATTCTTGCAGTCCCCCAGGATTAGGAGTGCACAAAGATGGCTTCAAAACTCCTTAGTATCCTTTCCTTAGGCTGTAAATTCTGTGTTGTGTCTCTTAATTCTGCAGGGTTTGAATGGAGTGCAGGAAATAATGTGTGCAGCCATGTATTGAATGTTTGGAATAAAAATGAAATATTGAAGAGCTGCTCATCAAGTGAGCATTATCCATTCTTGTGCACTGAAAGAGGCATGAATCCTGTGGAAAGACCAATTTGGATTACGTAATTAAAGATTATATCATAATGTATACTACATAAGGGAGTCAAATTAAGGTGTCACAGGCAACCTAAATTCTGGCTTTTCCTAATTGCTGAGTGCTTGACTTTTGCAGCATTAACAGTGTTTTAATGTTCTTTGTATGTAATACACATCTAATATTTTTTAAAAACTCATTCCAATAGTAGTGGGAAAACTTTATGCAAAATTGGCCTTGGAGCATGCCCTGAAGGCGATCAAGCTTTAGACTACTCTATTCTCTTTAGAAAATGAATAATAAATCCTATATTTTGATAATGCTGCAATCATAGAACGCTTGCCACTGTAGGTTATCGTGTAAGACATTTTCATTATTGAACAGTGCTTTGTAAAAGCATTTTACTTTTGCAAAAATTCCTTTTCCTCTGCTCAACATACTGCGCAACAACGAGATAGCTACTGACTCTGGTAGAGCAACAATTAAGAGGCTATTGCTCATGTTCTGCCTGTCCCAAGCAAAACTGATCAGGCTGCCTATACTGTAAGAAAAAAAAACTATTTAAATTATTTACTGTGGATTCAGTACTGGCTTCAATAGCAAATTTACTTGAGAAAGAACTAAAAGAATAGTTCTATCTGAATACTGGATATAATGCTGGTTTACTGTATACATGAAAGAAGTTGACTGTTTCTGTCTAATGAGCAAGAGCTCAAGAAATCAAAACCAACATTACAACCAGCATTAATTAGCACTTCACTGGCTAAGTCATCATGGGGTAGGCATAGAAACTAAACTCCAATGACTTTTCTGGGGACTTCTCGGGAAGAGCACAACTGAGGAACATTAAGGGGACACAGGGAATAAGCTTGTATGGATGCTATCTATGTTACATATATTATGTATTTTTTAGTCTCCAGGGCTGTCCATTAGGGACCCTTCAGGAGCATTAAAATTCACTTTTAGAAGGGAAACTATGCAGGAGAGGCTTACCGTGCTCACTGTTGGTTGTATGATCTCTGTTAGGAAGTTTTGTGTCATTAGAGGTCTCTCCTTTTATTATATTCCATTTAGCATCTTCTGTGTTTAATGGCTTCCATCCACAGAAATCAGACTCAAAATTACACATAGTATAATTTGCTACTGTAAGCAGAAGAATAAGGAAAATCATATAAAATAGTTTTATGCTGGAATTGTCATGGTTATTCTCCTGAAGTGTAAACTAGTCTGACCTACTTTAAAAACAAAACAAAACAAAAACGAACTAGTGGTATGTTTATTGCAATATGAATCACTTTTCTGTGGGAAGGCGCGGGGGAATAACCAATGTTCTAAATGTGTATGTAACATACTAAACTGGTTTGTCCATCTTCAATTGTGATACACATAATTCTAAGAAGAAAAGCCTGTATTAATTAAGAAGTTCTTGATTTTAACGAAGAAATCTTAATGGAGTTCTGTGAACAGATGATTCATTTGCAAGAACTTACAAATACTTCCTGAAATCACTAAAAAGGAAAACTTTTTACAGACGAAAGCTCATTAAGAATGTCTGGTAACATTTTCATGGGCCTATGTGATTTAGATTAATTGAAAGTCAATGGAACTTAAGGCCTAAGTGCGTAAGTCACTTTTGAAAATGGGATTTAGGCTCCTTTGGAAAATTTTACCCAAAACATACAAGGCAATTAAACTGCAATCAAGTTGCCTGAATGGGCTCAGGTTAGACCAACTCTAGCTGTATAACAATATTACACTCTCTCAATTTTCTGCTTAACTCAAAGAAGGCATTATCACCAGAATTATAGCCAAATTAAATAATTTATTAGTACAATACATTATCAAAAGTTTTCTTCTCAAGCACAGAACAACAACCTGGAAATGTATTCTACCTTTCTAAATCCTATAGGGCATTTATCACAGTTGTGGAAAGTACTGAAGGGGTTGTACACGACTGTGACAAAGATCCAAAAGCATCATGCAACTGTCATCCCAGATTACATTTAGTGCTCTGCTTCTCACAATTTGCAAAAATAAAAACAGAATACAGCTCGGCTCACATGACTCAGCACTAAGATTCCTCAGCTACGCAGACAAAGGCCCTCTCAACTACTGATAAGTCCTACGCTAAGAAACAAAACACTTAAATTAGCACCACTGAATTAGATCTACAATGCACATTTAATTTTAATCTAATACACTGGTCCCTATTTGCTATAGCATATTAGCTAAAGATGGTACTTATATTATTAAATTTATCTAATTAAGAAATGCTTAGGCTTTTGACAAGGTATCTTGTTAATTAAACTTCAATTGCTAATACACTAAAGTAGGGTATGCAAATTGCTACCCAGTTTAAGCTATCTTGCTGTGTACTAATTAAATACCTAGATCCCTAGGCATTATGCTTACTTAGGCAGTCATTTGATGTAAGCAGTATGAAAAAAAAATGAAGAATGCATTTAAATTTGCTTTACTTAAACAAATATCTATTTCCTCTGCCTCCTCCATCCCTCCTCCTCCACACCCTGACAAAGATGTTCTGCATGAGAAATTGAGGACTTGTCTACACAGTCAGCTAGTGTGCAGCAAGCCGGGTTTAAATCTATAGTGCACTAGCTTGCCACACAATAATTGGCCATGTGGACCCTGCTACAACACATTGAGTTCCAAGGTGCACTTGAACCTACTGCTAGCAGCAGCAGCAACAGCTCAAAGAACACTACAGAAGTTGAGTGTGGTAACAGGGTCCACATGATAACTTAGTGAACAGCAGGCTAATGCACTGTACATTCACACCATGGCTTGCCGTACACTAGGAGTAGGTCTACACTACAGCAGGGATTGATACTCTGAGATCGATCCACTGGCAGTCGATTTAATGGGTTTAGTAAAGACCCACCAAATCGACTGCAGATAGCTCTCCAGTCAACCCCTATACTCGACCCTCAACAAGAAGGGTAAGGTAAGTCGACAGGAGATTTTCTCCCACTGACCCCCACACAGTGTAGACCCCCACGATAACTCGATCTACAGTACATCCACTCCAACTACATTTTTCACGTAGCTGGAGTTGTGTAGTGTAGGTTGACTTACCACAGTGGTGTAGACAAAGTCTAAGTCTCCATGTGGACAAGCTCAGAATGTATGGGCTACATGGTACTAATCAAAAAGACCTTCCAACTGTGCAAGGATATTATTATTTGTATGGCACTATCCAAGTGCTAGAAACTTTATACATTAGCCAGAAGTCTCCTCTCATAAGAGAGAGACCTGTCCAAACCTAAAATCCCTGTTTAATTACATAGGTGTTAGATGATTGGCGCTGTGTGTGTGTGTGTTTTTGTGTGCTGCCCCAGCTCTGCGCAGACCTCAACTGAACTGCCCAATAACCACAAGACTTTACTAGCAAAGGTACCTGGCCAGGTTTATTGTCAACGAAGCACAGTAATAACACCTGGCAGACTCTACAAGGATACAACAACATAAATACCCATGACAATGGATGAAGCTCAGTCAGTGGCAGGACTTTCCACTGCCCCCAATGCTGGCTGAAGGGTTAAGGCGAGGTATTCCAACCTTTATAGACTGAGACAAACAACCTAGGATCAACAGCTTACATATTACCTTATGCGTTTTATGACATGATTGTTACTGCTCCCCATCGTACATTCCTCCTGATGTTACAGACAAACATTCCTATTCACCACCTCTCTTTGTACTTTCACTCGTGAGGTTTTAGACAAAATATCGCTATTCATCGCTTTTGTCAAATCATTTTATTGTGTGCTAGGTTGGGGTGCTTTTCTGCTGGCCTGGTGGAATGTACATAGTCAGCGTGTTTTAGCAATGCTAGCAATACTGGTGCCAAGTTAATGTACGGGATACTGCCTTGCAGGCAAGAATCTGCTTTTGACAAGGCCTGACTGTTGCTTATAGCATAACTTTTGCTGACTTTAGTTCAGGTCCTAGGCACCAAGTCCATGCTTCAGTCTCTTTCTTTCTACTACAATAGGCCATCTTCAGTGCTTGGATTTTAAATCTGGATATAGATTTCCCTTTTTTAAGAATCTGCAGTGCTAATGCTGACCAGATACTTTACAGAATGAAAGAAAAACCACCTCAGGTAGAATTCCACAAGGTTCTATTTTGACTTCCTTTTTATTTAATGTGTGCTTAGGTCCAGAGTTGAAAGTAAGCCGGTACGAGCTGGTATGGCATACCAGTAAGAAAGTGGCTGCCAGTATGGGCCAGTACACAGCCAATGTTAAAGTGCTGCCAGGGTAGCACTTTAAGCCAAGGCAGCACTTTAAGCATCGTACCAGCAGAGCTGCTGACAGCAGGGGCAAAAGGGGCAGCTGCCCAGGGCCCGACAATTTAAAAGGGCCCTGATCTCCTGGCCATGGCCAGAGCCCCATGCCCTTTAAATTGCTGCCAGAGCCGTGGCCGGTATGGGCCGGGCAGCGCTGAAGGACTGGCTGGGGGAGCCTGGTCCCAGCCCTGATCTTCCACCTGAGGACCCGCCCCTTCAGTGGTCCCAGAGCCACACAGCACCTTACCCAGGACCCTGGCAGCCCTGCATACCATAAGTCCTTTAAGTTACTTTCACCCCTGCTTAGGTCCATTGGCAAATTTAATGCAGAGATATGGATCACAATGTCCCTATGTTGCTCAAAAGCTTGTCTCTCTCACCAACAGAAATTGGTCAAATAAAAGAAATAATATCCCACCAACTTGTTTCTCTAATATCCTGGGACTAACAAAGCTACAACTATGCTACATATACATTTAATCAAACATTCTGAGCTTCACAAAACAAGTTAATGCTCTGTGAACCACTTTTTCTCCCTAAATGAAATCCATGTTCAACTATGCATTTAAAAAGTAATTCTATAAAACAGCAGAAACACAAAGCTTGTGGTACACTATATATACATTGAAGAAATCCATGAAAAAAAATTTGTATGCTGCTCGATTTACAATTCACAAAGATTACACAGATTAAGACCTGATGGACAGATGTTAGCATGCCCTGAAAATTAACGTGTCTCATGTAGAAGGTATAAACATTTACTAAAATAAATATTCAGGATCAAGAAAACCATCCACCCACTTTAAACTCCCCAGCAAAATAAATATGTTGTGGCAAATTGCCGGCACTATCATGGTAGGTCCCGTGCTTTCTCTTCTTGCAAGGGTTCAGGGAACCATTTCTGGCCCCTGAACAGGGTATTAACTGTCCCACTAGTATCCTAGGAAAGGGAGTGGAGGGGGAGGGACCCAGGCCTGCCCTCTACTCCGGGTCCCAGCCCAGGGGCCCTGAGGATAGCGGTAAACCACCTGAATTAGCTATGCCTTTCCCTGGGCTACTTCCCTCTCCTACCCTTCAGCTTGTGGGGCTTCCTGCCCTCTCTCTGCACAAGCCAGATGTCTCTTTACCTAGGGTCTGGGTCTTCTTAGTTCAAACTCTCCTCCAAACTGCTCGCTGCTCTAACTCCTCCAAACTGCTCGCTGCTCAAACTCCTTTTCTCCTCCCCTGTCTGCCTGAAGCAGGGGGTTTTATTAAGTTCCTAACAGGGCCTTAATTGATTGCAGGTGTTCCAATCAACCTGCTGCCAGGTTCCCTAGTCCACAGGGAGCCATGCCTCAATTAGCTCTGAGCTTACATCCCTCAAGCGCTCTACCGCAGCTCCCTGACCCTCTTCTATCACAATGTACATACTTTTCATCTTTTAAAAGTTCATCTTTAAAATTTCAGCTTTTAAAGTTTTCAAGTATTTGCTAGGGCAAATTGGTATCCTGCAGCAAAATGTGCACATTTCCAAAATTATCGAAATAATTGCCTGGCTTTAGAATATTTGCTACTCAATGGTTTACACCTTCACTGAGTTTAATAATAACATTAATTTCTAGAGATGGAGCAGGTGAATTCAGAAGATTTAAACATCTCCTCAATATGAGTAGTCTTAAGGGGCTTCTCACCAGACTTTCCAAACAGCAGTAGGTTCTGTTTACTTTTTGGAAACAGTTACAGAAAGTCACTCCTCATAGTGATGTTGTAGCTTTATGAATGTTTATTGGTGACATTTCCAGAAGTATCATAATGTGGAAATGATGTCACGGTGTAGTTGTTCAGGTCAACAGGTGCTCTACAGAGTTCCTGCAAGTAGTAGGAATACCAAGTCTAACTTGTTCGTAATGATCATAATATATAACAGTATAGTCTAACCAAATGTAGTATCTGAATGCCATACAAAAAAGTTTGCTTCATTAACTAGTATGGCATTTGCAGAAGATCTTCCATACTAGGTGAACAAAAATTTAAAAAATATTCCTATAATGTTACCCATCCTTCGGGGTAGTTTTCTAAATGCTGAATGCATGTTTTTTTATTTATGAATAAATGAACTGTGATCCACTTGTTTATTGGCACCCATTGTGAAATGGGAAATTTAGGAATAGTTTTGAAAAGGACCTATGCAAAGAGGAAATTTTTAAATGTAGAACCAGAACCTAAAAACATGTGCCTTAGTTATTTACTCACATGAGTAGGTTGATTTCCATGGGACTACTTACATGAGTAAAGTTATTCATATGCACAAGTGTTTGCAGGATGAGGCCCTTATTTTTCAGAAGTTTAGAAGAAATGCATTTTAGGTATATGAAGAACTGTATTGCACCTCTGAACTAATAGTTATATAGAAGTAAAATAAAAAAGTACTTATTTCATATGGGAATAATTTATATTTTTATAATATCATTTGTGTCAAGTTACATCAATGAAGGAAAACATTATGTCCTTCCTTCCTATTATAAAGAAGCAACTGCATTAAAAGAAATCTTGAAAGAACAGGAAATATCCTGTAAATCACTAAGTAACAGTTGGCTGCCTCTGTACTCATTCAGAATGGAGAACTGCCAGCACAGTACCATGAGACTCTTTCATCGGAAGGAAAATACTGAGAATAAATGGGTCCAAGAATAGGTGCTAAATATGTACCAATGTGCTGAGTAGGAATTTTGTTTAGAAATTCATGTAAAAAATGTAATGGCCTCAAAATATTGATGAGGTCAGTTTTATGGCTACATTGAAAGAGAGACAAGGTGGGAGAGGTAACATCTTTTTCTGGACCAATCTCTATTGGTGAAAGAGGCTTGGGCTTACAGACACTCCCCGAGTTACACAAGCATTCCATTTTGGAACACCTTGCATAACTCGGATTTTGCATAAATTGGAAACGTATCTCTGACCATTATGGAAAAAAAAACCCTGCTATGTCTAGCTTATGGAACTTTCTCCGTAAGCTTGAAATTGTGTAACTCGGATTTGCATAACTTGGGGAGCGCCTGTACACTACAAATGTACATTGGTATAACTGAGTTGCTCGGGGGAGGGTGTGTGTGAAAAATTCACACTCCTGAGTGATGTAGTTATACAACCTAACCCCCAGACTAGACAGTGCTATATCAATAGGAGAGCTCCTGTCAACATAGCTACTGCCTCCAATGGAGGTGGATTAACCACACCAAAGGGAGAAGCTCTCCCATTAGTTTAGTAGTATTTTCACTAAAGTTGCAGAGCTGAATGTGTAAACAAGCCCAGAGACAAGATTTTTAGCTTATGCAGAGCTCTTCTTCAGGTCTGAGATAGGTAGTCAGAGTCTCACCGCTAAATATAAGGTGAAACAGATTGTTTAGCACATAAGTAGTTAAATATTTCAAGGGACCATTCAAGGCAGAGTAACCAATTAACACATCTCTAGTCACAGGAGGGAAAAAATATAAAAAGCTGTGGGGGAGAGAGGAGGTGAAAAGATGGGAATTGCCTTACCAAGTCGGGGGTCAGTGCTAACAAGACCAATTCAATCATGGTGGATGTGGACCATTCCCAACAGCTGACAAGAAGGTGTGAGTATCAACAGAGAGAAAATTATTTTTTGTAATGACCCAGCCACGCCCAATCTTTATTCAGACCTAATTGGATAGTTTCAAGTTTGCAATTAATTCCAGTTCTGCAGTTTCTCATTTAAGTCTGTTTGAAGATTTTTTGTTGAAGAATGGCTAACTTTTAAGTCTGTTACTGAGTGGCCAGGGAGACTGAAGTGCTCTGTTACTGGTTTTTGAATGTTACAATTCTTGATGTCTGATTTGTGTTCATTTATTCTTTTGCAGAGAGACTGTCTGGTTTGACCAATCTACATGGCAGAGGGGCACTGCTGGCATGTGATGGCATTGGTAGATGTGCAGGTGAACGAGCCCCTGATGGTGTGGCTGATGCGGTTAGATCCACTGACGGTTTTCCTTGAATAGATATGCAGACAGAGTTAGCAATGGGGTTTGTTGTAGGGATTGGTCCTCACTTACAGACAGGCCTCCATACTGCACCAAATACTCACCAGCAACTACACACCACACAACAGAAACACTAACACAGGAACCAACTCCCATCTTTTCATGTGCTGTATATTTATACCTGCCTACTTTTTTTCACTCCATGCATCTGATGAAGTGGGTTCTAGCTCACGAAAGCTTATGCCCAAATAAATTTGTTAGTCTCCAAGGTGCCACAAGGACTCCTTGTTGTTTTCATTAACTATATGTAATTGAGGCAAGTTACCTTTGCTTTTAATTTATATAATACATGCTCTTAACAACCAGTCCTCAGTGAGCAGGGCTTTATGCACTTTCATAAACAATTTTTGCCTCAAAAACATTGTTTTGGATTTCTGGACAATATCCATACCATTATTCTCTTATATAGTTACTTTACATAAACCAACTGCTTGTTATCATTAAGTGTCCATCTGATTAAAAATTGATCCTTAAAGCATTGAAGAATACACAATGTACAGAGCACTCTGTATTGGGCCCTGTTCCTCCTCCTCGGGAAGGCAGGATTAAGCCTGAAACAACATAAGTGAACCGGTAAGCCTTGAAATAGGGAAATGCTAAAGACTTTCCTTATTTACATGCTGGTTTAAGTGATCAAAAGATAATGATTCAGACTGCAAGGCTAGAGGGAAAAATCAGCTATAATTTTTAATTCTTTTCAAATAATTTTAACAGAAATTTTTATTGACCGCAGTCTCAATCCAACCTAATTTTAGGTGGCTACCCTTTTAGGTGCACAGAAATTCTGATTTGCACCTGTAAGCAGCATTATATATGCAACTATCAGCATCTTATCTGTCATCTGCAGGAATAAATTCAAACACATGGAAGTTCAGAAATGTAGCCAATACACACATAAGTATGCCATATAATCTTCATTTAGAAGCATCCATGAAAATTATTTCCATATGCGCTTTAAACCAAGACAGGCTCATAAAGCTGAGTATCATTTATTAAATTTAATTACTTTCCTGTGGCTTGTATGGTGGAATTGTGGCTACTAAGCAAAGCAAGCTTCAATTAAAAACGTCATGGCTAAGATACTGCTACTAAACTGAAGCAATGCTAATTAAAGGCAGCCTCCAAGCAAAGGTACATATAAATATTATATTGCTATATTACACACACGTACATGCTCTCATTCTGTCACAGACCAATGGAATTAGAGAAAAATTCAAATTTTAGATGAAATTAGAGCAAAATCTAAACCCAGATTTTTTTAAAAAAAATACCTTATAGATATATAAATAATTGGGGATAAGTCTAAAACACAAACATCATACAAATCTTGGTGCTCCTCCTAACTATTTAGGATTTATTATCAGGATCTGAGTCTTGCTGCTGTGGCCTAGATAGATAGGAGTAGAACAAAGTGGAAAGAAAGATGGCTTGATCAGTTATAAAATATTTTACGTGAGCTTGTAAATCATCTGAGGCCCAAACCTTCTGGATGAAAGCTGCTATATAAATAAGGTACTATTATTATCAGTTTTCTATCTAGTTCTTCTCTGATTATGATACAGATGTCATCTTTCTATACCACAGTGCTTTTTGGCATCATCTCTTTATAAAACAAATTAAGTCACTTACAGCAGGCTGCTGGATCTTCATCACTTCCATCAGAACCATTCAGCTGGTAACCACAGACTGATCCACTGGCAACACACTGGCCATTGGCACAGATGAACTCCTTTGGGGAGCAGAACTCTGGTGATTCTCTTGCCCAGTCTGAGAACTGGAGGTTATCCAGACAGATAAACCCTGTCCTGCTCTGAATAGTTCCTTCAAATACAAGCTGTGAGAGTTGTTATTAGTTAAAATATTTACATAAATACATGAACTGACAGAAAAAAAACAGGGATTTTTCTTTCAGAAAATGTGAAAAGATTTCTTATAGATGGTGCAGGTAGCTGCCCTTTATAAGACACTTACAGCTACTTGTATCTTTGACAAACTGTTTAGGCTGAAATTTCCCATGCTGGATGCCTGCTTCACAATGAATTATTTTTTAAAGGTTCATCTGCATCCAGGAGTATGGCTAGAGAAAAATATATTGCCCATGTTATTTTTTTACAACTATTTCATGGATAAGATGCAGCTCCTCCATGCCTCAGAGCTACTAGTTACTCCACAGGTAGAGAGAGACCTCTGCTGAAAATATTGTATGTTATCAAAAAATTAAAGACAATCATAATGCACATAGGCACTGACTTCCTCTCTTTGTGGGGGGTGCTCAAACCTGCTCCACCCTAGACCCTGCCTCCACTCAACTCCTCTTCCTAGCCCCTACCAGACCCCATTTCTTCCTGTCCTTGCCCCACCTCTTCCCGCCCTCTCCACCAAGTGGACCCCTCCCCTCTCCTGCCCCTCCCTCCCAGCAGCTCCTGCATGCCGCAGAACAGCTCAGCGGGGCTGCCGGTAGGTGGGAGGCGCTGGTGGGAGCTTGGCTGCCAGTGGGTGTCAAGCACCCATTAATTTTGATCCATGGGTGCTCCACCCCGGAGCACCCATGTAGTCGGTGCTTATAATAATATGTATGCACAAGGGAGGCAAGATAAGGTTGTATAGGCAACCTTAATTCTGGCATTTCCTAACTTTTGAGTACAAATTCAATGTGGAGGTTTTGTTTGTTTGTTTTTTATGTAGTAACTCACAGGGCATAAGCCTTATTCTTTATTTGGCTTAATTCATCTTTGTTACTTTACAGTTTCATTGCCACATAATCTATGCAATGTAAAGGGTTTGTTGTGCTTTGCTCATTCCCTGAAATTAATTCGTTCTAGTACACCTAAAGACTAGGGAAACTGATTGTTTAGATGCCTTTCAGTAACTGTAATGAGCCAAATGTTCTGTCTTTCTCCAGAAGCTTTTTTTAATTCATGGGGTTTGCATATACCTTGCATATAGAATACCAGAACAAATACAATATTACTAAAACAAAATTAGAAGAGAGACCTAATAATTCACTGAAGATTTTAAGAACTAAATACTGGAAAAAATTGCATTCTTCTTTGAACCAACAGAATCAAGAGGGCTATCCCCTCTCACTGACATGTGTGTCCATCAGGAGTAACTCCACAGAAATTACTGGAGTTCCAGTGGTGTTAAATAGTGTGAGAAGTGAGAGAAGAATCAGGGCCAAGCTGACGACTGTATGGGGATACATCTTTTACACATTTGTAATTAAAGCTACTGGCTGCAGGAAGTGCTTTCTTCGATTGTTTTCTGTTGAACTATAACCAGAGCCTAAGTTGCACCCAGTCAATTAAAATCAGAGCACCACTGAGAATAAACATGATTTTAGTAAGTTATCTTAGTTTCCTAGAAGCTTTAAAAACAACAACAAAAATTATGCATTTGCAGAAGACAAGTACGTGCCTTTTTCAGTCATACCTTTAATTTTTTCAGACTTGCTGGTACCAGCACATCTGCTCTGACCCACTCATTGTTCGTTGATGTGTTGGTTTCCCACATCACTTGTTCCTCCTGTCAGATGTAGAATAAGAAGTTAAAAGGAAAAAGTTTATCTCCCTATGAGTTACCTGAACCTTTTTTCCACTTTGATCTTTTCATACAACAACCAGAACTTCCCATCTGCCTCGTCACTTTCCATGAGGAAACATGACTGCATGTTTTTATTTGTAATCTTTACATCACTCTTCCAGCCTGGACTTCAAGAGAGAGATGGGAGTAAGAGACACATTTACAGTTATTAAAGAAGTTAATTGCTTAATTAATCAGGAGATAACTTGGTAGCAGTAAAATTAATTGCTACGCAAATCACCACCATTTCTGCTGAACTTAGCTTGAATTTAATGAGATGTTTCTACTAAATATTGTGGGCACTCATTGAAATCAAAGGCAAATCTCTCACAGACATTAATCATAGAATATCAGGGTTGGAAGGGACCTCAGGAGGTCATCTAGTCCAACCCCCATTAATGATGGGGTCCTTATGCATTTGGGACTGTTGGTTTATTAATGATTTATTTATTAATAATTATCATTTTAACTAAGCATAGTAATGTGTTACAACTACATTTAGTCTGATTACTTATACCTGAATCTAGGGCTTGTCAAACTGTACTGAAAATTGAGGTCATTTTCTATTCACAGAACAAGTTGAAATATGGACAGTGGCACTGAGAACTTCCCCACTAAGCAACAGCAATGTGCTTGAGCCCCTGGTCTCCATTCCCACTCTGTCTTTGAACTATGTGCTGCAAATGACAACAAGAGGACCAGTTCTGCTTCTGCTCACCTTATGCAAGCTATCTAAACCTCTTTGATTTGATAATTTTATGAAAACTCTCATGATTATTCTGCTTCCGGACACAATCACAACTAGACAATCCAGAGGCCAGTTTAAATAAACAAACTGAACTTTTACACATTTCATAAGAAGGTTCAAGGAATGAGCGGAAGAAACAGGATGGAGAACATTAAAGCAAATATAATTCCATTATATAAAACAATGGTGCAGCCTCATCTGGAATACAGTGTGCAGAACTAGCCACCCCACCGCAAAAAGGATATTGCGGAGGGGTGGGGGCTTAGAGAAAGATGACAAGAATGATTCCAGCATGTCAAAACTCTCTTAAGAGAGACTGAAAAGATTGGGATCATTTATCTTAGAGAGGATGAACAGAGGCATGATAAAAGGATATTAAATAATGAATGGTAAAGAGAAGGTCAGTTGGGAACTTTTCTTCTCCCAGTCACATAACACTAAAGGTGTTTTTTTAATTAAATGGATCAAGGGAATTGCCCTACAGGATCAGACTCTGTGTTCCTAAATGTTTGAGTTATTTTGAACATACCCTGTGGATTCACCCATCTCAGTTCAAACTAGTGGCCTAGAAGTGAAACATTGTGTTCCATTACCGATTCCCACAGCCATCCAGGCTACAACTGTACTTTGTCTTTTAGCTTTAATATTAGAACCAAGGTAAAACCTAGGTTCCAAATGCTGAGGAAAGTTACGGTTCAGAATCCAGATTGAAATTTGGTGGATCAGGCCCATTGCATGGTTTTAGAAATTTTTTTAGAAATTATAGCCAGTGCTGAGTTGTCACACTACTGCAAAACATAAATCTTTCTCTACTTGTTCACATGTCAGTAGTTCTGTGAATGTTTCCAATCATTTAGACACAGCTTGCTTATACATATACACAGCTTGCTTATAATACTTCTTTAAAATAAGGCAGGTCCCAAAATATACTTTATAATAGCCAGGCATAACATGAATATATACTCCAAACCAGACAGCACGGTAGATAATCACACGCTATGGTTCCAACTATTGGTCCTCAAAGTTCACTGTTTGCTTGACGGGGCTCATCTGGGTATTAAACTCCTGTTGGCATGTCACTAACTTCTTGAGGCATTCCTCTCCCATCTTCCTTTCTTCACAGGTTATATTAATTAACCGAAGTTGCCAAGGCTGACCGTTGCATGTTCTGTCCATTTGCCAGGATCCCAGCTCTCTACAGCTCCCTTTTTCATTGCAAGTACAGTAAATCGCCTTGGGCACATCATTTTTTATTAAATAAGAAATTGTTCCATGAAAGAGATGTAACTGTTCCTTCTAGTGGACCAGCAACATCATGTCTTTGGTTGTTAGCACTAATTTCATCTGTAGAATGTTCTCTGTACAGTTTGTTTGTCTGAAACATGTATGATTTTTGCATGGATTAATCCTCCTCCTCCTCCCACTCTAGCACATTCCTTTTCTTTTGCTCGTTTCCCCAATCTCCCCTTTAGAACGTTCTACATATTCTTCCACCATCTGCCAACTTCTATCCATGGGATTTATTTAACTGATTCAGGAATAGATGGAGAGCAAAATTACTGTTGCTTAAAGCACATATTGTTGAACCATATAAATATTAAATAGATAGGTATATTGGGACCCTGGCTGGGAGTGTCCAGCTTCCTTTCTTACAATACTATCTTTTTGAGATGGACGTAGGCAAGAGTTGTGGGGTGGGTTCCTTTTTCTTACAGTGTATTTCAGCTGCTATCCTTACGGTTGGCAGAGATAACCATATCATTCCCCTTAACTATTTCCTTCTGAACTCCAGTTATAAAAATAAAATATTCATTATTTTTTGACATCTCTACAGGTGCATTCACATACACAGCTGTGGTGACTGCACTGAATTCCCCCCTGCTACTTTCACTTCAGTGAGTAATATGGAACAAATACTTGTTTCCTCCCATAATGACTAAGAGACCACTTTTCACTACGCCTGCAGGAGAGTTTTTTGTAAATGTTATTGGACATTTGAAGATACTTCAGTGCATCTGGATGAGAATAGGTTTTCACATACAAATCTAATGAAAGGTTAAGAAATAAATTATCTTTTACTGCCTTCTCTCCACCTGTTTTGTAGACCATATAATAAAGCAAAATCACTCTAAAAACAACATGTTCTTTTAGCCTGTTTTTGTTCTTTCTTTACCAGGGATCTTCTGGGGGTAGGTAAAACCTATGAATCATTTACAATATTTATGAAAATTCTTTTTAAAAGTATTGCCTTTGATGAGCTGGTGGCTCAGTCTCTCCAACTAATATCCCAGAAAACAAATTAACCTGCAAGAAAAAGCACTCTTTTGGGGTTCAGCCTATCGCATCTGCACACAACACAATCAGTTTCTCCTCTTTAATTTTCAAGAGGGAAAAGCCTTCAACTTCTTTGTCCTAGTTTTACTTCTAGAGGATACAACATCTGCAGTGAAAGCACATGATTTGGAGTCAGGACTTCCTGACTCTGCCACAAATTTCATGTGTGAGCTTAAGTAAGTCAGTTAGTCTCCAATTCTGCAAAGACTTAGGCACTTAACTTTATGTACAGTGAGTACTCCAACCGAAGACAATGGGACACAATACCTAAAGTTACACATATTTGTAAATCTTTGCAGAAGTGGGGCTTTAGTTTCTACGGGTCTCAGTTTCCCAATCTGTAAAGTGGGGTAATGGTGCTCACCTATTTTATGGAGTTGAGGATTTATTAATTATTCTAGAGTGCCTTAAGATGGAAGACAATCTACAAGTGGCAAGTACTATCCCTGTATTATCTCTGAATGCATTGAGACGGGTGCTGTGTACATTGTGTGTGTGTGAGGGAGGAGTTAAACAATATTTTCTCTGTCCTTCTCCACGTGTAAAGGATAGAAATGTAAATTTCTCTACTTCATCCCGTGAACAGGTTTCCTGATCTGCAGGATAAGAGAATCTCAGTGTCCATTCAACTCTTGGCCTCTGTTGAGGTGGCCAGCAAGGATGATACACTTGTTCTCTAAGAACTGGACTGAGGCTTTGTCTACACTAGCACTCATGTAGCAAAACTTTTGTCAATCAGGGGTGTGAAAAAAACAGCCCCTCCCCTTGAACGACACAAATTTCACGGACAAAAGCACTGGTGTGAACAGCACAAAGTCAGTAGGAGCTACTGCCCTTCATTTTGAGGGGAAGGTTGGTTATGCTAGTGAGAGAGAGAGCTCTCACGCTAGCATAGAGCAGCTACACAGAAGGCCTTACAGTGGTGGAGTTGCAGTTGTGCTGCTGTAAGGTCCGTGGTATAGACAGCCTCACTTGCATCCACACTACAAAGTTAAGGTGATTTCATGTAAGTTGACATCAAGCCTCCAATTTAAACAAGTCGATCTTGCGTGTCCACACTACACTCATTATGTCAGCGAAGTGCATCCTCACTTGCAGGGCTTGCATCTAAGCACTGGGCATTGCACTATGGGTAGCTATCCCACAGTGCACATAGCCTGGGTTACCCACATGGATGCCCTAGCACAATAAGCATGGACCCTGCTCAGCTGTACACTGCAATATTTACACAGCTGATACGGAAGCCGCCTCACAGAACAACGTGATGCCATGCAAGCAGCCCTGCTGGAAGACAGAGTGGAGCAATTCGCAGTTGCTGGCAACAGTCACACATCACCTTGACACAGCTGAGTCCCATTTCTGGGCCCAGGAAGCAATTACTGACTGGTGGCACCACATCATTATGCAGCTATGGGATGACGAGCAGTGGCTGCAGAACTTTTGAACGAATAAGGCCACTTTCTAAGAACTGGTGTGAAGCACTTTCTCTAGCCCTGAAGCGCAGCAATACTAAAATGAGACCTGCTCTGACAGTGGAGACAGCTCTGTGGAAGCTTGTAATGCCAGACTGCTAGCAGTCAGTGGGGAATCAGTTCAGAGTGGATAAATATACCGTGGTGTCTGTTGTGATACAAGTTTGCAGGGCCATCCACAGACTTCTGTTAAGAAGGGTAGTGACTCTGGGCAACGTGCAGGACATAGTGGATGGTTTTTCCAGGGAGGGGTTCTCTAACTGGGGTCGGGAGATAGATGGAGTGCAAATCCTGATCCTGGCACCAGACCACCTTGTCAAAGAGTACATAAACTGAAAAGAGTATTTCTCAACTTTGTTTCAAGTGCTGGTGGATCACAGGGGCTGTTTTACTGACATCAATGTGGGATGGTCAGGAAAGGTGTGTGGTATGTGTTTTTGGACATTTAAAAGGTTGCTGGCACAGTTTGCTTACTAAGACCTTAGTGAAAGCAATATCCCCATTGTTATTGCTGCCTGCTGTGTGCTCCATCATCTCTATGAACCAAAGGGAGACAAGTTTCCACCAGGTTGTGGGGGCTGAGGCCAATCGCCTGGCAGCCAATTTTGAGCAGCCAGACACCAGGGCAATAAGAAGAGCACAGCGAGGGGCTCGGTGTCTCCTTGAGGCTTTGAATATCAGTTTCAGCAATGAACCAGAGTAAAGTGACACTTACCTGTGTTGTTCCTTACCAAACTATCCCCTCCCTTGTATTTTCTCCCCTGTAAGCTCCGCCCCACCTACCACTATGTGTTGAATGAATAAAGGGCCTTTTCTCCTCAATCCATTAAGTTTTATTATGCTCACAAACTCACACACAGAGCAAAGAAAAGTAAGATAACCTAGGGCAAAAGGCTGAAAACACTGAGGATGGAGGAGGAGAACAAGGAAAGCTTGCTTACACATGCACTGCAATAACAATCAAAGGTGTGGGAAGAGGTGCCTTCTGGTCCTTGCACTCAACATCAGGGCAGGGTACAAAGGATACCTACCTTTTCCCCCACCCTCATCAACTCATAGGACATTTGCGGGAGGAGATGCAGAACTGGGGGATAATGGCAGCAGGTTCAGCATCGGCTGCAAAGAGACTCTAGCATCCACCTGCCTTTCTTGAACCTTAACCAGATGCCTCGACATGTCTGACTGGTCCTTCATAATCCACAGCATCTCTTCCTATGTGGCACAGTCTTGTTCTCTGCCTGCTCTCCTCTCCTCCCTGTCCATGTCCAGGTTCTCCGACAGTTTAATCCTCCATGCACTGAGCTCTATCTTGTCACTCTCGGAGCTGCGCGTTAACTCACTGAACATGTTCTCCTGAGGCTTATTTTTGCACCTTCTAATCTGGGAAAGTCTCTGTCCCGGTGTGGAGGATGCACCGACGGACAAGGTTTCAGTTGCAAGGAATACAAAGCACTGGGGTAGCACTGACAGTTCATACATTGTTTCTGGTGCAAGGTTAATTCTTCTTTTATAAAAAAACACATCCCTCAATGCACTTCACTGCAAGCGACAAAATAATCAGAGCCGCTGGCTACTGCAAGAGTCGATTTGCTGCTCCAGCCATGGTGAGTAAAGCCATGAAGCATGGGCAAGAGCTCTTGTGCTGCTGCTTTTGTGAAGACATCCTTGGGATCACAGATTGGAACTTGAGAAAAATCCCCTTCCCATAGCAACCTGGATGGTGCTTGAGGACAGGCACCAGTGTAAAGCCTTCCAAATAGTTTGTTTCTTACAAAAGCAGCACTGGGTTGGAGAAGGGGAGACAAACTGCTTGCAATACATGGTGATCCCTTCCAACCACAGCCATGCATGTTCGGGAAAGGGCGGTTGTGTGACCCAGATTCCACCAAACAGAGGGCAGATTACTTGTTGAATTATGTGCAGTTTAATGGCTAGGATTGAAAACTTCCCCATTTCCCTAGATGACCCTATGCGATATCACTCTCCTGCGGGTAATAGAGGCAGCAAGAGAGCAGATGCTGCAAGTGTCTGGGTACAGACCTGGTCCTTATGCTGCAATGCTGTGTACTGCAATGATGCTAGCAGAGTTAATATTGGAGTGGCATGGGAAAATGTCCTACCGTGGTGGACAAAACAAGGCAGCTCTTCCCAGAACCGTTCTGCAATCCTTTGTACCTCCATGAAAGCTTCCTAGAAATCTCCGTGGAGGATTCCTGGGCCATCCCCACACACGTAAACAATCTTTTCTGGAAAGCACTTTCTGCAGAGCTGGAATGGCCACCGATACCCACTACACCTACTTTTGTATTTATATTAAACGTAAAAAATAATAGCATGTGACCACCTACAGGTTGATTGGAAATGTGGACTCACCGGAGGTGCCTTCCCTGGCATCATGTTCCACTGCCAACTGGTCCTGTGAAGGGATGAGCTCCAGGGTTAAACACAGTTCTTGGCTTTTGGGGAGAATGGATCCTCCGCTTGCCTGACTCACATTCTCCTCCTCCTCTTCCTCGTCAACAACATCCTCCTCATTGTTGCTTGAGGTAGCCCAGAGCTTCTGGGAGGTATCCATGGAGTGTTTTGGGGCAGTGGTGGGTCGCCACCTAGAATCGCATGCAGCTCCTCATAAAGGCGGCATATCTGTGGGGCAGAACCAGAACGACTGTTCGCCACCTTGTCTTCTGGCACGGATGTCCCTGGTGTAGCCCCTCTCCCCACGTCCCGCAGAATCTTGGCATTGAGGTCAGCATTTCTTCTGCTGGATCGGAGCTCTGCTTACACAGACTTTTCTCCCCACACAGCAATAAGATCCAGCACCTCCTGTGTACTCCATGCTGGTGTGTGTTTACAGACTTGATTCTCCATGATCAGCTGTGCTGGTTAGCTGATCAAACAGGAAATTCAGAAATTCCCAGGGCTTTAGAAAGGGGGTAGCTGTTTCCCGTGTACCTGGCTGATGTGCAGTAGAGTTGAAAGTGCTCTCTAGAATCGTCACAGCAGAGCACTATGGGACACTTCCTGGAGGCCAACTCATTTGAATAACACAACACAGTGTGTACACTATCCCTGTCATCCCCTGTATGCTGAATCAAGTGCTACACCTCTTATGGACAGGGAGTACAGAAGTCGACTTTTCAGGCCACTTAGGTAAGCGGAAGAGACTCAGTAGTATAGATCAGGGTTGGGGCAAACTACAGCCCACAGGTCCATCCTGCCCAGCACCTGAGCTGCTGTCTGGGGAGGCTCCCCCCTCCCCAGAGCCTCACCTCCGCACAAGCAGTGTTCTGGGGAGTGGGGCTGTGCGCTCCTGCGGATCAGCACAGCAGTGTGTCTGGCTCTGGCCAGACACGCTGCCCTGAGTGGCATGGTAAGGGGGTCAGGGGGTTGGATAAGGGACAGAGGGTCCTGGGGGCAGCCAGGGGACAGGGAACGGGGGAGGGGGTTGGATAGGGATGGGAGTCCCGGGGGGCCTGTCAGGGGGAAGGGGTATGGATAGGGGTCAGGGCAGTCAGGGGACAGGGAGTAGAGGGATTGGATAGAGGGTGGGGTCCTGGGGGGTGATTAGGGTCATGGAGTCTCAGGAGGGGGCAGTCAGGACACAAGGAGTGGGGGCGGGGGTTAGAAGTCTTAGGGATTCTGAAGGGGGCAGTCAGGGGACAGGAAGCAGGGGGTTGGATAGGGGGTGGAGTTTCAGGGAGATGATTAGCCGCTGGGGTCCTGGGAGGGGGCAGTCAGAGGACAAGGAGTAGGGAGGGTTGGATGTGTTGTGGGTTCTGAGGGGGGCAGTTAGGGGGCGGGATGTGGGAGAGGGTGGATAGGGGGTGGGGTCCAGGCTGTTTGGGGAGGCACAGCCTTCCCTACCCAGCTCTCCATATAGTTTTGCAACCCCGATGTGGGCCCTCAGGCCAAAAAGTTTGCCCATCCCTGGCATAGACTCATACATTATTAGACTGACTTAACGCAACTTATGTCGACTGAAGTTTGTAGTGTAGACAAGGCATAAGTGTCTGAATAGCACTTGATAGGGATTGTTCCCCTACCCCTTAAATATTAGGCAGTAAGCTGTCAAGCTAAAGGGACTTTTATGCAGAGTCTTTCAAGGTGATTTACAGCTCATGGCTGTTCCAACAAAATTCACATACAGTAAATACATTTTGACTGTAAGAAAAATGCAATAATTAGACCATCAAACAGGCACGATAAATTGTGGAACCAGAGTAGATCAAATTGATATAGGGACTCTCAATAAAATATCTGAGTGTGCATATCAATGAGCCTATTATCAATAATTAAGTTACGTTCCCTGTGTTCTGGAGACTGACCTTTCTGTCCTTCTTCATCTATTCTCTCCCTTAAGCAGGGAGAAAAAAGGAAAAATCAAACTAGTTAAAAATAACCAAGTCTTGATTCAGCAAAACACTTAAACTTGTGCATAATTTTAAGAACATGAGAAGATCTCGTGAGAAATTGATAGATCCACCTCCATAAATGGGAGAGAGATGGGACTCTGTTGGAATTAATACAAATGGGAATACACAGACTCTGTGTCTTGTGTTAACAGGTCGAGGGTTCCTAAATCCTGGCTTGGAATGCTCACTACACTGCAGTTCCCTGATACAACACCGTGTGATAGATAAATATTAGTATCCCTATTTTACAGATAAGGAAAGGAGACAGAAAAGATCTAGTGCCTTGCCCCTGGCTACATAATGAGATTGTGGGAGAGCTAGGATTAACATTCAAGAGTTCATGCCACCTATTACTATATTCAGGTCAGGTCTACACTACAGACCTATATCGGTATAACTGCATCACTCAAGGGTGTGAAAAATCCACAGCCTCAAGCAACATAGTTATACCAACCACCACCACCGCTCCCTTGTGTAATTGCCCGCTGGGCAATGCTATTTCATATATAAGCTTTGTGAATGCAGCATGGCAAAGCTCTCCCGCTTTCTGTTACTTGCTATGTGGGGTGACAATTTAAATTCTTTAGTCCCATCATTAAAATATAGAGAGCCGCCAGCTGATGAGACCAGCTGCAGTGCTCATGCCTTGAGTATGTAATTGTACAGTAGCATCATTATTAAGTTCTTTGACTGGAATATTACAAGGGAGAGATTTACTAGGGATTGTCAGTGGCATCCCAGCAGCAGAATATGTCCTCATTATAGATGTAGTGGTGTCAAGTAGAATAGGACAGGAGCCTGAGCCAGTATTTATACTTTAGTTTGACATTAAAGTTAGCACCCAGCATTATTTGTTGTGACTGTTTATCACAAGAACAAAGTAACTTGAGAATAAAATAAAAAACGTGACCAGTTGGTGCAGGAGTTGCTCCCAACTTTGTGCTGACATATGATGCAAAACTCTTTGCTTTCTACTGTCTCTGCACAAGGGACAGGCACAGTATGAGCCTCCAGTTACCAATGCAGGTGGCATTATATTCCCCAAAGGACCTAGCCCAGCATGGAGGAAAGCACACGTTGCAGCATTTTAAAAGGCACCACAGGTGCTGCTGTCATCTGCTCCTAGGAAATCCTAAAAAGCCTTAACTCTGGCTGAGACAATCAAAGTACGGTCTAGGATTTAAAAGTTAAGTGGCCAGATCCTCCCCTGGATTAAATCAGTGTAGCTCCATGAAGTTCAACGGAGCTCTGGTGATTTACACCATCTGTGGATCTGGCCCCCAGTCTGTCCCTAAATGTGAGCTGTGAACACATACTACTAGACAAGGCTTCCTGGTTTTTTGACTGACAAGAGCAGGACTTTCATTTCTTGGCAGCCTGAAAATGAATGAAAATTTCTCCTTACCTTATTAATATACAATATCAACTTGAGAACACCTCTATCTGCCATGGAGTAATAAAATTGAAAATGGCAATTCTTGCCAAAGCAGTGATACATGGAGCTGTTAAGATAAGCACTTTTGTATAATGTGTTGTCATTAGCTCCCAGACACACATAATGGCCTAGAAAAAAAAGAAAAGAAAAAAAGTGTATCATTTCACAAGATACTTCTTTCCCTCAGTCCTTTAAAATAAGGAATACTGGATTCCTGTCATCAAAAAGACAACTAATGGTTTCAACATCAGGATCTGGTTGTCTTGTTCTAAAATTATGAAATCATGTGATTTTCATTGATGTGAATTTCTTATAAAAACACCTATGATGATTTTGTTTACACTACGACCCCATGCACCCAAATACTGGTATCCGCTGATGCTATCCTAAAGCTGTTACTTCAGACAGTAATAGTTTCAGGCCACAACCTGTCACACATTCCGTTTAGCTGCTTCACATTTTCAGTCATTCCATGCCTAATCATTGATGGCTTTTATCTAAAGTTGGCCTTTTTTCCTTCCCAGCGTGTTTCTAGTCAATATATTTTACAGTACAACTGCTACAGTCTCTAAAGAATGAAATGGGGGGCGGGGGAGGAATTCTGCCCTCCTGCAGAAAACACCATGAGGTATAAGATCTCTACACAGCTTAAGTGTACACCAAATGTTGGCAGCACACTGTCTTCCTATTTGAAGCAGGAAACCAATTTGGGCTTTTCTTGACCTACTGCCCCTCATAAAAGTGTTTCTACAGAGACCTAAAAGAATACTTTATGTCCTCCACAGGCTCTTTTTATCTATTAGAAATAAAAAGACAAGACACCTGTTTCAACTAGAGCATAGCGTTTTTTTCCTCCTGAGTCATAGGATACTTTGCTATTTTCTACAGCTCCCAGTTAAGCTATTTTGTGACATCATTTTTGTTATTAAGTCACTTTCACCTTCTGTAAATATAATTTTGATCTCAAATTTAGACCACGGTCCTTGAAACATAAAAGAGGGAAATGGCATTTCATAAAAAAGGTTTACAGTAGAGTTTGTAAAAAGGCCACATAGTCCCCCTCATTGCTGTTCTTTTGCACTTGTTATTGAGGATTCCATATTGCAATACAGTGCTTGCTATCCCTCTTCATCACTGAACCTAATCTTCAAACAAATGGCAATATTACAAAAAAAATACAGTGTGCTAGTCTATGCAGATTCAGAAAGCATCTATATTCTTATGACTATTGCACTATGAGATCCGCCATAAATTAATGGTACAATTTCTTGTGCCCATTATTCAACTGAACTCAGAATCCTACAACTGGCAACATTATATCTGGATCTGGGCAAATAACTGATTTTTCCATCTGCTGGCCCTTTCAAAAATGTGGTTCAACAACCCTGTGGTGAGGCAGTTACCCCACCACACATGTGAAAGTGGGATAGGGCTGGCTAGAGAGGCTGTGTGGGCTGGCAGCCAATCATGAAGGGCCTGAGAGGAGCCAGTCAGGGCCCAGAAAGAGCCAGCCAATCAGGGCTAGCCGGGGCCCAATATAAAGGCTGCCTAGCAGAGCAGCCAGCAGTCTCTCCCTGACTAGAGAGGGACAAGGACTGTCTCCTGAGCCAAGGAGACAGGCACCTGAGACAGCGCAGTCCTGGGCAGGCTCGGGGGAGCAGAAGAGGGCTCCAACCCGATACCTGCCAGGCTGCAGGTTCAGAGGAGAAGGGCCCAGAAGTTGCAAGGGGCCGGAGGGGAAGCAGCCCAAGGACAGTGGTTGGACAAGGGGAGTGAAAAAAGGCAGGGAGGCTGCCATTAGAGAGTCCCTGGGTTGGGGCCCAGAGTAGTGGGCGGGCCTGGGTCCTCCCCTTCCCCCTTGTACTGCACCTGGTCATGGAGGAGCAGCCAGAACAGACTGCAACCAGCTTTTGATGAGATGGACTAAACTGAGGGGTTGTGGTTGGCTGCTGTGGCCGGAGCAGTTAACCCCCGCCCCTCAAAAAGGGGTGAGGATGGACTAGGGGGCACTGCTGAATAGCAGCGTCCTGGAGCAGACGCTGCTGAGTGGGGAACAACGCAGGTCCAGATACCAGCAGGAAGCAGATGACGGATGAGACACCACCAACAGAGGGTGCTCAGGATTGTTAAGAGCTAATTCCCAGACTGAACAGCCGGAGGCACTGTGGTGGTGAGTCCCATCCCTGTCTCAAAACCCAATTGAAAAATTGTGAAAAATGTTGTGGGAGGTGGGGTGAACAGACAATGGACTTGGAAGGATTTAATTTGCTATGGAATCATGATGCAATCCCCGCCTACAGATAGGACAAAAAATATTAGAATAAGGTTTGATTTATCAAAGATCAGCTTGTTTGGAAACTTAGATGAAAGCCCTTGACGTTCTCATATTATATACACAGATCTTGTTGTTCATACTGAATATTCAGAAATAAAGGCTAATTTAAGTATAAAATAAAATGTGATGACTTTTAATTCTATTTCCAAAATGTTTCCCTCTGACTTTTCCTAAAAATTACTACAATCTAATGGCAGCTTATAACCATGTATTTATTTAATATTCTTACCTTCAGTATCATTGCTTTGATCTTTCAGGGGGGCTGATTTTGAGGCAAGATTATTTCCTGCTTTTGTGCGCACCCAGGAAATGTGTTCAAACGATGAATCTGAATTCCACTCACACATATCAAGCTCAAAACTGCAAACATGCTGCTCTAAATGGGAAAGAAATCATTCAGTTACCTCTGAAGTCATTATTTATGAGACTATTTCCCTTTAGAAATTAATGTTCATTAAACTACTTGACAGCCCTTCTACCTCTGGTTACCTCACAAGTAACCAGCCTAGCAGTGGATTTATCTGGTATTCTAGGCTGCCATCTTTAGTGATATCACTTCAGAAAGTCCCTGCCTAATGATAAATAATTCTTCTAGAGTGAAGGATTACGTTAATTTATAATAAATGTAAAAAAAATAGAACATGAACATTAGAAAATATGCTTTGGTTGACCTGATCTACATTTTTTTTTTTTTTGGCTTTCAAAATTTTTGAAGATTTAGACTTTTTGTTGGGACAGGAAAACCTTTCAAAATTTTAAGTCTTGCCAGAGGGGAAAACCATTTTCCACCCAACTCTGGTTATTAAAGGCATTCTGTGGCGGAGGTTGAATTATAGCCTCGAGACTTCTGGCTCCAGCCCTGTGTATCTAAAACGCAGAGTTGCACTTGTACAACCCTCACATTCCGTAATACCTCTTCATGTTAGTAATTCCACTCAGTAGAATAATTGAGCCTGTCCTGTAGTTTTTGGGGACATTACCACAACTTCCTAAAGTTCTCTCAAAACTCTCAACCCATGATTTATTTGCAGGTTTCCAGACAGAGAAAAAAATTAATCTAAGATTTTTGGAAAAATTCAATATTTCATAAAATTACTCCAGCTTTGCAGAAATTTAGCAAACTTAAAAACATGCAGCTTTGTCAAAACAAAAAACAATCTCTTCCTCTCCCTCCTTGGGAACATTCCTTTTCAGAAATTCACTGTTTCTTTTTGTGTGGCAAGATTAGACCGAAGATGCTTGAAAATGCATGTCAGTATGTATCTATTTTTTTCTGTAATAGGAGCATAGACCCTTGGATGTAAATAGAAAACCTTTGAAATGCAAGCTCCACTAGGTATGCTATTATAAGAGACTTTTTAAAACAGCTCTATAGCATTTACTATCTAACTATTAAAAGTCATTCTGTGCAGTTTACACATGTTTATATAATAGTTGTAAATCTGTGTCTTCTTTGAGCTATGTAATTAAACATCAGTCAGATATCTTGCTTTCTCTCTTAAAGGGCTTGCTTATGCTCATGCTTAACTTTACTACCATGAACGGATTAAGGCCTAATGTGCCATTTTCATTACACATAGAAATGCTGAAATGATAGTATATAATTTAACTGAAAAGTACGAACTTCAAAGGATTTTAAATGTCGAGCGGTCACCTTGTTGATATCAAGTTAACCAAAGTTGGCTTTCATGTAATATATCACTACTTCAGTTTTGCTGAATGGCAGACGTACAAGCCTCCGAACAGTGAGGTGCAGTTTGTCATTTTAGCAATCATTGCTTAATGATGACATCAGTGGGAAATTTTTTTACAAGAGGATTTAGGATCTAACCCTACTTAAATAAATGAGAGTTTAGAAATACTTTGGATTATCCAGCTCTAATAAAAGAATGAAGATTTTGACTGGGTTTTCAGATTTTTATATTTAAGTGTATCTGGTCTAACAAATTTTTCTACTAAGATCTTGGTCTCAATGGAAAATATTTTTGTTATGAAGCTGGATAAAACTCTCCATTCCTTTAATTCCTGGATACTTTTAACTTCAGGAGGAGGGGGGCTACATACAAGTGGAAATCAGTGGGAAGTGGAGGAGAGTTGTGGAAAGGATTGTTCGGGGAGTGCTGAATAGACAAGGTGGGAGAAGAAGGCAGTTCCTTGTACAGTATAGGAAGGAGGAGGGGTACAGTGAGGGAGCAAAGGAGCTGAGGACAGAAGCAGGAGGTATGTGCTAGAAGAGAGAGTGTCTCTTTTTCAGCCCATTCAGAGCCATAACATGGATATATATATATATATATATAACTAATTTTTGGCGTGTTTCTCTGCCCCCTTTTGGGGGGAGGGGGGGGGAAACCATGTCTGTTTTCAGTGGACAGGCAAAGTTTGGACCCAAAAGTATTCTTTAAAAAATGAACATGCCCTAAATAAGCTAATTTATTCATTATCCCAAAAGCTGAGTTTTATATCAATGAACGCAAATGTAGCCCCATGTGCAGAATGGCTGGTACCTAAGGTACTGTGACAAGTAGGGTTTCTGGAGAAATGCAAGTTTCACCACAAATTTTACAAAATCAGAACTAGTCTTCCATTAGAGCCCTCTTACCCAACCATTTCACAAAGACCAGCACAATAAGGAGTTTACATTTCAGCTGGTCATTAATCTGACCGTCCATTTGAAACATTCTGCAGCAAAACCTCTTTCCTGGAGCTGGAATTAAAACTCTTCTGACACTTTGCTCTTTGGCACCTGAGATGTCATCTCCAGAAGTTGATGTCTCACTTATCATGTGCCTCTAAATTTGGAAAAAATGGATCCAGTTTGAGTTCATTTAATGTGCTTTGAACTGCTGCAACAGATCAGTTGCTATGTCATGCTTTGTATATATGTAAGATAAGTTTAAAACTTATAATTAAAGATGTATATTGATTCAAGTGGGGGTGATTTTTTGCTTTAAAAGGCTATGCTTGCAAATAAAGTCAGGAGAGAGAGAGAGAGAGAATCAGTTAGTGAAGCAAAGACATTCTGGCCCATTGGTCAAAATGACAAATTATCATTTTTTTCTCTGCATCCGTCCCATTAGCCCATCTCAGCTGCAGTAATCCTCCAAGGAAGAGACAGAGAGAGAGAGAGAAATCACATTTCTGCATTGAGAGTTTCACTGACCCCCTGTTTCAAATTTGATCTCTAAAAAGTACACTGCAGAATAGTCTCTAGTCTCAGTGCATAGGGCAGGTAGGTCCAAAGCCTGTAATTTAGTTCCCAACACTCTTATGCAGCCCTACTGGGTAGCAGTTACAAGTGGGTACAGGCATGTAAATAAGTACACCTGGCATCCCACTTTGCTTCTACCTTTCCCAAATGTAGAATATCTGAGGCATAGAAATGCTTATAACACCAAGTTTCTTTACCTGCAATTTAATTTTACTATTTAAATAGAGATGTGTCCTGTGAAATAAATATAAATCCAGCCTTGAATTATTAGGGTCCCAAAGATTTGCGTTTGACTCTCAAGATGAAGGTAACATCATCTACAGATGTTCAGCATTCTAAAATATTAATCAGATTGAATATCTGCTTTAGATGTCTGTTCTCATTGCCTTCTCAGGAGATCCTCCTATTTTGGACTCCAGAGCACAACACTGTTTGCAAAAGCTAAATATACCTGAGATATAAATTCTTCATTCATTTGTACTCACGCTTTTGCGCCACCACTGGGAGCATCACTAAAATATACCAACATGTAAAGTAAACTCAAAGAGCCTCAGATTCTCAGGTCAAGCAGCGTTCAGCACAACTCAGGAGTGGGAAGATGCAAAGCTGGTTTTAAGTCACCTTTGCACTCCTGCAATTTTAGATCATAAGTGTGCCAGTACAATCTCCAGCTGTAGTTCAGACCAGCCAGTAGTCCCAACGGGTGGTTGTTATATTCCGAGACCCCTGGAAGTGCAGACAGGCCCCAGTCATGTCCTTTTCTCCTGGACAAATCCTGTCTACTGGCTGCAGAAAGGGGACTGGCATAGGAAACATTCCACTGGCTCTACACCACCAGATAATGCCACGATGCTTAGATGATCACCCCCATGGCTGGCTACACTAACCCAATGGCTGCTTAGAGGCAGCAAAGTAGCACAAAGTATCCACAGTGCAGATGAGAATCAGGGCCTTAAAACCTAAAAAGTTAGTTTGTTTGAGGTTTTTTTAAAGGTCAGTTCCACAGCTTTCCCTCAGCTGGCTGAAAACATGAATTCTCAGGCAAAGAACAGTAGATCTTTCCTGCCCATTGAAGACTTTGTGGTGGTATTTCTGCAGAAAGCTCCTAAGGCATTTATAATATACCAGATTTGTTAAAAGTATTTATTGTCCTTCTTTGTGGTTGTGTTTATGAAATCTTACAGCACATAGTTTGGAGGAATAAAATATAAGCCACATGAAAATGATTAAGTAGTTGAGAAATCTTTTGAGTACAAAACGGCCTCTTTGCATTTTCTCTTTTGGCTTAAGGGGGAAAGAATTATTTGTGTGCTTAAATAACAGATTCCTACCGAATGCGGGAAAACATCCTCCACTGAAAGAAATGTCATCAATAGCAATGGTGTCATCTGGTCCCCAGGCTTCAAGTGTCCCTTGAATGACAACCTGCATGATGTTTAGCAGCAAGTTAGCCATTCATGTTCTCATATACATAAAAAGGAAAAAAACTTTACCTGTATGCCGCAGGCTCCCTGAAGTTGTTACATTACATGACCTAGCAGTCTAATCACACAAGAATATATACTGGAGAGCCTCTACTGGAAATAAAGAGGCCCAGGTCATGCAAAAAAAAATTATCATAGTGGATTAACAGCCTGGCTTTGGATCACTACTATGGTTTTTGTTACCATGGATATATACCCTAATCATGCTTTCAGGTCAAAAGCTAAGTTGACTTTAACCAAAAAGCCCATGCAAAACACAATAAAATGTATTCCTTTTAGAGGAACTAAAGGTATATCTACACTACCTGCTGGATTGGCTATGTTATTCGCATAGCTGAAGTTGCGTATCTTAGGTCGATCCCTGCCCAGTGTAGACCAGGCCTAATTAGGATCATAGTGGTTAAGAGATAGAAAAAAAGCTTATTGGATTATCAAGTCCCTCCTTCCACCAGGGCCTAGGATAGCAAGTGTGCTTCTTTTCATTTTCGGAGTTTACCAGGCAGACATCTGGAAAAGTGGCAAGACAACTGCCATTCCAGCCTGTAAACTTTTGTCAATGGAAGGGCCCAAGACTGCAGCATGGGAAACAAAAATTATTAGATGTTAATCACTTATGCCTCAAAGAAGATATTTTCCCATCAATTACACTGTACCATTGGAGCTATGCACAGATGTCTTGCATTTCTGTTAGTGATTTAGGGCTAGATTGTAACCCATCCTGTATGGCCACACAGGAACATAAGGGAAATAAGACCACACAGCCATACTTCCTCTGTACAGCCTTCCCTCATCCTGGCCTTCACCAGAGGTCAGCAGGGAGTGGCTGAAGGGAGGTAAGAAATGGGTAGAACCTAGGCTTTGCTGCCTCCCCTCCATGAGGGGGCTACTGCCGCTGAACTGAGATTATTGTGTGGGAAGAGAGGTAATTTACTATGGGCAAGAGGCAGCAGAAGATTATTTTCTCCCATGGGAATGAGGTGGGCATGGCGATAAGGAAGGAATTCCAACACTGAATCACAGTTCCCTGGCCTCCTTATGGTGTGGTGATGCTATACCCTGCCCTTACAGAGGGCTAAACCTAAAAGCACAATCTAGTCTTACTATTAAGTGTTAAATTGATAATATTAAATCAGCAAAACTTCTAGTATTAGTTTTAAAGTTCAGGACAATTTTATGTACTGCTTGTACAACTTAATAGTAAAGACATTAGGCCCCCAAGCCCATATTTTGTGATTAATTTATGCCATAGATTATTATATTCTCCACCAGTGAGTGCTACCTGTATTCCAAAACATTTTGGGGTAATACCACATAGGATTTCATTGCCGAACCATACATCTGATCATTATATTTATTCCTTGCCTTGCTCCAGGGAAACAACATCAACTGCTGTAATAACAAAACTGTAATCACATGCATGTTTTTTGGCTACATCTGAACTAATAGGCAATATTATATCATGTGTACCCAAATAAGCTGTGTACAACATTGAGTTAATCATGTCATGTATATCGCAACTTCTGCAGTACTGTGGAGAGTAGGATAACCAGTGACTATTTTCCGTTATTAATGCTACAGAAAAACTGCAGCTAGCCAAACCCGAAGCAGCTGCCCTCTTCAGAAATGGCACTGTTTTTGAACAACACTGTTTTCTTGTGAGTTTATATTAGAGCTGTCAGAAAGCATTCAGATGGAACCATTTTTGGTTAGAACATGTTGTTTCAGCAAAATCTATATTTTTCTCAAGAACACATCTATCTTGACAAAATTTTCTATGGGAGAATAACTTACTCTTTTCAGTAATGTCAAGATGTTTCATTTTGATAATATCAAAACATTGTTTCATTTTGTTTTTAATTGAAATAGTTTTAATATTGTACATAATTGATAACTGACTTGTTTTATTGAAGTATTCTGATACATTGTATATATTTTATACTATATTGTGTTTCAACTTTATCAAAAGGCAGCAAATGTTTTAATTGCAATGTTTCATTCTGATTTGTAATGAAAACAAATTTTGAAATGTGAGAATTTGTCATGGAACAGAAATTCCATTTATGACCATCTCTCTCGAATACAGATATTGTACAAAGAACTTTAAATATATCAAGTGAAGATTGGGTGAGTTATGATGTATGATATAATTATAATCATATATTCATTTTTTCCCTTATTTATTTATTATAAGGTTTTAATTATGCCTCCAAAAATGTAAATCAGTAAAGGATCATAACTTGAAAATAAAACAAACAAATAAAATAATAAAACATATGTTTGACCATTCCACAATTAGTATTGTGTATGTGGTTGAATTTTACTAGTCATTCAATAGGCTCACTTTTTTAACAATTTAAACCACTGTCCTGATTTTACTCCCCTGACAAATCTGAACAGAGATGGGATGAACTTGTGTGACTTGGGTAATACAGAACAGTAATGTCTTGTTTTGGTTTTGCAAATTGAGAGGCAGTTTCAGAATCATATTCTACAGAACTACCATACAGGGTACTATTACATGTTGTACTACCACTATCCCTCTTAAACATCCACACACAGAATTTTTGTGACTAATAGTAATAATTAATAATAGATGATCATATCGGGCATAAAAACAGTGTGTGCGCGCTCACACTTATATAAGGGAATACCCTTAAATGCACCTATTGATTGCTTTCTAGAGTAGCTGACTCTGATGACACTGGATGATCAACACCTTTTGGGCCATATCCACTAGTACACTCTGTCTGTTTTCCATCAGCAAAGCTAAGCAGCCATAAAGCTGTTTTAACCATCTGGCCAAGCTGGGTTTACAGCTGCTTTGTGTTGCTGGAGTTGCACAAAATACCTGATGGGAACTGGTTCATCTGACCCTTATTTTTTAAAGACATGACAGATGCCTTCTCTGGGGAAAATAGATAACCTCAGTGGACTCTGATATAGCGAACACCGCATAATTTCATAGGAAACAGAAGCTCTAGGTATTAAATATATGCATATGAAAGAAAGCTATTGCAGAAAGAAGAAAAACCTTGCTGAGAATTTGGCTGTCTAAAGAGGTGGTCTGTATACTTCCTCAGTAGTTTGATTCAAGCTTTCTCTCACAGAATTTTTTGAAGAATACTTTTAGCACAGTGCAAGATGTTACAAGAACATCACCTCCCTGCAGCTTGGCAAGGCAAAAAATGTTAGCAATAGATCACCAATAGTTATTGTACATCACTATACTTTAATAGCAGTCTTGATGATTAGTTCCCATGGGGTCAAATATGTCCCAAGTTCCTATGAATCTTTCAAAGATGTACTCTTTTCATACAGCGAACAGATTACTTTACATTGATATATATTACTCTGATATGTTTGAACACATTGTTGCATTATAAAGCACATGAATGGATAAACACCATTGCAGCAGTGTTTATAAATAGCAGCTTAGGCAAATTTTTAAGTTTGTGGAATTGTGTACATGTTCAGTTCCTGCATATTTCCTTTACTTTCTTGCCACTATTCTGACACAAAACTTCTCTGCTATTTGCCCAATATTCAACACTGGCTTGGGACATGCAGGGATGTCTTATCTCCTAATATAAAAATGAGGAAAGGAAAAAAAAAAACACTACTGAAAATGTATTAGTGAAAGGCTTGATACAATTGACCTCAGTGGGAGTACGTTCAATGTCAATTTTAAACCTTTCTACTTCAATAGTGCCAATTCTGTATTTTTCTCACTCAAACTTGGCTTGAGTTTCCTACTCCAGGAGGAAAATGACAGTATTAAATGCTTACTTCAAGCCTTCCACTACTGTTTTGTATTTTTAAAAATGTTATAAAGGTCTTCTTAACAAATGGCAAAAACTGTGTCCCCCTCTCATTTCATTAAACTCAATAACAATTGAATTGATTCCTCTCAAAATCTGAACAATAAATATTTACCTGTTTCCTGAGACCAAGCTTGGAACATTCAGCCCAAAAAGCTGAGGAAATCTTTATAATGAAAATGCTTTGTTGGCTTAGCAATAGCATTTGCTGCTATAACCTTAACAATGAATGCATTAAAATACCTCCCTACTTGACCTATTATTGCTAACTAACCATGTAGTGCCATGCCGGTGGCCACCAGCATGTAGGCATTACAATGGCTAAGATTATGACACTTTCTCCTTTTCTGTGACTGGCAGCTCTGGTTTGTATGGCTGAACCCTCTGCACATGCTGAATCCCAATGAAGTCAACAGTCTTCCCAGGCAGGCAGATCCCTGTCTGTGCAATCAGACTGCAGGAATGGGGCCTAACATCACATGCAGAAGCAATAACAAGAACAGGACTGAATCACAGGGACAGTATCCACTGTCCCAACCACATTTATTCAGAGCAATCCTCTGCCTCTCAAAAAAATGGATGTTATTTAATATGTAAGACTTGCAGCATAGAGTAACTATGGGGAAAAAACACTGAAGAAAGAGCTCTGCTAGCCAAAGGATGTGCGGAGTTCATTCTGTGATGGACAGCTTAAAGTGGTGTAGATCTTAATGCATCAGAAGTCCCTGTAGTTGGCAATAAGCCAATATGGCTATTGACTAACTGTTTCCCAACCTTTCATTTTTGCATGAGTTCTGTGCTCCTGAAAAATGCCATCTTGACCCCCCTGGAGACTGAAGTCCTTTAAGTATCCACAGGACAGGTTCAGAAAGACATTTGCACTACAAGATTCTGACAATATGCTTCCCGTTGGAACTGGAGGGAACACTTCCAAGGATGAGAGAGTACCGCCGTGCCGGAGCTAGCCCATTGTGGGCCCTTAGCAGAAATATTGCCCCCCACACAGTTCAGTCTCAGAGCCTGTTCAGATCCTTGGCCACACTGTTAAGAGTCTTAAAAGCAGTGATATTTCAACAGCAGTAATGATCTGTTTTATAAGGTGCATACCTGTCCGCAAGGAATTGGACTGTGACCATCAACTCATTTCACAATGACCCCTCGAGCATCTATCAGAAGGTTATAATGTTTCCTAACCAGTAAACCAGCCATGATTACAGGGAAAAGATTCCATATTCTATTAACAATTCCCCTAATCCCCCTTTTTTTTTTTTAAGTCTCAAAAAGAAGGATGGGAGATAAAAAGCAATTGTAAGGCTAGATCTTGATCTCCAGCATGAAGTTGCACACCGTTGGGTATCCAGTAATGTCAGATAGCCCCAAAAATTCAGAGCTGCACTGCACATGTGCCCTGGGGAGTTGTACTTTAGTAAGTTGGTGAGGCACACACTGCTTTGAAAATATAGGACACAGTGGACAGTAGCCACTTTTTCAAGTCAAGCAGTGATGAGTGTTCTTCAGCCAAAAGGCAAAGACCTCATCAAATGATTCTATGTTATGACTGCCATGGTCAGTAACAGTATATTGCACAATGAAGCATTTGGTCAGAAGTATTACAAGGCAGAGACTTACCAAGCTCTTATAACCAGATGGTCCTTACCAAAAGGGTAAGCATAATAGCCAGTCCTCATGATAAACTTGCTAGAAATAAAATTACCCTGATTTTTTAAAAAAACAGTATACTGCAGAACAGTGAGAATACATTATGTAGGATGCCATTTTGTAACTATGATGCTATTCCTTACTGTGCTAGTGGTCTGCATAGATTAACATATGAAAACGTTGAAACTAATTGAGCAAATTTTTAGAATGTTACAGCAATAGAGAACTAATGAAATCACTACATAAATATATCTTGTAACAAAGTCTCAAAGCTAGACTAAATATTGCAAATATTTAATCACCTATCAAATCTCTATAGTAGTTCACAGCCAACAAATAAACAAAAAAGTTCCAGTCCAGCAATACAGTTAACTTCTTTGGGGCCTGAAAGAATACAATAACTAATCTCAGCTCCAAAACGAGTAATTTTTATGGACAGGTTCCAATTTATGATGTTATAAGAGTGATTGTTCTGTATAAAATATGAGCACGTTTTAAGTAGGTTTCAGTTTTTAGCTTCCATGTCACCACAAGATAAGATCAAGCAATAATAAATGATACTGGTGTTGAATAGCTAAAATGTGTATCTATCCTTTCTTTGATTCACATTATTTTCCAGATCTAAGATAATGTTTATATTTATCATCACACAATATACTAATCTCCCCATTATAAATATGCATTGTAGCAATTTACAAACCTCAAATTTTTCAGTGCTATTGATTGTGATCACATCTGTTCTCCATTGGTTTTGTATCCCTCCTTCTTCTTGCCAGATGTTTTTTAAAGTGTCATCAGAATGTGTTTGGAGTCCCACCATTAATATTCCCCACATTTGACCAATCCAATAGTAAAATGCAATCTAGGACAAAGAAGAGTTCTGATTATTCCAGAAAATCACAATGACAAGAATATAATGAACGGAAGGTGCAGTCAAATACCTGGCAAGTGTGTTTGCTATCAGTAGGGAGGAAAACTCTGCTCCTTAAAGTTGCAGGAGATGAGGCCACTTCAGAGGACAATAAGAGGAAATAGGCTATTTAAAAAAAAAGAGCAAGAATAAAATAGAAGGTTTAAAAAACAGTGATATTCTAACAAATATATAGAACATGCCAGAAAAATTGCATTATTTGGTAACTAGAAATAGTAATTGAATGGAAATAAACAGATAAATAATTACATTGAGGAGATCTTCTATGAGGACTTTTTTCTGGGATATTTTTGTGGTATAAATTACAAATCATATTAAAAACATAAGCAGATATTCAATATTTTGTATTCTACTCACATTTCAATGTGAAGGTCCAGGCCTCATTGATTGTACACTATGCAGACCCTGCTCTGAAGACAGAATTAATAACTCCCTCATGGGCTTTTCTATGATGTGTATTACAATAGTATCTGAGTGCTACATAAACATTAATGAATTTATTTTCACTATACCCCTTTGAGCACAATCCATCCTGTCCACAGAATGAGGCAACTGTGGAAAAAATAGTTATAATTAAAGACTGTATCATAAGGCATATGCACAACACTGCCAAATTAAGGTTGCACAGATAACCTTAATTTCAATATTTTCTAACTTTTGAGTGTATGAATTTTGCTTTGCAACCATAATAATATTCTTTTAACATGGTTTATTTTTGTGCACAATTTTCTAGGTTTGTAAAAATGCAAATTTAAAAAACAGAAATTTCATGGACCAGCACTAGTGAGGGAGGTTTTACAAATATTTGTTGACACCAGAGGAAGAGAGAAACTCAGGCATCTCGGGTTCCTTTGCAGGCTCTGGAAAGGATGGAACTCTAGAGGGTACAGACTCTTCTGCCACCCCACCCCTTGCCACCCCACCAAGTATGGCCCCTTCTTCCCAATCCCCTTCAACCTCTCCCCATCTCAGTCTTGTCTCTTCCCCTGGCTTCTCATCACAGTTCCATTCTTTTCACCTAGAATGCCCCAGTCTCTTTGCCCAGCCAGTCCATGATCCCTACCTCACTGCTCCTCACGCAATCTCTCTCCCCTCCTGCAGTCTCCAGTCACCCAAGCCCCATTCCCCCTCACATTCAACATCCCCACTGGTTCCTAGTTCCAATTTCCCTTCAGTGTCTCCCCTCTCTCTCCCAGCAACTTGTTCCTGACTCTTTACCCACCCAGTGAATTCCAGCTTTTTTCCCACATCCTGGCTTTTCTTCAGATCTGTCTCCCCTCCCCCACCATCTTCTTCTCATCCTGCTGATTCCCAGATCAAACTCTTTGCCTGGCCAGTCCTAGTCTCCACTCCTTAGTCCCAAATAACCCCAATTCCCAGTCTTAATGTCCTCCCAACCCAGTTCCCATTTTCCCTCTCCTCCTCACCAACACCCTCCCATTAGTGGCTGTATCGTCCCCTCTATACCCCCCTCCCAGCACCAATCAGGCTCTTGCAGTTGAATCGAGTAGCTTCCTCTGCCATACTTTCTGAACCCAGCAGGGAGCATCCATTGGCAGCACAGGAGACATCATCTTCATGCTCTGGTCCCCTGCCTGGCCCAGCCTGCAGCAGCACAGAGCTGCAACTTTAGGGAAAGCTCTGCTCAGTCCCAGGCTGGCAGGAGCATGCCCAGTGCAGCTGGAGTCTTTGGACAATTTTGCTATAAAGCTCTAGCAAGATCACACTGAGCATGTGCAAACTGTGATTTTTCAATAGCTCAGTAACTTGACCAGATTTGGGCAGATTTTCATGGAGATGTCAAAAAGTACATCCCTGGAACAAAGGCCATTCCCCTGTAAAGTTTAAAGACCCTGCTCCAAAGCGTGTGGGAGTTGAGCAACTCAAAGAAAAGATCACCAGAATTTTTAACATGAGCAAAACAATCTATTTTTCCCTAGCCTTGTTCTCAGATTCAAAGGAGACAGTTTGGTTAAAATTTTCCATAAATATTTAGCCTGAGGCAGATGCCCAGCACGAGAAGATTCAACCCAAACAGTTAAAATTTGGCAAAGTTATAAGCAACTGAAAACAGAGTCTTATAATAGGAAGTATCAGGTAACCTTAATAGGAAGTGTTACCAGGCCTCTAGTAACATAGCCTACAATCAGTGGGAGTCCACCCATTCATTTCAACGGGCTTTGGAGCAACCCTTATGTGAGGTTCACCCAGCATTTGTGTACATAGCTGTCAAATAATCGTGTCCTTAACTATGTTCCAGAGAACTGCTTCCAACCTTGGTAATAAAATGGGTTACTTTTTTAAATGTGGGATGTTAGCTTACACAGAATGCAGATTTTTGGGAAACCACTATACATATATATGCCATCATCTTCCATAGGTTTCAATTTTTCTCTTTTAAAGCAAAGTAAGTAGAGAAAGTAAGGCTGACATGTTTGAAACCTAAGATTCTAGTAATCGTTATGTCCCTTTGGTTTAATTAAAAACAATTTTAAAACAATAAAAACTCTATTTTCTTCTTTTTCCTTTCATACCATTCATTTTGCACATCTTTTAGGCTACATATTTTGATATGAACACATTATATTTTTTTTAGAATGATCCATATCTTGCTTATAGTTACTGTGCACTGAGCCTTTGCTGACTTTATCCATTGATACAGCAAACCTCTTAATATCCCAACTGATTTTGAGAAGAGGCTACCAAAACCTCACTCATATAAACAGACTGATTACTTAATTAATATGTGTAAAATGCCAGGGGACAAACAACATTAACTTAGAAAAAGTTAATCAAAAATGTTAAGTCAGATTATTAAATGGATTTCCTATTTCATGAATGAGGAAAATTGCCTATAGACTGCACAGCTTAGAGTTATTGATACAACTCAAGATCATTAAGGAAATGGTGCTCAGGAATATGCTTAATATATATAATCAAGAGGATGCTCTGTGTTTGTGCTCCAGTGCAACCTTTGCTAAAATGGTAGTTTAATATGGTCCCAACAGGGCCTATACAGGCACTGGCCTTATTGGAGGCAGTATGGACGTACATTGCCCTTTAGTGCTCCCAAAGTAACAGGCCTCATCACAAATTCAATATTTTCAGAAGTACAAACTCCTTTTAAAGGTGACAACATGTGCTTCTCCCCGTGCAGGGCCAGCTCTGCTGGCTGGTGCAGAGCAATGACCCTGCTTTTGATTCATCCTTGATACCCCACATTTTGTGAGTGTATAGGAATATACAGTTAGATTTTGGAAAAATATTTATTGTCAGCTGTGAGGCAGTTCCTCTTAAAAAGGTGAGCATATCCCCAGGAAAGTCTGCTCTGCCCAAGTCATCATCTGACTTGAGAATTATTCTTCTGTGTCTTTGCTGACTACAGGTTATATCCACACAAGCAAACAAAACATTATGTGGTGCACTGTCATGGATATGTATTGGGAAATTTAAACAGTATCTGAGTACAAGCTTTGGGCTTAAATGTGCTTGACCTCTGTGCATGAGGAGATGGTCAAGAAGCACCCTAGGAGGTAGGGAGAAAGGTGCAGTCATATTCCACTCCTTGCACACACCTGAACATAAGGACAACTAAAATCTTAACACCACTGCAGAAGAGACAGACAAAGAGGGGGTAGAACTATGGTCTGGCCCCACTCTATTGTCCAGTGGAGCTCTGCCCTCAGCCTGTCAAAGGACATAGGAGTAGTCATACTCTCCTTGCATTTCAAGCATCTTTCTGCCTGCCAGGGCATCCATGGGGCTCCAGCTGGAAGGGCCCACTTCCTCCCCACCGTAGACTGTGACTTGATGATGCAATTGAGCCCTAAACCTGATTTTAGTCAACTCTATCAGACTCTCATTTTAATGAACTTTTAAAGTCAGTGAGTAAAAAAACAGCTCTATCTAAATATTCTGTATCTAAAGCCACAGACAAGATCAGGTTTCACCTTCCAGATCAGTTTCCAGTGTTCAATTACAGTTTAAGGAGATATTTAAAAGTACATTAAAAATACAATGATAAGGCAGAGTAAAAGGGTCTTGGTATGTATACCAGGGGCATAAAATATGGTCATTACTTTACTATTAACAAAGTTTCACAGAGTAGAAACAGCCGGGAAGAGATAAAGCTAATGCTAAGTGGGTCCTAGTAAATGATTATGTAAATCTTCATAGGAATAAACTCTTCCCGATGAACTTTGATCTCATGCTACTATCAAATTATGATGGCAAGAATTGTTCTCGTTAATAGTGCACCTTGGGACTCATTTCTCATCATACAAATGCTTTTTCCAGTGTCCGTGCAGTAACCAGAGTAAAACAAATTATAAAGTAAACACAGGTTAAATCGCTGAGGGTGGGAAAGGCCACAAGCCTGAAAAGTTACTGTAAGCAGATAAACATTCAAATCCCCTAGACAATCAGAACCAACATCGACAGAAAATGAAAGATTACAATTTGGTTTCTCTCCTTAGATTAGCAACTGAATCAGGAATCAGAGGGCCAGATTCTACCATTTTTGCCCATGCAACTATACAGCAGAATGTCTGGGTTGTTATGCAATCAGTATGTTCAGAATGCAGTTCTTCAAGATTTGCAGCCTTTAGCCAAAATTGTGGTTTGGGTGATAGTGGATTAGCAACTGCAGCTTAGTTTGGATAAGGCAGAGATAATGCTGCTTGACCAAATAAAATAACTAGAAGAAATTGCACAGGTGATCTTGATCCTACTGACTGAAGGCCTCTGTCGACCTTTGTTATTAAGAATTGCAACTGATGGATCCTATTGAATCTTCAGTTGGTTCTGAATGTCTAGACAAATCAGGAATGCTTTTTTCTTGCTGCTTGGCAAGGTCTTTGTAATCTTCTTTTAGAAGACACGCAGTTATACAGGCTTTTGCCATGTCCAGATGAGATTGCTATAGTGCTGTCCATGAGGCTTATACTTTAAGACCCCTTGGAAACTTCACTTATTACAGAATTTTGCTGCCTGCCTAGAACATATTATATTTCTACTCCATACCCAGTGCTGCCTTCCAGTTCATTCTGGAATTTTTTTCTCTATATTTTTGATAAATGCTTATGCTACGTAAGAGTTATCAGTTATTCTTATAAAGATAACACACTTAATGATTTGGGTCCTTGAAATAAATACCAGGTCTATCAACATGGTGCTTGACATTAGCTGGGGTGTTTGAGCCAACAACTACACAACTCAATACTTATGCAAAGAGGACCTATTTTCAAAAACACTGAGCTCCCACTGCTTCCTTTGAAAATCAAGCCGGTAGTTCTTATTCATGTGCTATATAGTTCCATTGAAGCTAATGGGACTGCACACATGATAAAGCGTTTCTGGACTGAGTCCTGGGTTTGTAGCGTCTTAGTGGAGGACCCCACACTATGGAATTAGAGCTTGTTGAAAAGCGGTAAAGATTTTTCATGAAAAAGTTTGAAAATTTCTAAATAATTTTCATTCTGCAGGTTTCAAAAAGGAAAAGATGTTTCATTTATTCACCTCTACATCACCAATTCAAAAATAGCCCATGGCAGTAGTGGCCATATGTAGCATTATTATTTTCTGAAAACTATTTTGGCCTGTGAGAAATTAGTTGGTGGTATTGGTTGGTTTGTAATGGGACAGCGCTTTACATCCCACCACAAGTGATATCTCCAAAAATTAAAACTTTCCCAAGTTCTCTGTCACTACTGCACTGTACACATACCCCAATATCCTTCTTTAACATTGGTTTCAGAATGGCTGAAATATTAAACTAATGTCACCACTTTTGGCCTGAGTGGCTAGCCAATATTCAAGGCCTTGCAAACTGTCTCCATTAGGAAGAGAACTTGATAATAGAATCATGTATTTCTTTGGTGCAATCCTGTTTTTTTTTCTTTTTTTTTTTTAAACAAAGAATACATGTAAAGTCCTATTTCTCTGAATACAGAGGTATCAAAACCCAGGATGCAGTTTCCAAGCCTGCCTTTTCAGCCAGCAGTCCACACATGAAGCTGTCTCTCTTGGCTTTCCCTCAGGGCTTCTCTACAAGTGCTTCTTTTGCTGACTCCTGCTTTTTTGCTACTCTCTGCCCACTTTCTGACTGCTCCTGACACAAAGGCCTACACAGCTGCATCTAGTAATGCCCAGGCCCTCCATCTGCATCCAGTCTAGTCCAGTGGGCGGCAAGTTCCATTGTTTCAGTTATCACTAAACAAAGGGAATTTAATTGTTCCCTCATTTAGCCCGAATGAAAAGTGGCTAGCACCCAGCTGCACCAGGTAGGTTTGTGGTTGCCTATAGATAAATCACTTGTTTTCAACCTTTTTTTTATTTGCAGACCCCTAAAAAATTTCATAAAGAGGTACAGACTCCTTTGTAAATCTTACCCATTGTCTGTGGATCACCAAAGGTCTGCAGACCACAGGTTGAAAACCATTATTGTATGGTAACGACGACCTTCCATGGCCCCAACCTTTCATGGACCCTTAGACATAGACTGCGGACCTCTGGGGGTTTTTGGACCACAGGTTGATCAAGACATAGATCAAAGAATGCTCACTAGGAGCCACCCAGTACCCAGCACAGTAGTATGAATATCTGAAGAACAGACTCACACTTTCAGAAAATACATGCAATTGTGATTATTGCACACCAAGTGACTAATTAGATAACTAATTGCTCATTTGGAAGGGCCAAACAGGCATACACTTTTGCCCATGACAGACCTAATATTTCAGTAATAATGTGATTATAAACAGACAACTAAACATCTCTGGACACAAAAGATTCTACCCCACACAACATAATTGCAAGTCTGTTGTTATTGTCATTCAATGCAATTAATTCAACATGACACTAGTATTTACAAGTTGGTGAAATAAAACAGGTGGGAGTTCATAAAGACGTGGTTATTCCTTTTTTAAAATATAGGGGACCCTTACCAGTTTTATTCCCATTGTGGTCAGAATGTGGAGATCCCCTGTTGGTCAGGCCATTTCTCCTAGTCCATCCAGTCTGTAAGTCCCCATCAGGCATCATATTGCACAAGTCAATTTCAAAGTCACATGTTTCGTAGGAGGAACCTAATCAAAGAGGACTGTTTTCAGAAACTGTATGCAGTAAAGGTTTGGCTCACTGAGCAAATATATAATGGAACCATACCCAGAGAAACAGATACAAATGAAATTACAAATTATTAGTTATTACTAAGGCTGCGATTTAGTCCTGGAGATCATGGCAGTCACTGATTCCATGACATTACTGGACCTCCGTGACGTCTTCAGCTTCACCTGTCAGCAGCCGAAGCCAGGGCTGGAGCCATGGCTGCAGCTGGGTCCGCCTTGCAGCTGGGACTCCAGCCGGGCCCTGCGCCTCTGCCCTGTGGCGGTGGGGGCTGCAGCTGGGGCAATGAGCTTTTGCTCCACGGCTTGTAAGATTATTTTTAGTAAAAGTCACGGCGTGGGCACCGGCTCATTTATTGCCCTTGACCTGTCCATGACTTCTACTAAAAATAATCAAGACAAAATCTTAGCCTTAGTTATTACTTATAAAACACCCAGAAATAGCCTGAATTACTAAAAAGACCCAATGAGTAATAGCAATAGACAATGCAGTGGGAATAATGTGGAGGGGAGGATGAGGATTGTAAAAAAAAAAGTCAATGTCTATCTCCTGGAGCATCTCATGTCTGGTTTTACTACTGCAGATATAATACAGGCCCTTTTCCCACCTCATATAAGGTCCCATATATACGCATTTTCACCATTTCTACAAATGTACAGTTTCCTGTGCAGGCTAGCAGAACACTTTGTATGCATAAAAGTTGTTCTTAAGACATACTGCAAACATCATCATGTTACCATTTATTTCAGATGCTTCAATACACACTATTATTCATGTCAACTCTAGGCTTTCTCATGCGGTAATGAAGATTAAACATTAGAAAATAACCATTTAACACAAATATTTTTATCTCCACTGTCTTTCATGTCTCTGTATTGAACCTTGGATTTTTAGCAAGATGGTTATAACATTTATTAGGAAAGTATGAACCCAGAACCAGAAAGCTCCAAGGGCCTCATCCTGTAAGTTACTGAATGCTAACTCAGGGAGTGTCATCTCATCAATGGATGGATAAGCACATCGAGGTAACATTCAGCCCCTTTCATGAATGGGCCTTGAATTAAACTAATGCTCACTTCGCCAGTTTGCTGGGGCCAACAGCACCAGAGATACCCGCAGGGGTGGGAGAAGATCTCAACCAGGAGCAGGTTGGACAGTGCTCCGTGCAGTCCCCCTGCTTCCTCCTCCTATTCTCTTTCACCATGTGTTCAGGAGGAAGGGGCTGTTTCTCTCTCTTTTCCCCTTCCTCCCTCCCCGCTTTCTTGCTACCCAGCCTGAGGAACAAGAGAGACATTGTGTACGTTTTTCAGCCACCGGAGCATGCCCCACCCATCACTGCTGCCATTGGGCAGTGGGATACTGGTGGGGTTTGGTGATTGGACAGGCAGGAAGTGGAGGTGATTACTGCTATTTACCACTGGGACAAGTAGCCATTTTTCAAGCTCTTTTTCAACAGCAGCCAGCATGGCTGCATAATGAGAGAAGCAGAGCAGCAACTCTGGGTTCACTGCCAGTACAGAAGATCTGTATCTGGAAGCTTAGGGGAACCTGAGAGCAGGCTGGTTCCTCTAAGCAGCCCCAGTAGTGCCCGCTCAAAGTTTTGAGGATGGTGGCTGTCAAGGCTAGCCCTGGAGCTCTAACTTGTATTACAGCTACCAAAGAACTTCCAGCATCAGGACCTAGTGGCTGATTTAGGCATTTGTGGTGTAGATTAGTGTATAGATTAGCTGAGCCAGCAGCTAATTTTTTTGCTGCTGTTTTGATCTTTGGTAATGTGCTATATCTTTCAGTGGCTAAAAAGCATGTCAGTGGTTCATTATTACAAACACTGCAGAAGCATAGTTGTCTCGTTATATGAAATAAACTGAATCACATTCAATATTATCTCAGAAGATTTTCCAAAGCTGGAAAACCAAATTAAAATGTCAACAAGTTAGAATAAGAAGTACAGTTCTTTTGTTTTAAATTAAAATTCTTGATAGCTCATGATTATTTTTTAAAAGATCAGTTCTATTTATTTTCATAGAACATCTAACTTGAAAGTTGTCCAATGTAATTTGCTGGAAGATAAATTTACGCAGATAAAGTTACTGCTTGGGGAGTGGACAGGAGGAGGAAGAAATGTGTGGGCTGTTCCAGGGACATTTTTCTCAGTGTTTATTTTGCAGTGTTATTAACGAAACAAAGTTTTTAAAGTCATCCCTAAGTTAAAAGAAACTGTCTAAATCTCAACAGAGAAACAAACTACAGTTCAACTGTGTCTATTTAATTTTGATAATCTTTCTAGAAATATGAGACACTGCATCACATTGTTAAAGAATTTTTGATAATAAGATACTGTCTCAACAAAAAAAGACACATCCAGTGAAAATAATGTGTATATTTTTAATGGCTCCTTGAGTGCTTTTGGAGAGTTAAAAGGTTAGCCAACACACATACTGTATATATATATTATTTTCAAGAGTGCTATCTTGGGAATGCAATTTTTTTTTTGAAGTGCAGTTTTATCATTTTCCTCCTAGTGAATATTTTGCAATAGAAGCTCACAGCCTAAATACAATATATATACAATTTATCCCACTCTCAGGCACAAACAGCTCAGATGTGAAAGAGAAGAGACGAGACCAAAATGGTGATAAAAATATAATATTTGAGGTTCCATTCTACAGTCCGATTCATGCAGATAAAACTCTTATTCCCATATGGAAACCAAATTAAATTAGTGGAGCTCTTCATGAGCACAGGGGTCCAGCCATTCACATCAGAGTGTAGTTTTGGAGCGTAAGCAAAATATTAGCTCAGACAAAAACAGTGAATTTGAACAGCCCCAATTGTCAGCGGGCAATGGTAGGATTATATTTAACACTTGGGGCTTGTTTACACATGGACCCATCCAGAGTAGCTTATTTGTCCATGTGGACACACTTATTCCATGCCAAAGGAACTTTATGCAGTTTAGTGCCACACAAAGGCACTTTTAGTGTGAAATAAGAGTGTCAGCACTGACAGCCAGCAAGGAATAAGTATTGCATTTTAAATTCACACGCTAATTTATTTTGCAAAAGCTTCCCCAGGTACACAAATCTGATCTAAATCCTCAAATTCAGATGCTCCCAAACTCTGTTTGAAATCCAGATTTCCAATTTTGTGGCTCTTCCCATCTCTAATTTAAATTCAAGTCTATTTCCTCTTTAGATCTCTTCCCTGCTTCCAGTGATAGAATTTTTATAGAAGAGTCTTTAGGGGTCTCTTATTCCCTCTCCTGCTTTCACATGAATGATTCTCCTGTAGCACAATTATGCATGGGGCTGAGAAAGTATGTATTAAGAACTGCCCTAGACATTTTTTAAAAGCATGTTTTCATGAACATTCTGCCAATGTAGCAGAGAGTATATTTCAGTGACCTACCTGCCTGGAGGAAATATTCTTCTATAGAGGAAACAACAACCAGGGACCATATATACTACATACTCAAACTGAGCTTTCAAAGTTTCAAACTCCTATTATGTTGAAACTTGCTAAGATACATGCTTGGCACTGCATTTGTGAGGGGATTCAGTGGACTTAATTTTCTGCCTGGTAATTCATAATCCTGTCTACTGTAACATGATACTGCATACAGAATGCTTAACCTTTGGTTTGGTTGAGCAGGAAGATAGAAGTGGGTTATGTCTGCAGGATACACATTTCTAAGCCTATAACCTGCTAACATGAATATCTTTTTTTCTGGAGGCACTGCCACAAGGTAGTCTCTGGTAGAACCTAGAGACATTTACATTTTCAAGTTAAAAATCACAAAGTTCAGGAAATCCAAACTCCTTCTTGTGCTCCAGGAATAGGGTTCTTGGGAAACAGGACTCTTGTGCTGGGCATTGTTATGCGCACATTGCAATGTACCTTAATGTTATAGCGAAGGTAAATGTCAGCTGTACATTCAGTTCAGGTAGGTAATTTGCAGCCAGTTTAAGTGGACTCAGATTGCCTGAATGGCTGTCTTAGGTCTAGTTGATCACAGCCACATTCAGAAATATCGATGGCAACTCAAGTTATTAAGCCAAAGCTATAAATGTATAACTTTTTTTGTCAAGAATCAGAGAGGTAGCCATGTTTGTTGCTTCTGCAGATCCAGGCTAACAGTCCTGTGGCACCTCAAAGACTAACAAAAGTATTGAAACATAAGCTTTCATGGGCTAATACCCACTTCATCGGATGCCCACAGTCCACTGCATGCATCCGACAAAGTGGGTATTAGCCCACGAACGCTTATGCTTCAGTACTTTTGTTAGTCTTTAAGGTGCCACAGAACTTTTTGTGTATTTATTTACTCACTTAGTACTTTGTTTGAGCCTAGCTGTGTTACTTTGATCACTATTCCTGTACCAAAACAAAATTGAAACATTTATTACTGAACTGTCATGGACCTGCAACAAAGATTTTTACCAGAATTCTTTCATGAGCAGACCTGAATTCCAGAAAAAAAAAGTTTGTATCAGGCTAACATTTAATACATTTTGACTGTAATAAACAGTTACGAATTAAAGAAAAGCAGACTTGGGAGGAAGTTTCATCTAGTGCCATACTTAGAATATGAAAAATCCTTTAAAGATAAACAGATTTGGATAAAAATTGAAATTTAAGCAGGTAACATTTGGGTAAAAGAAAAAAAATAGATGAATTACAATTCCATGAAATTTCATCCAAAATGAAATTCTGCGCCTTTCTGTACACTGCTAGTTATTTTATAAGTAAAGTTATCAAACTGTACTAACTGTTCTACAAAAAACTTTGCTTCACTTCTGATGGAGACCACCGAAAGCTACTTACAATGTTTTTCATCACTGCTGTCTTCACACTGGTTTGTGAAATTGCACACTTCCTTTGGTGGAATAGAGGATCCATTGGGACATTGGAAGTCATGTCCTGTGGATGGCTGAATGATTAGAAGAGTGAGAGAACACCACAAACAACAGAAGCTGACTTTATTCATTGGATATGCTATCATCCAGGCTTCCTCTTTGAAGAGAACTATTGCAGCAATCTAGTACTGGCCAAGAAGTTTCCATAAAAAGCCATGCTTACGCATGTTGCTTTAAAACTTTATTTTCTAGAGTTGCATGTGTTTACAGTTTGATACTCTAAGGAAATATGATCTGCGTGAGGAAGTTACTTTGCAGCCGTATATCAGTGTGTCCTTGGAAAATATGTAACTAAATTGCACCACTTCTTTTATGACTAGCGGGCTTGTTTTGTTGCATTACTATGCAAGACAAGTGTATATCATTAACTCATTGATTGGAATTATTGCCTGATGACGGGCAAAAATGTCTGGTAAGTAAACAACATAGGCACATATAGTATAATCAGACAGTTAGCAATATTCCTGAAGCCTTTTGTGCCTTTTCTTGAAGTAATCTGACAGCAATGCTTAAGTATAAGTAATTATGAAGAACATTATGCATGAACTGTAGCGATGTGGCAAATTCAGCATTGATTTCAATATCAAAGTGATGGCAAATGACTGATCTATGAAGAATAAGAGTTTGTATATCCTGTCCATATATCATGTAGTAACCTGAAGCATGTCTGTATATGGGCTCAAATAATGATGTCAATTAAACTACTTTGGGGTTGTTTTGATTTTGGCCTTCTCTTTGTGAACCATTTCTAATTTGAGCAAACGTACTGGATATTCACAGTATTCTCCAGATAGCTCATTTGAACAAATGCGAGTCCTACAGGTTGTTGCATATACTGTACACTTTGGCTGTTTACTATTCATGACATTTATTTGGTCACCTCAGTCACATCGCATTGCTTCTGCCCCTGAGAGAAGGAATGCATATTTTTAAGCAAAAGAATAACTAATAATGTTCTTGAACTACACCCTTCTGTGTATAATGAATAATATGATCCCATAAATAGCAGTAAACCAATTTTTTTCACACATCCTTGTAAGAACGAGGCACAATTGCTGCCCCAGGAGCAAAGAGGAATGGAGATAAGGGTTAGTTGTGGCTCCTCTGCCCCTAGGGGTTGTCCAGTGGAGCTGGGCAGCTGCTGGAGGAGGGGAGGAAAATAAGCTGCACCTCATGAAATGGTGCAGCAATGTATATGTTCTCCCAGGGGCAGTGCAGTACTGGGCTGAGTGTACATGGCACAAATGAGCCGTAAGTCTATATCAACTCAACAAATTTGGCAAAATGATGTTCAGCTTTATAAACAGAAGTCCAATTAACCCCGCTGCTGTTGCTAGCTGATTTGTTCGCATAGATCACTGTTCAATCCCACAAAAATCACCAAGCTTAAAAAATAAAATTCAGGTTATTCATAGCCAAAGCCAAATTGCCTTTACACACTCTAGAGCCTTTGAAGAACAGCACTGATTGAGGAGTCAAGTATCTTTAATCTGTGTAAAGTTTTAACATAATGGGATCAGGTTTGATGGTGGAGCAGAAGTTCACTCACTTGGAGAGCACAGATAATTCAGCTCCAGTTAGGGGTATTCTCACCTGAAAAAAAAGAGCTCTGTGTAAACTCGAAAGCTGGTCTCTCTCACCAACAGTAGTTGGTTCAATAAAAGATATTACCTCACCCACCTTGTCTCTAGGTTTTTACACATACATTCATTGTTGTGTGGACCACCTTCCTTCCCATTGGTGACCCAGTAATATCCTTGTGGTGCTCTTTATATGGAATTGTTTATATGAAAACGTAAGACTAGGAAAAAAACTTAATGCAGGAAGAGTGGGAGGTTTTGGGTGGGGAGGGGAGAGTTAAACCTGATCTAGCACCTAGAACAAGGGAGGGCAAACTATGGCCCACGGGCCACATCCGGCCCCCTAGACCGTCCCATCGGGCCTGTGGCCGGGGAGGCTTCCCCTGGCCCCTCTCCCGGAGCCGCGCAGCTCGGGCACTCTGCGGGTCCGCGCGCTCTCCCCTGCCCTAGAGCCACGCCAGCAGCGCTCCAGGGAGCCGGGATTGCGTGCTGGCCCCTCCCCCACAGCGCGCCACATGGGCAGCGCTCCAGGGGGCCGGAGCTGTGCGGTAGCCCGTCACCCGGAGCCACGCCGCGCGGGGAGCGCTCTGGGGGCTGGGGATGTGCACTCCCCGCCCCCCCAGTAGCTATGGTAAGAGAGGGATGGGAGGGGCTTTGAAGCGGGCAGTGAGGGAGCAGGGTGGGTTGGATGGGAGTGGGGTTCTGGGGTGGTGGTTAGGGGGTGGGAAGGTGGATAGGGGGTGGGCCAGTCTGGACAGGGAGCAGGAGAATTGGGTAGGGGGTGAGATCCTGGGGGTTGGTTAGGGGTCTATGGAAGGGGCAGTTGGGGGGAAGGTGGGGGTTTAATGGGTCAGGAATTCTCAGGGGATGCGAAGTGGGAGGGGGCAGTCAAGGGGCAGGAAGTGGGAGGGGGCTGGATTGGGGGTGGGGCCTTCCCTACCTGGCCCTCAATATAATTTCGCAAACCTGATGTGGCCCTCGGGCCAAAAAGTTTGCCCACCCTGACCTAGAAGCAAGGACAACCAGAAATAAAGGACCAGCCAGCGCTGTGGCCAAACAGCAGTGCCCAGAGACCATAGGTTAGTAATCTCTTTACTAGTCATTCTCACCTCAGAAATAAAGACCTAGTTGAACGGCTGTAATCCCAACCCTTAGTAAAGCAATGGGGTGGTCTTCAGAGCACTGCGTCCCAACAGGTGTATAACATTCTACATGAAAGTTTATCTATTTATCTTCCCACTTTTGGGACATGCCCTCTGAAAAGGCTGACAATGTTAAGTGAGCTTAACTCCCATGTTAAAATTTCAGCTCAAATTCTGTGCTGTGCTGTGGCTGCTTTATGCCAGACTGTTGGCAGAAAGCAACTCTGCAGCCTGTGTTACTGGCCACAGGAAGATCATTGTGCTGCAGGATGATGATCTAGTTAAAAAAAAAAAAGAAGCTTCTGTGGCATCTCCTCCCCATTCAGTTGATGTGAGGGGCATGCCCACCTTTATGTCCAGATGATGTCTGGCTATATTTTGCAGAGTCCTTAATTTGTGCCAGGACTTGCCAAGGCTGAGCCCCAGCACTTCTTGGCAGTTCACAGTCCTGCCACCTTTGGGCTTGCTGCCTTAGTAATGAAAGTAGATCATTGCTTGAGCCCCAGCACCTCTTTCATTACAAATTAAGCACTTCCCTTGTGGGTGTTAACAGCTTATGTAACTTAGAGCTGCCTGCAGCCTCGATGCAGGTTTGGTAACCTTGTACACAGCCAGCTCAGGACTGAGGCGTACAAAAGTGACTGTGCGCCATTTTGACCTTCCTTTTTGAGCTCCACAAGGTGCTCTTCAGCAGAAACAGAGGACCTAGCCCTTCATTTCTAGGTCCTATTTCTCTTTTACACATTGTGAAATTTCTCCACATGAAAAAAGGTATAGTATTGTAACTCTTTAATAATTTAGTCTGTCAGTCACACATGTACTGCGGTAAAACGAGCAGCCTTGTGCTACAGACTCAGTTGTTCTCTGAAAAACAGCTGAGGAGAACCAAGAAGGTGAGCAGACAACAAGGCTGGTAGCAGCAATATTTATGTGGATGTTTATTATTTCCCCTCCAATAAGTAAATGAAAGATTTAAATAATCAAGGTGGCCCAGACATTCCGATCTGCTGGATTATTTGAAATGAAACGTGATTGGAGGACAGGAGATACAAGTAGGTATTCTGATTTGCCAGAGTATTCTGAGCCAGTCAACAGTCTCCCTCTTGGACTGTTCTGAAAAGCAGTGCGCTCCCCATTGTGAAATCAGACTATGAAGTTTTGTCTTTTATGAGTAGCGCTTTCTTCAGTGAAATAACAGTAGAACAGATCTCTAAGCATCAGCATAAAGTAATTGTTGGCAACTATACAAATACAACAGAACTAGCTACATTTTTAACACCATCCCATTTCTAATTCTAATAGGTTTATGGTACTCCACAAGTATTGCATTTGGGTTTATAGTACTGTATTAGGTATTCCATACCTAGAAAGCATAGGTTCTCAATATCTTCTCAGAGTTGGACAACTTTCTCCATGGATTCAGATCCCCAAAGTGCACTGTGTGTCAGATCTGTGGGCTTGTCTACCTGGAGTCTTAGTCCTCATTAGACGGGGGTAAATTCTAGAGTGCACTAGCACGTTGTGCATTAAATGGCCCGTGTAGACCCCACTGGCATGCACCAGAAGGCCCCTTATGTGCGTTAATGTTGTCCTGTTTCAAACAATACTACGTTAATATGTGCCAGTGCACTCTAGAATTTGATACAGACATTAGAATTTATATTTATATTTTCTGAGACACAATATCTTAGAAACTAAGTTCCAGGTTCTACTTCTATAGCTATAAAGACAGACATCTAGCCAGAATGCAACTGCCATCCCACATACAGCTAACTGCTGTAAAATGAAGATCCTCCTTGGAGAGCAGAATTACCATACAGTATATCACTATAATTATGGAACTTTGATCCAGAGACACAAATCCTACAAGGAAGAAGAGCCAATATTATCTGTCTTCTGGTGATACAAATCACTACAATGAGGAACGTCAGAATTGTATTTTCATAAATGTAAGAAATCTTACCTGGGGGACAAAGTATAGTGCTAAAATCTTAGACATTGGCTGAGGGCAAACAGTTACACAAATGCAAATATGTATTGTTGCAATGATGGAAATCCAGCACTGGGAGTAGATATTCATTATTATAATTAGGTTTGAAATCTGCCTGAAGGCAGTTTCCAGTTGGTCTGGTCCAGGTCCATACAATTTGTTACTCTCCCTCTGTGATCTTAACAGCTAATATGTTCTCTCTTAGCATGTTCCTCCAAGCAGTACATCTGATTGCAGGACATATTTATCTTTTCTGTAAATAGTTGAGTGATTTAATAGCGGTGAATAAACTTGAAGGTTTATTAAAATATGCATCAGACCCTCATGATGCATAATAACAGCCAAATTCTTAAGGATTAGACGTTTGGATACACCATAAAAAGTTCAGGTTCTTATCCATACCTTTCAACTACTTTGCTTTCTAGCCCCTCCCCCATCACCCCAAAATATCTGCTCTGATCCTTGCTTCCCTTTCCCCCCACCCACTCAGCAGCCTCATCCCCCGCATCCATTCCTCTTATCTTCGATCAGCAAAGATGTTCCATACTGTTTCCAAAAGCAGGCTACTTTTCAAACTCATAGCTACCTTTCTCAATGAAGGGCTTGCCTGTCCTTTAAACCCTCTCTCCCTGCAGCCAACTGCATCTTTTGGTGATACTGTTCAGGTGGTCTTCCTCCACTATCGAATGCAATCTACTCAAGAAAACTTTTGTAAACATCATGGAAAGCAGGTGCAGAAGGCTGTGTATATTTTCATTTTTTTTTCTCTTATCTCATCCTTTTTATAAAGAAGGTTCATGTTAGGCTAGAAACCAGCGAGAAGCAGCAATCTGAGACTAGTCATAATTGATCAGAACCAGTTCAGTAGAGCCACCACCACCTGTGACACAATAGCCACACTGCTATTTTTAGGTGCTAGCTCAGAGAGCATGTATGTCTGCCCACACTCCCCGCTGTTGTGCAGATATACCTTTGAAGGGATAACATACTTCATCATGGGGGTATTAGAAAGAAATTGAAGTCCTGCAAATGAAATAAATGGGGACCCAGAAGAAAGAGGGGTTGATAGAAGATTCCTTGAAGGAAACAGAAATATTTTGCCCTGAAACCAGAAGCAAAGATATGAACAAGCTGTGTGAACAGAACAAGTGAACCAAGAAAAACACATGACCTTGTCTGCATGAAAAAGTTACACTGTTTAACTGAAAGTGGTTATGTGATGGTTCTCTGAGTACCCAGGGCTCTGGTTCACCTTGTTAACCTCCTGCCATCAGTGGGAGGGATTCTTGCTTGTGCTTAGTTGAGTGTCAGCTCACTAACACCACTAGCCTGATAGCCCAGAGGAGAACGTGTGAGTGGCTCTGCCAACCCTTACTTTGCTTTGCAGATTAACAATAGGTGCATCACAGTCCCCGAGTCCCTTTGAATTATTCTCCTGATGTATTCAGCCCTGACCCTGGCCATTCACAGAAATACCGTGCCTGTTGGCCCCAAAGGACCAAAATATACGCCTGTCCAATTCAGCTCAGGACCAGCACTTTGCTTAACACCACAGCACTGAGATATATTCTTCCTTTCCCTATGAATAAGGATACATCAAAAGTTAGAAATTCAGGAGACAGTGAGTATAAGAATATGGGGAAACAAATGGTCACATATCAATCAAAACCATAACATGCTTTCCAGAGACTAAACGTAACTATCAGGTTAACTCCTGTCTAAAGAAATTTATCTCACCCAAAGTCCTTTTCAATGTTTTCATCCAAGGTTGGCTAAGAGGCCATCTTCATGAATGTAAACCTACTGCCAGTTTATTCACATTTGGTTCAGAGAGAGGAGGAGTCTTCTTGGCCTCTCACATATACCCCCAAAGTTCATTGTCAGTACTCAGACAGGATAATCACCCATGGCTTGTTTTTCTTGTTGATTTCACATTTTGTTATTAACATTTGACTTTGTATGTAAATATGTATTCACTGTATTAGCTACCAATGCTTAATTTACATTCCAACAGAGGAGAAACATTTCTTACCTGTGGTTTGAAGGAAAATCTGTTTTTCACCTGGGCTGGTGACTAATGCCTTGATACAGACTTTAACAACATTTTCAGTATACATACACAGAACTTCTTACTTAATATTGTTGTGAAATATACGTATAGTTACTAAGGACCAGTGTGACCTGGCTTTCATTCAATATCTCACATGTCTTTCTTTGGTAAGCCAGAAAGTACATACCAGAATCCACCTATACCCGTAACGCCCTTGCCAGTTGCCATTAAGGGGTACGTCAGTCACAGATTTTAAACCGATTTCGTTAAACCATTGTAAAAGGCCTGTGTGTACATTCTTATGGTTTAAAATCAGGCTTAGCTTTAATCAATTCCTAATTCACTTAAACTAAATACAAATAAGCATGCTTTAAAACAAACTGAGAGTGTCCATGAAGCTTTTTCCATTGGCTTAACTTTATCAGTTTAAAAATCACACTTAACTTAAACTTGTGCAACTTTTTTTGCACAGACAAGTCCTATTATCAAGAGATCCCACTCTTGAAGATTCAAACAGGCTTTGACATGAATCTGGAGAGCTGGAGAAAATACATATTATATCTATTTTTCATGTTACAAGATGCAAAGTAATCTATTTATAATACAGTGCATCACATTCTTAGTCATTCTCGTGAAATTTCTATGGATCCAAGTACTGCCAACAAGTTAAACAGAAAAAGGAACATAAACCTGTAACATTAGCTTCATCGTCTGAAAACAATATTAGGAATCTGCTGGCAGCACAGTTTCCTTGCTGGGCAAACTCTTCCCCAAGGGGAAATGTGGTTACAGCTTCTAAGGACTGAACACTTCATTAAATGTAATATGACCCTTGAATGCTATGGCTACAATGCCAGGAGATTGGAAAGCACCATAGCAGCAGTGTATATCCCTTTAATACACAATTCCATTTGGCTCTAGGCTTATCATTCAATTTTTATAAACACCATGAACTTTAATATTGGTAACCTTCCAAGTGTGCTTACACAGGAACAATTTTATCTTGAAGCTAAAAAAAATAAAACCCCACCAAAATAAATTCTATGTCCCACATTTCAGTTAGTTAGTGAAACGAGAAGTAGGAGTCGAGGTCGATATCCCAGAAATGCATTATGCATATGATTGTATGATTTCTCCAAATTCTAATTGCTAAATTTAAACTGAACTATGTTAATGAAAAAAACAAGCAGTTGCAGTAACCCTTGACTTGATCTATATTTAATGAGTATTGACAGGCTTCTTTATTTTTATGTGGAAGGCAATAATTGCACTCCATCTGCTCCTAGTTAAATGGAATTAATTCAATTGTTAGATTAAAATGTGAAACACTAAACTATAAATACATTGGATTGAAATGGACCCTGGGCAAATTTCCTCCCCAATTGCTAATAGGAGCTAATAGAATCAATTTGAAGCTGAGTTAAATCCAATATATAAACTCAGGCATGACATGGCATAAATACTATGCTGAAAATTAATGTATATGTTGATAATGTATGGTATTACAATTGATATGATGAGTTATGCTGATTTCATACTTAAAGATGAAAAAACTATCCAGCACAATCACCTGATCTTGTGATCTTGTGCCGAGCACCCTCAACTCTCTTTGAAATCAATGGATGGTTTAAAGCACAACATTCTGCAGAATCAGGTCCAGTAATAGCACTGGCCGTGACACTTGCTATAAATCACCAGCAATATCGATCCACTAAAATGGTATGTGAAACCAGTGTGTAAAGTATCCACTGTTGCAGTTACAGCTTTGACATTTAACATGTCTTTTATTTGTTCTCAACAAACAAAAAAATAAATAAAAAGGTCAATTTTCAAATGTGCTGCTGCAAATTTTGCAGCCTTAGAACAGCTAGAGAGCCCTGAACAAATGGCTCCTTGGTAAACTAAATTGAGAGAGCTGAACCAAGCCACTAGAGCATCATAGATTTCAACTAGGTAACACTGCAATAAAATATTAAGTAGCACAAGGGATGTCCTTATAATGAGAATATAATGTTCTAGAGGAGATGAGAAAAACTGATGGAAATAAAAACAAAACCTAATGAAGGAAGTACAAAACATTAATGTGACCCTCCATCTCCAACGTGCTGTAATTCATATATTCACCCAAAGACTTTATCAATAGAAAGACCTTGAACAATACAGTCATCTTGTCCATCTCCCTCTGTCAATGCAAAGTATTGCCTGAGCCCAGCGGGGTGGGGGGTGCCTGCAGCAGCCCAGAATTGCAATTGCTGAGAAAGTCTTGCTCAGTCTCAGGCTGGAGCATGCTTAGCATAAATGGTATATTCCAGGAGTTTAGCTGCTAAAATCTAAGATGTCTCTACTGAGCATGTAAGAATGTCAATTTTTGACGGCGTATTGCTTTTTAGCAAATTTGAGTGGATTTTCAGGACAGTGAAAGGCATATCTCTGACACAAAAAAGAACCCCCTGACCAACTTTAAGTCCATTTCCTGAAAGATGGGGCAGTAGACCTCTTAAAAATATATAATAAAAACACTTAACATGGACAAAACAACATATATTTCCCTAATTTTATTCTCAGAAATGGCTGAACCATTTTGGCTGAATTTTTTTTTTAAAAAAAGCCTAATACAAACATGGAAAATTTCAGCCTGAACAGTTAAAGTTTGGTAAATTTATAAGCAACAGAAAACACGGTCTTATAATGGAAAGTGTCAGACATCCTTAATAAAACATGGTGCTACCAGTCCTGCCTATAATATTTTCCCCATGGCTATCAGAGAATCAAAAATATTTAAATATCTTTGTTATATATTTATGCTGAATAAATTATTAATAGAGCACATCATTTTTAAATATCCATGATTGTTTTCAAGACAATACACGTAGGCTGTAATTTTTGAAATACAGATAAGAACCTACATATTTTCAGTGTAACATTCTTATTCCTCCTGCCTTTCTAAAGGCATTCATTTTTTCCATGAAATTGAGCCAAGACATTTTCAATAAGTTTCCTTAAACTGGATGTAAATATTTTATATATTTTAGTTCTGTGATTCATATAAATGCTGAAAGGATAGATGATGCATAAAATATGAAGATGCAAAATGAGGACTTGTAATAAAAAGGTCCCATTTTATTTCTCTGGTTCCAGAAGTTCATTCTATATTAAAATCCCCCCAAACATAAAGGATCTGAGTTGTTAAAACAACCTTCTTTCTTGCGTCAGTGTGAAAACAAGTCAATTGAAGTCCATTATGTAAATATATTACTAATTTAAAATGCAGATAACAAAGGCTCATTAAGAGATAATGTCAGTAGTAGTGTTCATATGGGGGAATGGGACAGGGCAATGGGAATGCAGTCCAGGAAGCCTCTATTCCCACTAAGGGAGCAGATGTAGAAATACTGGAAGTCAGGGATTCTCCCTACAGCCTATTCCCCCACCTCATCCATAACCTGAAAGGAGAGGAACTGACAGCCAATGAAATAAAAGGCTGCATTCTAAAGAGATACAGCTTAGAGTGAGTTTCATTACAATAAGTACTCACTGAAATATGTTGAAGCTAAATTGAGGATTTCTGCTCCACTTCCCTATAGCTTTAGTACTAGAAATCTGCATAAAGCCTAAGGAATCAAGATGCTGAGTCCTTTGCAGGAGTTTAGGACATAAAAGTCTCACCATTGTGGTGTTTTGACAACTGTTAAAATTACAGTGTATTATTTCATGTTCTCGGGAGTTTCCTGCATGCTAGGGGCTCTGTAGGAAAGCCTGCAATCTGGATCTAGCAGCAGTCAGTTTGAAATCAGTCAGTCAGCCCAGAGTAAGATGTGGGAGTTGTGCCTCTCTGCATTAGGGAGAAGCTGTTCTTGGGTTTTGTGGGTTATCATTCTGAATTCTAAGGAATAAGGTAGAGTAACATTGAAAACTTCTAGAAACTCTGTTTTACCTTCTCCTCGGTATGTATACTGTGATCATAACACCCACAAACAAGGAGCATGCTCCTATTCCAACCTATAGATGGGAACACTAGTTGCTGTCCCTCCATGAACCCTCTGCAAAGATTTCCAACTCTTAATCCATATAATCATGGCCCCCAAGACTCTCAGTGGGGATTTGCTGGGCACAGGGCTCTGCAGTTGTGGATCCAGTTGCAGGATGGGGACCTTAGTAACAAGATGTTTGCTCTTGTAAGTCATCTATACAGTACTTTCTATAACATTTTGATGTTATAGCACCCACTGCCTTTCCCCTTGTGCTCAAGCCGCCCCTTCAAAAGACACTACTGCCTTCAATGATGTAATTGTGAACAAGGACACACCACAGTACCACCTTGTGCTATAAAATTGTACTGGAGAAAGCATACATGTAGTTTGAGAATTGTACAGAATCTGTACATCTGGAAGAATAAAGATGGAAGCTATAGCTTATATGATTGATTGTATGAAATGAGTAGTATATCGATAATCTGAAAGGAAAAAAAAATCAGTGTCAACTCCTGCTGTTTTAACAAACTAGCTTTGCCTACAAGTTTTGTTATATGTGTTAACATAATTCAGTGCTGTGCACTCTGTTCTCTCCTCCCTTCTGAAGTTATTGCCATGTGTTCTGGCTCTCAACGATTGCCTTAATAGCTTTTTGAAAAAATAGTTCTTATGATAAAAAAAAGTCAGCTCCCTCTGCTGTTTAATTTTACCCCTCAGGTTACATGTTAGGTGGCATTATCCTGTCTCTTTTCATCTAGATTACATCACTTGCCTAGGTGTGTAGGAGACGAATGATCTTGGGCTTTGCATAGAAAAGAAATGGGGCTCTTCCCCCCCCCAAATGTTAACCTATTTCAAGGACTTTCATATAATGTTAAACCACCTCTCCCTTTTAGCTGATTAGCTCTGGATTAGCATTATATGCATATCAGTTCTGATTTAAAATAAAATAAATTAGCCTGGTTTACACATGACAAATCAACTGTATCAGCTCTGCAAAAAAATGTGTCCCATAAAAATGTGTTTGACATTTCTGTAGCCATGCACTGGTATCTGGAATAGAAATCAGGAACAAAAATAGTGCCTGTGTACAACAGCCACTTTTCAAGTTAAAAAAGTAATATTTAAGGCCATTTTATCTTTCTTAAAATCAGCATAGAATATTAAAGATTAATTAGTTGTTAAGCATTATTTTTTATTTTAAATTATTTTATGCTATACCACTATAAAAAGGCACATAAAATTTGTAAGAGATTAACATACTTCATATAGATGCTGTTATTTAGCCTGTTTCTGCAATGTCATTTAATCTCAACATCCAAAATGATTAAATAAGAGGGTATGAAGCCCAATCTAGACACACTAGTTAATTAATGTGGAATGTAATACATTCTCATAGTCACTTTCAAGTTACTAGCCAACAGAACATAACTTCTCTTTAGTTCAGATCCTCAACTGTGCTATGGCTTACTTTTACTTTGCACTATTAGGGATGCTTTGCATCCTATGTAGCTAACTGGCCACAACAGGATCACCCTGGTATAAGTAGCTCATAGAAAGTACAATGCCGAACCCCTCCTGTTGGTAGCTGGTGTCACTGAAGCGGAGGCCTTAGGATTCAACAATCTTAAGTTGCCATAATAGTTCTCTGAGGATACTGGCTGCCAGTACAAATTAGAGCAATGTTTCTCAACCAGTGGTACATGTATCTATGGAGGGATACAAAAGTCTTCCAAGCTACATAAGAAGTTTTAATGAACTCAGTACAAACTAAAATTCCATACAAACAATGACTTGTTTACACTGCTCCATATACTATGTATTGAAATGTAAGTATAATAGTTATACTCCAATTGATTTATTTTATCATTATATGGAAAAATGAAAAAGTAAGCATTATTCAGGAATAATGTGCTGTGACAATTGCATTTGTATGCCTAATTTACTAAACAAGTAGTTTTTAAGTGAGGTATAATTTGGGGGTACGCAAGACAAATCAGACCCCTGAAAGGGGTACAGTAGTCTGGAAAGATTGAGAGCCACTGAATTTCAGCACCTGTGAGGCTCCTCTCATTAACACTGGTAAAAGCCAACTGATGAAAATACAGCTGGGTTGCAGGGATTTAAGCCACCTTTATCCTCCCTGGAACCTAAGCTGGCTGTTCATCAATGTGATTTCCCAGTGTCAACTAGAGAAGTCCTGAGGCTGCTCTAATTTATGCTGATTGCCTATAGCACCAAGGAGCATACCAAGTTCTTCATCAGCTTATGAAGATAAGGGTGCCCCAGTCAGTCAGTGTGATTTTTTTTACAATGTATTAGTCTTCTCCATCTTAAATTGATTTTACCATTTGGTTCAATGGCTCTCATCACCCACATTATACATATTGTTCCAGCACCCCGCTCTCCACTATGGGAAGAGAAACTAAAAAACAGTCAGCATAAATAATATCACAAAAGACCATAGCCCCTAAAAAACTTAGCAGCCAGCTCTGACTTAGGGTGTCCTTTCCAGGTTTGTCCTAGCTAACTTGAACTTCTCTTGAGGTTCCTGTTTTATCCTGCTACCTTTGCCTCAGGTGATTTCCATTTACTAATTCTCTGCATTTTCTAATTTACTGTGCTTAGTCTGGTTCTCTCAAAAAGACATCCACATTTTCACTGAGCATTATGGCAGCTTATAGGGAAACATCACATCCTCCTTTCCCTCAGCTATGTCAATTTCCATGCGCTGAATGGCATGCAAGTCACTATGTTGATGCTAAGTCCCTCTGGACTCTACCTGTACTGTTATGATCCCCCCATTACCAGTTAAGACACCTTTGGAGCTACTTTGCATCCAGAGTGCAAAGTAGCTGCAGTGACACTGAAGACCAGGACCAAAGAGAAATTGGATACCATTGTACACACGCTTTCCTGAGTTGTACTAAGAACCTTTGGGGCATGTCTACACTGCAATTACACACCCGCAGGTGGCCTGTGCAAGCTGACTCAGGATTGCAGAGCTCAGGCTTAAGGGGTTCTGAGACCCTCCCACCTAGCAAGGTCCTAGAGCCTAGGCTCCAGCCCCAGCCCAAACATCTACACCACAGTTAAACAGCCCCTTAGTCCAAGCCCTGAAAGCCTGAGTCAGCTGACACAGGCCACCCACAGGTTTTTAATTTGTGTGTAAACATACCTCAGGATGCAGCTGAGGAACAGGGCCTGTTTGTCAAGATTTTACATCATTTCATTTTCAGTTCCAAAGCAGAGTTCAGTTATTTACATTTATATATCAGCTACCATCAGCAGCATTTTTTTTATTTACAGGTGTGGTCAGACTTCTTTCATACTTTCATTAAATTCAAAAGTTTAAAGTGAATGGAATGGTTATATGCAACATTATTTCAAGTGTGGCAATAAACCTTTATTACTTGTCTGACTGATGTAACTTGAGATGCAGCTGCCATTGACTGAACAGTTAGGATGTCAAAAAGGATGATTAATTTGGAAGATCACACTCCTGTCTATATTTTTAAACTGTATAATGAGCTGTAATGTTAAATCATTTGATGAAAAATTTGGAAGAAGGTCATCAGAATGTGCAGGAGAAATTTGGGCCTTGAACGCTTGATAAGTTAGACAAAAGTTTCCCCACATCAAAAGTCTTACAATGGGTAAGAGAATGAAGTGACAAATACTGTTAATAGTTATGAACAGTGCTGTTAAGTGCCTGTGATGTTCCACCCCAGCAGTGGCTGCAGGCTACATTTCAGGGGAGGGTGATGTGATGCCTTTATGTGACATATGAAGCCTTCTGTGATGCTTCTGGATGAAAGGTGTTGTTTGGAAGTATTATTGATGTTAATAATGAAAATTATATATCACTCCCTGTGCAGCAGTGAGAGTTCCCTTTGGTATCTCCCACCCATTCATTAAAAGGAATTTTGTGCACAATTTCTAAATGTTTAGTATCTCAGACTGTCACCACGCTGTTCCTGTGCTCCCCCTCAACTGTGTATCAAAAAGTTGGGTAAAGCATTTAGGCACACTAGCTGGGTCCAATGCCACACGACCTATAGAAATGAGTGTCATCCACATATTGGGAACCATAGAGACCTGCAACCTGACTCCCAACAGCCTCCCATACATAAACAGGAACAGAATTCTGTGACACTCCAACCATTTACTACTTCTGATAACCCAAAACTACCCAGTGGACCATGCCAACAAGAAAGGAATGGAGACACACCCATCATTACCAGAGTGTGCAGCCATACTAAGCCTACAGTCAACTCATAGGCAAATAATAAAAGCAGCTGATATATCTTAAAGAATCATTTATACTTCACTATTGTCTATCACCCACAGAAGATAATTGATAAATGAATCCAATGCATTTCCCTCGCCATGCCAATCCCTAAAACTGTACCAACATGGTCAAGGTAAAACTTCAATTATTATTAAAGTCACTTCAACATAGCCTTTATCAGATACAAGACTGGAGAACAGATTAATTGGGAAGATTACCAACATAAAGACATAGCTTCTGGAGTTAACAATCACTTTAAGAGAATTTAGCATCCTGCCCTTATCATTTAATCTGCAATGACTGCCAGATGCATTCTAATTGATTGAATACCTATTAAAATTCTATTTTGGAAAATAAAACACCATGACATATAATAGATAAATGACCAGTCATCTATCACTGCTAGAAAATCACATTTATCATGAATTATTTAAAACGGAAATAGCTCTTCACAGAAGACTTGAATATCTTAATACCAGCTAAGAAGTAAGTATTCTAATGGACATTTCATGAGCAAATAGAAATTACAGTTCAGAAGTCTGTTAATTTTTTTAATAAATGGCATACATAGCCTGATATTTACAACCTACCCTGAACATTCACTTGAGGATATTAAAAACCAATTAATATAATAGCAATTTCAATTAATGTATTACTAAATCATAAACAGGACATTCTTTATGATTTTGAATGAAACATCCAGTAAAGTCAGCCTTGGCCACTTTGTAGAGGTATCAAGATTGCTTTTCTTTACTTAAAAAAAGAAAAAAACAACAACTCACTCAACTTAGCAATTATGAAAAGTGCCAGTTTGCTGAAGGACCTGGAAAAAAATTAAGTTACAGTCAAAAACCAATAAATCCAATGCTAAGGACATTTGCAGTTCACTCTCTCCCACCACTCCCCTTCCACACGTAGGGGTGAGAAGGACAGTCTTTGGAACAGATTCTCATCTGCTGTAAATTGTCATAGCTCCATTAACGTCAGTGGAACTATGACAATTTACATCAGGTGAGGATCTGCCCCTTTGTATCTGTTCAACTCCTTGGCCTTTCTGCTGAGACTGCTTGCAACAAAAGGTGTCATTTATGGTGGTGGTAACTTTTATGATGTGGGCTATGAACTAGACTGAAATAGCTGGGTTCATTTAATAGAACGTAAGCTACACGACAACCGACAGATGATAATGACTTTCATTCCCTGATGACAGAAGTCAAGTACTCAGAGTAATGGCTAGAAGTAGGTATTGAGAGAACAGGTGTTTTGCAAGCTTACAGCACAGATCTGCCAGTGAAGCTCATTCCAGACCGGCAACACAACTGATTATTTGAATTGACTTGATGTGGAATACTATCCACTAGTGACTAGAATAAGACTACCAAACTCATTTCTTTCCAGGAGCCAAAGAGGATTTGAACGCATATCTGAAGATTGAAGAGATCAGCTCATAATTTAATTTAAATAATCAATAAAAGATGAAAAATAATAGCTGCTCAGGGCTATATCTTTCAATTAGATGTGAATTGGTACTGAGGTTTATCCAATTGCAAGCTATATCTTTAAAGTTATACATATTTTTTGCCTTTTTCATGCACAAAACCTAAAGGAAATGTTAATTGCCAGGCATAAAATTTCCCTTAATGACATCCCTGATCTTCTAAGAGATCTGCAGTAGAGATATGCAAACCAAGTTATTATGATTTTATCACTATTATCCATTATACCTTTTGGGAAGATCTAAACTCTCACATTAAAGTTTTTCACATTAAACATGCCAAAAATATAAAAAATAATGATAGCTGAACATTTCCTCAGGGATTGATAAAGAAGTGGTAAGATGGATTGTAGCCTGCCTTTCTGCTGCTGACTCATTTGTTCTGTTTGATCTTGCTGAATGACGATGGCATTTTTCCCCCTCTAACAGGAAATAGATATTTCTTTATTTAAAAAAATAGCTGTGTGTGTCTTCTTCTAAATCATTTTAATGGAAGTTCAGCCCCTACACAATATTCTTAAGAGTACCAGAAGAGGAGCCTGGAATTCTGAAGATAACAATTGTATAGTAACAAGTATTTTAGGTTTTCAGATAGCTACATTGCTGACATTATTCAGTTTTTAAAATCCTACTGTAATATGAATTACGTATTATGAAAAATTGAAGATATTTTAGGATTTATTGTTAAAAATAATGGAGATTAGTTATTTATAAAAAAAGCTTATTTTGTGTGTCTGTTCATTCCTGATTATTGCAGAGCAAAGCAAAGCAGTAAAAAAGAACCCAGATTGCTGGACTTTGTAAGATGCAGACAATAAAGATTTGATATTTTTTACACAAGTTAGATGTACAATTGTGTGTGTAATTTGCACATATAAGAGTTCATTTTTTAACTGTCTTCTGCTAACCTGAGATTGTGGTCCCTGGACCAGCATAATGAATCCTTCACCTCTTTTGTTTAAGTATTAACCCTTTTTTTAATATAACCACCAATGTGTAAAATTGGGCCTATATAGCACAGAGCAAGTTTTTCACACACTGAAAATGTAGATATCAAATTCTGCATTCTACAGCACAAAGCCCTGTATTAGCAAGGAATTTAATCATGTGACTTCAGTGGGGACTATTAACATGCATAAAGTTAGCCAGTGCTTATTTATCTTGAGTGCTTATTTATCTTGATGAATCAAGAATAAAGCCCCTCTTGTCCATGTATGTGTGGGCATACGAATATGTACCACACACAAGTACAAGATTGGTACCCATTAGTACATTGCATACACAGACTTATTTGAAATAATATTTTTAAGCCAAAGCAACTTGTATTATAACTAAATTCCCACTCTCCTTGTACATTTTTCTTTTTAACTTTTACAAGTTTCTTCTTGACATTGCAACAATGTGCAAATATAAAACCAAAGACCTTCTCCTCCCATTATAATGCAAGTTAGCATTTCAGTTTTATACATTTTTGATGCTAAAGGTAATATGATTAATTCTATCACGTGTCTATCCTGTTATAGTGGGACAGAAAGGGTTGAATATTTAAAATACCCAACTTGCTAGGCCACAAACTCCTGCTGTATTTTCAGATGTCCTTAGCCACTGTGGTTAACTTTGTCTCTAGGCTTTTCAGACTCAAAGGGATGATGACTTCCTCCTGAACCTGACCTTCCGCATGGCAGTAGACTGCAGGATCATAGAGCACAACTTTTCCCAACCATGATGTTAGTAGAACGGAGTATATAGGAATGAATAAATAATAATTTATACACTTCATTCTTCTGCCAGAAACCGCTCTGTCTTTCTGTCTTGGGCACTTACTGAGTCCCAGCACCACAAGAGCTGAATGCTTCACAGTCTTTAACGCATTTATATTAACAAATACCACATATTAACAATGAAACAAATACCATGTAACCAGTTGTTTCAGCATTCACCCTACTGACCAGATACACAACTTCAAATAAGGAAACAAAACTTGACAATTGCTGTAGCTGTAAGGCTCACACAGTGTCTTTGGCTGCACAATGGAATACACATCAAAGACATTCAGCTTCTGATCTGTGATTCCTTCTTTATGATGCTTCCCAGTCTCAATCCCACTGACTTCTGTAAAATTACAGGAAACTGTACTGAGATCCATCCACCAACGCAGTCTGGGTTACTCCGGCCAGTTCCATCTTCTCCTTGCACAAGCTGATCTAGGTGTTAGTAATGCTCAGAAATGGCTGCCAGTTTTATACCTCTGATAGAATTTACTGCTGGTTGGTCAGGAACTTCCAGCTTCTAACTTAGGTGCATGTGTGTACCTGCAGGAATGTCTGCCGTGAATTAAAACTTCCACTTCAAAACAGGTGGTTAACAATTTCCTGCCTTCCCTTTAGTGTGCTGAAACAGCAACTACAACTTCACAGTCACTCAAAGCTCTATACTGTCACCTGGTCTGGGGAGGTTTCCATATCCTCTCAGAGCAAGCAGAAACAATAGCTGTAATTAAAGCAATCATTGTTTTTGGTTAAATACCATGAAATAAGAAAAGGGAGTTACATACATGCATCCGTTAGCAAAGGCTCCTCTATAGGTTTGGAATAGAACTAGAGAAAAGATAAAATTACTTTCCCTTGCCAAAGAGGCCTATTACAAATAATCCTGATTTTAACCCAAATCACAAACCAGAGAGTTTTAAAGATCAGGAGAACGATGGAACATACATGATTGACCCATATTTTAATTTATTTGGAAACCAAAACTAACTTGAAGGTACTGGTTCCATGGGCCAGTTAAAGTTAGGCATTATATTTCTCTACTTTCTAAGAGAATTCTTTTGTACAGAAAGAAAACTTTAATAGAAGAGATGGTTTCTGATCAATTAGGACCCAAAGATAACAATTTATATCAATCTTCTCAGAAGACGTTCTTAACAAAGAAATATCCACATAGTATACAGTAGGGAAATTACTTGGATAGACTAATTATCCAGGAGGAATGGGCTTTTATCTGGAAAATAGGGACTGCAACCTCAGCCTGCAGCATGATAGAAGATTTAAAGATACTGTTTCAATGGTATTTAACTGTCAGGTTTGTTTGTAGATATGTAGAGAGAAATTGTGGCAAAAGAAGAAATTTCATGCATATATGGGGGATATATCCAGAGTGTATTGGACTGTGATCTGTAATCAAATACTTAAAATTGTTGTATACTTATTACCAAATCTTCCTTTGGTAATCCTCCCAGGACTTCAAAGTGGAAATTTAATATTTAATACTAAATATTAAAATATTTAATACTTAGTTTGAATACTTAATTTCTCTTCTGTTAGTAGCCACTAGACTACTGATGGCCTCTCACCAAAAAAAGGAAAACTAGTTCAAACTTAGAAGAATGGCTTGAAAAAATAAGGAGTTTGTTAGAACTTAATGCATCCATTTTGCAAAATAGACCTTAGTGTATGTGTTTCTCTAAACAAAAAAAAAATGACCTCACTGTTATAATGATTATTGTTTTATTTCTGATATTCATAAGTGTACAAAACACATGGCACTGTTTGGGGGTTGTTGTTTTTTTTACAAGTAGATGTACTTTGAATATTGAACAAATTGTAACCAAATGACCAGCAGAAGGTTGAAGGAGAAAGGTCAGTATGAACAGTTACATGAAAGATTAGTATGTTACCGGGGGCTGGAGGAATTGCACACATTGTGGCATACAAGGTATCTAAGTCTTAGCAGGCCAGTTTATATATTGTATATATTTACTATATCAGTGCTTATCCCCATCCAGAGAAGAGTTGTAAACCACACTTCCATCACACACATCTCTATTTCCCTGCTTCCTTTCTCACAGAATATAAAATAAAATATCATTGCTATAAATAAATATAAAGTACTATTGCTGACCTTTACGACCCTTTGCTACTTTGTTGCACCTGCCCAGTATTTTAAGAGACTATGCTCTGATAGTGTTCAGAAGTGGAAGATCTCTTTTGATATTGCTGGAATTTGTAAGGTACTGTTTTTCCCTTCCTGCTGTCTTCATAATTCATTTATTTAAGAAGCCCACAATGGTCTGCTTTTAGACAGTATGCCAAACTGTCTGAACTCCTACATTTTTATTTTGACATAGGATCTTCCCACAAGACATGCAGAGGAATGTCTGAACCAGCAAGAAGGGCCAGGAGGAATAGGAAACATAGGATAGGGAGATTGGACAGGAGAAGGAAGTTGAAAAAACCCTCAAAGAAGTAAGAGAGAACTAAAAGACCCTTTAAAGTGTGCAATCAAAGTGTATACATGAGAGAGCATCAGTGTAGAATGTCAGATTACATCAAGCAGGCCCATGATGGAGATGGAGAGGTTTGTTATGCTAAAATGAGTGTTAATGGTGAAGGAAGCTCAAAAACGTTTGGTGGTTGGGTTCATATCAGTTCCAACATTTTTATACTTCTCCATTGTATATATTAACTATCCGGAGCTCTTACAGAATCTCCCCCGCTCTGGTCGGAAATGCAGTAAGAGCCCCTCTCATGGTTCTTTTTTATTAAATAGTCCTTTTTGCTTCTGGCACCAGAACCAGCAAATATAAGAAATGTGGAAAATCAACACACCCTGACATACATCCTTCCCCCCACCCACACACACACATTTTTGAAGCTGGGGGTAGGGGGTACCTTCAGATTTGGTGCCAATTTGGAGAGAAGATGTAGGTGAATTCTTCTATCTGAACTATTTTCCTCAGCTCTAGTAAGTAGTACTAGGACAGATTGAGAGGAAGCATGCAATAGAGGTTGTAAACAAGGCACTGGGATTCACATGATCACAGCTGTCTACCTACTTCTGCCATAGATTTGCTTTGTGACCTTAGGAAACTGACATCCTCAGTTTCTCCATCTGTAAAAGAAGGCTAATGATGCATGACAATGATACAGGAATTACCGGGTGAGAATACTAGCCTGTATTATGCAGGATGTCAGACTAGATTATCATAATGGTCCCTTCTGGCCTTAAAATCTATTAGTCTTCCCTACTTTACAGGGATGGTGTGAGATTTAATTCATTAGTATTATGAAGAACATTTAAGATCCTTGGATGAAAGATATTTATATGATATATGATGAGTAACAATAATCTTATATATGCAGACATTTGCAAACAGTGGATAAGATCATCTAATGAATTTCTGGCTGAGCTATTGCATCATGAGGCTCCAGTACTAAAGATATACCACGTATCTGTTTCCAGAGTTGGCACTACACCACACTCAGCCAAACTGTTAACAAACACAGATTTATAGCCATAAGACCAGAATGGACTATTATCATCATCTAAAGCATAAGATCTCTTAGTTTAGTGGTTTGAGCATTGGCCTGCTAAACCCAGGATTATGAGCTCACTCCTTGAGGGGGCCATTTAGAGATATGGGCAAAAATCTGTTGGATGATTTAATTGGGGATTGTTCCTGCTTTGAGCAGGGGCTTGGACTAGATGATCTCCTGCGGTCCCTTCCAACACTCATAGTCTATGATTCTATCTCTGGGGAAAGAGAGAGACCAGTGAAACCCTGGCAAAGCAGAGGATATGGGTGAAAGTAAGACAGGCTCCCTGAAAAGAGACAGTTGTAACAAGAGCCCATGGAAGTAGAAGTAAAAGATTAAGACATACCAGTACAAAAAAATAAAATTGTGCCCTAAGAACAAGACTGAAGGCACAGACCACAGGGGAGAATGGATCCTCTAAAGGATTAGGAAACAGTACATTGCAGAGCTGCCTTTCTATAATGACACAATGTGGAGCTGGTTTTATTTCTATTTCATTATATTTTTTAATTAATGTAGGACATCCGAAATGCTTCAGTAGAAGTTGCAGGGAGGCACCTAATCAAATTATTGTTATATCAGAAATGTTTTGCTAACAAAATAAAACAATTATTCACACAAATATACATATGTGGACATTAAAAGGTCAGATCTAGACAATTCCTCACGCACTATGGAACCTACAAACTTGAGTTTATTATTTTGGAGAATGTAGCTCTGCAAAGCATAACAGAAAAAAAACTAGTGTAATAAGAGTTCATTGCAGCTAGAGCTAGGCAAAATATTTTACACATCAAAGTGAATCAGCAAACATTTGCCCATTTTACTTGCTTTGTAAGTGTTCCACATTCTCCCTCCTCAGATTTTCCCCTTCTCTTCCTTTCTTTCCCGCCAGACTTCCTGCCTCACTCCACAAACCTTACACTCAGTGATTTTTTTTTTAAAGTGCATCATTTCACTGAAGAGGTCAAAGCTTAGATTCATCTTGCTCCATCATGTTATCTCCTTCTGAACCTTACCCTGACAATCAGCAGCACTCACTAACACAAAGAAGAAGGGGACAGAGGTCATAGCACTTCCAGTAAAATGAATTCAAAGATAGATATTAGTGAAAAGTTTCATTTAAAACAACATTATGTGCCTGTTGCAGTTTCCTAGCTATAGTTCAGGAGGGTGGCGGAAAGAGAGAGGAAGGAGTTGTACAGTTGTTTGCTATAGAAAAGCTTTTCCTTTTCCATGGCATGTTTTGTTATATTTGTAGGAGAGAAAGTGGGTGAGTAGGTGGAATGATTTTTTTCTATAGACAAAGGTACAAACAAAAGTGTAATTAGATTTTCCCCCCTCAGCACCTTAAGCCACCATTACCACCAAAGTAGGGTCTCAGAGCCAGATTTTGCCCAGACTCAGCCTTTTAGTACGCCAAAGAAAGGAGGGTTCAAGGAGCTTCCCCAAAGAGGAGTGCTCACACGTACTGTCTCTGTGATCCCTTGAGCACAAGAACGACACAAGCTTAGTTCTGCCAGTGGCACAAACCACCCCACAATCACTATGGACAGGCCTTCAAGTTACAAGAGAGAAAATTCACATGCTAACACTGAAATCTTTGTAGTTGTAAGAGGATCTCTGAGCCTCTCAAGAAAATGTAGTGCTCTCAATTGTACGATAATATAATGCAGAGAAGAGTGATACCCCACACACCCAGATCCAGGATGTGAGCAGTCAGGACTAGTGGTTGGAGCAGGAGATGGTGTCGAAATGCCAGTACCGGCTTCAAGGGATGAGAGTTGAAGTCAGGAACCAAAGTCAGAACGCCAGGGGGAAACAGGGTTGGAACAAGGCTAGGAGCAGGCCAGGCATGGGTGAGGTCAGAGATGCAGGCATGTGTACTGAGCAGCCAGCGATCACTTTTTGCTGTTGGACTTAAGACCAGGCTTGCTGACTTCCTCGGCCAACCAGGCAGTATGGGTAGGGCCCATCAAATTCATGGCCATGACAAAAAGTGTCATGGATAGTGAAATCTGGTCTTCCCACGCATAGGTACTGGAACTAGGGATACGGGGGATGCTGTTGCACCCCCTGGCTTGAAGTGGTTTCCATTATACATGGGGTTTACAGTTTGGTTCAATGGCTCTCAGCACCTCCACTATAAAAATCATTCCAGCGCCCGTGTCCCCTAGTGAAATCTGAGTTTTTGTGTGCTTTTCCCCTAGATACAGATTTTACGGGCATGACCTTAGTAAGAGTTCCTGATCCAAAGGGGAGTTGTGTGGGGGGATCCACAAGATTATTTTAGGGTGGGGGATCACGGTATTGCCACTCTTACTTCTGTGCTGCCTTCAGAGCTGGATGGCCAGAGTAGCAGCTGTTAGCCAGTCACCCAGCTCTGAAGGCAGCACCCCGCCAAGAGCTGAGCAGAAGAAAGGGTGGCAATACCATAGCATACCACCCTTACATCTGTGTTGATTAGGATTCCCAGGCCTCCAGTTTTCTATCAGAATACCCAGTCAAAAAGGGACCCTGGTAGCTCCAGTCAGCAGTGATGACCAGCCTGTTAAAAATCCAGTCAGCAGTGAAACAGGACTAAGGCTGGCTCCCTGCCTGCCCTAGCTCATCACAGCTCCCAGAAGTGGCTGGCTGTCCCTGCATCCCATAGGCAAAGGGGTAATCAGGGAAGCTCTGCACGCTGCCCCTACCTCCCCCAGCGCCGGCTCCGCAGCTCCCATTGGCCAGGAACAGCAGCCCAGGAAGCTGGGGGGACAGTGCCTGCAGGCACAAGCAATGTGCAGAACCCTCTTGGCCTCCACACCTAAGAGCCAGACATGCCAACTTCTTCCATGAGCTGTGTGGAGCTAAGGCAGGCAAGCAGCCTGCCTTAGCCCCGCTGTGCCGCTGACTGGCAGCTAGCAGAAGTAAGCTTCACCTGGCTGGAGCCTGAAACCCAAGCCCCTGCCCCAGAACACCCTCCCACACCTTAACTCCCTCTCAGAGCTTGCACCTCAAGCCCCTGCCCCAGTGCTGATCCCCTTCTGGAGCACACACCCCTTCCAACACACCAACCCCCTGTCCCAGTCCAGAGCCCCCTCCTGCACTCCAAACCCCTCATCCATGGCCCCACCCCAGAGCCCTCACCCCCAGCTGGAGCCCACAACCTCTTCTGCACCCCAACCCCTTTCCCCAACCCTGAGTACCCTCCCACACTCTGAACCCTTGACCCCAGCCTGGAGCCCCTCCTGCAACCCAAACCCATCATTCCCAGCTGTACCCCCAGCCAGAGCTCTCACCCACTCCCGCATCCCAACCACCTGCTCCAGCTCAGTGAAAGTGAGTGAGGGTGGGGGAGCATGCGTGATGGAGGGAGGGGGAATGGAGTGAGTGGCGGAGGGGCCTCAGAGAAGGGGTGGGGCTGGAGAGGGGCCTTGGGGAAGAGAACGGAGCAGGGTTGTTGGGTTTTGTGCGATTAAAAAGTTGGCAACCATAGCACTTATGCCTTCAGCACTGGGTGGCTGGAGAGTGACAGCTGCTGACTGAGATCCCAGTTCTGCAGGCAGCAGTACTGAAGTAAGGGTAGCAATATCATACTATGCCATCCTTACTTGTGTGCTGTTGACAGCGGCACTGCTGTAAGAGCTGGAGTCCCCGTTGCTTTCCAGCTGCCCAGCTCTGAAGACCGTGCCGCCACCATCACATTGTAGAAATAAGTGTACCTGTACTGCAACCCCCCATATTATAAACTTTGTGGCATCCCCCGCAACTCCTTTTTGGGTCAGAACTCCTACAATAACGACACCTGAAATTTCAGATTTAAATAGCTGAAATCATGAAATTTGCACATCTGCAATTCTTCATTCCTGATGCCCTCTACACTAGAGAATTAAAATTCCACACAAATGAAGTTTAATTAAGACTTTCATTAAGCTTTAGACCAAAAAAGTTTGGTTTTGGTTTTTTTACCACTGACGTGAAGTAAAATATGAATGTATGTGACTTAAATTGGAAAACCATTCACTGTGTAATAGAAGCTCCAAATAGGTTTATAGATGGAAATTAAATGAGGTGGAAATGAAACAGCAAATGGAAGGGGAATGCTATTCTTCATGTTCTACTTTGTGCAACTCCAAAGAGATCCCTCTTCACCCAGTTTTTTTGCTCCACTTAAGTCAGTGTCTTAACAGGAACACACATTTGCATTTTGTATCTTAACATTTCTAAGTATCTGTGAACATTAAATCCAGTTCCTTGCTAGGACAGGTAAAAAAAATACTGCATATTTCTTTGTCAAAAATAATAAATATGGTGATATATTCTTTTAAGTTGGCCCAGACATATTAATCTCCAAGTACGGCAAGAGGAATTTTTTTTTCAAAACACTGAATAACTTACTTCATATTATCGAGAACTTGAAGTGGGAGCATTAGCATGGAAAATATGTCAAAATCCTGGACAGTCAGTTTGGTTCTAACAAGATATTAAGTTTGATATTGCTATTAAGGGAAATCATTTTCATTTTTAACAGCAGTGAGAAATCCAAGATGAGCAAACACAATGGATCACAGCTGATGTTCTCCTGCTTGTCAGCAAGTTCCCAACCCACTGAGGTGAGTGGAAATCTTGGCACTGATTTCAATGGACTTCAGATTAGGCCTTTAAAAAGTCACCATGACTACATTCACATGCATAACTGCTGAATTGGGGTCTTAACTGAGAAGTCTAAGGGTCAGATTCTGCAAACACCTACTACTGAGTGCATTTCTCATGGAATGAGAAATGTTGGATGCTCACCTAATGCATCATGACTAAAATTTCATTGGATCTACAGATTCCCCATCTTCCCTATTATTCTGCCTCTCTCTCTCTCCTCCATTGTTTTCTCATTTAGTCAGTGTAAATGAAACTGTCTCTTTGACTTGAAGTGTTTGTCACTACCATTTCCTTTCTCTCTCTCTCATAATGCAAATACCATTGTCTGACTAATGCATGCGTTCATTCCTGAACATGCTCCACTCCGTCGTCTCTGAAGCCCTTTGTTATACTGAAGCAGATAATGTTTTCAGGTTGACATGGTTAACATAAATGAGACTTTCATTATTATCAAGGGCAACAGTTATAAAGACACTTTTTTCTCCCATCCACTGTGTTAGTAAATTAATGGCATTCATCATGACCCAACTGTTATAAGTGTAGGTGTTATTTCTCTAGTTCTGTCCACACATTTTCTTCCAAATTACAATAATTGGCATAAACCGCGAATGAAGATAAATGGGGGAAAAGAGTTGCCACTGAATGTTTCTTCAGGGGAATTATGTATAATTTTTAATAAAGTCATACAGTTGCTCAAATTTCACCTTTCAGGCAGTGTTTACATCAAAAACAATTACAAAATAATTGAAAAACTAGGTCACCAATGTAGGTGCCCAATTAAGAATTTAGGAGCATAATTTTCGGTGCCTATTTTTGAAACTCTTGATCAAAGCTCTTACTAGAGCTCTAGAGGCCTATAGAGGCCTAGAAGTAAAATCTGGGCATACAAGTCCAAGTAGGTTTGTTGTGTTAATAATAGTGAGCCAGCTGATGTGTGGTCAGCTGCACTTCCAGACAAATTTCTTATATCAATCCAGTTTTAAAGATGATCTCTGGAATATTAGTAGATAGAAGAACAAAATGATATAAAATTCTGGGAACAACTATCATATAAATAACCCTAATTCTACTTATCTAACTAATAAGATGACCAGTTATGTAAATCTTGGGCTGTTTGTTTTATCAGCAAGACATATTTCCAGTCAAATAATTTTGAATGCAGAGCTAGGAGAATAACTTATGTTTTGGTTAGGGCAGCAAACTGAAAAAATCAGAACCATTATTCAATTCAGTTCCAAAAGTGTTTGGAATTTGTTGTGTGTTCAGATAGGGGCAGGGGAGCTGAGGCTGAACCCCCTCTCTGTGGCAGAGACGTGAAGTTAAGTCTTTGTGCCCTACCAGACTATCAGCTTTTCTGAGGTGGAACAGTCTCAATCCATCCTGCTGAAGCGGTTCCACTTTGTAGAAATACTTCAATATTCATAGGGCCAATGCAAGAGAGCAAGAAGAATTCAATAGCCTGGTGATTAAGACATTTATCTAGAAGGTAGAGGATGTGAATTGAAATCTTCCTGCTTCAGAGGAAGGAATTGAATTCACATCTACTACCTTATTTCCAAGTGCCTTAATCATCAGGCTAAAGAATATCTGCCTCTCTTTGGTCCAATGACTACATAAGTATTTATAACAAGTGCAATAGCTTCAAAAGGACAGCCACCACCATGGTGAGAATAAAGGAGAGATCTGAGTTCAAGGCTATGGTCCAGAATGAGGATTCAATCCTGGGTCTTCTACACACACCCTTTGCTGAAGCCAAACCCAAAAAACTTTTTCACAACCAAAAATAATTGAGTCAAATTCACAAATAGTTTTGGGTTAACCAACATTTTTTGGCAAGTAAACCATTCTGAAAAATTTCTCCTAGCTCTACCTTATGTTGAATATTAACTTTCTTTCTGAATATTTAAAATCCTTCTTTACTACAGTAACCTTATCCTTCTCAGCTTTACTTAAAGTCAGAATCATGGCATTAGATATTTCTATGTTAAAAATAAACCAAGAACATTTTCCCTATTTCTCCAGTGCCACTTACAATTTTCATACAGAAACTTCAGGTTTTGACTAAAATGTGAGAATGCTAATTGCAGGCATAGACTCCTAAGTATGATCTCCTAAACAAGATAACACTGGCTGTTTTTGTTTTTCCCTGCAACCTCTGGAATCTATTAACATTTTGCTCAGACTGTAAATGGGCATCCACTGTGAATGATGCAATACTGGAATGGTTATAGTTTTTGTGAGAACACAGTTCTCATGGCCAATATTTTCAAAAGTAACTGATTATTCTGAGTACCTCATATTTTAAGTGCCTATCTTGACATGTGGCGCATCTATCTTCTCAAAAATCAGACCCCTCCCACTTAAGTTGTCTCAAGTTGGACAATCAAAACCTAAGTACATTGAGAATCTTGGCCTAAATCCACTTTACAAAGGAACAGAGATAACGAACAGCCCTGCCCACTTCCAACCCCAGGCTAAAACAACTTGTTTTATTGCCATTTATAATTAGTGTTGATTGTCAGGAAGTGTACAGTGCTCAAAGCTGCTTTACAAAATTCCCTTCAAAACCCATAGCCGGAATATGCAACTCTGCTCAATCTGGTCAAGTGCTTTTAATGCAACAAACAAGAGACTTATAGCAAGATTAGCAAAGGACCAAACCAAGAGATTAGATTCACAGCTTTACACCTATCTATTTAGTGCCATTCCTGGACAAATTATCTACAACTCTGTGTTAAAACACAAAAATACCAAAGTAAAAATTAACCACAAAATGTAACATTGTAAAATTTTGGATTGCCTTTTGGACATACTAAATAACTTTCTGATCCAGGACTGAAAAACAGATTGGTTAAAACTCAATTTTTTTTGCCTAACCTCTAATTATTTCACACTAGCTTTATAAGATGTGTCAGCTGCTTGTCCACTTGACATAATCAGTATCAGAATACAGGAGCACATTGGGCCAGATGAGATTTATTCTGATCCACTGTTGCAGTCTTAGTTGGCAGTCTTTGTGGTGGCAGTGATGGCTAGCCAGTCTGATTTTTACATTAATGCAGCAGAAACTTCGTGAATGGCAATTTTTCAAATTGATAGATAATGAACTGTCTATAAAAGTTCCCCTCATTGTGCAGAAGCCATAAACAAATTACACCAGCAAAATCAGAATAATACTGTATCCATAACTATATCAGCTTTGGTAAGATCTGCAACGCTAACTGCTGCATGGGATCAAGACAGCCACATATCCTTTTGTGAGGCTCTTAACATGTACATAACAGAGGTGAGGCCAAATTCTGGTCTGATTTAACCACGCTTCAACATCTGTGTTCAGTGGGGCTCAACAGGATTAAAGTCAATGGAGAGTTTAATTAAGAACAGGCAAAATAATGTTATGTTGAGATCCATTAAAGGCAATTCTCAGCTTCTGAGATCTTTGGTGCATGACGTGGCAGATTTAAGCCACCAGTGACATAATATAATGGGTGATACTAGACTCAGATTTCCAACAAAGTAAATGGAGTTGCAGATTTGTAGTATGGAAAAAATTAGCCCATTAGTGTCCTCCACCACCACAAGTTGACTTAATGCAACATAATTGCAGGTAATCAGAGAACAATAGTTCAGACGGCCTTACATGGTCCATTTAATTAACTGTACAGGCAGTTAGATGTTGGAGGAATGTTAATTATTTAGTTTGGATGAAAAGGCACATTACTGCCTTTGTCAACTGTTTTCTTACAGCTGCCTGCAGGATACCCCAACAAAAACAAAAACTTTATTACTTCTTCCCTATTTCCAGCTACCTGGAGTCAGGTGACTGAATCAGTCTTTTCTAGACTTATTGATTCAGCACTCACTCCGCATCCATTCCATCCTACCATACCAGGTATATCCAGTTTTCTTGGCCACCCTCTCTCTCTCTCTCCAGTCTTGACCTCTAGTCTCAAGTACCTCCCTAATGGGATTCTCTTCATCCATCCTTCATTTGTGCTTATACCTCTCAGATTCCTTTCTTGCAGCTTCTATCTGATATCTCAGACTTGGTCTCACTCCTGATGACTTAATTTTACATGTAACCCAGCACTATTAGCCCTCTCACTCTCCTCAAATACTTCATATCGATGGCTTCAGGTCTTGTCAAATGGCTCTTGGGTCATCTACGTCTCCGATCCGTTCAGAAGAGCTGTTCTTACCATGATTTTGTATAATTGTCTCTTAAGCATTCTGGAACTTTATCATAAATTATTCTCTCTCTCTTGTGCCAGACCTCCCCAGCACTCAACAGCTGTGCTTGCAGTTCCCTGTTGATTTCTGCAAGCAAGGCTGCTGAGTGTGCAGGAGATAAATAACTACGTCTCTGACAAATAAAAACATTGTGTTGTATCAAAATAGTTCAATTCATTTGATTGGCTGGTTGCTGTTATTTCACAATTAAGGAAAAGAATGAACAGTATAGGAGCTTCACATCTCTTGCGCCATATACAGATTTTTGGAAGCTCAGTGATATTATTCCTTTACTTAGTTGTCAAAAGTTGTCATGTTCATGAAGAAGTCAGTGTTTTTAGCTTGTAAATATAGCAGACCTGAGAGACCATCAAACAGATAAAAATATGTGCTGTCAATGTGCTACATTAATATGATATAGTAAGATGCTCAACAGTTTGGCTTTCAGTTTAAGTTTTAAAATAAGATTATATACTGGATTTCCAATTAAATATTTGATAGAGCCTTTTTTCTTGAAAATAAGGAGAGAAATAACTAATTAGGAAAAAGCAGAAAGCAAATATGTTGAACCAATTTAAGTAAAATACAAGTAATGAGGTAGAGATTTTTGTTTAAATTTAAACTTCTGTTGTTTATTAGAGTATATTCACAACATTGTTGTTTTTCCTTTATATGATACATTATCAAGCTCAAAGCAATTGGATGTCTAAAAGATGGGTTTTCGTGTCATCTTCCACCAGCATGGATTCGACATGAAAAATTCATTATGAGGAAGAGGATTCCAAATGTCACAGTAAAAAACAAATAACTGAGCAGCAAGCCAAACTGAGATAGGGGAAGTAATTAAGTGTGTTAGCAAAGTGAGCATTCTGCCTTGGAGGAAATAACATATCATTTGCATGCAATATATGAACAATGTTAATTTCTCTGTAAACATTCATGTTTTCAGCCTTGATAAATTATCAGCACTAAATGATAAGGATGTGTATGAATACTAATATCATAGGTATTAAATTATTCATTTAATAAGGAAAGGTAGAAGTGAGAGAAGTGGGGGGAGAGGATGGAAATGGTCTTAGATCCGTGCTAGGAACAGTTTGTTCTGTTTGTTTTTAAATTAGGTAGGTAGGAATGCATGCATTAATAATCAGTTTGATGCTGGAAAGAAAGTTAGGAAGTGCATTCAGAAAGTGAAAGGAAACCAAGAAAGGAAGCAGAAGCGGGGAAGTAGTGGTGATTAATGGGAAAGGCAACCAATAGCCATTTGAGCTACAGCTGGAGGTTCTGATAATTCACCTATAGAGTGATGCACTAAGAATTCAGCATCCACATTTAAGCTAAATCTTCACTTCGAGTGTCACAGCTGTATTGCCATAGTATAGATGCTTCCTACATAGACAGAAGGGGGTTTTCCATCAATGTATTTAATCCATCCCTTGAAGTGGCAGTAGGTGGATTAATGGAAGAGTTCTATCAACCTACTTGTGTCTATTCAATGTGTGAAGTCAACCTAATTACAGTGCTTGGGGCTGCAAATTTTTTCACATCCCTGAGCAACATAGCTAGGTCAATCTAAATTTTAAGCATAGACCAGGCCTTAGAATTGTAACAAATAATCAAATTTTATATTAAACAAAAACTTAAAAACAACACTCTTACTGAACCTAAGATGTTTCATTATAAACTAAATACTCTTAGCCCTATACTATGGATGCGAACTGAAGATCAAGAAGTTAAGACCAACATTTTCAAACCTGAGTGTCTTAAGTTCAGCACCTAAATCCCCATACAGTCATTTCAGTTAATGCAGCCTGATTTTCGTAAGTGCTGATCCTCCACCACTATATTAAAATCAATGGGAGTTGTGGCTGCTCATCTATATGGAAATCGGGTCACATACATTCAGGTGTCCCTACATGGAATAAGTGCTTAAATGTATGCAACCTCATTTTGAAAAAATTAAGTGACTTCCAGATAGTCAAAGTTGATCAAGTGGTAGAGTTAGGAGTAAAAGTTGTGTCTATTTTTCCTTCAATCCCTGCTTCAACCATTCATTCTCTAATTCTCTCTTCTTGCCTTATCGGACTTGATGTCTATATTCATGGCTACAGGACATTGTTTTTTGTAAGGTACGTTAGAAGGGGGACAGTTTTAGCCTTCTATTTCCCATGTTAAGTCATGGAGTAAAATTCTGGCTCCACTGAAGTCAGTAGCAAAACCCCCATTGAGTTCAATGGAGTCAAGATTCTCCACCCCTTCCCAGATTCCCAGGGCAGAAGGGGACCATTGTGATCATCCAGCCTGACTGCCTGTGTAACATAGGCCATAGAACTTCCCCGACATAAATCCTAGAGCAGATCTTTTACAAAAACATCCAATCTTAATTTTAAAATGACCAGTGGTGGAGACTCCACCACTATCTTTCATACATTGTTCCAATGGTTAATTGCACTTACTGTTAAAACTGTGCCTTATTTCTAGTCTGAATTTGTCTAGCTTCAACTTCTAACCACTATGTCACGCTACACCTTTCTCTGCTAGATTGAGGAGACCATTATTAAACATTTGTTCCATATGTAGGTATTTATAGACTAATTAAGTGACCCCTTAGCCTTCTCTTTGTTAAAAGATTGCATTCCTTGAGTCTGTCACTAAGGCACATTTTCTAATCTTTAATCATTTTTTTGCCTCTTCCCTGAACCCTCTCCAATTATTATACTTCTTGAACTATGGACTCCACATCTGGACATAGTATCCCAGCAGTGATTGCACCAGTGCCAAGTATACAGCTAAAATAACCTTCCTACTCCTGCTCAAGATTCCCATTTATGCATCCAAGGATCTCATCAATCCTTTTGGCTCATGGTCAGCTCATTATCCACCATAACTTACAGATCTTTATCAGGATAGGTCTACAATGCACATCACTGGCATTGGTGTATAGGGTACTTTTAACTACAGCCACAGTGAAAAGCAGGCTGTGCCCACACAGTGGTGTATAGCTGAACGCATCAGTGAAAGGCTCAGGCAGGGGAAGGCAACCGGAAAAGGCCTACATTTCCCATTCCTAGATGTACACATTTACATTTAGCCATACTCACTCTGTATGTGAATGTATCACCACACTACCCAATTCTAACTTAAGTTGAACTCTGAAGACTCAAATATTTGTTACATTAAAAATGGTTCGTTCTTGGGGAGCTTAAGAAAAAAACTTCAAAGTTCTCAGTACTATTTAATGTACATACTTCAGGTTTTCATATACAGTGAGATCTGTGACCCAAGAATCTTTTGATGCCAAATGGCAGAGGCCACAGGGATACATAAGGGTTACAGAGCTCCCTTGGGTCTGGTACCTACCTACTAGTCCACCAAAGAATGCCATGTATGGTCTCTAATGAAAGCCTGTCATATTTATCATAATCATCACAAGATGTACGTATGGAAAATATGGGAAGATGTATGTGTATATAGTAAAAATTACGCTCTCTGGGTCTGCAATTTAAGACAGGTCACCAAAAAGTGATTCACATATTCCAGGGAGGGAAGGAAGAGATGAGTATCTCACTCTGGCTGGTCATGTGCAAATTAAGTGTTGTATGGGTCACAATGGATGCCCATTTACAGTATGAAGAAAATGTTAATTAATAGATTGCAGAGGTTGCAGGAAGAAACAGGTGGGGTTATCCTGTTTAGGAGTAAGACAATGAACTTTTGAAACTATATCAGGGCTACAGAGGACTCCCCAGGTATTCCTTCAGTCTGTCAAGACAAGACAGTAGGGCTATCTTAGGAGAAGGGATCTAGATCAGCTTGGTTGTAAACATTGAGCAAAGGATTTGAGTAAGCTCATTTGTAAGGAGACTGGGGAATGCCCTGTTAGTTAAGTTGAGGCTCTAGAAAACACATTCTGATTTTGTTTTATATGCAACAATTTGTTTCCAGTATTCTCACTCTATTACTTAATCTTTGTTCTTTAATAATAAACTAATTCTTGTTTTCACTGTTTCTCAGTGCTGGGTGTTAAGCAGATTGGTGATGCTGAGTTGAATCTTACATGCTGACATGTACTAGTCCTTTGAGAACAGCGAACCTAAGAGTTCTGTGGGCATGAAGTGGCACAGGAACTGAGCACTCCAGAGTGACACTCGGAGGATGGGCGCTTGGTGTATGCACCTATTGCTTACCTGTACAGAAAGAGCGAGGCCAGTAGAGGCCTGGAAGGCAGCCCTTGTGTTGCCAGAGGCTGGTGGTTTCAGGGAGCAGGCTTAGTCAGGACTTCCTCATGGAATGAGTGGGTGCCCCTGTAAAGCATCACAAGGGTATTTTAGCAAGGATTTGTAAATTATTGAGTGCAATTTTTGCATGGAAATAATGCACACTTAAATTCAAATTGTGAAGTTTTACTGTGAAAAAAAAACACAAATGAGTAATTCTTTTGGGCACATGGCTACAATTTTAAGAACCCAAATACTCAGAATAAATAATATCACCACCAGCTCTTTTATAGCTATTCCCATTTCGTAAAATCTATGTCAAGTAAGAGAGAACTTCAGGGTTTCATATACACTGGCTGCTATGCTAATCTACTCCAAATATGGACAAGGAAAAAAATCTGGATGGAAAGCCAGTCTGAATTTTAAGGGATAGGTCAACGCCTACTTCTAATATAGCCTAGGAAAATAAGTTGTCAAGAATGGATTTAATTGAAGGATATGAAATTCTAAGTGATGTTGATAATGTCAGCCTTAATTACTAGCCTCACTACAGAAGATAATTGAAAAAAAGAAGATGTGAGTTGAGTTGAAAGCAAATTTGAGAGTTGGTATCAAAAAGATTTTTTTAATGGAATAAAACTTAGATATCTGGAATGTCTTAAAAGGGGGCTTTTTGCACGTAAGATTTTTAAATCTTTGCTATAAAGTTATGGCCACTTGCACCATTCATGGGGTTTATTTTTTGTGTCCATGTTTGCTAATAACTAAATCCATTAGTGTTTCAATAATTTTCACAGTCCATCTTCTGCAGTGAAGTCATGATACAGAATTTGTGATGACAACACAGACACGCATACACTTATCTGACAATAGACTAAACTTAAAATGTAGAGATTACCATAAGAAACATGGGATTATGACATCACTGCAGGATCAAGGAGGAAGAAAATCTGGGCACTGTAAAGAGGTGTCCCTTTACAGCCACTGTATTCTATAACCGAAGAACCCAATCACAGCTTAGAGTTAGTCTACTGCATCAGCTGTTAAAGTGTCAAGCAGAGCACTGGAGTTCTGCTAAGGAGCACAGAGCATTAACTTCATAACTCTGCATGTGCAAGCCTACAGGTAGATTGTCCTTATTCAAACAAACAAGCATCTTCAAGCCTTGTGAAAGAAATACGGACAGATAAATAAATGGTTTTTTAGGAGAACAAAATTGACTATCGTATCTCAAGTTTGCTCCAGTGTAAAAGATGGTTAAAAATTAAAAATTCCAACTTACTCATGAAACACATAGGATCTGGGTAATGTAATAAAAAGAGAGAATGTCTTATATTTATTCATTCCCAGCTATACATTCTGGGAGGAACTCTTTGGGGCATGGAGGGACCAAGGAAAGTGCACAATGCAGTATTAGTAAATATGTATGCCGAGGTAGCACTTAAAGGCCACAAGTGCAGTTCCTCCTCATTAAACCATAATATTTGCATGAGAGTGCTGCCAGCCACAAATGCTGCTACAACTGAGACTGTAATAATGGCTGCAACTTAGCTACCTTGCTGCCACATATATAGGCTATGGTTTAGTGATGGATTCTGTTTCCCTCCAACCAACTTCCAAAGCAATCTCACACAAACATGGGGTCGGAGTTTACCTGAGTTTTGGGAAGAGGACCATGATGTAATCGTCCATGCATACCCAAAACTCTTTCCAACAGCAACAGTTTTGGATGTGCAAGGAATGTGGGATCAGATAAAGTGCCTTAAGGTCTTTTGTATAAAAATGTATTTGCTTTTCATTTCTGAAGTGTAAAGTGTGTTTGTGATTTTACAACATAGATATGGAGAGTTTGCAAGGCAGGGGATTGGCTGTTTAATTCAGCATCTTGGCTATCTTCTCCTTGAAATATTTTTTTCTATCCCAATGACAGTGAAATGATACCCAACAGGATTATGCAAAGAAAAACATAAGTGATCATAGATGCTATTAAATATAAACAAAAATAAAATGTTATTAGAGTATAAACAAAACAAGTCAAAGAATCCTACATACATGGCCGACTTTGCTAAACTTAAAAATACTTGATTTTAAATCAGACTCCACAACAATCAAAAAAGGTATTCAAGAGAATATTACACATTCATAGATGAACATTACTATTGTCAAATAATACTGATGATTAATTTTACTGTTTGGGATAGATCCCTGGGTCCTGTACTCCAGTCACTGATTTCTGATACAGGACATCTTGATATTTCCCCATTTTGTTTTCCCCATATGTAGAAAGGACAGTCATGTGGACTGGGACTCAGCTGGATTCTGTCCCTGGCTCACCACAGAGTTTGTGTGACCTTGGAAAAACTCACTTAACCTCTCTGCATCTCAATTTTATCCTCTGTTAAATGCAAACAATACATCTCTGCCTCAGATCGGCATTGTGAGGGTAATTCATAAATGTCTGAGAGGCTCACTCACTATGGTGATGACCACCAGAGAAAAGCCTATTCATAAAGTAAATTAAACAATCCTCAATTACTATTTTAATGATTATTAATGAATCTGGGTTTCCTTGGTCACCATTAAACTGCAGTGTTTGAATGCAATATTGGGCAACAATGATACATGTCAATACTGTTGGGGCAATTTCCTTCTGTGTTACAGAGCTAAATTTTGCTATGGCTGAGTCTATCATACTCATCTTGAAGTTACTATTTATGACATTTTAATAGCTAGTTAAATATGAAAGAAATGTTTTCCATCTGAAGAGACACTGCAAGCAGGATGGACTAATAGCTATGATTTTCTATGATAAATTCTTAATCTAAAGGTAGTGTTTCTTTTAGGTATCAGGTTCTCTTACCGATTTAGAAAAATGCATGGAGTTCTATTGACTACTGCTGTTACCAGTATTAGTACCTGGTGGCATTTAATTAAACTGCATTGCTGGAGTGCTGAACCTGGGATTTGGATTCATTTGTTAGACACATGGAGACTAGGACATTATAGTAATATATTTATTCGGCTAAACTCACTAACTTTCCAGTAACAAAGGCAAGTTGCTGTGGCCTACAATATTGAACTCAATATTGGTGTTAAGCCAAAATCCTGATTTACTGCTGTAAGTCTGAGTAGAACTAAAGTGTCATCTTACAGGCATGGAATAAGAGGCTGTGGCCTGAACAAAGAAGAAATTAATCAAGATAAGGAAAGTATATGGCCTCTGGCACTTAGATCATGCAAGAGACGGTTCCACCTCCACCAAAGCTTGCTTTACAAATCACTATAACGTAAAATACAAATGAAGGAGATGTCTAACTTTCTGTAGATTCTTTGGGCAAAATTCACTGCTAATTTTGGCAGTTGCAATGTATGCTGGGGAATTATACAGAGTGGGACTCAGTGCTGAATGTGGTCCTTTAAATATCTTGGTGTCTGAGTCTGAAGACAACTTCAAAATCTGAATCAAATCACCAAAAATAAACGTACCTCATATCATATACACTTAACTGTGCATTTAGGGCTTGATCTTGCAAAGTGCTGAACACTCTGGTCTGAGCCAGAAAAGCACTGAGGCACATTCTTAAAATTAAGCAAAAAGTATGAATTGGGGCCATAGAGCTGAATTGTGCAAGATGATAAGCACTAATCTGCCCTTGGATGAGATTGTGAGGCTCAGTTGAATTTAACTACAATTGGTTTGTGTGTCATAAACTTACTCTGGGCACTTCAAGGAAACCTGCACAGAACCATCCAAGGGTTATTAAAAACGGCCAGGTGCACCCTGATTTCTTTACCTGGAGTCTGATACACACAGGACTCTGTAAAATTATCGTGAACAATGAGTGGAGAACAGCTCATTTTAGTTATGCTTATATGAGTAAAGGGTGGAGTTTGGTTACTGCTCTTTACATAGTTTTGCCTGTGAAATTCCTTTTGTTGTCAAGATTTTCAGAAAGCAATTGAAATGCACATCTTGTAGATGAATAAAAATAGTTAATATTCTATTGCTAAATTTTTTGACCACTCTTATTCTCTTCCTTTCAAGAGCTGTGAAAACACAAAACCATGCATATTAAAATGAAGGGAAAACCAACTCAGCAAGCCATACTATACTGTAATCTTTTCAATTAATAATGTCACGGGCAATTGAGCACTATGAAATTAGAAACTTCACAATGTGCTTCTCCACATTGCACAAACAAAAAAAAGTAGGACATATAAAGGCTTATTACTTAGAAGTACAGTGAAGCTTGAAACACATGCATTAAGTTTGAGCAGCAATGGTGAAAATGAGATCTGGTTCCCTCATTATGCAATATGACATCCTTCATCTAAAACTAAATGAGACAATAAGCAAGAGAAACGAGATATTTTCTGCATAAAGAACCATATAATCCTTGATCTCATTTGAATAATAGATTTATAACATAACACCCAACTAAATGATGCAGTCAAATATTAATAAATCTGCATATGTAATAATTCTAATACTACATGCTAAATGATATCCAGGCTGATTGATATATTAGTGGTGTACCAAATAACACTAATATGTTTATTACATGTGAGGTGGTTGTAGCCGAGGATTTTAAAAGATCAATATTGAGATCGGTTCTGCTGTGCATTCTGATCCCATTGCAGCAAAGCATTTAAAGACATGGTTAGCTATGTGCAGATGCACACTTCCATTGAAGGGCTGACTAATGATGCGCTTGAAGTTAAGTACATGCTAAAGTTCATTGCTGGATCAGGGCTAAAGTGATCTGCAATTTGCAAGCCTATTGTGAGCAGATAGGCAAAAAAACAGGATTATTTCTAAACTTCACCTGGAACAAAGGTAATAAACAGTAGTGGGGAAGTATGGGACACCCTGGTTACAATAAATGAATTTACATCAGAGAGTGTTCATTTTACTAGAAGTGAGATCCAGCCATGGCCTTCTCTCTTCTCCAAATTTCTGCTTCAGTCTATTTCTAAACGCTTTTGCATTTTATTCATGAATGTCTGGTAAGAAATAAAATGTAAAATGTGAAACTTGATCTTGAAGCAATCAGCCATTAAAGCAGACCAGGATTCTCATAACTCTCCCTGAAGGGGATGAATTTATTTATACAAAAAGAGTATTAAAGAAACACCACAGAAAAAAACAAGTCTTGTGTGCTTCAGCCTATCTATTTAGGTACCTGTATGCCCCCTCCCCATCACCGTAACATTTGAATGCCCCTCAAACCTTAATGTATTTCTCCTCACAAGTATCAATTAGTTTTATAGAAATGCCTGGGTGGCAGAGAGATCAAGTGTGCAACTAAGGGCAAGTCAAGAAGGAAATGGTAGAGCTGGGAATAGAATCCAAATGTCCTGAGTCTGTCCACTGCGTTATCCCCAAGACCTTTCTTCTTCCACGTGGCTAAATCAAAATAAACCTTATGAAATAAAGACTTGGTATCCTAGAAATTGGTAGTTGGGGCAAAAGACTAACAATTTGGGGATCTGTCTTTGTATAAGGCTCAATGTACACTACAATGTTTTGCCACCACAGCTATCATATCCCCCAGCTGAAAAATAGCTATGCCAATAAAAGCCCTTGTAAAGATAATGTCATACCAACAAAACAGGCCTTTTACCAGTACAGCTTATGCCATCTGGGGAGGTGATTTGATGATAATGGCAAAATAACTGTCAGTACACCCTGTGTTGCCACTAAGGGGCTTTGCCAGCATAGCTATGCCTGTGGTGTAAACAAACCCCAACTCACCAATTCTAGTTAATTTTTATGAACTGTGTCCTTATGTCTTTTGTCTGTCTTTGCCATCATCATCGGTGAAATCCAGCCAAAATACAACACTAAAACCAAACGAGATTTATCAGAGCTCCATACTTTCAATGCTACTTTATAGTACAGAATCCTGGGGAATTAAAAAGTCTGACATGTCCAAACTGTCTTCACTCCTGCCTCAGTATCTTTTGGCCCAGAACAATCTCAAACCAAGTGTCATAAGTATAAAGTAGCCTAGAATTACTGTTTACCTGTAAGGGGTTAAGCTAAAGGTAACCTGAGAGGTGGACAACTGACCAATGAGAAATTCCTCAGGAGACAAAGGATTTTGAGTTTCAGTTTCTCTCTGGGTCTCTTGTCTGTTCAACTCGGCTATGGGATGAACCACACCTATTTCTTTTACTATAACTATCAGCTTTCTATCAAGTAAGGTAGCGAGTAAATTTACCTTCTTTTTATCACTTGGAAAACTCTTCAGTTGGTAGAAATTTATCTCTGGGTTTCTCTAATACTGTAAAGCTTCAGCAGGAGGAGAAATTCAGGGAGGGGTTGTTTTTAACTCTTTACTGATTATTGTAGATACTGTTCTGTTGATGGTTATAAGGGATATATTCCTTTCTTTTTCTTTCTTTTATTAAAATCTTTCTTTTAAGAACCTGACTGCTTGTTTTCCATGGTGTAAGATCCTGGTTTTGGATCGGGCACATCTCGCAGGATCAGGTGAGGCTTTTCTCTCAAGCTTCCCAGGGAGGGAATAAGTTTGGGGGTTTTGTGAAAAGAGAAAGAGGGGCTTCAAGTGGCCTATGTCCAATAGTTTTTTGAGACATTCTCACTTGATGGTGGCAGCATACCAGATCCAGACACAGAGAAGTTGTGTTCTGGAGAAAAACATTTTAACTCAAGCTGGTAAAATAAGTTTGGGGGGTTATTTCCTTTTTTCATGCAGGTCCCCACCTCTGTACCCTAGAATTCAGAGTGGGGAGGCAATCCTGACACCAAGACACAGTGCAGCCAAGAGGATCTGAGATGCTGGAGATGGATCGATCATTTGCTTCAGATGGAAAGTGATCCCATTGCCAGAGTAGAAATAAGATGGACACCTGAAGGTAAGTGAAAACCAGGCCATCTGAAAACAACATGGTGAAGAGCTGTGGAAGCCGAATTGAAAACCTTGGGCACAACTGGGGAACCACTGAAAGACTTTCCAGAAACAGACAGGAGTGAAGGAGATTCATCACTTCCCTAAAGAGGCATAATAGGAATATGATGATGATGGGAAAGCACTTTAAAAAGGCATGTATAGAAAACACTATATAAGTATATACAAAGGTGGTTTTGTTTTTCTGTAAAAATAGCAGATATCTCACAGGACAGCCCTGTAGTCACATGAGATTTATCATCTCAGTGCCTGTTCTGATGGAGTCCTCTTTTTCATCTCCCTAGGTGGAGAAAGAACAAACAGAATCTTTCTAAAGGGGACAAGCCACAGTCATGTGGAGGACAGGAATAAAGGTACAGCTGAAATGCAGCACTGAATTGCACCTTAGGGCATGTCTATAGGGCAAGTTAGTGCACAGCAAGGACATTTCTATAGGAAGAGCTAGGATGCCGCAAGCTGCATTGGAAACCTGCAGCGCTCTAGTATCCCACTCTCTAACTGTCCCTTTGGGATCTGCTACCGCACACTGAAGGCTCCATAACTGCATTTTGACCTACTGCTGTTTGAAACAGAAGAAGGGCACAGTACACTACAGAATCTTAGTGCATGGTAGCAGGGTCCACATGGTGATTTAGTTCATGACACACCAGAGCATAGTATATTTAGACCCCAGCTTGCCATGTGCTGAACTTGCTGTTGCTTTTAAATCTTTCCTGTTTTGCCTTGGATAACTAAACAAACTGTCTTTTGTATTTGTAGTATTCTGTGTTCTTCAGGAATAATTCAGGAACCCTTCAGATACTAAGGTAACATGATTTTGTTATCCAAGGCAAAACTAGAGAGGTTTTAATGAGTAACCACTGTCTAATGTGCCTTACTTGGATCAGCTACCAGTGCAGAAAGGAACACAGCTTCACTCTAGATCCCAAGGGAAGTTTGCAAGCATAGCAGTTGGAAAGACATTTTTACTAATGAAGTATGCAGATTTGCCTTGGGTTCTTGACAAACAATCAAACAAACAATTATCATAGATCCTCATAATGCCAGGTGAGTCTTAACCACTTTTCAATCTGTCCCTGTTATTTAACAAGACAAGACATGCAGAAGCAGATTATTAGACCATGTCTACACTAGCACTTTTGTTGGTCAGGAGGCTGGGTGAAAAAACCACACAGGTCTAAATATTTAAGCCCTTATTTTTAAAAGGGACCTCAGACCTGCCCCCAGTAATGAAAGAGTGATTTTTGCCTAAAAATATCAATTGCAGAAGTTTACACAACTACCTACCCAGGTTGGCTGAAATGAATTGCAGGAACAATACTGCACCCATACAATCAGAAGCTGCACTGAAGCCCTTTTAAAAATCAGAGACCAGATGCTTTTATGTTTTGGTAGTCTTGCAACTCATTGCTAACGTGACACACAATTTATCTATAGGAGATTTATCATGAATAAAGCATTAACTTTTTTCCCTTGTAAAAAAATATATGGATTAGCTTATTTCTATTTTTTCATTTGCCACAGCAAAAAAAATGCCATTCACTTTCATCACTTGATATCATTATGAAGATTTATCTTCTATATATTTCCAAAACAGTCAGCTTAACAAGGACTCAGTTAAATGAACAATAATTGCTATCAAGATACGTTGTAAAATAATAATGTACACCTAAGATGAGATGAATCTAAAGCAACTCTCTGCAATTTCAATATGACAAATGAAGACAAAGACATTTTATGTTGACTATAAATCATAACTTCTAAAAAGGCGGAAAGCCTATTGCCACTATTACAGAAAGGCCCTTTTCTCGTAATAGTGTATTACATATGGAACTAACTTAATATAAAGTACTGATGACCTGAACTATATTCTTAATTACATCTTACATTCGGGCATAGAGAGCCTAAATGAGTTCTTAATTTCCTTCCTATTAAGAGTTGTGTCTTTCCTGTCGTGACTTGTGGTATCACAAAATATTGGAAAAGAAGGCTGGCCATCTTAGTTTCTATACCACTATGTGCCATCTTCTTTATTCCCTCGTTTAGGATTTGCATAGCTTGCTCCGCTAGGCCATTTGAAGGCAGAGTGGTACGGTGCAGTTATCATGTGTCAGATGCTTCCCTACCCGCCCATAAATTCCTGAAATACAGCACCAATGAACTGAGTACCATTGTCACTCACCACTGTCCCAGGCAATCCAAAAATAGAAAATGTAAGTTAAAGGTAATCAGTTGTAGCCTTGGCTGTAAAGAAGGGCATTATGTGTGCCTCCAATCCATTTTGGAATGAGCATCAATTATTAAAAACATTTTCCCTGTAAATGGAACAGCATAATCTAATGAAGCCTCACCCAGGGTCCGCGACTTTCAGTGGAATATGGTGGCTGTATTGGCAAACCACACACTGTCACGTCTCAATTTCCTGATCCATTCCCAGCCAGCACACAACGGTGTGCAAGATCCTTCATGTGTACAATGCCAGGATGTGTTTCACATAACAACTTTAGCACCACTGGTATACTTACTGGAAATCTAATCACCTGGGACCTAACTAATAAGCAGCCCCCCTGAACTCTTAAACACCTCTTTCTGGAGTAATGAGGTCGGACCTCTATGCTTACATTCCCTGTCTAGCCATTTGTAACCGTTCTTTCTCTGCACTCAGGACAATAATGGTCTCTGTCTCTCTTTTTATCTCTACTGCATCAGAGAAGTGGATAGTAGCTCAATAAGGAGGATGGTTTCTTCCAGCTGAGGTGTTTTTGGTAAGCTATCCAGTAAAGGAAGTGTACTCCGAATATTCACATTACCAAATGCTTTACCAGGTTATAGTCCAACGCTTAGTCAGAAGCTGACAAGGTGAAAGCCCACCTCTGAATTCTGTCAGATGCCAGAAGGGGTACAGGTTTGCTCTCAAACTTTTCAGAAATTTATTGTCTGAATGTATAACAAAATGCCTGCCATATTAGGTAAGAAAGGAACTTCTTTACCCCACAAAATCACTGCTAGCCTTTCTCGTTCTAGATGGAAATAAATCCTCTCTCTTCTGGGCTAGTGACCTTAATGCTAGGGGGACCACACATCCCGCACAGTCCCTTTTTAAGCCCTGTCCCGGCCGTCCTGACTGTTTTGGTAAAAGTGGGCATTTGAGCCAGCTCTGCAAGGCTTGGGCTCAGGCTAGTCCCACACAATCACCATTTTCCCTTTGGGAAATATGGTCACCCTACTTAATGCATAATTGATGGGATGCTTAGACTGACAGACATCTGGTGGGCTACTACTTCTCCCCCCACATATGGGGAGGCATCACAAGACAATACTACAGTAGTTCTTCCTGGCTATCTTATTGGCCTAAAAGGTTTAATTTTAACGATTTCATTGCCTCTGCAAAAGCTTTTTGTTTTTGATTTCACTAGAATTTTATCCCTTTCTGTAACAGTTTAACAGAACCAATTGGATGCCAAGCTAGGTAAATATTTACCATAAAAATTTAGTATGCCTAGAAAGAATTTCAATTCAATTTTGTGCCTGAGGTAAATGACTTTAGCAGCATGAAGAATACACTTTTTATAGTACACACTCAAAGTTTTGCAAGGCTTCTGACTCAGATTCCCCAGCAAACAGAGAATACATTGTCCATCACCCGTGGAAAAATAGGCAGAGATGCTCACACTCCAAATGGGAAGCAGTTGTAATGGGATAACCCACTGGGAATATAGACTGTTACATAGGGTTTAGAGCTATTGTTCAAGAATTCTGGAGATATGCATTACTTAAATTGATTTTTGTTAAAGTTCCCTACCTCCCCTAAGATAAGTAGCGTATAACTCTTCAGTAGAGGAAAGTAGATCTGTATCTAGCTTGGCCACACAGCTGATTCTGACGTTTTGTCCTTGCATATCCGCACCACTTGATCTCAACACAAGGACAAAAGCAGCCGCCCAATATGAGACTTGAACAGGTTCAGTAATACCAGCTGCCTGTAATCTGTCCAGTTCTTGATCTTCCTTATTGCACATGGCATAGAGTAATAGCCTTGGCTTAACATCTGGATCCAGTAAATTCTGCCAGTGACCCGTTTTGGATTACCAAGGCCCTTGCTGAACAGCTCTGAGTGTTTTTCAGTACACTAGTATAAGCAGTGTCAGGAATGAGATCTATTCTGACATCTGGTGGTGAATTATGGGAATTGCAGCGAGTTGTGGAAAATAACTTCAGGGCTGATCAATTTGCACCGGCACACCCACTGCGCCTAGCCTGAGCTCACAGCAGCCCACATGGCCACATTGGCTGATGTGGGAGCCCCAGTTTCTATGTTATTGGGGCAGGAATGATAAAGTGATGTTATCCTGATTATGTGACTGAAGGACAATGGACATGTACTTGGCCCTTGTTATGATGGAGGGACTCACCATCATCTAGGTAGCACTCACTGGGCAAGGGCCAGGTGTTTCAGAACACTCTGAGATTGAGAAAGGCTGTGGACAAATACCTATATCGTTTGGTGAGGGCTTTGTTTGAGGGCCCCACAGATCTATTGTGCCTGCCTCTCTCCACTGTGGAATGTCAGAGTTAAATTTTGCTTCCATTAGGAGCCTGGGTTCAGGCTGCTGAGCTAAAATCACTTTCGGCCCACTGGTGCACCTGCACTAAGGCTCCTCTACTATATGCTGAAATCACTTAAGAGCTGAAGAAATCATTGAGCACTGTCTTAAGTCGGGGGGCCTGAAAATAGTGCAGAGTGGCTGGCGCAGCAGAGCAGTCCATGTGTCAGCTAGCGGAGCTGTTTGTGCTGCTGGCGGAGTGACTGGCACCGCAGAGCAGTTCGAGTATTGGCTAGCAGGATGGCTAGCAGAGCCGTTTGTGCTGCCAGTGGAGTGGCTGGCACAGCAGAACAGTTCGAGTATTGGCTGGCAGAGCAGCTAGCAAATCAACTGGCAGAGTGGTTCATGGGACGGCCAGCGGAGCAGAGCGGATTGTGGTGAGGGCTGCAGCGGAACCCCACGAAGAGGCGGTGCAGTTGGCCTCAGACCACATAAGGTGCCCCTTGCCTTACCCTCCATTTCCACCCAGGCTGGGAGGTAAGACTCTGCAGATTAACTCTTGAACTCTGCACTGACCGGGAACAGAGACTCTTGGGCTGTTGGACTTTTGGGACTATTGAGTGATTTTTGGGGTTGTGGGACTCAAGAGCCAAAGGGAAAGACACAGCCTATTTGCTGGGAGGGGGGCTTCTGGTTCATGGTTTGTTTTCATTAATCCTGTTTGTGGTGTTTCCCCTATATAATGCCACATTGTTCCTCTCTGTTATTAAAAGGCTTTTGGTACACTCAGCCTCTGTGCTTGCGAGAGGGGAAGTATTGTCTCTTAGAGACACCCAGAGGGGTGGTATATGGTTGTCCCAGGTCACTGGGTGGGGGCTCGAGCAGGTTTTTGTATTGTGTTATTGGAATGGAACCCCTGGACACTGAACCCGGCCCTTGTTGCTGCCAACTCTGATGGGCAGAAGGGTTACACTAGTATATGGACATGGTTGATGTCTGCCCAGTTAAGTTTTAATAACTTTAACAAGTTTCATCCCATGACACTGGGACCTTCCTCTTTCACTACTACTAAAGGTAAGTAAAACTTCTGGTGCTGGTATCCCACCTCCACATTGACTGTACTTCTCACAGCAACTTGTTTTCTTGTATCTACATACCACCATCTTTGCCACTCCCAACTGTGGCGTACTGTCCCTTGGCCACCACTGGCAATAAGTAACCTTACTGATTGATACAGGAACTTCTGTGTCTATAATCTCCATGGTTATTCTTTATCCATTAGTCGTAACATCCACTCACAGTGTCTTCTCCTTTTGGCTTCTGCTGGTAATATTAAACATTGTATACACAGAGTCCTCAGCTTCTGGCTCCTCTTCCTCCTCTGAAATAGGATGAAGCTCTTTCATGTGACCCACATTTCCTTTCCATGTATCAGTTTTTTACATCACACATTTGCAGGATGACCTCACTTACGGCAAACCCAGCACTTTGGACCTTTATATGGGCAGGAGATTTGGATATGTTTCTCTTCTCCTCCCTGCCCCATCTAAAGCAATTGTGTGTGTTCTTAAAAAGATAGTTTTCTTAAAAATCCATTTGTTTTGTGTGGAATGCTGAACAATTTGTGCATGGTGCCCACAACTGTTTGCCTATGTGCTGCACAGTGCCTCCCTTTAAATCCAAATCATGTTGCACAACTGGTTTCATCCCTTGAGCAATTTCCGGAGCTTTTTTAAAATATATGGTGGACTCTGCCAAAAGACATCTCTGAATTCTGTCATCACGGATATCACAGACAAATCTATCCTGCAGCCTGGCACTTAATGCATCTTCAAAACCACAGTGCTCTGGCAAACGACACAGTTCTGCTACAAACACTGTCATTGTCCTTCCAGATTGGCAGGAGAGCCTGTTGAAAATGCTGCACAATCTCTGATGGTGAGTGCGGCTTTCACCAGTTCAAAGGACTTGGTACTGGGCTTTTCCGGTGCTACCAAACCTCTAATTAAACTATACGTTTTTGCTCCACAAATGCTCAGTAAAATGGCACGTTTGTTATCACTTGCAGTGAAGTACAGGAGAGTCTGCGTCCTGTATCCAGACTTCCTGCTCTGCATCAGAGGACTTCATTTTACCATATGCAGTCCTTTTTCTTTACAAGAAAAAGAGTTGACACTTACATAGTGTGTAGAACTTTGTTTTTTTTCCAGTTTATCCTTATCACCAGTGTACTATATGAAAATCCAAAACAGATTAGAATTGAAAGGAGACTTTTACTCTGGTACAGGTTCACAAAGACACTAATCAGCTTGCATGGTGGAATAACTTCCTCTCACATGTACTGGAGCATGCTCAGCACAGTATCAGAATTCTTAACAGTGAATAGCTATTCTCATATTGACCACCAGATGGCAATAAGCATAACAAAAATACCTACAACTTTTACAAGAAAAAAACATGTCCTCAAGTACTGGCCCCCAAAGATTTAGTGGGTGCCATGCACTATCTTGGGTAAAAACTGACCAACTGAGGTCATTTTGGTATGCATCACAGCAACAGTCTGATCTGTGAATCTTTGAAAAAACCCACATAGAAAGTTTTTGAAAAATTGGTATTTTGGTGGAGAGAAGCTTATATCTCTGGAATACCTGACTCAAATGGTCCCAAATGTGGGTCACTAACGCTACTCTGTACTTCCATGAACCATGACAAATCTCAAGAAAACCTGTGGAAACATTCCAATTTTAGAATATGTAGACGTGTCCACCTTCAAACAGGAAAGAAAGGGATGATGGAAGGAAAGAACACTTCATTAGGAAAGACTACTTCACTGGAAGTAGTAGTGAAGCACTAGAACGGATTAGCTAGAGAAGTGGTGGAATCTCCATCCTTAGAGGTTTTTAAGGCCCAGCTTGATAAAGCCCTGGCTGGGATGATTTAGTTGGGGTTGGTCCTGCTTTGATCAGAGAGTTGGACTAGATGACTTCCTGAGGACTCTTTGGACCTATTCTTCTATGATCTGCAACATAGGAAACTCTAAGAAGTGTGAAGGGGCTCATTTGCCTCAGTGTAATGTTCTCCACTGAATGAGAATACCCCATGGAGAGGAATACAATCCAAAACAGTACTCTGAAGCACAGGAAAGAGCCATTCCTCTTAGTGAGTGTTCCCATCCCACTCTTGAGAGCTTTAGAGCCTGTGATATGCATAAAGTAAGCCTGTTCTTGTCTGCTCCCCACCCAAGGGGGTAGGACTTCTCCAGAATGCCATTCATAGAAGGGAAGTAGGGAGGCAGGGTCCAAGTTCTATAGATGGCCATGAGCTCCCAAGATCCTGGAACACAAAGGAAGCAGTGAGAACAGGTTAGACTCCCCAAGAGGGGCAAAGCCTCTCATTCCACAGCTCATCTGAGAGGGGCAAGGATGGGGCTCAGAGCCCCTTAAAGGAACAAGATTCCTCCCAGATTTGGACTCACACATGGGGCGTGGACAATACGGCCCTTATTCTCCCTCAGGCCCTCTACCACTTACCCCACATGCCTCTGCGCACGTCCCATGCCTTCCCTTCCCCTTGCACCCCTCCCCTGCTACACATTGCCATTTATCCTTCTCCCCATGATCGCCCCTTCCCTCACTACTGTCACAAACCCCGCCCTCCCTATCCCCGACTCCTCTGCTCTCTAATGCCCCTCCCCTCCCAGGAAGCATTCACATATCTATTCCCCCCGCCCCCCACAACAAAAAAAAAAAAACACCAGAAAACTCTGATTACTTTCTCCCCAAAATAAAACTGCTGTCTATGTCTCTGAAAATTATAGCAACCTCCAGTGACTCAGTCCAAAACTCCTTTTGTGTTAGGTGGGGGCCTATGATTAATTATCCTTAATTACGTTAATTGAAGGATCAGATTGAAGCCATCCATTTCAATGAGGTCTGCGCTTCATCCAGTCATTAGTACCTCTCCGTTTAAACAGTACAAGGCAGCAGAAGGAAAAAGGTATTTTGGAGGCCTGTAACTGAGGAACCTTTGATCCAATGACCCCAAAGTTGAATCACTAATGCTATCCTATGATTTCAAAGCAATCAGATCATCTATTCAGATTTCAGAGCACTTACAAAGAGCCCTTCCATTTTATGTGTGTTAAAGCTGGAACAGAAACCCCCTAGCCATTTCTCAGTGCATACACACTGTAGTGAAAGCACATTTCTTAAATACCACTCTCAAAGTTCCCCAGAGATTTATCAGGTACCATGTACTACCTTGTGTAAAATTTGACAGCTTGAGACTTCTTTGACTGTATCACATCAATAGTTTGATCACTAACTCTGTACAAACACACAAAGACCAAAAAAAAAAAAAAAAAAAACCAGACAAAAAACCCACCACCTAGAAATGTTTTGGAAAAAAATGCTATTTTTTCCAGGGCTTAAAGGGACACAACCCCTAATTCAGATAATGCCAAGGTTGGGTCATTGACCCTAATCTACACCTTCCTGAGGCACACTACATTTCAAAGGAATCTTAGCATATCAACAGGATTTAGCAGGTCAACCTTTGAACAGAAGTTGTAGGACAATCTAATCATAGTGCAGCTGTTGCACCACAAGAATGGTGGATCCTTGTGCCTCCGTGGAGTCCTATTTAAGTCAACAGGTTTCTTCAGGGACACAAGTGTCTGGATATAGTTGAGGACTGGGACTTAGATGCCTATACCTTTTTGTTTCTCTTATTTAACTGGAGATCAGCCACTGGGCAGAGTGGACTAGCACTTTGAGGTGGAAACAAATATTCTCTCATGTGCTTGGCTGGCTGGTTCTTGCTCATATACTCAATTTAACTAATCAAATATGTGGGGTTGGGAAGATCAGATTGACAGTGACATTGGAGGGTTTTTATTTTCATTTGCAGCCCATAGATGCGGGTCACTTGCCAGGATTATCTGGATATATCTGAATCATTTCCTGCCATCATTGGAGTCTTAAATACTGGTGCGCCTCAGTCCCTGCTATTCTCTGCATGTGGCACATAATAGTCTAGTCTCCTGTAGGCTGTATTACTTTGGTCTAATTTCAGTTGTTGGGCTTAGCGTGCAAGTTCTGGGAGAGGGTGGTGGCCTGTGATTTATGGATTTCAGACTAGGTGAACCAGTGGTCCCTTCTGGCCTTAAACTCCATGACTAACTGTGACATTATGAGATAAACACATTGAAGAACAGTAACAGTAAGAGACTATTTTGTTTTGACTTATGGAGTCAAGGTACTGTTTCAATTATAATAGAATTCTGTTCCCTTTACATAGCGTCCAGATTTTCAAATTTTTAAGTCCTTTGAATGACGTGGCCAAATTTTCAACAGCAACTCACTACCCAAGAGCTCTTGCTGTTTTAAATTATTCAACTACTCACTGTCCCAAGTACTGAACACTTTAAAAAAATCTGGCCATGTGTCCCTACTCTTATGTCCCGTTTCCCTGACTCCCTATACTCCATCATTCTGAAATCTGTATTGCAGAACACAGGATCACTTAAAAAAAATGTTAGAGACAAGTCTGCCACTTATTTTCATAATCTGCTTTTAGAGCTAGGGAGAGGGACTCATGATTTTGTTTCCAATTCCATTCTCTGAGCGATCCGTATTCTTGTAAACTAATGGGATTTTGTAACCTCACAATCTGCAAGTAAACACAGATGCATATGGTGATGTGAGTGATGTACATTTTGAGGCATATAAATGTTGAGGCAAAACCCATATGTACAAATTTTGAAAAACAAATTACAGACAATTATCCACTACATAAAAAGCCTTCCCGCAGTCTCAGCATATTGAGGTTGCACACAATGAGAGCATGGAGAGGTAAATGTTATGAGTAAACAATTACCATTCATTATTAAGATGCAGACTGGCAAAGATGTGGCATATCCCTCAACGGCAGATTGTCATTCATGGCAGTGGCTTAATGCCAAAGCCATTACAATTAGGCACTTCTGCCCATTGGTACACTTTGACAGTTTAAAATCCTCAGTGTTGCTTAAATAGATTTGAACTGGCAGCTGAAATATTCAACTAGGTAGTAGCAATGTCAGTAGATTTTTGGTCATGAGCATTAATGCGTAGTGCATATAGGAAGCATGACAAAATAAATGAATGAAAAAGACATCTTGCCATTGTTGCTTAGTCATGCTGTAGAAGACAAGAAGGTCCAATTATTAATTAAAAGCTGGGTAATTACTGCAGATAAAATGTTCCAGGCGCATTCACTTGAATTTAAAAATATATTTGCTTCAATCATCTATGGGTCCCTTTTGGGTTTGTTTTTTGTAAACATTCCATAGATAACATTTTACTCAAAGAAATGCTCATGGAAAATAATGTGGAAGCTCTGTACTCACACAGGAAGTGGTACATATATTATGATTAATGCACCTGGAGTCAGAGGGGCCCATGTTTCCGGGAAGGACAGTTATTGATGGGACACCATGAAAACCGGTAACACGGAGAAGTTAGGCTGGAAGCAACTTTGCCACATGGAGAGAGCAGTGCACAGGGTAAGTAAAGCGCCACTTGTTCAGCTTAATCTGTCTTCAGCTTCATTCTTTGCAAATGAAACATGGCGGCAGCATCTAAGCTGTGACTTCTCGTAAGTGTGACGCCAGGCAGCATGAACCATGGAATTCTGTGTGAATCCTCCTGCAACCCTGGATTTTGCAGGCACAAACCTAGCCTAGCAAAGGACCCGCTGAAAGGAGGAGTTTGAGTTGTACACAGACTTGGCCACACAAGAGGAAAGTAAAACTTCATTTACCTTAATGGGGATAAGATGGAAAGGTCTGCACCACTCTGAAGCTCACCACAGCCTCAAGTCTATTGCTCCCTGTGGCAGGGTAAGGGTAAAAACCCTGAGAATGCCCTGCCCCTGCAGGCTAAACCCTGCCTTCTGGCAGAGGAGGCGGGGAGCAGCCTGCAAGGAGCCCAGCTGAGAGCCCTAATGAGGGCTAGCTCAGAGCACCAAACGGGGCTGAGTGGGCACAGCTGGGGCAGTAAGCAGAGAGGGCTAAAAAAGCCCTGGGCTCTAGTCAGTGGGAGGCAAGCCACGAGGGGAATAGGAGACTATTGCTCTGTTCCCTCACAGGGGCAGGGAGCCTCAGGGGGTCTGGAGACCCTGCAACTGGACTGAAGGTAACTGTTGGGGATGTGGGGAGCACTTTGCCTTCACCAGAAGCACCAAACGGACACTAAATAAAGGCACTGAGAAACACCAAAAAAAGGGTGCGGAAGCCTTTGTTTTGGGACTGCAGAACACAGGGAGCAGCCTGTGTGGACCCTGTTACACTCCTCAAAGCAGGACAGAACTTTGGAGTGATGGGTTTTTCCCCTTGAGACCAATGTGAAGGGGAGGGGCTAGATCCCATGTTCCTGCCTTAGGCACAAAGACTGCTACATGCTATTTTGGAAACTTGAGAGGCTCCCTAATTCGTGACAGGATACAGGCATGTTGTGTTTTAGGCGTATTTAACATACATGATTTCAGCTTTACATGGTCTGCAAAAACAAAAAAAGAAAGGAGGAAAAAAAACTGTAAACTTCCTGCAGGGGGTGCAATTTTGCCCCCCATTGAAGTCAATGGGTTCTGGCTATACGCGGTTTCCGCTTTACTTGGTAACTGCAGAATGGAACTTGCGCGCAAGACGCGACATGCCTGTAGTTTATGGCACTTGGGATTGCCACCTATGCCTTCCTGAAAGAGCCACTCCCAATCTCACTTTAAACAAATACTTAGAGATGGGGAGTACAGTAGAAGTCTCAAGAGAGGATGAAAGCCCTAGGACACGAGTGGGCAAACTACGGCCCACGGGGCTGTCCTGCCTGGCCCCTGAGCTCCCAGCTGGGGAGGCTATCCTCAGTCCCTCCCCTGCTGTCCCTCCTTCCCCCACAGCCTTAGCACACCACGCGGGCAGCGCTCTGGCCCGCTGCTCCTGGGCAGTGCTGCAGCAGCACGGCTGGCTCCAGTAGGGCTGTGCACTCCTGCGGGGCAGTATGTCTAGCTCCGGCGGGCCACGTGGCTGCCAGACACACTGCTCTGAGCAGCATGCGGTAAGGGGGCTGGGGCGTTGCATAAGGGGCAGGGAGTTCCAGGGGGCAGTCAGCAGGGAGCGGTTGGATGGGGCAGAGGTTCTGAGCGGGGGTGGCCAAGGGATGGGAAACGGGGGGTTGGAAAAGACATGGGAGTCCCAGGAATCTGTCAGGGGACAGAGGAGTGGATAGGGGTTGGGTCAGTAAGGGGATAGGAAGCAGGGGAGGAGGTTGGGTGGGAGACTTCTGGGGGGCAGTTAGGGTGGGGGGGGTCTTTGGAGGGGGGAGTCAGGGGACAAGGAGAAGGGTAATGATGGATGGGTTGGGGAATCTGAGGGGGCAGCCAGGGGGCGGGAAGTGGGAGGGGATCAGGTGGGGGTGGGGCCAGGCTGTTTAGGGAGGCACAGCCTTCCCTACCTGGCCCTCCATACAATTTTGCAACCCCGATGTGGTTCTTGGGCCAAAATGTTTGCCCAGGCGAGCCCTAGGGAGTCATAAACACAACCAGGAGTACATACAATTAAAAAAGGGATAGTGAATAAGATGGAGAATATCTTATTGACTTTATACAAATCCATGGTGTGCCCACATCTTGAATTCTGTGTACAAATGTGGTCTCCATCTCAAAAAGGATATACTGTCATTAGAAAAGGTTCAGAGAAGGGCAACTAAAATGATTAGGAGTTTGGAATGGGTCCCATATGAGGAGAGGTTAAAGAGGCTAGGACTTTTTAGCTTGGAAAAGAAGAGACTAAGGGGGGGATATGATAGAAGTATATAAAATTGTGGTGTGGAGAAAGTGAATAAGGAAATGTTATTTACTTGTTCCCATAATAGAAGAACTGGGGGCCACCCAATGAAATTAATGGGCAGCAGGTTTAAAACAAATAAAAGGAAGTTCTTCTTCACACAATGCACAGTCAACCTGTGGAACTCCTTGCCTGAGAAGGCTAGGACTATAACAGGGTTTAAAAGAGAACTGGATAAATTCATGGAGGTTAAGACAATTAATGGCTATTAGCCACGATGGGTAAGGAATGGTGTTCCTAGCCTGTTTGTCAGAGGGGGGTGATGGATGGCAGGAGAGAAATCACTTGATCATTACCTGTTAGGTTCACTCACTCTGGAGCACCTGGCATTGACCACTATTGGTAGACAGGATACTGGGCTAGACGGACCTTTGGTGTGACCCAGTACGGCTTTTCTTATGTAAGGAGACAACAGCAAAGGAGCATGAGTGGCAAAATTTTGCAGATGATACAAAACTACTCAAGATAGTTATGTCCAAAGCAGACTGCAAAGAATTACAAAAGGATCTCACAAAACAGGGTGACTGGGCAATAAAACGGCAGATGAAATTCAATGCTGATAAATGCAAAGTAATGCACACTGTAAAAAAACATAATCCCAACTATACACATAAAATTATGGGGTCTAAATTAGCTGATACTACTTAATAAAGATCTTGGAGTGATGTGGACAGTTCTCTGAAAACATCCATTCAGTGTGCAGCAGCAGTCAAAAAATCCTAACAGAATGTTGTGAATCATTATGAAGGGCTAGATAATAAGACAGAAAATATCATATTGCCTCTACAAATCCATGGTATGCCCCTATCTAGAATACCACACATAGATGTAGTCACCCCATCTCAAAAAAGATATAGCAGAATTGGAAAAGGTTCGGAAAAGTGCAACAAAATTGTTATCGGTATGGAACAGCTTCCATATGAGGAGACATTAATAAGACTGAGACTTCTCAGCTTGGAAAAGAGACTACTAAGGGACAATACGATAGAGGTCTGTAAAATCATGACTGGTGTGGAGAAAGTAATAAGTGTTATTTACTCCTTCTCATAAACACAAGAACTAGGGCTCACTAAAGAAATTAATAGGCAGCAGATTATATAGCCTGGTAGTTAGGGCACTCACCAAGACTGAAGTTCAAATCCCTGCTCTAGCTAATTCAGTACTGGGATATCTCCTGGGGTTTAGGAAACCCAGCTTCAAATCACTGCTACAAATCAGACAGAGCTGAACTTTGGTCTCCCACATCAGCAGTGAGTGCTCTAACCAGAGAGAGAGTCAGGGGGTCAGACGCTCAAAAGATCCACTTTTTGTTCTAATGTGGAACAAAACCAAACGTTGAAACTTTTTTTTTTTTTTGGACAAAACAAGAATTCTTGTTTTCCAACAGGTCCTAGTAGTAAACTGCCACAGAATGGAAGAAAATCCACCAAAAAAATGTGTCAAATTCAAATAATGAAAAAATATGCAATTATTAACTGTAGGTGGTGAATTATTTGCTTCACTCCACTATGAATGTAAGCACTGTTGGATAGAATTAGCAGGTACACTGCAAATATAACATTAAGTAGAGACACAATATCAGCAAAATTAATAAAGAGAGCTCCACTCTACTGGAGAAGGAACTGGAGTGGAAACAATCATCTTCAGCAACTGTCACCACACAGCTTTGTGCTTCCTACTCAGCAACTTTGGGGAATAGATTAAAGAGGGAAAGTGAGAGGTTTAATGTCCTCTCTGGAATTTTAAGGAACAGTATCTATAAAGGACTTTTGGAAGTTTCATTGTCAGGTGCATGGCTCATTAGTCAAGTGTCTTAGCTACAAATGCAAGACTTGCACACACAAAAAACAAGTCTGAATGTTGACAAGGTAGATGACCACGATAAGACAGCAGTTCGGCAGCAGGGGGACTATCAAGATAAATAGGGTAATCTAAGAAAAGAACTTGGAATGATGCAGTCCTAAGGAAATTATTTTGTCCCATTAACTAGTATCCCACTCCTGTGATTTAATTACTTGGCAGACAGCTTAAAAACTAAAGTGGTTGCAACCCTCAGCCTGGAAGGGGGAACCTCACCTATGATGGGGTGGTCTACTCACTGCTGGATAGTGCAGCCTCCTGGTGGTTTGGGTTATTTGATCTGCAAGGCAGATATCTCTTCCTGCAGTTGCACTCTGCCTCTCTCTCAGTCTGCAGCCCCTCTCTCACTGGAGGAACTGCTGCTGTTTCTTCAGGAGTGAGGCATTTAGCCAGATCACCCAGTGGTTTTCTTTTCCAGGGTATTCTTTCAAGAAGTCTCTTTCCACAAGCAGCATTGGGTAGTTCTCAGGCCCACTGCCCTGGCAATGTCACTCCAGCAGTGACTCTTTAAGGTTACTAACCCTCCCGTATTATCCTAGAGTGTCTAGGAATTAAAGATTATGTCATTTGATAAAACCTCCAGGCATACATGCAATAAAAATTGGCAACCCTAGTACTCTTTGTATCCACTGCCCTTAACATCACCCCTCTGCATGAGAGGAGCCCAGTGCCTCTCTCTACTCTGTGTTCCAGTCCAGGGCCCAGCTGTAAACAGTTATGGTCTGCATCTACCTCACCCTTACTGCTTTCATCCCTGAACTCCTTCTTATCACCCTTCTTCTCCCCTTCTTTCTCAATTACCTCAGGGAGAGACACTACAGGCTTCCTTCTGTTGCTCCCTTGCACTATTTCCAGCCTTCTGGCTTTACAGAAGTCCACTCCAGTTCCCTCACAGGTGAGCTTCTGTCTAATCAAGGCTCTCCACACAGTCTAAATATCCCTTGTTTGCCACCTTATTGGCTGATTGGGCTCACCTGGACTAATTCAGCTCTCTCAGGGCCAAGGCAATGAGTATAGCCCACCACACCACCATTTATGTAGACATATACTGGCTCCCATAGATTCACTAATTTAACATGACAAGTATAATTCTGTTTTATACCACGTAAAACATTATGTGGAATTTTCTGAGCTCACCAATACTGTGCTCAGACTGGCAGTAAATAATGTCTTATTATCCTTGAAGAAACTTGCAGTTCCTGTCAATCACATAAGAGCATATGCAGATGGAGAAAGGGTCAAAGCGAAGAGACTTTCTTGCTGATAGTGATCCATCTTATTTGTCTAAAAAGTATGTGTATAAAACATTGATTAATGAACCAGCCTGTCATCACATGCAGCTTTCAAAATTATTTTAATATCCACATGAGCTGAACGGCATGAACAGAGAGTGCTATTTATTGACTTTTTTTGTTCAGCATAAACATGCATTTGCCTTTATCATCAGAAATGAAACCATTAACCACAAAGTGGTCCCAAAAATGGCATAATGAAAAGCTATGCTACTTCATCTCAATGGGTCAGATTCTACTCCTGGTCCCACTGGTATAAATCTGAAATAATCCCATTAATGGAATTACTGTGGCTTTATACTAGGGGTCTCCAAACTTTTTGAGATGAGGGCCATATTAGATTTTTGAAGGGGCTTTGTGGGCCACTGCCCATGCCTCCCACCCCCCCTTTGCTCCTCCAACCACACTGCTGCTGCTGCTGCCCCCTCCCCCCACTTTGCTCCTCCGGCAGTTGCCGTGACCCCTTCCTTTGCTCCTCTGGCCACACTGCTGCCGTAGCTCCCCCCTTTGCTCCTCCAGCTGCACCACAGGGACACTCACCCCTCCGCACATGAGGCTACCGGCAGCAGCTCACGCGCGGGGTGGCGGGGGGAAGGGAGGCAGTGGCAGCTTCTCCATGTGCCTACTCAGCTGAGGCTGGGGGGGCGACAAATTGATGCCATAGGCCAGATCCCGCCCCCGGGCCATAGTTTGGAGACCCCTGATTTATACCATTGCAGTGGAGAGCAGTCCAAAGTCTAACTTTTGTATAGGTCATATGATTCCTTACTGGAGTATATGAAAGTTCAAGATTCTTCAAGAAGAAAATTGACTTCTTGTCAATATAGTTCATCAATATGCCAGTAAATCAGATTCTGAGACGCACTATATTACACAGAAAGAAAACATTTTCAGTTTGTTTGGCTAAACATGTTATTCAGTTTTATATTGAGGATGTAGAATTAGGATGTAGAATAAGCAATATATTATTAATATATTCATAATATACTGATGTAGAATTATAGCTTAGAGCAATAATTATTATAGCTTAGAACAACAGGATGCAGACAACACATTTTTCTTTGCTGTCCACCAAATCTGTTCTTATACAGTATCCTCTTCACTCAACCAATTCTTGAAAGATCTTTGAATTATTTGTCATACCCTAAGGTTATTTGCTCCTCTTAGGTTTATGACTTGCATTAGATATTCAACTACTTGATGAGTCTGACATTTTAGGAGTTTCTAAAGCATAGAAGCTATAATTTGAAAGATCTTTAATTTGAGAGGACAGAGTTAAACCATTTTAAGATGAAGTGCACAGGACTTTGTTCCATATACAGATTTTATCATCCAAAATTGGGAATGTCCCCTAGCATTTGTAAGACAGCTTCCCATCTGTCTAGACGCATTATTGTCCCTGAACTAGGCAGATAAATGATGATCTGTTATGCACTCTACAATACATGCTACACTGGGGTGCGCAAATTTTTTGGCCTGAGATCTGCATTGGGATTCCAAAATTGTATGGAAGGCTGGTTAGGGGAGTCTGTGCCTCCCCAAATAGCCAAGAATGGCATGGCCCCGCCCCCTATCCAATCCCCTCTGCTTCTCATCGCGACGGCCCCCCTGGGACTCCTGCACCATCTATCCCCTGCTCTCTGTTCCCCGACCACTCCAGGAACCCCCACCCCTGACTGCCCACTGCCGCACCATCCAACCTCTCCTCTCATTCCTGACTGCTCCCTGGGGATCCCTGCCCCATTCAATCCCTCTGTTCTCCACCCTCTGCACCACGCAGCACAGAGCATTGGGTCAGGCCGCAGCTCTGCACCTTCACTGCCCCGGGAGCTCACAGCCCTAAGAGGCAGAAAAGGGGAATATGTCTACACTGCAATTAAAAGCCATGGCTGGCCCATGCCAGATGACTTGGGCTAAGAGGCTTGGGTTAAGGGATGTTTAACTGCAGTATAAACATTTGGGCTGCAGCCCAGCTCCGGGACTCTCCTAATTGACAGACACCTAGAGCCTGGGCTCCAGCCCAAGTCCAAATGTCTACACTCCAGTTAAACAGCCCCTTAACCCAAGCCCTGTGAACCACACTCAGTTGGCATGGGCCAACCAGGGTTTTTTTAATTGCAGTGCAGATGTACCCTTAGGGGAACCCTGTGCCTGCAAGTCTGAGAGTCTGGGTCAACTGACTCATTCTTTTGGGATTTGCGATCTAGGTCTAAAAATAGTGTAAACATTGAGGTTTGGGCTGCCTTTGAAACACAGCAAAGAGGGGACCTAGGCTCTGAGACTTGCTGATGCAGGGCTTGGTTTGGTTTTTGCTGCACAGACATATCTGTGTTCAAACTGTTCTGACACCTGAAGACCAAAGGAATGTGGTGGACTCACATCTGCTGCAGCACTACTTGCAGGAAGTCACCATTTGTTTTCAGTGGGTTACTGCCTGTGGCCATTATAAAAACAAAAATGTCATGCTACTTTATGTGCCTGCTAGCAAAGTTTCAGAATCCATGCAATAGGTAAAGTAATTAATGCTTTGCATGTCTATAGGGCCTTCATCCACAGCTCTTAGAGCTTCGCAAGCATGAAATTCAGACTTGCACCATGACTGGGAAGTAGATGAAGGGTAGATCACTCACCACTGCAGCGCTGCCTCTAGACAGTAGTTGTTCACAATGGTATTGGACAGAAAGTAAAGAATCTCATATTGGATTCAAAATGCAAAGGGAATTTAGGAAGGCAGAATGCAATTATCTAAGATGGAATGGGCCAGAATGGCAAGGCTATATCCTGGGAGCTTTAATGATTGTAGTAAGCTCTGCGTAGTAGAAGAAATGGGACTCAGGTTTATAAATATCAAAGAGAATTCTCATTCAGGATTCAGGACACACAAACGTTTGCTGTCCCTGACTCTAGCTCACACACGGAGGACCACACCCTCGCTCGGGGATGATATTTGTTTTTTAATAGTCTGAATCACTGTAGTATCTAATTGGGGTAGGCAACCCTATGGCATGTGTGCCAAAGGCAGCACACAAACTGATTTTCAGTGGCACTCACACTGCCTGGGTCTTGGTCCTGGGGGCTCTGCATTTTAATTTAATTTTAAGTGAAGCTTCCTAAACATTTTAAAAACCTTATTTACTTTATATACAACAATAGTTTAGTTCTATATTATAGACTAATAGAAAGAGACCTTCTAAAAATGTTAAAATGTATTACTGGCACGCGGAACCTTAAATTAGAGTGAATAAATGAAGACTCGGCACACTGCTTCTGAAAGATTGCCAACCCCTGATCTAAATGTTTTCCAAGCAATTCCACAGCATCACCACACAGAATCTTCTTAACACCTAGTCTAGATTAAGCAGTCACAGAATATTGGTGAATATATACCACATTGCTACCAAATCTGAAAGATGTCACTTCCAGGGCAGTGTCCAATAAGATTATTCTGAGCATTGGTCAGTTTTGATTCAGAGGAAAAAGTGCACGAGGAAATCAATATCATGATTTTATGCTTAGTCTTAGCAGGATTAGATTTTTATCGTTAAATGTCAATTTCCTCATACACACACACAGAAACTGATGAAAAAATATTCCCATTGATTATAATCAAAGTTTAAGTTAGGCAAAGTAAGAAAAATGCTGCTTTGTAGAATCAAAATCCAGTGATTTAGACTTTTGAATTAGGTTTTTTATAAATAGACTAGCAAATGAACAATAAAAAACCCAGATACGATTTGCTGTTTTATGCTTTTTGTATATTTTGATATGTGATGTTGACAGTTTGTGTTTTAACAGTTTATAAAGTTTTAACTCTTTGAATCTCCCTTTCTAATGTCATTAAATAATTTCCTGATGCCCCTCTGCCCCTAATTTCCCACAACTGGAAAATCTAAATAGACAAAAATTGTTTAAAATCCATAATTTCATGCAACTGTGAAAATTTAAATCAATAAATATCTAAACAAATTCTCAAATAAACATTGACATTCTCCATCAACTTTTGCCAAGCCTATTATTGCAGTCTCTAGGTACCCCTTGCGGCCTCCAACCCAGCTATTACCTCGGCCTTTCCTAGCTTGTGAAATCTGATGGGTCAAAGCACAATGTTGTTTGGCTGCAGGTCATAGTTCCCCTCTATGAAGCAGTCAATACTCTTTATATTGCCCTGTAGCAACATCTGATGCAGAAGCATAGGTCCTAGTGGATTACCCAGATAAGTAAAACTCATGTTTTTATTATAACAATCATTATTCAAGCTCTGGTGTTTTTCATAATTAAATGTATATGTCATGTAATATTATAGCCAATTTTTCACATTAGTTTCATCCACAATTTCTCATAGCAGAAAATAAGAAGAAAAAACCTGTGAACACAGAAACAATGATTAGAACATTTTCTGGTTCTCTTTTATACTCTTACTACCTCCAAAGGAAGTATCCAATATGAAATATCAGAGCAAAAGCCATTCCCCATCAAAAGCTCAACTTTGACTTGAAGACATTGAGGATTACCCGTAGTGAGAGCTATGGAAAACATTGTGCCTGAAGCCACTATGATGCTGCCTGCAACTATGGAGAAAAGCCACTGTGCTCTGCCCTCTGATAGAATGTAGCACCCATCCTCATCTGCATCTAAGTATACCAGTTGGTAGTGCAGAAAGGGTTTGGGTTGTTGACACAGTGTCATCCCACCCCACTCTCTTCAGCGATGCTAGCCCTGGCAGTGACATTCACTTTCTGCAGTCCTTGTCCTACATAATTCTGCTTAGTCTCTGAGTCTGCTTGCTTACCATGTCCCAACACTGCATATCCATGAAACATCCAGATACAGTCTAGCCTATAGAATCTTATAGTTCTTTGCATGATCAAAAGAGGAGATTTTCAATAAAAATGGTAAAAAGTAATATCACAAATAGAAGAAAGGGGAGTTGATAGTAATGAATATAAATCAGAAGGTAGGAATTGTAGAAAATTGATAAGGGAAGCAAAGGGACACAAAGAGAAATCTATGCATAGCAGAGTTACGGAAAATAAACATTTTTAAAGTACATGAGAAACAAAAGGAATCCTAGAAATGATATGGGTCAATTATTAGATGGAAAGGATAAAATTATAAAAAATAATGCAGAAAATGAAGAAGTGTTCAATACATATTTCTGTTCTGTCTTTGGGGAAAAACGGATGATACTCTTTCAATTCCACTAATGTCTCAGGAGGACATTGGACAACTACTGAAGCTAGACATTTTGAAATCAGCAGGTCCAGATAGCTAGCTTTTGAAAAATTCTTAGATATAGGCTGAGAAGCTTGCTGCATCAATAATATTGATTTTCAATACATTTTGGAATACTGCAGAAATTCCAGAAAACTGGAAGAGAGCTAATGTTGTGCCAATATTTTAAAAGGGTAAATGGGGTGACCTGTATAATTATACAGCTGTCAGTCTGACATTGTTCCTGGGCAAGATAATAGAGTGTCTGATAAGGAACTTGATTAATAAAGAATTAAAGGGGGTAATATAAAATGTCAATCAACATGTGTTTATGGAAAATAGATCCTGTCAAACTAACCTGATATTTTTTGATGAGGTTACAAATTTGATTGAGAAAGGTAATAGTGCTGAATTAATGTGCTTAGAATTCTGTAAAGCATTTGACTTGGGAACACAACATTTTGAGTAAAAAATCTCATATGATATACAATTAACATGGCACCCATTAAAGGGATTTAAAGCTGGCTAATTGATAGGTCTCAACATTTAATTGTAAATGGGGAATCATTATTTACTGTGTGTGTTTCTAGTGGGGTCCTGAAGGAATCTTTTCTTGACCCTATGCTATTTAATATGTTTATCAATGAGCTGGAATAAAACATGAAATTATCATTTACATAGTTTGCAGATTACACAAAAGTTGAGGGAATGGCAGATAATGAAGACCTGTCATTGATACAGAGCCATCTGGATCACTTTGTTTGCTTGGGCCCAGATGACCGTGTGTTTTAATATGGCTAAATGAAAATGTATACATTTAGAAACAAAGAATGTAAGACATGCTTACAGAATGGGTGACTCTGTCCTGGGAAGAAGTAACTCTGAAAAAGATTTGGGGGTCATGGTGGATAATCAGCTGAATGTGAGATCCCAGTGTGATGCTCTGGCCAAAAGGCTAACGTGATCCCTTCATGCATAAACTGGGGAATCTCAAGGAAGGATAGAGAGTTTATTTTATTGTTGCATTTGGTTCTGGTACAGCTGCTGTTGGAGTACTGTGTCCAGTTCTGGTGTCCACAATTCTAGAAGGATATTGAAAAACTGTAGAGAACCACAAGAATGATTAAAGATGAGTTTTCTAATCCTTTATTGTGATACACTCAAGAAGATCAATCTATTTAGTTTAATAAAAAGAAGGTTAATGGATGGCTTGATTACAGAATACAAGTGCCTGTGTGAGGAACAAATGTTTAACAATAGATTTTTATCTAGCAGAGAAAAATCTAGCATGATCCATTGGCTGGAAGTTGAAGCTAGAGAAATTCAGACCAGAAATAAGGTGTACATTTTTAATGGTGAGAGTAATTAACCACTGGAACAATTTATCAGGGGTGGTGAATTCTCCGTCATGACAATGTTTTTATAAAAGACATAGTCTCGGAATTATTTTGAGGAAGTTCTGTGGCCTGTGTTATACAGGAGGGCAGACTAGATAATCATGATGGTCCCTTCTGGCCATGGAATCTATGAATCAAAGATATCTGAATACCTTTTGTAAACATGAGTTTGTATTCTCAATTACAGAACACTCCTATTGCTAAAGTTTAATCTAATGGCTTGTCAGTTGCAATAAGGAAAAAGGTGCATCACAGCACATCAACAGCCCAACAAGGTGTTTAGCAGAATATAAAACTGTTTGGATAAATTATTTCCTTGAATTACATGTTATTTTTAATTGGCATTTTTTGGAATTGAAACTTAATGAACTTTTGATGTACTGGAATACTGGTGGTTAGTTCTAATGAATAATTATGATGGAGGCTGCTTTCATTAGAGGACTATTTTGTATACAGAAAAATAAATTGAGTCAGAACTCAGTCTTGATCAATTTCATAAGAAAAAAAATCAACACCTATTACATAACGAAAATCATGAGCTTGGAGTTTAGCCAGGAGGATTAAAAGAGCTTGTTCATTACAGGTCAGGTTTCTTTCTGAAAGACAGATTACCACACAGCTAGAAGATATATTCTCAATATCTTGCAAAGAAATACCAAACACTTTCTCAGTCAATAGCAACAGAACTATCTCTTCGCATTTTGTTTGCATATATCGCTCCAGAAACTCTGCAAAACCCTTAAAGAATGTTTCACGTCCCTTTTTGCTTCTGCTCAATGGGGGCACATCTCCTTTCATTGGATTTGTCATTGGAACAATTCTTAAAACTATGTTTGGTCACATTTATTTTCAAATTAATCACATTTGGAGTAAAGTACAATGAAGATTGAATCTGATCAGTACTGACCTTCATCTCATCACCAAAACAGACAACTCCATGAAAGATCAAGAAGAGATGGACAGACAGATTTGCTCTACTTGGTGTTACTATTGAAGAAATGCTTCAGGATAAGGCCTGCTTGGCACAGTGGGTTGTTGCGAACCTATTCCTATCCTCCATCTATGCAATTGCATCTCATATTGCCATGGAAACTCAACATGGCAGCTCTATTTTATAAGGTTAGAACCTATGTAATAGCAAAGGATCTTTCCATATTCTCCACTGAGATATGACAGATTAGCCAAGGTCCTTTTCCTGACAGTCTCACAACATAAAAAGGATTCTGAAGGATAAAGGTAGGATGCTTCCAGTGAAGGGTTTCATGTTTTGAGACTTAACTCTCTCTGCTACAGTCCAAGATTACTGGCCTTTAGAGCTAGTTCAAGGCATAATTTTGGTCAAAACTCTCCTTGATTATGTTTCTGGTTATTTATTAGGGTTGGTTGGGGTAGGAAAAGGGACGGATGTAAGATTGCCCTTACTGCCTAGATGCTGAAACTGGTCTTCAAATCCTTGCAGGACCAGGAAGAGAAAGACCAAGTTTAGCTTTTGATCTCTGAATGGCTAAGTGGCCATAGCCTGCCCATCATTTGGAAGCAATCACCAAGACTCTTGACATCCTTTTCTTGTATTAAGATATGAAGGAAGAAACCAGCCATATTTTTCATTCACTTGATTTGATTTCCCACTGTTTCCTCAGCACTCCTTCCCCTTCGAGCACAGACTATGTATGGAGTCTACTGGCAAATATTGCTTCTAGGTAAGAGAACAAGAAAGCTGCTATCCTAGTCCCTAAGACTAGTACAAAATTCATCCTACTGCTAGTACTACAAGCAATTCATCTGAATGCACATTGTGCAATAGTTGGATTTCATGTGGGACTAAACGATGAATTAATGGTAACACATCCTCCTTAATGGACACATTTAATGCTCCACAGAGACTAACTGCTGCTTTTTTTCCTTCTTTTGACCTCTGGAAAATTACATCAGTGCCTAATGACTGGACCTCTTTTTCAGTGTCTATCCATTTATGAATTCTACATTTTGTAGAAATACCGATTGTGTTAATAATGTGTGTTCACAATAATGCTTCAAGTGCATTTTTTATTTTTGTAGCAACTCCAAGTCTACTCTACAGAATAAATACCCAGATCTCTGTTCAAATGATTTTACAGTCTAACTGTGGATGTAACACAATGAGTAAGAAAACAATAGGAGGGAAAAAATACAAAATAATCACAAAACTTTGCTTCTGTTTCTCAGTGAAATTTTCTGCTCAGTGTTTCTCAGTTTTATTATTGGAATCATAATGATGTGCACATACATTTATTTTATATATTTATAAACATATAATTACGGATATATACATATAATATGAGATGTATAATATGGAAGAAATTTTCACATTATATTCACCATTCATCCTCCTCCACAGCAGTGCCACACAACAGCTGCTGAAGAAAACTGTATGCACAGAGGAGGCCTAATGACCCAAGGAACATAAGGCAGTAGTTACTGAGCCCTTATTTCATGTAAAGCCAGACGCTAGCACAGAGAACACCCTACAGGTACAGCCTAATTCGTTAGGATTAAGTGTCACTGAAATCCTGTCTAGCTATCTCTTTAAAATCCTTTAGTTTTATCTCCCAAGACCATTTGGAAATTGAACCTCTTGACCTCCCACTGTCTTCTCTAATCATACACATCATATTCTGGTTATCTGCCACCTGAAGAGGTCCAGCTGAAGTCAAAGTCATTATCTATCGAGTCTGAACATCAAAGGAAAAAATTTAACTTTCTTCTTATTTATTGCCCAGATCATGTAGCAGGAAAAAAGATGGATTTTCCAAGTTTAAATAGGTGATGCTGTATTACTGATGCAAACATTTAAGCACCTTGTATTATATGGGACTACTTCATTACATAATGGAACATCATAACAAGTCTTGACAACCGGATATGTCTAAAAGAAAGCTATGGAGGGGGCATTAGCCTTCTATTCTGATTTCAATCCTGTTTTCTTTAAATGTCAACATTTTTTAAAATATCAGAAAAGGGACATTTATACACAGTACATGATGTCAGAGATAAAAGTACAAAGCAGATGTAAGATTCAGAACCAAGCCCCCAGCAAAGATGAGAGAATGACCTTAAATATTATTTATGTAAATCTAGAGGAACTTGAGGAAAGTGGAAACATAAAATAAAACCATAGAATAAGAAAACAATTGAAAAGCATTGACTGGAAAAACGATAGCTGTAAGTCAAAGAAACTTATCACAAATTCAACGAGCCTGAGAATTAAAGGTGATAATAAGATTGTCAGAACATTATATCAAAGATAAGTAAAATACTTTACAAAACTCTGCCATTTTCTTTTCCTTACACCCTAAATTTTCCAGAAAGCCCATAAATGAGCATCCTTGTGCCTCATCTATTGAGGAAACATGTCTTTGTCCAGTTTTCATAGACAATTTTAGTATCCACAAACCATCCAAGACCTGTATCTAAATCCCTACCCTGTTTGAGTCACACCTCTGAGTCTAAGAAAGCTACCAATACAGCTTTTAAACTATCTGCGGCAATTTGTTGAGCTGAAGCATTTGCTACTCCATGCTGATAAAGATAGGTAGATTACAGGTCTAGTGTGTAGACATTTATATAGCTGCCCTAGCAGAGTGCATGATGTGTGAATTTTTAAGAACTTTGGGTAGCACCAGGGTCTACAAAGTGGCATCCTGTTACCATTCCATATGAGACAGAAACAGGCAAGGAAGATACTCCTGTTTACCCACTCCTAGCCTGGGTTAGGAAACCATTCCCTTCTTACAGAGACAGTGACATCAGATCAACTAGTGTCCCAGCAGACCAAATGGTGGTTGAACATCTTTGGGGAGCTCAAGGCAAACAGAAGAGAAAAAACACTGTTATTGAACATGGCACCTTTGTTATTTCTGTCTGCTGCATTTATCACATTTATGAAAAGCAAAAGGAAAGGGTTCCAAAGTAAGTGGTCAAATCAGGCAACAGCCATAACATCTGTCAATGCTGGGCATGCCAGCAATATAAGGTACTGGCATTGGGCATCCCTAAAGGGATGCAAGTGGAAAGAGTGACAATTGTGATACTGCCACCCAGGCTTGCAAATAATGCTAAATTCCCATTCTTGGGGTGATTTTGGCCAGGTTGGTGGCAGACATTGACAGAGAGATGATGCAAGCCCGCCTCCATCACAAAGCATTATTGATCTGTTTCCAGCTGTCTGATTTACTTCATGTTCTGTATGCTTGGTCAGTGTATGATCCTCCTTCTCCATTTGAGTCTGCGGTGTCATCCTGAGATAATCTGTGCTGCTCCAAATAAGCAATGGGCAATTGTCATCCTCCTCTCACCTCTATCTCATCCTGCAAACAGACCAGATTCCCTTCTCATCTCCATCTCCCCAAACACATACATACACAGGAGAAAAATAAGTCATCCTCCTTTGATTGCCTTATGAACATTGTCAGAATAATCTTTGCCTTACCCACCCTTCTGTCCAATGTGAGCTGCTCATTCATTTCCTTACTCGGGATAAGCCTGGTCTCTCAGAATAACTGGGCCAACCTGGCAACCTCCTAGTGTTCCTGGTGACAAAGTGGGAATTTTCTGTAATTTTTTTTATGAATCCTATGTGTGCCTCAGCACTGCTACTCAGTGGTAGTGAAAGTGATTAAGTTTGCTCATGGGGAAGACTAGAAGACAAAGATATGCGTGTATTGCCTAGCTGACTGAGCAGACAGAATTAGTCATTAAAAGGACTGGCCCAGGCCAATCCATATCAATGTAAAAATCTGAGACGATCATGGAAAATGCCAGAACACTGACACAGTCACAACCAGGATGTGGGGGGGAGTCTCACCTAGTGGTCAGAATAGGATGCTGGGTGGCAGGTAAAAACTGTTTATCTCTTTCATGCCCTATGGACTAGGGTTCAAGATCCCTGACCATGCTCCGGGACCCTACCACCTACCCAAGCCCCCTTGCTCCCTGTCCCCCAACTGCCCAGACCCTTATCCACATACACCCAACAGGACTCTCATGCCCTATCCAACCCCCCGTTCCCCAACTGCCTCCTGCTCCCCATCCCCTGCTGCCCTCTGGGACTCCCTGCCCTTTATCCAACCCTCCAGCTCCAACTCCCCTACCATGCCTCTCAAGCATTGGCCAGAGCCAGACAGGCTGCCCCATCCCCCCAGAGCAGCTGCCACATGGCAGCGGAGGGACGGTGCGGGAGGGGCCAGGGGAGTCTCCCTGGTGAGCTCAGGGCCCACGCATGATCTAGAGCTTTCAGCAGGCTGGCTGATGAATTACTCTGTTTTGACTAGAATGGAGTATGCTTTAACCTTTATCTCTACCTAACCTTTCTCTCTATCTATGCTAACCTAAGGATTTCCAAAGCAGCATTCCACTTGATTAATTACTCCTACTCTGTTTTAAAAACATTGATTAAGTGTCGATGCTGTCAGGATTGCCTCCCCACTCTGAACTCTAGGGTACAGATGTGGGGACCCTCATGAAAGACACCCTAAGCTTATTTTACCAGCTTAGGTTAAAACTTCCCCAAGACACAAGTTTCTCCTGTGTCTGGAACAGTATGCTCCCACCATGAAGCAAGAACTAGGGGCAGGGCCACTTGAAGCCCCATCTCTTTCCAAAAATCTCCCCAAGCCTATACCTCCCTCTCTGGGAAAGGCTTGAGAAAAACGTCTCACCAATTCTGCTACTTGAGCCTTATCCAAAGCCGGGCTCTACACAATGGAAAACAAAGCAGTCAAATTCTTAAGAGAGAGATTTTACTTAAAGGAAAAAATGAAAGGAACAATATATTTCTATAAGGAATCAGTGGAAAACCACTTTGCAATCACAAAAAGAATCAAAGAAAAACCCACACCACAGAGGAATTCCTCCCCCTCTGCTGAGTTTCAAAGTACAGAAAAAACACAGGGATATCTCCCAAAAACCTGAGAAATTCACAAGTGAAAAAAACAAATTTAAGCTATAGCCTTGCCTGGCTAGTTTACTTACTGTTGCTGTTTAGAAAGGTTGTAGATAGATGGAGAGAAGAAAATTGTCTGATTCCCTTGAAAGCCCAGAGCGAATTAAAAAAAAAAAAAGACAAAGCACTTTCTCTCTCCTACAGGTTTGAAAGCATCTTTGTCCCCACTGGTTCTTTTGGTCAGATGCCAACCAGGTTTCTTTTAGCTTCTTAATCCCTTACAGGTAAACAGGAATTCTAAGCTACTGTGTGCTTACGACAGATGCACATACAGGCATGTCGCGTCTTGTGCGAGGGTTCTGTTCTGCAGTTACCGCGTATAGCCAGAACCCATTGACTTCAATGGAGGGTGAAATTGCGCCCCCTACAGGAAGTTTTTTTAAACCCCCCCCCTTTTTTTTTTGCTGACCGCGTAAAGTGGAAATCACGTAAGTTAAATACGCCTAAGACGCAAAATGCCTGTACTTCCTGGGGTGCAGGAGTCCCTAAAGCGGTATAAGTCTCTACCAGTATCCTATCGCAGTTGGACTCGCTGAGCAGAGCTCATGGTATGAAGTAGGACTGCTGGAAGCCTGTGGCTCACCCTGGGAGGCATTGAGGCCGCATAGTCTACCCTGAAGGAAGAGTAGGGCACACTGAAGGGGTTCCTTCAAGAAAGGATTTAAAAGATGGGGCATTGCACAGATCTATGGATCTGAGACACCATGGGGATATGCCCAGAGAACATTACATCATTGGTTTGCAGATAGCTTCTGCAATGTGTTCACACAACGCACACTGAAAATGAAACAAATGTTCCATGTGCATGCTATAGGTGCAACTCATATACTGTGAATCACCTGACACACATCAAAACCTTAGCATTAAATGCCCCTGTGTAGACAAGCCTGTACTGAGAGCCACTTGCACATCAATCTTGGAGGTTTGATCCATGTCTTGAAAGATTCAACTATCCAAATGATTTGAATGTGGACTGGATAGAGTGAAAAATGAAGGTGAAAGGATATTGTGACACGAATGTAAAAAGCAGTCATGATAAAGATGAAAGAGAAATCAGAAGACAAAGTAAGCTATTTGACAATGTTTTGTTCATTTGGATTTAGATATAACTTATACTGACAATAAAATCCAGGCAAAGGATTCAGGAACATATGTTCTATCTCCAGTCATCTGGATTTTTCTTCCTCTGATTAAAAAATGCTGTGAAGTTGTTTTGTTATTCTCCTTTGTTCAAATGTCTCTTGCTCTCAAACTTGAAAATACAGCAATAAAAGAAATTGTAGTTGTCCTTGTTGATATAACAAACCATTAAATCATTATGTCTGCCATGGGGCTGAAATTAACATGGTTAGTTTTGCTTGGATCACTTCCTTGTTTAGGCAGCAGCTTCAGTGATTATGATAACACCACTATCAATTATGACAGCAGTGCCGTGAGCATGGGCTTTGTTAGCACACATGTGCTTCCCTATCCTGCTTGACTGTCTGTCTCAGTCTCTGCCTTACTAAATCACACCGATTCTGTTTCTGCAGAGCACAGAGCATTCTTGGTTTTCAACAAACAGCTGATGTTGTTTAGAGTACTGTAGCTTTAATTTCTGGTGACAGTAGAAGGTATTTAAAAAACAGATGTTCAAACAGGAAGACATTGTTTCCCCCTTAGATCGGCAATTTATTACTCATATCCAGCAAAGCTCATGAGTAGTCCCATTGACTTTGCTGGAATAGGACATATAACACATTATCCAATTTTGACCTAAGAGGTCCTCTTGAAACTAAAATGCAGAGACAGTGCAATAATACAAGCACAGACAACTTCACAGGAATAAATTCGGTTTGCCCTATGATTGAAAATAGTTCTACTAAAGTCAGTGAGCATTCTCTAGTGAGATAGGCAAGCAATCAGATCACAATTACTTTTCCAAACTAGTTACCTTCCTTTCAAAACTATATATAATGCAGCTTTATCCGTAGTGTTATAGTTTGAAAACTGCAAATTTTGCCCTGTACAAGCAAAGTCATCACCCATATTCTTCCTCCCCCCTTTTAATATAAAAATTACACAGAATAAATTTTCAGCCCTGGCCTTTGATGAGTTTATTAGCTTTTATTACAAGAAAGACTGTGCCATGGCAAAAAATTCATAACTTCCTGCATTCTGTGAGTATATGAGATATGTATCTCTTGAGCCAGTGAGGATTACTAGCCTATAATTGATGAGCTGGATGAAGATTCTGAATCTCATGCATGATTACAATTACCCTGTCACAGCCAAAGGCCCACATACTGCTATAGGAAATTAAAACTAAAAAGTAGCCAAAAAAATCCCACTAAACAGGCGTATTTTTTTTCTTTTTCTTTTTTTAATTTTTTGCATGCAAATTGGTTAGTAGTGGAAATTTTCTGCATTTCTACAAAACACATCCTTAATTGTCATCACCTTAGAGTTCATATTAGAATAGTATAAATTAGGGTCTCCTAAACTGAGAATACCTACTATGAAGTGTAGGGCTTACTGCTGCAAACACTCCCATTGGTGGTCAAGAACAATGTATCAGTAACCATTTAATTACAGTCAGACATGGGTTACCTACTAATCTACTTGGTGCTTAGATAGTAAGATGAGAGGCATTTTTAAAATACCTTATACTAGGTGTTTAGAAATTCTGTATATTAGATGGGTTAAACAGGTGTTTGCTATATTAAGCTTAATTAAGCTTTGCTATAATAAGATTTCAAAAACAATCTAAGTTGTTGAGCCCACATTTCCAAGAAGGACCCACATGAATGGGAGTTGCTGCGGGGACTGATTTGCTTCTGAGTAATACAACCATCCCATACAGAATATTAACCGTTAATCATGCATTCCATTGTTATTTTACAGGAGCACCACTATAGTTATGAGTGCATCTCATCTTCTGCTCAAAGTCAACCATTCTAAGTCCTCTAAAATAAATACGCTTAGTTGGATTCCATCAAAATTTGGTATCCCTCAGGAGGGTGCAAGGTAGAGTGAGGAAACTAAATTTGGAGTCATTTGAGCTAGGGGTTGTGAAGCTATAGTATATACCCTGAAAAATAGCAGTTTTTTAAAATGTTCCTGGGGGGAGGAGAGGTTCGAGCTAAGCTACAGATCGAACCATTGATGTGATGTGGATCAGAATGGTCTCAATCTGCCAAGTTTTACCCAAAGTATTGTGCATGGCACCCACTAAATCTATGGGGGACTCATACTGTGAATGGTATTTAAGAAAATGTATATTTTTACAGTGCACGTGCATCAATACAGAAAAATGGCTACAGGATTTCCATTCCCATCATTCTATATGCTTTAAACCTGAACTCTTGCAAATGCTCTGAAATCTGAATGGTTACTCAGATTGTTTTGAAATTTGGTGTGCCTCATGGGTCACAAGATAATGCTAGTGATCCAAATTTGGGGTCATTTGACTTAAGGGTTCCCAAGTTATGGCCATCTTCATCCCCCAAACCCTGTTTCTTTCTGTTGTCTTGTACTGTTAAACTAAGAAGTACTAATGGCTGGATGAATCACAGACCTCACTGAGTTTAAAGGTTACAAATTCACTCTTCATATAACACAACTAAGTTAATGCTTAATAATGATAATCTGAGGGAATGTGCAAATGCTATTCCCCTGATGAACACCCAAACATTTCAAGTAAAAACTTCTCTACAGCTGTGCAACAAAGGATCATTCATATTGCTTGCTACAGTGACATTTCTAGACCAAACTTGTCTACACCTATGTGACAAAGAAGGGATAACTCATGTCACTTGCTACAAGTTGTGTCTGTTATAACATGTTTTTATTTAATGGAAGGTTAACTGGTAACAGAGCAGATTAGTCAGCAGCCAGTTTACCAACATTTTTGTTAGACTGGGAGGGGAAGAGCCAGAGCCACAGACAGAGGACTTTGTAGGGGGAAGGAGGTTGGAAAGAAGAGAAAAGTAGAGAGAGAAGGGTTGGAACTGCAGAGGAGGTGGGAAATGAGGACAGGTGACAGGCAAGTCTTGGATTGTTTGGTAAAGAAAATCTGTATTTTACTAGCCCCTGGGGAATGGGGTCAAGTGACATCTGGAGACAGACTAATGTGTTGTTTCCAAAGACATACAGCATGGAGATTTGGAATGGACAGTACAGGTACGTCAATCAGTAAGGGGAAAGAAATATGCCCACTACCATGGTTGCCAGTGTGTGAATTTTTAGCAATTCCTTGGTCATGAGATTGCAAAAGTTTGTGGGAGAGCAAGGAGTACATCATGACCTGGGGGCTGCTGTTACAGACTGATTTGGATGCAAAGATGGCCTGTAGACATCATGTTTTGGCATCATGTTTTGCCCACTCTGCAGTGTCTAACCAATGACATGGAAGAAATGATCTGGGCCTCATTTCTCATGTGCACCTCATACAATACATGAAATTAGTTTGGACTCTATCAGAATTTGCATCCAGGATCTGTGACACTTCCCTCTGATTTGATTGAGTGTCTGAATAATTGCTACCATGACCATCTGAAAATTATTAATATGTTTGGAAGAAGTTCTGGGGTCCTGGCTGAGCAGAAAATGTGTACTCTGTGGCACAGAAGCATTACAAGCTCTGGCACCTCAGAGATTTTTGGAGATAGAGGACAGAGGATCTTTCAAACATAAAAGTGTCAGTATTTTGGAACAGAGGCCCTGTCTGTGATTTCTCTCACCAGACCTGCCATGAAATCAAACCTCCAACCTTTGTGCAACACAACCAGAATCACTATTTCACTATAACATTCTCTCCAATCACTGCATTTGAGTTAGGTTGTAGGAAAGGAGTAGTGGGGAAGAGACATTTGTCTATCAACGTCATGACCAGGATAGGGGTGGTCTGATATAGTAGTCAGAGCAGGAGTCAAGAGTCAGTCTGGGTTTGCCACCAGGTCAGAGTTTAAGACAGGCCAGCGGGCAAACCACAAAACAGGTGTCAAGAGGGAGGCAGAGTAAGGTTACCAGGCAATCAGCATCAGGCACTAGGAGCGGGTAACTCAGGGGAAGCTCTCTAAAGCAGAAAGAACATACTTGCATGGACAACTTCCTGTTCCTGTGCTGGGTTTACATAGAAGCGTGAACTAATCAGGACACCCAGCATTTTATTAGTAGGATTCCAGGCCCAGTGTTTAACTCCTATTCTGACAACAGTCGGTGGGTTGGAAGCTTACTCACTCCAACAAGCCCTAAGGAGCAGTGTTCAAGACTTGTGGTCCCTGACAATCAATAAAGGAAGATTTCAGGGAGATGTGTTTCCTGATTGTGATGGGAGAGGACTGGGTACAGTAGTGGAGTGGGGGCCAGGTTGGAGTGGGGAATGCAATGCATGAATTAGGGGCTTGGCTGGGGATGTGTACTGAAGAAAGGCTGATGGGGCCCAGTTGATTTGAGGCCTGGTTGGCTCAATATGCAAACTGTGGGACATGATGTGTACAGATTCCTAAATAACTACTAACTCCTACCAATAACATATCTTTTCCTGTTCAGAAAAACTAGAAAATTCGATGGAAATGAGCTCTGAGGTGTGTGACAGAGCTGTGATTGTGACATGTGGAGATCTAAGTTTTGCATCTTCTCATGTGTATGAGGAAATGGGAGAGATGCATGTGTACCTTAAGGATGCATTATTTCTATGCAGAACTGAATAGATTATGTCAGTAGTAGGGCATAGGGCTTTTATTACAAAGGATATGGTCAGCAGTGAAGTGGAATATGAGAGATTCTAATGATTTTAATGATAGTTAAGTTAAAGTGTAGTTTGAGATGGTATCCTGTGAGTAAGGGCAGGTCCACACTACTCCTGCTGGTTGATCTAAACTAAGCAACTTGAGTTACTTTATTAGATCTACTTACCGTAGGGTCCACACTGCGCTATGTCAACAGGAGACGCTCTCCCGCCTACACTACTTCCGCCCCTCATTGAGGTGGACTACAGAAATCGAAGGGAGAGCGCTCTCCCATCAACTGACCAGGTCTTCACTAGAACCGCTAAATCGATGCCGATGCATTGACTGCAGCAGTGCCGATTTTGCTCTTTAGTGAAGACAAGCCCTAAGTGTAAGGGAGTTAGAAAAGGCTGTGAGTGGCTGTTTAATTGTATAAGGGTGGTGTTCTTTCTGACAAGTTGCCTGAGTGAGTATATGCAGGGATCTGGCATCTCTTGAAACCTGTAGTGCCAAGAGTCAGTAGATGTGCTATGTGCACACTGAGGCATCACTCAAAGAGGAAAGAGGGAAAGTGGCAACCTCCCCTGCCTTTTTGGCATTTAGATAGAAGCCTACGAGTGATGAGAATGAATGGGTTATACAAGTAGGTGAAGAGCTGGTACATTCCAGCAACTGGGGGTTGGAAGAGCAAAGCTATGAATGTTAATGGAGCATACTGGGGCATTGTCGAAAGAGGACAGAGTTAAGGTTGCAGCAGTAACCCTACCTGTGCATTTCCTGGTTTTTAGAAGTTTCAGTTTTGCTCAACTCAGTGTTCTGCAAGGGGCTGACATGCCCCCAAGCAACCTTAACTCTGTGTTAATTGAGGTTTTTTAACCACTGAATAGCATTCAGTAAACACAGCACTCTATGGTCAGGGCTGCTAAAATGGGACAAAGATTGGTTACTTTTTTCCCTTCTTTTGTGCTAGTGGTTAATTTCAGCCCTGGCGAAGTCACAGCAATGTGCGGAGTGTGAAATGACAGCTCTCTAATGAAGTCTGTGAAAGAAGACCCTCAGTCTGTTCATTCCTTTGGAATAATCGTTGAACACTTCTCACCACCACAGGCACTCTGCAGCGGACATTCCTTTTCTATAGTCTGTGGTTTCCAAGTATTCCACTACGTAGGTTATAGACAGGCAGGGCTTGATTATGGGTTTTAACCAAAAGGAACAGCCATCGGGCACATTTCTAAGCCAAACCAAACTGCCCTATGCCCTCTGGTTTGTAGTGAACTCAAAAAGTGAGCATATCATGAGTAGCCAAACAATTATCACAGATCCAAATGTAACTGTACCAAAAAGGCACAGAACATGCCAAATGATAAAGCCTAACATTCAGAGTTTCCTTAGGCCCTGGTAAGGTCTTCAGAACTGTGACCTGTCTATTTGTACAGTGGTCAAAGGGCCCCCAACTCCACTAAGGGCCTCTAGGTGCTGCTTCAAATGTTATATAATTATTGCAGTTCCCCAGTTTCCAAGATTGCCAGAGATCAGTTCAGCACCCAGCATATATCACCCTAAGGCTGCTCTAAATTTCATTGGTTGTAACACTGACAAGTGGGGCATTGGATTACTAGATCACAGGTACACTTCAACCATACTCCTCCATCCTGGCCACCTCCAACATGCCTTTACACACTGCCTAAACTAACAGGACTGGGAAAAGTGGCATACAGTTGGCTGTGCTGGCGTGACATCACACAAGAATGCCTCCAGGCCAAAGTAAGACCTGGGGGCCAAGCTAGGGGCAGCTTCGAAATTCCTTTGCACCACCAGAACAATGCCCAGGAACTTTATGGGGCTAAGAATCTGATTCAATGTTCATTATGGGAAAGATGAACATTGTGTTAGCTCCTCCTCACTGAAATCTTTGACATAAGAGTGTAGCGTCAGGACACATTGGTACAAAACCCATTACGTGATGTGCAGCTGAAACTTGTACTGGTATGACCTTCTCAGATTCTCTTTGTTTTGACTGTCTGCTGTCCAATCCACCTCATTCCTCAAAGGTTAATGAGCCTGTAAACAAGGGAAAGCTGTAAAGGCCAGACAGCAAAGTAATGAGCAATTGACAAAGCCTAAGGGAAGCAATTGCAGAATCTAAGGAATACTCGGAGCACTATGATTCCAGTATTAATGATAATAGGTCAGATCTCCTCCTCACCCAGTTTTCCTCTCATGAGTTTTCATCTGATCACTCCAGCTGGGATTTTCACTCTACGCATCTGAGGAAGTGGGGTTTTTATCCACAAAAGAGATGCCACTCTGCAGGCGGAGAGATGCCACTCAGCGGGAGTTGCTAAAGCCACCAGACTTGATGTGCTTTTTATGAGTGCCTGGAGCACGGAAGGATAGCAGGCGACTTGACATAGTTTCCGGATTGCCTGGAGTACAGTAGGATAGCAGGCGACTTGACATAGTTTCCGGATTGCCTGGAGTACAGTAGGATGGCAGCCGGAGGGCCAGAGATGCTGACGCAACAAGAATAGAAATTTCTGCCTACAAACGAGAGGACCTGTGAGGTAGCTTCATAGCGACTGGAGAGCAGAGTTCTAGCAGGAGCAGTGGCTAGCTGACCACCGCTCTGTCTGCCAAAAGCAGCATGACGTCTGCAGGCCTGAAAGGTGCAAAACGGCTGTCTGCCGCACCTTGCAGGGAGGGAGGGGTGAGTGACGGGAAGCATGAACGAAAACCCACGAAACTGTTTTTGCCCCATCATGCAATGCCAGCTTTACCCAGAATTCCAAGGGGCCGCGGGGACTGCAGGTACTGTGGGATATCTACCCGGAGTGCGCCATTCTGAGAATCGACACTAGCCGCTGAACTATAAACATGATCCGAATCAGCCCGCTTACTGGGGACACACACAATCGAATGTATACCATCAGCTCTCTTAAATCAAACTCTAGAAAGTTGACGTTAGCTCGTAGGATAGACACGGACCAAGTCTGCCTCATCATGAGTGCTGTGCCCGTGGAAGTCTGTCTCTGCTCCCTCTCAGAGCCATCCACATGATTGCTTCTCTTGCTGTCTGCTGGCTTTCTGATCAACACACACAGACATACACAACTACAACCACTCTCTCAGCCTGTGTGTTTACAATCAGGGAATCCCTCAGATCACATGGCCTGACCCAGCGCTTTGGCTAGTAGCTTCCTATTGTTTTCATCTATCACTACATTGCCAGGGATGTTTAACTGCTCCTTTCATTCAGCCCAAAAGAAGGATGCTAAGCACATATGCTGGCTTTAACCAGGTCTTTGTCTATAGATCAAAGACCCACTTGATGGCAACCATTAACACCTTCCAGCATAAACAGAGGGTTACAAAGCATGGAGAGGTACAGATTAAACTGTTCCTATAGTCTAGGACCCTTCAGAAGGTGCAGACACAGTGCCAGGGAGACACCACTTCCCTTCCATGAGGAAAGAGGGATATGTTCAGACAGAGAATCCCTCCTCCATATTTAGTCTCCATGCTCATTTAGGCAGAGGTTCTTTCTGGCTCTGATGTTGATGCACAGAGTGCCCTCTGCTTATGGGACGAGGGAGAAATATATCACCTCCATTCACAGGATGCTCCATCCTCTGGAAAGAATGGTAGAGAAAAGGCAAAAATAGCCATTTCCACAGAGGAGAGTAAGATGCAGCCCCTGAGGGGATGCAGAATAGTGGCTAAACATCTGCTACAACTCCATATGGCCCTTACTATGGGTTATGCCTAAGTGACACAATTAAGCACTCATCTAGAGTCTCTGTTTTGCAAAGTTTATGCGTGGTGAAGCAGAGCCAGGGGTCCTGTCAGGCAGTTGGTTACACCTCCCCATTTCTCTGCCCAGCCCCCAGCTCTACTGCAACCATGAACAGCATAAGATCCACTGTCTGCTGGCTCACGCTCTGTCCACTCCTGCTCCTTATGTCTCCTCACTCCCAACATATCCATTTCACCAGGCAATGCTGGTTCTGACCCCCTGCAGCACCTCACTATTTGCGAGGGAAATGCAACTGCCAAGATTGCACCTAGTCCCCACTCCCTTCCTGCCCCTTGAGCTGTACACTGAGAGCGGAGAAAGGCTGAGAATCTGTGCCTCAGTCTTTGTGACCACCAACTGGTAAGTACCAATTGTGACAGTCATGTTGGCAATTTCACCATCTCTCTACTAGGACCTGGAGGTGAAGAGCGCGATGTTCTCTGTGGCTCATGATCTGTTTGGCTTTTTTAGTAGGAATGGAGGAACTTGTTTTAGATTTAGAACGCAAAACTTCCACTGAGTTTAGGCAAAATCCAAATTTTGAACAGCTGCAAGATTGAACAGTATTCCAAGCCTGGAAGCAGAGCATGAATTACTTTCAAACAATCCTTGTTGTTTGCATAGCACAGGCTTCCACACACTTATAAATATATGGTTTCTTTAATAAAATTTCCCTTGAAAAACAATGTCTTAAATGAAAAGGAATTTTTTTTTGCAAAGTCCATTTCCACATTCTTTGTCTCCTAATTGGAATATATACAGAACAACCCGGGGCGGGGGGTTAAAATCTCTAGAATTTCAGCAGCAAATATTGGAGCAATAAGATTAAACCAAGAAAGTCCAGTGTCCTCAGATTTGCAGGAAGAGGACACAATAACTGATTTGCCTGTATTAAATAAAGTAGACAACTGTACCTGGTATGAAAAAAGTGTTGATAGCCTTACAATGGAGAGTTTGTGATTTATGCTTTAAAATTACACTTTTATGGTTACAGTTACCTCGGGAAGTAAGATTGTCCCTAACTCTGAAATTGTTTGTAAGACTGAACGAAATGCAGTGTTAGCGCCAGCCCCAGCAAGCTGGCTGACATTCCAGGCCAGGCTCGGCTCCAGCACCTGCAGCTTCCTTGCAGGCAGCTTCTTTCCCTGGGTCGAGTGAGTTTGCAAGCTTGTTCCCACCTGCCCCCACGCAGGGTGTGCGTGTGAAAACAGCGCATCTCCTCCCAGCCAGAGAAGGAGAGCGGGGGTAAAAACAACGCATCTCCCTCCCGATTGTGGGAGGAGGGAGGGATGAAAACAGCACAGTACAGAGCAATGCTCCTGCTCTGCCAGCTCTGGCTGCCTTCAGTTCTCAGCCCCGGCATCTTCACCTCATAGCTTAGCTATAGTGGCTGCCCTGCTCGTAGGGGTGGGGACAGGCAGCCCAAATATACCTTTAAGTATTGGCCTTTTTTTTTATGGTCTTCGCTGTTGCCTGACTGGTTACTTCCAGTTTCATATGGTGTCTGCTGAACTGGTCAGTCCATAACTCTGGTGTTCATATCTTTAAGGTTCTTCTATACATACGTAATAGGATTTTTGAAAGTGTTGCCCCAGAAGACAATCTTACACAATAAAGCTAATCAGTGAAGGGAGAAGAAAAAAGGATTTGAAAATGATTTTTTCTAACACAAAATAAATCTTCATTCTTTGATGGAATTAAAAGATAAAATTCATCATACAAACCAGTAAATATGTTCTGGGGCTTTAAAAGACAACAGGGGTAAATAAATAATCTAATACAGTGGGTATAAGTAATTACCAAGTATAAAAGCTATAATAAAGGTTTCAAAGCAGTATCTCATGTTTTCTGGCTAGCCACATTCCCTGCCTGTTTTGTAGGGTTTTAAGAACACAGATGGCAACTACAGCAGCAGCAGTACCTGTCACCGGACATCTCAGCAAATAATTTGTGTTCACTCTCCATGGACTCATGCAGGGAAATTGTCTCCTGAGGCTTCTATTATTTGTACTGTCACATACATTATAATCCACTTATTATGATGTTAAAGGGTAAATTTATTTTCACTGGAATCTTACCTCCTGAGTAGTCTGGAGTTTTGATTAATGCTTTCTGCTCCATTTCATATGAGATCTGGAAGTCTAAATATACATGGAATTCAGTCACTGTGTTAGTGATGTAGTCAAATGTAAAACCTGTGCTGGGAGGTAGGAGCTTCCCTAGTGTTTGACAACTCGAGATTTCCAACTACTAACAATAGACGGTGCAGAAACTTAGTAGTTTTGCTAATACAGTGAATGAAACCTGTAACAAATCTGGAGGTGAGAAGGAACTGAAACTTCTCTTCCCTCAGTCATAATAATTACAGAACAAGCTAGTGTATTTGCAGACATCTTTTTAAATATAGGGTAGATTGTGGCACAAAGCCAGAGGCCTGCATTGGAGTCAGCCTGCTAGTGTTCAGGTTCTGGGAAGAGAGGTCATTCTTCCCATATGTATGAAAGAACATGGTTGCTGCGTCTCCTTTAGAAAGGAAACACCCTGTCCCTCCTTTTAAGGTGACTAGTCCTCTGGAGCAGTGGTGGGCAACCTGCAGCCCATCAGGATAATCCACTGGTGGGCCACGAGACAATTTGTTTACATTGACCATCTGCAGGCACAGCCGCCTGCAGCTCCCAGTGGCTGCAATTCGCCATTTCTGGCCATGAGATCTGCAGAAAGCAGCAGCCAGCATGTCCCTGAAGCCTGCACCACTTCCTACAGCTCCCATTGTCTGGGAAGGGTGAACCATAGCCACTGGGAGCTGCATGTGGCCATGCCCGTGGACAGTTAGGGTAAACAAACTGTCTCACTGCCCCCCAGCGGATTGTCCTGACGGGCCACAGGTTGCTCACCACAGCTCTGGAGGCACTAGCCAAGTGTAGTTCTTGCATTCAGGGGAAGTAGAGCACTGCAGCTTTAGCCAGTTTCTATGCAGGGGACACATAATGAAGAGGCTTCTTGCACCAATTTGTGCATCCATGAAGGGACTGTGGTCTCCAGATAGCAACAAGTCTCAGATCTTTGTACCAGGCCAAATGACATAGAACGAAAGTTAAAATTTATGCCATAGGTTTGGATGTGGAATTAAATTTGACCAGCCTGGGCTCAGGGACTGAATTCCAGACTCAATTAATATCATTAAAATGGATCAATTTGAAGAAAAAATGGGAGTCATGCTCAATTTCTGTTATTGTAACAGGTCTTAAAAATAACAGACTCGGAACACTTCTACATCCCTAGAAGACCTGCCACTGTAGTAAGGAGCGGGATAATAGAAGGGTTTAATGTTATCTGGCAGACAGGTAGACAGATCTGAGGTGACGTTTGTGTCTAGCAGAGTAATGAATTTAAGCTCCTAGGCTGGTCTTGTGAAAGTGCTGGAAGAGAACAGCCCAAATCCCACCTCCAAGGCATCTGTCTGGAGGATGAATCCGTGGGAGAAGTCTGGGATGTATAGCACTGGCTCCTGCTGGAAGACTCCAGAAGGCCTCCTCACACTCAGCTGTCCGGAGTGTGTGCCATGGGCTGTCTTTGGTTAGGAGTTCGATCATAAGGGCCACGATGGAAGCAAGCTGGGGGATGAAATGATGATAGTAGCCAGATAGCCCAAGGAACTGGCACACTTGTTGCTTTGTGGTGGGTGGTTAGCAGGCCTGCAAGGCCTGGACCTTTCCAATGCAGGGCCATATCTGTCCATTGCGGGGCCTGATGGAGACCAAAGAACATACAGGTAAACTGTTAGAACCCGACTGTCATCTTCTCTCTTGAGCTTGGGTCAAGGGGAATTTGCCAGTAGCCCTTTGTGAGGTTGAGGATGGTGATGAAGTGAGCTTCCCACAGGTGGTCATGCAAATCAACCATAAGGGGCATTAGATATGCATCGAATTTAGAGATCACATTTACCCTTCAGAAGTTGATGTAAAACACTGGGTCCTGCTGGGTTTTGGCACCAGCACAATGGGATTGTACCACTCACTTTGGGACTTCAGTGATACCCAGCTGGACAAGAGTGGTCTGTCCAGGTAAGGTGGTGAAGGTCTTAGGGAAGACTTTCAAAAGGCTGCCTCTATTGTTCCTTGGTGAGGATATCTCCCAGTTGTGGCTCCTCAGGGCCGGTTGCCACAGGACCTGAGCGCCCAAGTCTAGCTCAGGGAGGTATGAGACAATCAATAGATCCACCCTCTCTTACCATGGCTTCAGAAAATTGACAAGGTAGAACTGATTTTTCTTCCATCAGTTCTGTTGCCAAATTTCATAGGTTACTGGCCTCCCTCAATGGATCACTTCATATGGCTCCTACCAGTGGGCCAGGAGCTTAGACTCCTTGGAGGGTAGCAGGACCTGGCCATTGGTTTCAAAGGTCCAAGACTGCACCCCCTGGTTATAGGTCACTTCTGGGCCCCTTGGATAAGGTGCTCCTGGAGCTGGAATACATATTTCAAGTGTGCCTAGGCCAGCCCATGTCTTATGCATCAGATCAAGTAACTGCTGGGGCTGCACCCATAGAGTCTCTCGAATAGGGAGAACTTTGTGGAGGACTGAGGCACTGCCCTGGTGGCCAACAGCCGGGGCAAAATCAACTGATACCACTGGCACAGCTCTCCAAGGGATAATTTGTGCAGCATTTCCTTTAATGTCTAATTGAAACTCTCAACCAATCCACAGTCTCGGGATGGTGGATGAAAGTGCATAATTGTTTGACCTCCACAAGAGCCCACACACTTGCCAGAATAGTTGGGAGGTGACATTGGTGAAAATCTCTTGGGATAAGCCTATCCAGGTGACAAATTACAGCAGCTCTCCCACAGTAGTCTGAGCTACGATGCTCTGCAGCATAATAGCTTCCAGGAAGCAGGTGTTATAGTCCAAGATGACCAGTACATAGCGGAACTCAGTGGCACTCTTTGGGAGACATTCCATGAGGTCCATGGTGACCCACTCGAAGGGAACCTCCATCACCAGGAAGGGCACCATGGGAGCCTTCAGAAACCCCTGCAGGACCACCAGCTGGCATTTGGGGCATGAGTTAAAGAAAAATTTGATCTCCTGATGCACCCTGGGCCAAAAAAAAACATGTCATGACTCAGGCCAAGGTCTTCTCATGCCCCAGGTGGCCTGCAGTGGGGACATCATGGGCTGGTTTCAAGATGGCCTGCCAGTAACACTGTGGCACCAGCAGCTGGGTCTGGGTTTCTTAGGTTCGGGGATCCTGGTCAATGTGATACAGGCAGTTATTGCTTAGCTCAAACTGAAGCCACTGGTTCACTTGTTGGGGGTTGGTTACCTCTTTGTTGACTGCAGCCAGCTGCTCATATGTCCAGCTGAGTGTGGAATCTTCCCTCTGATCCCAGCTAAAGTCAATGCCCAGACTGGGGCCATCCTCATCAGTCAGTGAGGGGATCTCACCCTCTCTTAGCATAGGCTTGTTTGTCAGCCTGAGATAGAATTTTGGGGTTCACTTTTTGATACAGTACTCATATCTTATACTAATATGTGTGAACAAAGAACAAAAGACACTGTGTGTGTTGCTTCTCCCTAGCCAGATGGGTTTGTTAATACAGTGGGAGAGATAAGGGATAGAGCAGTTAAAGTGTTAGTGGGCATGGTGGGATTGTAATATATGAGCCCACACTTGAAGGCTGCCTCAAGTCCTTACCTCAAGACAAGATCAAGCAACCAGTTGGGACACAGTAAATGCCAAAGAAAAGCCTGGCCTTGGCCGAAACACAACCTCAATCCTTACCCATCCCATGGGATACAAAAGGGGTGGGACAAAGACCCCAACTCATGACCCTCTCAAATGAAACATGAGCATAAGTTGTAAGGACTGAAACTGGGGGCATGCACTGCAGGTACATTTGGGCCTGCTAAGAAGGAGGAGGGGGAAAGAGGGAACGGGAGACATGGAATAGGGGAATGAGGATGGAGGCAAAGCTCTGCCGTGTCAGAGCTGAGAAGTAGTAATGGGATAAATGCTCTGTGGTGTCAGAGCAGGAAATGGAACACTGGGAAACAGACTCAGCCAGCTTGTAGAGCTATGAATATGTTTGCTTGGAACTAACCCCAGTAAACATAGAATTGCCTGCACTTCAGACTTCTGGTCTTCTGCTTTCTGTCTGCATTACAAGAACCAGGAAAGAGGGTGAAGGGAAAGCCCTCGAACAGCATTTCTGCCCAGGTCACTGAGGTCATGGCCAGGTCACTTTCTGCCATTTCTGCCCAGGTCACTCAGGCTCATATTTTACCTAAGGGTATTTCCTTCTGAGGCCAAAGACACAGGGGAGGAGAGGACAGTAAGGATCCCCAGGTTCGCTGTGTGGGGGACTTTGGGGATGTCTGGTCAGTCCCTTCCCAGGATCACAGGCTAGGCAAGCCTAGATGCCAGCCCTACCATGATCAGTTGGGTCATCCCATTCATGGTCAGCAGTACTCGGGCACTGGGACACAGTTTCACATCTCTGTGAATGGACTGAAGGCAGATCACGCTGAGGCTTGAGTCCACTGGAGGAGCCGACTGCCAGCCTATGAACATCTGCCCATAGCCCAAGTTGACAAGAGTGAGGGCTGGTAGTCCACCAACAGCTACAGCGATCATAATTTTTGTGACAGGTTGCTTGACCACAGGAGACTCAACCACAAAGACCTGTCCAAAGGTACAGTCCCTACACACACACCCACAGAGGGCCCACAGGCACAGAGTGGCCTGGGGAATTAGCGGGGGGGGCAGGAGTAACCCACTCCACTTCCCTCATCCTGGTCCCAGCTATGTCACTTGGGGGAGAGGGTTGGGGGAAGGGATCCCCCTGCAGTCACCAGTGGGAGGTGGAGCAATCCAGCCCCAGCCCACTCTACTCCACCAGCTCACAGTCACATCACTCCACTTCCTGCCACCGGTGAGTGACACTGCTGCAAAAGATCTGGGAGTTATGGTGGATCACAACCTCAACGTGAGTCAGCAATGTGATGCTGTTGCAAAAAAACAAATGCAATTTTAGGTTGCATTAACAGAGGCATAGCATGCAAGCCATGGAATGTGATAGCACCACACTACTCAGCACTGGTTATGCCTCGGCTGGATACTGTGTCCAATTGTGGTCACCAATTAATAGAAAGGATGTGGAGAAATTGGAAAGGATCCTAAGGCGAGGGACAAAGATAATAAAAGGGATGGAATGCAAGCCATATGAGCAAAGGCTGAAGTAACTGGGAATGTTTAGTTCAGAAAAGAGGAGATTGACAAGGAACATGATAGTAGTCCTTAAATACTTGAAAAGCTGTCATAAAAAAAAGACGGAGAAAAGTTGTTCTCTTGCCACAGAGGGCAGGACAAAGGCAATGGGTTCAAACTACAGCATAGCAAATTTAGATTAAATCTCAGGAAAAACGCCCTAACTGTAAGAACAGTAGGACAATGGAACAGACACCTCTGAAGGTTGTGGAATCTCCTTCACTGGAAGTTTTCAAAAGGAGGCTGACTGGGATGGTATAGACACAACAAATCCTGCATCGTGGCTGCGGGTATGACTGGATGACCCTTGTGGTCTCTTCTAACCCTATTATTTATTCTGTCCCCCTTTCTTCTTACCTTCTGTCTGTTTTCTTCATTGAGAATGTAATCTCTTTGTAGTTAGAATGGTCTCTTACAGTGTTTGTGCAGTGCCTAGCACAATGGAGTCCTGATGCTGGATAAGGCCTTTAGGTTCCTGTTTAATCAGAACAGATTTGCACATTGTGGTTTCCATTCTACAATTTTAAGATCTTTCAACAATTTTTAAACTTTTCTGGAGAGTGTCTACACATATACACACACACAGCTGTAGTAATTTGAGGTTGGACTTTACTTATGAGAATATAAATCAAAAGACGAAAAGCAGGGCATATACAGGTCAGCAGAAAACAGTACAGACCAATGAACTACGGCTATGTGTATGCCAGAATATTAACACTTTGATAGATATTTTTTAAGGTCAGAAGGAACCATAATGGTCATCTAGTCTAACTTCCTGTATAACACAGGGTATAGGGCACCATCCAGTATTTCCTGCATTTTAGTGACCATTTGGCAAAGTCTTTGTCCTATAGTAGACAAAATAAGGTAACAATGATACCACTGCAAATGGTATCATTTTTTAAAGAAGGGCACAAAGGAACACAAGCATTCCCACATCAGTTAAACTTATGGTCTCTTTGGTCCAATATCCTGTCCCCAGAAGTGTACGTAAACTATATGTTTCAGAGAAAAAGGTAAAATTTAAGTAATAGACAATTGCACAATAACATGTGTATGAGGGAAATCTGTTGTTGTCAGCTACCATGGAGGAGGAGGAATTTTTTTGTTTTGTTTTGTTTTTTGTTTTGTTTTGTTTTTGCCACCAGTGATTGAATTTTCTAAACATATCCACTAAAAGCTAATTAAAATAAAAAGGAGAAAAAATGATGTTAACTACAAAATAAATTAGCCAATACCTGCTGATTTAAATTAAATGTAATGGGAAAAAAAGAGAGTTAACCAGTGAAAGTGGAAACCTTTGTAACTATTTTCACTGTCATTCATGTGTATTTGTAATATGTAATAAGGTAAATTTTCAGTTAGGTGCATGAAATTACATGCATACAATATGCATATACATGCACACTGCTAACTGGGAAACTTCCTGGTCAGACATCATGTGTGTGCAAATTCCCTCTAATTATAGATTTTATTTCTCTAATGGAAACTGTTTTACAGTCTTAATTCAACTTTAGAAAGTCCTCAGTGGTTTTTGAGCATGGTACAACCAATTAATACCTTGCCCAGAGCAGATCATTTTTAATAAACAACTACATATTTACATTGTTTTCAAAAATTAAAATTCCATTGCTGATGGCAAGAGTACAGTTTATGTTTCAAGGATACGATCAATGATGGCTACTCATGATTATCTAAATGGTAATCATTTCAAAGTGTTAAACCACACATTTCTAGGGTTTATTACTGTACTATAACTTGATAAAAAAAATATGTACCAATTGAGTTCCCATTGACCTCAATGGCAAAACTTCCTTGATTTACATAGCATGCTTTCACGGCCATTCCCAGAAAACCAAGATACATCTATTTCAACAGATATTGTAAATGTTTGAATTTCAAATATTTCACTACATATAACATTCAAGATCCACAACATGGGACAGCCATAACAGGAACTTAGACTAGCTGGAATATGTTTGGGTACAAACATACTAATTACTCTTCAATTACAGCCCTAATCCAAATATGTCTGTATACAAACATACTAATTACTCTTCAATTAAAACCCAAATTTACCCCTCAGTGAGTTTCACACCCTGTTTCAAGCATCAAATTATATTCTTCAATTAGTTGCATTTTTCTCTGTCTAGTTTTAGTCTCCACTCTATCAAAGAGCTGGTTTGCTAAAATCAATTATAGACTTTGTTAACTCCAACTTGGTCCCAGTGCACTCTTCTGAAGCTTGAATTGCTTGTAGTATTTCCCTCTCAGATCCACCTTGCCCATATTTCTTCAGAATCTAGTTGCAGTATGTGGATCTGTGAATAGATGAGTGACTGGTATCATAACACTGACCATACTCCCCTGTATTAGGCCATGGTTCTCCAGACACACCAGTGGTTTCGGTGGCAGGGGTCAGCATTCAGCTTAGAAGCTGCAAATCTTGGGCCATGGGCTAACTGCAGTGGCGTTGGGGGGTTTGGGGGGAAGGGAAATTTGCTTGTGCACTCTCACAGCCAAAAGCCCACCTCCTGCACTGCCTCTGTCAAAGCTTGCAGTTTGTCAGGGTCAACGGTGGCCACACAATGTCCATGTTAAAAAGGGAAGGTGGCATTGGCCCACTGTCCCCTATGCTCCCACTTCAGGTTGGCCACTCAATGTTGCAGACAGTCCGGCACCCATGGCCCTGGGCCATATGCCCTATGCCTCGTATGGCAAGCTGGTTCAATGAATACCTGGTGTAAATGAAAATGTTATGCCTTGCACTTCAGTGAAATAAGAAGAGTGATTTTTATATATCTACTGGACACTAGACCCTGAGTATGCACGGACAAAGATTGTTTTGTGCTTTCCATGTATTACAGCTGAAAGTGTGCTCTTCAGTTCATCTTCCACACTGGCAGAGAGGCTGTCCCAGGTTAGCAGAAGGTGAAAGAGAATGTGTGATGACATGTTTAATGAGATTATGAATGCCTCTGGGACAGTTGACGCTGAGCAGAGAGTGGGGAGGATTTCTTTCTCTGAAAAACTGGACATGGACATTGCGAGCAGGAGATAGAAGCCAGGAGCATGAGGACGGCCCTCAGTAGGAGATGCTGGGAATTCTGAAGGAACAGACAGACATGTTGAGGCATCTGGTAGACCTTCAGGAGAAACACCTTGAGGCTAAACTCCCTCTACAACCCCTACAGAATGGAATTCGTGCATCACCATATTCCTCCTCCCCTTCTCCCAAACGTTCCAGAAAATGCTGTATCCCTTCCACTCAACACTGGGAGAGGGTAGTAGTAATAAAAGGCACACATACAGTGATCTTTGACTGGCAAGGGCCCTCCATTTAAATGACAAGCCCTCCAAATTGTTTTCTGCTGACTGTCCGAGGTTACATACTTTTTCTGATCTTTCATTTCCAATATGTTTGTGCAAGAAAAATACATGGCCTGAGAATTAAATAATCTTTCATTTTCACTCCAGGGGGAAAGTGTAGAAGGGGCGGTATAGGAAAACTGAGGAAACAGGTGGGATTTCCTGGAGACAGAAACCTAGTAGGCACGGCAAGGTTCACAGCATGGGAAGGCACAACTCAAGAAGCATCACACTTTCCTGAGGGTTATTAATGAATCATGTTTTCAAAGCCTCCCTCAGACACATGCTGCACTCATCTTTTTGCCCTGGTATCTGGCTGTTCAAAATTAGCAGACAGTCTATCCCCCTGCAGACACTTTTCACCCTTTGCTTCACAGATGTTATGCAGCACACAGCAGGCAGCTATAACCATGAGGATATCCTTTCACTGATGTCTAACCAGGTAAGCAAACTCCACCAGTCGCACTTTAAACTGCCAAAGGCCCATCCAGCCTATGGTTGAACTGCTCCTTACTACTGTCCAGGTGGCCAATGTGCAGTTTCATGAGCCATGGGAGCAAGGAGGAAGCTGGGTCTCCCAAGATCACTACTGGCCTTTCAACATCACCAGTGGTGATTTTGCATTTCAAAAAAAGTCTGTTTGCACTTTCTGAACAGACCCGTGTCCTTAAAGATGTGGGCGTCATACACCGTCCATGATCATCCAAGACTGATGCAGTTAAAATGCCCACAGTGGTCTACCAGTGCTTGCAATCCCATTGAAAAGTATCCCTTTCTGTTTATGTATTCAGTAACAAGGTGGTGTGGTCCAAGATAGGGATGTATGTTCATCTATAGCCCCACTGCAGTTAGGGAAACCCATTGCGGCAAAACCATCCAGAAACTCCCGCACCTCGCCCAGAGTCACAACCATTCTTAGCAGAAGGCAATTAATAGCCCTCCATACTTGGATCACAGCAATCCCAACGGAAGATTTCCCAGTTCCAGACTGATTCCCCGCTGAGCAGTAGCAGGCTGGCATTGCAAGCTTCCACACAGTGATTGCCTCTCATTTCTCCACAGTCAGATCTTGTCTCATTTTAGTGTTGCTGCCCCACAGGGCTGGGGAGAGCTCTGCGCACAATTCCTGGCCTTGCACATACAAAAGTTCTGCAGCCACTGCTCATCATCCCATACGAGCATAATGATGTGATCTCACCAATCAGTGGTTGTTTCTCGAGACCATAACCAATGCTCCCCCTTGCTCAGCTGCTGCATGACTGCCAGCAGCAACAGGGAATTGTTTTGTTCTACGGCTTCCATGCAGCGGCTCCTCTCCCAACTTGGAAATACTGCCGGATAAGGTGGGTGGTGTTTGTAGTGCTCACAACAATAGTGCACGGCTGAGCGGGTCCCATGTGTCTCAGGAGATGGTGCACATGCAGCTATGCCAGCCTTTTGAGAAAAGGTATGAAATATTATGGGCTGTAGCTGACATCAAGGGAGAAAACTGCATCATGGGATGTTGAAGCCATGTGCCCAGTCACCTATGTGAAAATATTTTGGTCCCAAGAAGCATTGCAAACCTTTCCCAACACCCTCTGTGGCGAGTTACACTGTGGGATAGCCATGGTGCACTGCTCTCAGCATTGATGCAAGCATTACTAAGGAGGATGTGCTCCACCGATAGAAGGACAAACACTACTGACTTAATTACTGCAGCAGTTGGGTGTTGACTTAAGTTGACTTAAGTTTGTAGTGTAGACATGCCTCGAAACTAAACTGAAGTAAACCTAGTTTAAACCAGTATAGGAGTGTTCACATAGCCTTTTGGTCAGATTTAACTAAATTGGTTTAAAAGTCCATATCTTGAGTTAAAGCAATGCAATTTTTCTAGATAGCAAGCTCTGATTCAGGACTCTATAGCACTGAATTCAGATTGCAGTTACACATTAATTGCATGGCTCTCTTTTTAAGAGCCATAAATTCCACACAATTAAAATGGCAGGAAACCAACAGTAAGAAAAGAGAATGCACTAAAGGTGTCAGGAGCAATGGAAGAACATTGCTGCTATGTGATTAAACAGTTTTAAGTATTAAAAAACCCAATCAAAACAAAAATTCTTTCCCTTTGGAATGAAGTCAGTCTCTTTGCAGCAGAACCACGAGGTATTTTTCAAACAAGAAGTGGCCTTTCCTAGAAAAATAATATGTTTATCACAAAGTCATGCAGTTTTGGCCTTCTCTCTCTACCAGATCCTCTGCTAGTCTAATTGGCATTGCTCTATTGATTTCAGCAGAGACACTCCAATTTATATCCACCGAGAATCTGGCCTTTGTTGCCTCCTCACTTTCATTGTTTCTTTCTACCATCTATTTTCCCATCCTTTTCCCTTCTCATCTTTAAACTTGTTACTTTTTTCTACAGAAAAAAACTTCCTTTTGGGGATCAGAAGCACTCTGGAGTACCTTGATTAACGTTACACAAAGCAACCTTTGAAAGAAGAGCTGGACCCAAAAGAGTGACACTTGCAGATCAATCCAGCAGGGAAAGAAAAACATAAAATGTCTTAAGTAATCTTCAACTAAAATGCCTCGAAGTAAAATCTATACCTCACTGGACCTTACCTTAAGTTCCCTCAGTCACCTCTTTGTATTTTCTTAATTTCTTCCTCTCATCTCAGCAATGAGTCTTGGCTTCTCTATGAAACTCCTCCTGACAGCAAAGTCTCTGCTTTTCATACCCATAAGCCTCTATAGCAAAAGGAAACTTTTCCTCGCACTCCATGCAGGGCCAGCTCCAAGCAACAGCTTAGCAAGCACGTGTCTGGGGCGGCACTCTATAAGGGGCGGCATTCTGGCTGCACCACCGCTCCCCGCCCCGCCCCGTCCCGCTCCGCTCCTCCGGCCATGCCGCCCCCTCCCTTTCGCTCTTCTGCCCCCCGGCCCTTGCTCCTCCAGCTGCGCCGCCCCGCTCCCTTTGCTCCTCCCGCCATGCCACCACATCCCTTCACTCCTCTGGCCATTGTGCCTCCTCCCCCTTCGCTCTTCTGGCCATGCCACCCACTCCCACTCGACTCCTCCAGCAGCCCTTCTTTTTTGCTTGCGGTGGCAAAAAAGTTAGCGACAGCTCTGACTCCATGTAATATTGCCACTGAAGTCTCTCCTTAAAAATGAACTATATTGAATGAGAGCAGGAAAGAGTCTGAACAATTGTTGTACAGATAAAAGACCCAGAAGCATCACATCCAACATGCAAAGTGTTAATACAGCCAAGTCTGACTGTGAACAGAATATTGACCCCATTGTGCTGAGTGTCCTTGGCTTCCGTGGAAATCCAGTGGAATTGAAGTTGCTCAATATTTTGCAGAGCTGGAGTGAATGCTGAAAGACAGTAATCAACATTCATGGAACTGTAAACATCTGGTCAGCTCAATCATGTAGGTAGGAGTTTTTCCGCAAATCTTTGTGTAAAAGGGTTTTTGTTTGGGGCTTTTGGATAAATGGCTCTGGGTTTGGCCCATTTTGATTTCTAATAGATACAAACAAAGCTACTGGTGGCATGGGTAAAACCCTAACAAAATTTTGCTTTGCAAAGTCAAGATCAACCAGTGGTTTGGATCTGGGTTCCATTTTATCCAAATCTTCAACATGCAGGGAGATTTGAATAAATGTGTCTGCGTTTTGGCCCTTGTATAGTCATGAGGCTGATAGAAGCATTAAATGCATCTCTAAAAAATAGTTTAAATATTACGGAATAGATTTTACAGATAATTTTAAGTTCTGTATAAAGAGTATTCTCAGGGGCCCTAAGCAGGCACTCCTAGACTCAAGGACACCATTATTGGCATTTATGAGTATTTGAATAGAGCACTTATAAATTTCTACATACTGATATTAGTGGAGTGTCTTATTCCTGCTGCTACCAGTCTTAAAAGTTCAGAATATTAATGAGAAAAATTGCTGTAATGTAGAAACGTGTCCTGAATTTGAAAGAGACCAGACTCCAGGGTAATAGCAACATGTTGTATATGCTACCATCAGTTTTATAAAATGCAGTGAAGATTTTTTTTAAAAAAAAGTTAGTGCAGATGTATATTTATTATTTGTGAGTGTGAAGTATTAACATAGTGGCCTTTTGCTGATTTAAAAAATGTAGGTATTGTCCCAGTTGTATAGATGAGAAACTGAGGCAAAAAGGTTATATGACTTGCTCTTGGTCATACAACTAGTCTGTGACAGAGCCAGAACTGAACTGAGGTTTCATGACCCTTACAGCTCTAACTAAAGTGATATATAGATAAACACACATACACCCCATTTCTCAATCCAGACATAGGCACACATGCATATGAGGTTGCTGCATCTCATGTTTCTTCACGATGTTAGTTATAGCAGATCCGCAAAGTGGTCTCTATACAGCTTTCAGTGGAAGTAGCATCATGACAGCCATGTTCAGTAACTGACTCCTACCAAACAGGTTTCTGGGTGTGCATGTATTACAGATGATCAGAAATTTTTCAGCAAAACTTTGTTGTTAAAAAATGCTAATAAACTCTCTGTGGTGTAAGGTAGAGAAAAAAATATTTAGATATTGATGCCAGAAGAGGGAGTCCCATCCCAGAATAGCCAATCACTTGGTGTTTAGGACAGACCTGAGTTGTGGAAGACATGGGTTTAAGTCCTGGATCAAGCAGAGCATGTTGTTCAATCTGGGTCTCCAACATCCTAAGTAAATGCTCTAGTGACAAGGCTACTGGCTATTCTGAGAGGACTTTTTTTTTTTAACAAAGGTTAAATGTGGATCAAAACCAATATCAGAATCTTAACATTTTTCATGAAATAGAATTATTGTTTTTCTGCCAATACTAGTGCATATGGTACCAAAACAGTTCTATCAGATTATCAGTTTCTCTATGTCATAAAATTCACACTGAAACATGCACATTATATATAGGCTTGGAACCAATTAGATGTTTATTGGTTAATGTCAGTAAACGTGAATTATGCCGTACATATACAAACTGACCAAAATGTATTTCCATCAACAATAACTGAATTTTTAATGATAGGCAAAGTAAGAACATGCTGTTTAAGAACTTATTAGAGTTTGATTTAAGGACACTTCTTTTCTATATTTTGATTTTTAATGTTGAGAATTTGTATTTTGATGGTTATAAAACTAATTTTTTGAATTTCAATATCTAATGTCATTAAATAATTATTTTCTGATCTCCCCCCATAATTTTCCTCAACTTTGAAAATTTAAATCGATGAAAGTAAAAAAATACTTAAAATTAAACACTGATACTATTCACCAAAATTATAAAACAATAAAAATATCAAATTATGCCAAACATAATTATATATATGCAGCGTAGTTGTAGCAATGTCAGTCCCAGGATATTAGAGAGACAAGGTAGGTGAGGTGATATCTTTTATTGGACTAACTTTTGTTGGTGAGCGAGACAAGCTTTTGAGCCACAGAGAGCTCTTCTTCAGGTCTGGGAAAGGTAGTCCTCGCTTGTCTCTCCACCAACAGAAGTTGGTTTAATATAAGCATAATTAATAATTATACGTCAGTTGGCACGTTCTTTTGAGGCATGAATTTTCCTGACATGCCACAGACTGTTTCTGGCACAGGATCTTTCAACATACAGAGACAATGAACAGACCAGCCAAAACTGGAATTTCTTATCAGAACCCCCAAACATGGAGGTTTAAGTAACATAGGATCCAGACTGAAAAAACTCATTGCTTTGCAAAGCAACCTGACTGGTAAGGCTTTGCTAAATCAAGAGCAAGACAATTTCCTGATTTTGTCCATCTGTCACAACAATCCAGAACAATGCAAAGTTCACAGGTTATCCACTGGTAAAAGGATTTTTATTAGGGCTGTCAAGCGATTAATCACATTGTTAAACAATAATGGAATATCATTTATTTAAATATTTTTGGATGTTTTTTACATTTTCAAATATATTGATTTTAATTACAACACAGAATACAAAGTGGATAGTGCTCACTTGATATTTATGTTTGATTACAAATAGTTGCACTGTAAAAAACAAAAGAAATAACATTTTTCAGTTCAGCTAGTACAAGTACTGTAGTGCAATCCCCTTATTATGAAAGTTGAACTTACAAATGTAGAATTATGTACAAAAAATAAAAAATAAATGCATTGAAAATAAAACAATGTAAAACTCTGGAGCCTACAAGCCCACTCAGTCCTATTTCAGCCAATCGCTCAGACAAACAAACTTATCTACAATTTGCAGGAGATGCTGCTGTCCACTTCTTGTTTGTAATGTCACCTGAAAGTGAGAGCAGGCACTTGCACGGCACTGCTGAAGCCAACGTCACAAGATATTTATGTGCCAGATGCACTAAAGATTCATATGTTTCTTCATTTCAATCACCATTCCATAGGACATGAGTCCATGCTGATGACAGGCTCTGCTTGATAATGATCCAAAGCAGAGTGGACCGATGTATGTTCATTTTCATCATCTGAATCAGATGCACCAGTAGAAAGTTGATTTTCTTTTTTGGTGGTTCAGGTTCTGTAGTTTCTGCATCTGGGTGTTGCTCTTTTAAGACTTCTGAAAGCATATTCCACACCTTGTCCCTCTCAGATTTTGGAAGGCACTTCAGAATCTTAAATGCTGGGTCAAGTGCTGTAGCTATTTTTAGAAATCTCACATGGGTATTTTCTTTACATTTCATCAGATCTGCAGTAAAAATGTTCTTAAAACAAACGTGTGCTGGGTCATCATCCGAGACTGCTATAACATGAAATATATGGCAGAATACAGGTAAAACAGAGCCAAAGACATACAGTTCTCCCCCAAGGAGTTCAGTCATAGATTTAATTAACACATTTTTTAATGATCACCATCAGCATGGAAGCATGTCTTCTGGAATGGTGGCCGAAGCATGAAGGGGCATATGAATGATTAGCATATCTGGTACATAAATACCTTGCAAAGCTGCCTATAAAAGTGCCATGAGAACTCCTGTTCTGACTTTCAGGTGACATCGTAAATAAGAAGCAGGCGGCAGCATCTCTTGTAAATGTAAACAAACTTGTTTGTCTTAGCGATAGGCTGATCAAGAAGTAAGTCTGAGAGGTCTTGTAGGGTCCATCGTTTTACATTGTTTGTTTTTGACAGCAGTTATGTAACAAAAAAATCTACATTTGTAAGTTGCACTTTCACAATAAAGAGAACTTGTATGAGGTGAATTGAAAAATTCTATTGATTTAGTTTATCATTTTTACAGTGCAAATATTTGTAATAAAAGCAATAACAATATAAAGAAAAACTGTACACTTTGTATTCTGTGTTGTAATAGAAATCACTATATTCAAAAATGTAGAAAAACATCCAAAAATATTTAATAAATTCCAGCTGGTATTCTGTTGTTTAACAGTGCAATTAATCATGATCAATTTTTTTAACCACAATTAATTTTTTTGAGTTAATCACTTGAGTTAACTGTGGTTAGCAACATGTGCAATTTAAATAGAGCATTTCAGTGGACTGATTCTCCATCCCTCCTTCCCACACTACTGGTTATTCTTTGAGTTGTGTGATCTGTAGCAGCAAGCACAAAGTTAAGGTTACCACGTGGTCAATTTTTGATCCTCTGTTCTGCTCCCCCAGTTTGCAGAGATGCCTCTTTGATTTTGCAAGACATGTGGAGCAGGTCAATATGCTGCACTTGCCAGTGCTGTATGGGAGGGCTGGTCAGGTAAGCCCCATGCCACGAGTCAGCTATTATGCAAGAGTGACCATCTCCATCTTTTCAGTTTTGTCCCTTCCACTGCATTAATCCTACACTTAACACAGGGAATACTGTGACAGTAATTACTGTCAAAGGGCAACTGAACATGCTGACAACTGTAGTTCGTTGCCTCCAGTTGATACACAGTACTTCCCATGTCAAAAGATACACTGTGGGATTTGACAGAGCAGATTGCCTTTCACAAGAGAGCTACCTGGGCAGAGCTGGGAGACAGAGATTAATCAGCAGAGCTGAACCAACTGATCCAATAATGTGAGAACTGTTTGACCCCAGCTATAGTATACAGCACAGCCTATGAAAAATAATAATGATATTTTTACAGCATATAGAGCCCTCCATCTCATGATCTCGAAATGCTTTCTAATCATTAATAAATTGAACCATCCATCTGTGACTCAGGGATTCTTATCTCCATTTTACAGATAAGGAGACGGAGACACAAAAAAAGTAAGTGATTTGCCCTAAATTTCAAAGGAATACTGTGGCAGAACTAAGAGTGGAATCCAGATTGAATTCAGTATTGTGCCTTAGCCACAAGTCTATCTTTCCTAGTCTATTGTGGGAAAGAAAGAGAAGAAGGGGAACTAGACAGGAGAGGAAATGGATAAGGTATGAAACTTGGGACAAAAAATAGATATGGGGACACAGAGCAAGAAGGAGGAACTTAGGAAAGAGGAAGAATAAGAACTTAGTGAGGTATAGGAATCATGTAGGAGAAGGCAACTGGGGAGGAAAGAAAAGAAAGATGAAGACTAGTAGGACTGGACGAAAGGCAGAACAAAGGCCAGAAAGAGTGTGCAAGAATGACAGAGAGGGAAAAAATGGTATGGAATGAGCAGGGAATGCTGATAAAAGGTATAATGGAGAGCTGACAGGCCAACTGGAAAGGAAAAAAAGGAGAAGAGAATACTCAGTATTCCAGGCAAAAGGAGAACTGGAATACTCGGCAACATCACAGTTTGTGAGTCCATCTTGGTGAGTGTGTGGCTTGCCCTAAAGAATGTGGATCAGTATGAAGAATATGGACTGAGATTAATTCATTTTATACACAAAAGTAAAACTGCCCACTCACTGAGACAATGCAGCACAAATCATGTTAGCTATGAAAGTTGTCTTGGCTTGCATCTGAGAAGGAAACACTTGAAAATCAAAGGACACAATGCAAGCTATATCTGATGACTTCTCTATGTTACAAGTGATGTAAGTCTCAGCATGTCTTATGGTAATGCTATGGAAAACACACATTGAAGTTTCTTCCAAAGGCAAGGTTCAGAGTCTTGGGAGCAATTTGACTAAGTGCATGAATGTCACATCACATTTCTGCCTCATTAATGTCTTAAAAGAGTTTCACAAGTTCCCCTATAATCACAGGTCCATTAATCACAAAAGATGTTTTTTGTTCTGACTAGTATTAAAGAGCTTCTATATTTTGATCAGGCTATATTAAAAAAATAACAATGCCAATGTTTGGATAATGCTGTTCTGGCTTTGGTACAAAGCCTTAGGCAGTTCCACAACAAATGATAAAGCCAGATAAGGGGCCAGCCTATTCATTTTTACCACACTAACTCAATCTCCAATATCACCAGTCATCTGGTTTGGTTCCCTTGTTATCCAATTAAACTCCCTTTTTTCTTTTATTTTCAAGCAGTTAATGAAATGCTCAGAATCTGGGAACCCCGCTTTTTGGCAAGATTTATTGTTTCCAACACTTAGACAGTGGCCAGGTTCTGCACTCTGCTGCAGCAGTTTTTGTAGGTAGGACTCCATTGACTTTCATGGAGTTATATTGAAAACAGTAGCAAGCAAACTAGGCTGGTTTATGTTTTTGCACAGACACCAGATGAACCTGGCTGTTTTGACTGATTTTCACTTTGAATTTCAGGGGTTCAGAACCAACAGAATTGAAATTGGAAGAAATGTACTCATGTGGGCCCCTTGAGCCAAAACTGTCAAGTTTCACACAGTATTAATGTGGCATCAAGAACCATGTCACACAGTCTTCTTAACACAAACCTGCCTAATGCAGCAAAAGAACCACAGGGGAAGAATTGATAATATGTATACAGTATATCTCCATAATAATAAAGAATGTAGAACTAGTGAAAGAAAGAAGAGACTTGGGTGAAGGAGTAAAGGAAAATTGTTGGGGAGGAAGATAAAACTGGTGAAGAACTGTCAGTGAAAAGAGGCAGGTTTGGGGAAAGGTGTTTGCTGAGGGTCCAATTCTGTTGGTGGGGAAAATGCTATTAGTATGTTCTTCTTATAACCTGTATCATGGATATCCAGAGCATTGTACAGGGGCCCCTTTTTATTTATATTTTTTATTATTTTACAAAGCCAAATAACCAAGCATTTCAAACTACTGGTAGGCAAAAGGGAAATTATGAAGGGTTTAGACAACACTCAGAACAGGAAGCAAAAGAGAAAGAGGAAAAAAATGAATACACCATGCATGCATACGGAGTGCAGAACAACAAGGAAAAAGGTACGGCTTGTACACAGATGAAATGTGCCGCCCCAAATATTGGCTGCAATGCCGCCCCTTAAAATGTGCCACCCCAAGCAATGCAGCTGCAAGTGCTGCAAATGTGACCACACCAGTGTGCTTGCAGCTGTCAGCGTTGACAGACTGCGGCGCTTTCCCTAGTGCGCTATCCAAAGGCTGGTTTAACCAGTGGTGGCGTCAATTTTTTTGCCACCCTAGGCAGGGGCAGCTGTACGTTTTTTGCTGCTCCAAGCATGGCAGTCAGGTATCCTTCGGTGGCACGCCTGTGGGAGGTCCGCTCGTGCCGCCAATTTGGTGGCGTTTCTGCAGGAGGTCCGCTGATCCCTCGGAGTCAGTGTACCCGCCGCTGAAATGCTGCCAAATCAGCGGGACCAGCGGACCTCCCGCAGGCATGTCCCCGAAGGACGCCTGATGGCCGCCTGACAGGCTGCACTTGGGGTGGCAAAAATGCGCCAAGGAGGGGAGGAGCGGGGAGCAGGGGAGGAACACCGGCTGTGGAAGGAGCTGCCACTGAAATGCCACCAAGGGTGGCAAAATGCCAACCCACAAATCGTGCACCTAGGCGACAGCCTAGGTCGCCTAGTGCTTACACCGGCCCTGGGTTTAACCCAAAGCACTCTACATCTGCCAGTGGAGCCAAGGCCTAAGTGTCATCTGTCGTCCGCCATTGGTGGAAATTCTGCTTTTAATTCCACTCGACTGAATACCACAAACCAGATCAAATTTGTTGAGGGAAGTGATACCATGTTGATTGTCACCTTTTAGGGTTTCACTTAAGTTAAATCATTTTGAAATGTGTTTAACTTTGGGCTGGGATTTCTCCTACAAATTATTTTCAGTCCAGTGATCAGACCAGTTTGCTTATTCACAGCATAAATAGTATTTTTTTGTAGCTCCTGAAGAGTTTCAAAGCCAGTATGTACTTGAAGCCCTGGGCAAAGTAGAAACATTAAACTGTCGGTTAATGCAGATCCTTGAGTTCTGACGTCCTTTTAAAGACCATATAAAAAGGTTTATAACCAATAGCATTAAATCAATGGAAGTGTATAGATCATCCAAATCTGAATATATACATATGAAGAATCACTTTTCACTTTGGTTCGGTATTTTTCTTCAGGGTTGCCACGTTGTAAAATCTGCAACAACAACTGGGATTGTGATATGTGAACACAAGTTGTGATCACTTCTCAAAAGGCAAGAGAAAGTAAGCAGGGTAAGCAAAATAATATTTCCAACAGTCAAAGTTATCAACAAGGCAGGAATACGGGTTTTGCCATATAGAATTTTATTCTGGTCATTTATATTCACGGCAGGTTTGTTGACTGGAAACAAAAATGCTCTTGGTCTGTTTCTGATGTTGGTATGTTACTCAGCGTAAATAAAACTTTTCTTTGAATCAGGTTAATAAAAAGAGAAGCCTGGAACAAAGGGGATAGCAGCATTGAAATATGGTCTAATGTTTCTTTAACATGCTTTTATTTGCAGTTCCCAAGATTAGCCTTTAAGCAACCAGTCAAGTAGCCTTGCAACACCCTAACTCAAGGGTTGGGCGGAAATAGCAATCCTGAATAAGAAGAAATCAGCATTCTTAAGTGTGCAGGGTATCATAAAAATTTCCATGTGGTTTGCTGTATTGTTTCCAGTTTTGCGTAGAACTTACTCACCCTTCTCCCATTGCTATGGAAATGAAGATAGTGTCTAGACTCAATCAGCCAGAACAACAGCTGGTGTAAAGTGTCATAGGCGCATTAACTTCAATGGAATCACATTGACTTGCAGCAGTTGAGGTTCTTACCCTATATATTTAGAAGAAAATTAACTGAATATTTCAAATCTAAATGCTTCTTACATTGTTTTAAATTAGACAACTTACTATTTTCTGAGTGAAATTTAAAAAATTGATGATTGACATTATATTTGCCTGGCACACCAGAGCCCAGTGCAGCCCAGCATGGCACATTACGAAACTAATTCCCTCAGAACCTGGGTTTGCAGCAGGAAAACACCCCAGAGCCATGACACTGATAGGAGCAAGGCAGGCATTTCCAGAGGTTCTCTTCACCAGTTACCTGTCTTGTGCCAAAGCCTAGTGGCAGAGTAAGCCATTAGTCCCAGCCCTTCCAGCCAGCACCTCCCACCAGCCCTGCACACTACTCTCTGTACTAGAAGTAATGGAGAACATCACCGTTGTTTCTCCGTTATGCCTGGCTAGGAAATAATGGGCGGCTCCCACAAGATGCAAATTAACCTATTTCTGCCTCAAGTTGGAATAAGCTGGGTGCCTGTAACATGGATTTTCTGATAGTTTCAGATATTTTCAGATTTTCACATACCTGGGCCTTTCTTGATTCTGACTAAGGCTGGAAGACCACATGTCAAAATACCAAGAGGAAAGCTTCTCTTGGGTTACTTCCATATCCACCTGCAACTGCAGCAGGATGAACGAGAGATCCAAAGAGGCTGTTTTCATGAGATTTACAGCATGATTTTGCAGACTCACTTTCATCTGAACCTTTTTCAGTTCATGCATTACTCCACCATACTGGGGAGAGTTAAATTAAACTAAAAAGTAGTCCATTTGATATGTTTTAAAAGTCAATAAGGTGGTTAAAAGTTCATTTGGACATTACTGTATACCAAGCAGTCCATTTTTGACATGTTTCCATTTCTTCATCAATTTGTAGTTAATTTTAATTCATTTCTTATCAATAAAACATATTGAATGCTCAGGAAGCTTTCAGTTCCCAAAACATACAGTCTTCTCAGAAAGCAGAATTTTCACTTTCAGCTTCCTCCTGGGGTGGTATATTTTGCTCCTATTGACAGAAGTAAACACTTCATGCAGAAAATAATTAAATTCTTTTCTTTAAAAAAAAGGTAATGCCGCTTTTCTCATGTTCCTTTTCCGAGGGTGTGCATTTTTTCAGATCAAAGTTTTAACCCTTAGGACACTGTCATTTTCCAGACTGCCAGCCAGATGATTAGGGCATATATCTACAGTCCTCAGTGGTTTTAAATGACAAAAATGCATCCCCCTGTGTTTTTTAATATTTTTACATTGGTTTTGGTGCCTAAGTAGAGAGAAGATGTATGTATGACTGTGCAGAGGCCAGGCAGTGGTTCTCAACAGTGGTCCACCTCTTGTTCAGGAAAAGTCCCTGGCGCGCCGGGCTGGTTTATTTACCTGCTGCCTCCGCAGGTTCAGCCGATCGCGGCCCACACTGGCTGCGATTCACCGCTTCAGGCGAATGGGGGCTGCGAGAAGTGGTGCGGGCCGAGGGATGTGCTGTCCGCCGCTTCCCACAGCAAGATATGATCACCCAGAAAATCCTAAAAAGGGAGCAGAAACTAATGCTCTGAGAAGAGCTTTTTATATAGCTAACATGATCATGCTAATGCATATACTTTTTCATAATTCTGTGTTTTAATTGTTGTCATATGCCTCACTCAACATGTTAAAGAAATAAAATGAGATGGATTAGAAACCTTCTGCATAAGATAGGGGCTAAATGATCAGCTCTTCTGATAGTATCACGTCTCTTTTGACTCTACCACCAGTTCAGATAGTGAAAGAACACAACCAGAGTCACTGATTCCATCTTTAAATGCATGTAATAATGCTAAACTTTTTATTTCATATTGATATTTCACACAGAGCTTCCAATTTCATCTCAAGTCATTGTATGCTCTTTTGTACCAGTGGATTACAACCTCCAAGGCCTCTTCTGGTTTCCGCAATACGTGAGCTGGAGGAGCACCATGGCCTGTCTGACAAGGTCCAAGTGCAGTTAAGCCATTTAGAGAATACCAACTGGTGGATCTCTGCCCAGGCAGCAATCTTAATGGTCTGAAAAGAGTCAGGGGCTATGAAGAATCTGCGCGGCACTCTTTGAAGCAGCACCTCATCCCTCCATGAACTATAAATGTTGCCATGTTTTGTGCTTCAGGGTTAGAGAGATTTGAAAGTATTCCTGTCTGAAGCCCAATACAAACCTGAGTCATGGCTCCTGCAGGCCAGTGTGCCAATGCATCAAATAAGGAAGTGGGGGGAGGGGGAGAAATCACCAATACAGGTTTTTTCATATCCTTTGCTTCATGGCTTGCTTTATATCCACAAACTAAACAAAATCCCCTCAAACAAGCACTTCTATCTCCAGACAGTGGGAGGAGAGAGAATGCACCTTTCCCCCGGTAGCTCCCTTTGCATCAGTTTCCCCTTTTGTATTATAACTCCCCCTGGTCACCCATTTGATGGGCTGGAACCTGTTAACCTTTTATAGACAAGGCTGCATTCATATCTTGTCACGGGTGCTGGCTAGTAGAAGATATATCCAGGTGCATCTCAAGATATACACTTATTACTGTTTTGTTAGAAGAGCTCCTGCAGCTTGCTGAAGACACTCACATACTGTATATTTAATTACCAACCATACTTAGGTTCCCAAGCTACAACACTGCACTGGATGTTCTAGATCAAGGATCGGCAACCTATGGCACGCGAGCCTATTTCCCCAGGCACACGGCAGAGAGCTCAGCCTGCCGCCGCTTTCAGGTTTCCCTCACTGGTCCCTTGGGAGCCAGGGTCTCAGCCCGCTGCCAGCCTGGCTTCCCTCCACCCAGGCTAGCAGCGGAAGCTGAGTGGGGCAGGTGGTGGGACCCCGGCTCACAAGGGGCCAGCGGGGGAAATCCCAGAGCGGCGGCGGGCTGAGTGCTGAGCCCGCCGCTGCTTTGAGGTTTTCCCTGAAGGCTCCTGCCGGCCGGGGTCCCACTCCCTGCCCCACTCAGCTCCCACTGCTAACCTGGGTGTAGGGAAGCTAGGCTGGCAGCAGGAGCTGAGTGGGTCAGGCGGTGGGACCCCTGCTCCCAAGGGGCCAGCAGGGGAAACCCCAAAGTGGCGGTGGGCTGACCACTTAGCCCGCCGCCGATTTGGGGTTTCCCCATTGGCTCTTGGGAGCCGGGGTCTCACCGCCTACCCCAGTCAGCTCCTGCTGCTAACCTGGGTGTAGGGAACCCAGGACCACGGGTATCTCCTGGGCACCCTGAGGGTGTTCGGCTTCGGCCCCCAGTTTATGGGTTTTCTCCAGGTGCTGTACACCGATGTGGAGTGTCTGGTCAGGCTCAACTGGACCCTGACCAAGCCGGTCAGCTTCAGGCGAGGAGTATGGCAGTGGTGCCCCCTCTCTGGCCAGCTGTATGCTCTGGTGATCAAGCCCTTCCTCTGTCTCCTCTGATGGAGGTTGACGGGGTTGGTGCTTTGGGAGCCAGAGCTGCGGCTGGTCCTGTCGGCGTACGCTGACGATGTACTCCTCGTGGTCCAGGACCCGGGCAACCTGGTGCAAGTGGAAGCCTGCCAAGCAGTGTACTCAGCAGCCTCCTCCGCCCGGGTCAACTGGGTCAAGAGCTCTGGCCTGGTGATTGGGGACGGGTGGCAGGTCAGCTCCCTCCCACCCGCGCTTCAAGCCATTCGGTGGAGCGCGGGTCTGCTGCTCTATCTGGGCGTTTATCCCTCTGCCACGCATCCTTCCCCACCGGAAAACTGGCAGGATTTGGAGGGCAGGGTGGGTGAGCGGGTGCGGAGATGGTCAGGACTGCTCCAGCATCTCTCCCTCCGAGGGAGGGCGCTGGTGCTGAACCAGCTGGTCCTGTCCATGCTCTGGCACCGGCTCAACACCCTGAGCCTGGCCCCAGGGATCCTGGCCAGACTCCAGAGGATGGCCCTGGAGTTCTTCTGGCCGGGACTGCACTGGGTCTCCGCAGGGGTCCTGAGTCTCCCCCTGGAGGACGGGGGGCAGGGCCTGATCTGCCTGCGCAGCCAGGTCCACGTCTTCTGCCTCCAGGCCCTGCAGAGACTCCTCTATGGTGCAGGTAGTCCGGCATGGAGCACGTTGGCGCACGCCTTCCTCCACCGCCGCCGGGGACTCCGATACGACTGGCAGCTCTTTTTTCTCCACCTGAGGGGTCTTCCACGAGACCTCTTGGAGCTGCCGGTCTTCTCCCAGGACCTCCTCTGGACCTGGAAGCTCTTTGAGGCGACCAAGTCCCTTGTGGCCACTGTGGGAGAGGATCTCCTCGTGGAGCCCCTGCTGCACAATCCTGACCTCCGTGTGCAGGTGGCGCAGCCTCCCGCGGTGCGCCAGAGGCTGGTCCTGGCAGAAACCACTAGGATCGGAGACCTCCTGGACTACGACAGGGGGGACTGGGTGGATCCCCGTGTGCTCGCCCAACACATGGGGCTCTCCACCCTCGTGACCCCCTTGCGCATACTCCAGGAGGTGGGGGATGCCCTGTCTCCCGTCTCTCTTAGCTTCCTGCGGTGGGCCCTGTGAGAGGGTTCTCCCCACCCACCCCTCACCCCGGGCCCTCCAGAATTAGTACTCGGGCCCCTGCTTCGCGAGCCCTCTTGGCCTCCCCACTCCTACACCCCAAGCTGGCTGCATGCTCTGCAGCTGGTTTCTTTCCAAACTGCACCGAGGAACCATCTCTACGAGCTCGTGCGCCACACGTTTCATTTCCTCACCCTCGTGTCCCGCCCCGACACCAAGTGGCGGGACTATCTCCCACCCAGAGAGGGTGAGAGGCCCCGGTGGGCCAGTCTCTACTCCACCTTAATTCCACGGCCCGCCAGGGATATTAGTTGGCGGCCTCTTCACAGAGCCATGAGCACAGACGTGTATCTGGTGCGGTTCACCCCCATACCCGCAGGCTGTCCCTTCTGCGGTGTGAGGGAGACCCTGGCGCATGCCTACCTTGAGTGCACCAGGTTGCAGCCCCTATTCCAGCTCCTCCAGAACCTCTTATTGCGGTTCTGGCTGCACTTTTCCCCACACCTCTTCCTTTTCACACACCCCATCCATGGCCCCACAAAGTCGTGAGACCTCCTCGTCAACCTCCTCCTAGCCCTGGCTAAAGTCACCATCTACACCACCGGAAGGAGGATGCAAGACGAGGGGGAGTTCTGCGACTGTGAGGCCTATTTCCGGTCATCCCTGATCTCATGCATCCGGGCAGAGTTCCACTGGGCAGCGTCCACTGGCTCCCTCGACAGCTTTGAGGAGCAGTGGGCGCTGTGTGGGGTTCTCTGCTCCGTGTCCCCGTCCAGTACCCATGTTTTAAACCTTTGACCTCCACTTCCATCCCTGTTTTTTTCATCCGTTGTCCCCCGTAATTAGTTGAACCCGGGTCCAGCGTCCCTCCAGCTTGGCTGGGGGAGGGGCTTTAGAAATGGGCGGGCTTGTGCCTGCACCCATCCTGGGATTTCAATATTGGCAGTGGGACCCCAGCTCACAAGGGGCCAGCGGGGGAAATCCCAGAGCAACGGCGGGCTAAGCGCTCAGCCCACCACCACTTTGGAGTTTCCCCGGCAGGCTCCTGTCAGCCCACTGCCACCCTGAGTTTCCTATACCCAGGCTAGCAGCGGGAGCTGACTGGGGCAGGCAGTGGGACCCTGGCTGGCAAGAGCCTGCGGGGGAAACCCCAAAGCAGTGACGGGCTGAGCCACTCAGCCTTCCCCTGCCCTGGGGTTTGCCTTGCTGGCACCTTGCCAGTTGGGGTCTCCACCTGCCCCACTCAGCGCCTTCACCTAGGCTGGCAGCAGGCTGAGATCCTGGGGGAAACCCCAAAGTGGGGGGAGGAATGATCCCCTCAGCCTCTCCTCTTCTGCTGGAAGCCCCACCCCTTCAGACTGGCACGCAAAGCCTTAAATTTTGTTGAATAAATGAAGACTTGGCATACCACCTCTAAAAGGTTGCCGACCCCTGTTCTAGATCTTATAAATCTCTGTTAATATGCAATAAAATTTAGATTAAAAATATTTTTAGGAAAAAACACTTTTCCTATTATAAGTTTCTATTTAACTTTATTCGTCTGCCCCATTTCATCCCCATTCCAGTGATTTAGTGACTAAAATTAAGAATCTTTACGTATTTACTCCAAATTTAACTAGATTCTTATGATACCCATGGAATCAAATCAACTGCAAAGAACTTCCTCCACCCCTCTGAACATTGTCATTACATACAAATGATTAGCAATGGGACGCATACCATAGGTCAAAGGGACATAAATCAATTTGCCTGGCCACATGTCCAAGGGACAAATTAGAAATGTGTAATTTGAACCTCATTTATTCGCCTTTGTACATGGAATTGATTGAGGGTGTGAATCACACACAGTGAGCAGAGCTGGATGATAAAGGCATAAAATCACTATCTTCCATGTCAAAATCATGAAAGAGAGTGTGCATTGAATAAATCATCTAAAAGATACAAACTACTGCAGTCTTCGGTATTGTTTGGCAGCAACAAAATATAATAACAAAGGTAGTCACATTTCAGAGTCAGAAGAGTAAATATATGGTACCCTGGCATGGAAGCAAATGGTGCAAGTCCATGATGAATAGCATAGATGTAGCTTTGATTCTTGTATATAACCACTTATGTCTGGCAATTGACTATAAGCAGGGGGAAGGTGGTATACAATACCAGCAAATGTGTATGCTTGCAATTCCTTTCATCATCACTGAATCGAGTTCAGCCAACACTGCTTCAGTTTTAGGCAAAAGACAGCTTTAAAATGTAGCTTTGTGATGTGCTCTTCTTAAGAGAAATATTATATAAATCCCAGCAGGACAAACCTATGAGACTGAATTCTGCCTAGGAAGATTTTTCTATTATTTCTGGCCAGACAAGCTCCCTAGTGAACATGAATGATTCCTAGCAAGACCATTTAATCTTCAATTGATGCAGGAAAAAACACAGTAATTTTATTTCTGGCAGGACTAATATACAGTAGAAGCCAAGGCCTCTGATCCTGGCACTGCAAACCGATAGCACATGATTCCTGGCAAGAAAAGTAGGGGCTGAATTATTGGCAGCATACACAAAGGAGTCTATTAGTACAAACTCATTTAACTTCTGTCAGAACAAACATATCGGATTGAATTATTAGCAGGATAAATACAAATGAATCCAGGCAAGACAAATACATGATGTTACATTCTTGGCATGACACCTACACAGGGCCATATGCTCCTCTTCACGTAAAAATGTATGGGGGAGAACAAAATCAAAAACCCATGTTGGTTTTGATGCATGATCTGAGACACATTTAACCCCACAGGGCTGGCAAGGATGCAGTAAAGCAGAAGGTACACCCACAAAAAGGGTGGGAAGCCAAGGGGTTCTCCCTAGAGGGACCTGGATCACAAACTTATGGATCCCCAGCCAGCTGTGCAGATGGTCTGTCTCTTTTCCATGTTCATTCCATTTCTCCCACCAGCCACAAAGCACAAGTCAGATCCCTACTCTGTGTTCAGCTACATTTTGCAATATCTGACAGCTTGAGAAGACGACTCATCATCCACCACAGCAAATTTCAACCACAACCAACTTTATTTAAATCACTGTTTACATTTATTTTTTGATAACTCAAACCTGTCTAAGTAGCTGATGAGAGTTACATTCCTTTTGTGGAAATCATTGGGCTGGACAGCCAGACCAGTGCTAAAGACAAAACTTGACAAAACACAGGTATATAATGAGTGGGTTACATAGAGCACACAAGCTTCAGACTTCACTAGGTTAACTCGTACAATATAGTGATTGAGATCCAGGGTATACAATATGCAATAGTGAACATGGTGTACTCTGTGTTACCTTTAGAACATTTGAGAGATTAGAAGGGTTATGCTGGGGAGAGCCAATCTGAGGAGTAATGTCTGCTTACAAATGATTCCTAGCGAGGCAAAGACTTCTCATTGCCAAAGGGATGATGATCACAATGATGATCACAATGATCACAATGATGATCACAATGATGACATTGTGAGCTGTGCAAAAATCATTGGTCATATTTATTGCAATCAGAAATGCTTTGCAATATACCACTGTTTACAAAAAGTAAGTAAGTAAAAGAATTTTTTACTTAAAACTAATCTAAAATTTAATCTCATGAAACAGCTACGAAGAGGTAATCCCAATATAAAGCAGTATGGCCTAGTAATTAAACCCAGCATCCTAGTTACCTGTGTTTTAAATTGCTTTGCTAAAGATATAGGTCATTTGATTTATGTTCTGTTAGTTCAACTCTAGCAGTCTTATTTCCTTCACGCACTGATTTACACTGTCTGTCCAGTTAGCAATGGATATAGAAGACTACATGAAATCCAAGGTGATTACTCCACCTGATGGGTAATAATTAACTCCCAGTGTCTAATCTCCTTTTCTAAGCAAGCTAAAATTCAGAAGTTACTAGAGGAGTATTCTTCTACACCACTCAACAGCCATTCCGAAAAGTCATTCATCCACAGTACAGAGACAGCATGTGTTCCTTGGTTGGGTCATCTCATCCTGTTCATAGATAGTGAAGAAACACCTTGCTAGATCTCTCTGTGGCATTTCATAGTGGTGATAACCAAATACTCCTATGGCACCTCCAAGAGGCTTCCTGAGTCAAAGAAACACCTTGAAATGCTGAGATCTTCCCTGTCAGATTGAATCTAAGCTCAGTCCATTCCTGTTCTCCATCTTCTTTAAAACCTATAGCAAGTTATTAAGGGAGCTAGTGAGACAACAAATATTAAAGTGATATTGTGCAGTCTGTACCCCTCTGTTCATTCCTTTCACAAGACTATGATAAATTTTGTATGAAGAATGACTTGTGAGGTATCATTTGAAAACTCATAATTTGCTGATCAATATTGTCCTGGTCAAATATATGTGGCAACATTGCATGTAAAGGTATAAGATTCCTCTGTATGGTATTACTAAGACATAGGCATCTGCCCTCATGGCATCCACTGTGGATAAGTTTACCAACTGAAGGATTTACAGTAGAAGATGCATGGGAAGCTTCATGGTCCATAGAGAAAGTGACAAAACATTATCTTATATCAGACCTCATTCAATGTCAACCTGGGTTTAATTTCCCACAAAAGTAATGTAGCCTTCTCAACCAGTTTCGTACCGGACATGTAATGAGTGCTGCAGCCAAATTTCAGTGATGTTTTAGACTCGAGACAGTCCATTTTGTCAATGTGGGCAGCCACAAACCATGACACACATTGCTGAGGACTGCAAAATGACTCAACTTCCTGGAGTCCTTGAACATGGTTGAGAAGAACGCTTGGCTTGGCTTGACTGGATTCCATACACCAAATAAATAAATAAATAAAATATAGATAACTTGTAGTCACTCAAAATCTGTCTTCTGTAGTTAATAAATTTATTTTATCTAAACCAGTGTGTTTGGATTGAAGTGTTTGGAAAACTCCATTTGAGATAACAGGATTTGTGCATATCATTTTCTATTAATAACATGACAGATTTTATGAGAGCTTGTATTGTTCAGGAGGGACTGGGCAGTACAAGACATACATTTCTGGGGAAAGTCTGGGACTGGGAATATGCTGGTGCTGCTCTTCAGTGTAATTCAAGGGTGGCTGTCTATAGCACTCATACAATAGAACTAGGAGTAGCTTACATGCTGGAAGCTGTGTGTGAGCAGACCAGGAGTAGTAACTTTGAGGGAACACAACTGTTCATCAATCCAGATTTTACCCTGGGTAATGTCATAGGTACCTAGCACTATTTCTCTTTACATTAGATGTGAATAGTACCTATAGTACCCAGTACCTAGCAATCATCAGGACCTAGATGAAGAGCATCTGATGAAAGCAAAACAGAGGTGACATTTGGCAGAAAGAGAAAAGAAATGCACAGAATTTGCACCTCTATTGATCATAATCTGTGTCTCGATTGTTAAATAGGTGTTCTACTCATTCATGGTTTTTGGTGTTGAATATTTCAGATTATACTTAATAATGAATTTCCATGTCCTGAAACAGCTCCAGTTAATATAGACGACAACAGCCATTCAATTAAGTATTCAGGTTGTTATGAGCACCTCATGTTGATGCTCCGTCCTCTGCACTGGCTCTCCAATGAATAGAGTTTGATTCAAGATCTCTCTCAGATTAACAGCCCTCTCAGGGCTTAAACCCATGTGATAACAGGAATATTAACTGAAACATATAAAAATGGCTGAGTATTTGTGGAGAGCCAGTTTCAGTTTCAGAATCACAAGTACTCCTACCAGAAACCTGAGTCAGCGAATTTTGAATGGTCCACTCAGGGAATGGAAGCATACTATGTGATCTGCTTGTCATATCAAACACCTCACATTTCAGATTGTTGCAATCAAACTTCTTATGAACTACCTACAGACCAGAAATCAGTCACAGTTTAGCAAATAATTGTAAGTAGCAAATTCAAAAAAATCATCTTCTGGAAGATAATTTGCAAGCTAAAAAAGGCAACATTCATCAAATAAATTATTTGCTACTAATTGTTATTCCAGCTTTACCTATAACACCTTCTTTGCTTCAATACTGGAATTTCTGTTGATCGGGGCTGAAAGTTTTTTTCAATATCAGCTATTTCTTTTACGTATTAAGTTTTGTCATCAAATAGCGTTACAGAGCTGTATGACTGAGGAAAAGGCTACAAGTAAAAATCTAATATTAAAAAAACTAATATTAACCAGTCATTTCCATGTATTATATAAGATCTGTTACCTTTCCAACATGGTGGTTAATAAAAAAAAGATGCTAAAATTTAAAAATCAAAGCATCGCCCAGTCAACCCAATAAAGAAAGCCAAGTGTCCAACAACAGAATCTGAAACTCAGTTAATTGCAAAAAAATCACTAACATTCAAATTACAGGAGAAATGATTCTTCAGAAAAATCAGCACACCAACCTAGAACTAAGGAGCACCAGTAAAATGTTTTCAAGGAAGAACACTTGCCTTAAGTTTTTAAGTAATCAGGACCTGACTTTTCATATAAAATAGTATGAGCAGCACAGTTTAAAGTCACAGACATGACTTATTGGTGTAAGCTGGTTAAAGCTGACTATGGAGTTGTTTTCAGTAATAGGTGTAATCACCTGTGCATTTTATATTCTATGATCTCACATCTACAGGTAGGCCATTTTCTAACTTAACTAAGGAGAAAATTAAGACAGCTTTAAATCACATTCTAGCTAAATCAGTTCCTCCTATTTTGTCAATTAGACATAGCATTCTTTTTCACATCATGAGATCTTGGTAAACAACTGATGCTTACAGCCCCAGAACAAGCCACATTTCAGTGGAGGGTGAAGCAATTCTTGTATATGTATTCTGCAAAGCAGTTTAGTATTCTTTAGGATGAAAGCTGTGCTACATAAAAATAAGGTATTATACATAGAATTGCAATGAATATTTGTTTGGTATCTCTGGGCGTACATTTCTCTTCTTTTATAGCCACTTCCTTCAACTTTGTTTCCCACTTTTTGTAATCTGCATTCCACTGGCATCCTGCTGCTTTGTCACTGGACTGTGACTTGAACCATCATTCTTCTCCAAAATCACCTGGGGACTTTTTGCTGCAAGGCAATACAGGTAAAAATGGATGTAATGAAGCACACTGAAAAATAAAAGAAAACATAAATATGAAGAACTGTCAAAGGAAATTATTTCTCCTAATCAGTGCAGAATAAACCAACTACAAAGAGAGAAAATTAAAAGACTCAGTGTTTTCGTGATCTTTCAGAAGAGAATACAGATGTTGGTTACTACAGGGTCCGAAATACAGTGCTAACTGTACTTTGTTGACGAATGTGTTAATGAAAAATGTTCATCTGGCTACACGAATGCTTACATAACCTATATGGAGGTGATCCTGGCTATATGACTGAATACAAAGTTCATTGAATTTGACATTCTCTTTTAAAAGCATCTCTGGATTTCATACCTAGCCAAAGGGGAGGCCCCGGAATTGCATGTCACCAGCAGTTGTCCACAGCCCAAGGAATTAGTCTCAATACCCTAATTCACTGTGCAAGTACCACAAAGTGGCTATTCAAGCCACTTGAATTTAAGGTGAATAAAAAAGTCATAATAAAAAAAGCCGATTAAACTTTGATTTTACATAGTATTTTATCCAGAAAGCTCAAAGCTCTTTATAGAGTAAGCATTTTCCTAATATACAGTTGGAGAATTGGAGACAGAGAGAGATTAATAAGCAACTTACCCAACTGCATCAAGTAGGTAAATGACAGAACTGCCACTAGAATTCAGGTTTCCTGACTCCCAACTGACTGCTCTTGCCACTACACAATGGTGCCTCTCTCACAAACATGACTATTTAAAGAATCTTTTCAACACACTGTCAGGATTGCCTCCCCACTCTGAACTCTAGGGTACAGATGTGGTGACCCGCATGAAAAAAGAAATAATCCCCCCAAGCTTATTTTACCAGCTTGGGTTAAAATGTTTTTCCCCAGAACACAAATTCTTCTGTATCTGGACCTGGTACACTGTCACCACCAAACTAGGTCTAGGGTAGTTTGGGACCCTTCTTTCCCTTTCCACTAACCCCCCAAACTTCTTCCTTCCCTGGGAAGCTTGAGAGAAAACAAATAAACCTCGCCTGCTCCTGCGAGATGTGCCCGATCCAAAACCAGGATCTTACACAATGGAAAACAAGCAGTCAGCTTCTTAAAAGAAAGATTTTAATAAAAGAAAAAAAGAAAGGAATAAATCCCTTATAACTATCAATAGAACAGCATCTACCATAATCAACAAAAGGATTCAGAAACCAAACCTCTCCCCCGAGGCAACTTTCTCCCACTGTTGAAATCTCTGCTGAATCTTACAATATCAAGAAGCACCCAGCCAACACTCACCACTGAGAACTCTCCAAGTGATAAAGAGAAGGTAAACTTACTGACTACAGTACTTAATAGAATCTTATAGTTACAGTGAAAGACATAGCTGTGTTCATCCCATAGCCGAGGTGAACAGAGAGAGACCCAGAGAGAAACTGAAACTTAAAATCCTTTGTCTCCGGAGGAATTTCTCATTGGTCAGTTGTCCACCTCTCAGATTACCTTTAGCTTAACCCCTTACAGGTAAACACTAATTCTAGGCTACTTCACACTTATGACACACACAATACTGAAACTTAACTGCTTCCAAAAATTGTAACTGACTGTTTGTGTTTCCTTCTCTTTGTTGTTTCAGTCTGCAAGTCTCTGGCTACCAAAGTATCTTCTGAATTGGTTGGACACTTAATAAGGGTCAGCACCTCTTATTCCTCCTACTCGTTGCCATTGCTGCTCCATGCTAGCTCAGTACTATTCACAGTCAGCTCTATTCATGCATTTCTTGAACAGTTAGAGAAAGAAAACTTGAACCAATGCCACCTTACTTGAAGCTAAATGAAAACCACTAACAATTTTAACAGATTTGTACACTAATGAGTTCCAAAGGATGGCATTTTGTGTGTTCTAGTTCTTTGAATATTTTGTGTACAAAGAAATCTTGCATTGTACACTACAAAAGGCAAATCTGACAGGAATGAGCCAAATCAGTAAAGAGTTCTGGCAAGTATACAGCTGTTTCTAATATTCGACATCCTGAGAGAATTTTGACAGCATCTGCCATCAAGGCAGGAAAAATTTAGAAAAGCCTTTAAAGAATCAAAGCCATATTGTCACTCAACTTTTTAAATGCATCATGGTCACTTCAGCAGAAGTGTAGCCTCCATGTAACTGTATAGGTCTCTTACAACAGTGCCTTTCATCTTCTCACCGGGAGGCAATGGAGGGATTTTTATCACAAATCTCCCTGAAGGGAAACAGTCAGAATTCACAGCCTTTTAACAGATGAGCTCTACCTTAGAGAAGGAGGTTGAGGGAAAACATATGGATGCTGCTATTCTCAAAGCAGTAAAGAACTATACCTCCATAATGTAAGGGAAGCTCCATTAATACAGCCAATGCCTGTGAGAAGCAATATTTATGGGATACTTTTATCTGGGCAAATTGTGTTTTCTAATTAAACCTAATTCAAAATAAAGTCACATGGACTACACGCTTGATAAATTCTGTCTCCACGATGCTTTAAATCATAGTAGTCATCACACAGTTCATTTAGACTGAATAATACATTTGTTTTATTGTTAAATAGAAATTGAGTATTGAAACATTTATTGAAAATTAACAACCATGTAATAACAGATCTTAAATTCATCCCTAATTTTACGAATCCCTCATTTTGAAGCTGAGTCTAGTCCATTCTGCCGTGGTGCTGGGGGTTGCAGTTTGTGCTGCTTTCTGACTGAATCCATTCTTCTTTCTCTGTTCAGATAATTATTATTTGTTTGCATCATGGTAGGACCTAGAAACCCCAAACCAAGCCTGTTTCCTATTATGCTAAGCACTATACATATACATAGTATGTTAGAATAGAAGTAAAATGGTTTTATCACCACTGTGTACAGCATTAGTGAGATCATTCCAGGAATACCATGTCCACAGTGCTTAATTAGTACCAGAGCTGAGCCCGTCCCTCTAGGCTTGGCAGTTCATATCCCTGGCACCTCTGGGCTAGCCAAGTCAGTTATGAAAGTAAAAAAAATGTCTTGAACCCCAGAACCTAATTGCTTGAGCCTCAGCTCCTCTTTCATTACAAATGAAGCACTGCATGTCCAGTTGTGATGTCCACACTAACAAGGATGTTGACAAATTGGAAAACATTCAGAAGTGATCTACAAGAACGATTTGTGGTCTGGAAAACCTGCTTTACAATGAGACCAAAGAAGCTCTCCCTATTTAGCTTGACCAAAAGAAAGGTGTAGGTGACTTGATCATAGTCTACAAAAACATACCTAATAACATTTCTGATAGTAGAGAGTTCTTTAATTTAGCAGACAAAAGGCATAACAAGATCCACTAGCAGGAAACTGAAGTAGGCAATTTCAGACTGGAAATATGGAGCACATTTTTAAAGGTGAAGGTAATTAACCATTGGAACAATTTACCTAGACCTATGGTAGATCCTCTGTCCCATGAAGTCAGTCTTTAAATCAGGACTGGATGTGCGTCATGTATAGGAATTGGGTAATATCCCTTTAAATAGCTTGTGAACCCTCTAGTGGAGCACACTGTGTTCTATGATTTAGAAATCAGCCAGAGCAGCGGTATAGATATATAACTAGGGTTTGCTTGTTGTGCATATTTAGTAAACATAGTTATTTGGGTGTGTAGTTCCTTCATATTGTTATTGTTGTGGAAAGGGCAAAAGAGAACAGCAACTTTTTAACAGGTATGCTCCAGGTCTACCAGAAAAATATAGACTTAATGCAGGAACCACTGGATAAAATTCTATGGCCTGTGCTATGTAGCAGGTCAGATTAAATGATCATAATGTTTTCTTTCGGCCACCAAAGTCTATGACCATGGTTCTCAAACTTTTATAGTGATGACCCTTTTCACACAACAAGCCTGAGTGCAACCCTTTCCTCCCTCACGCCCCAAGATAGAAACATTTGTGACTTGCCCAAGGTCATAAAGAAGTCTGTGAGATCTGGAAATTAAATCCAAATCTCCAGAATCCTAATCCTAATCCCTAGAGATTACAGCAATCCGTGATTTCCTAGAGTACTTTGTTTTCTAGCCACTCCCCATGTCCTCCTGCACTATGGAATGTAGGGAGGGGAGAACGGGGTGTTGTCAAAGTCTAAGCAGCATAAAGCAAGTAGATCAAGTCAGGGACTGTGGTCCTTAAAGCTTGAATATGTAACCATGAATACAATATTAATGTGAGGCTAACTTTGTGCTTTTCTTGAAAAATTAATCCCAGTGTTTTGACCCAGAGGGAAATAAAATGGTTTATCTCCAGAATGCAGGAGTCTTAATTTATCTTTTTTAAAACTATAGTTAGAAGCACTTAGCTGAACTATTACTCTTTCAGAATCAAATTTAATGTACAAGGTAGTCCATATCTACTGGGCTAGATGAATTAACATCCCTTCTTCTCCATGACCTTCTTATGGGCCAGCAGCTTCCTCCTCCTTGCAATTTTCTTGTTAGGCTCATCTCTCTCCTGATTAACCCCAAACTTTCTACAGTCCTTCCTCATTGCACCACCACTGTCTTTTAAACATCCGGTTTTGGAGCTCAGAACCCAATCAAGCTTTTCTACTTGAGAGAATTTTGAATGAAGAAAGATCCTGGGATTTAAGGCGGAGGCGAGAAGCCAGAACACCAAATCTCATGGGTATGTCTACACTGAAATTAGACACCTGCAGCTGCCCCATGCCAACTGACTCAGGCTCACAAGGCTCAGGCTAAGGGGCTGTTTAACAGAGGAAGAGGTTGTAGACCTCACAAGGTTCTAGAGCCCAGGCTCCAGGCCAAGTCTGAATATCTACACTGCAGTTGAACAGCCCTTAGTTCAAGCCCCTTGGGCCAGATAGGGGTTTCTAGTTGCAGTGTAGATATGCCCCAAGACGTAGGAGTGAAGTTCAGAGTGCCAGTCACACAACCTGTCAGCACTTGCCTTCCATATGTTGGCTCATGGAGACTTCAGAGAACTGACCATTTTGCCCTTAAAGGAAAGTACAACAGCAAGCAGATTTAGAAGAGGGCAGAGAAGATGCGAATAAAGAGGGCATTGCTCAAAATCAGATGCTTAAGAATTTTGGTACCAATTTGAATATATAATGCATTTTCTAGCTAATTTCTTTCATTACCTTATTAAGTGGTAAAGAGGGATTGGAGGAGTTCCCATGTATCCAACTAATTTGCACCCCTTATTTTCCATACCTTCATGGACCCTCACATCTCAGTTGGCTCCCCCATGGCCAAGGAGTGCTAGCTGCAGCTCCCTCTAGGGCCCATTCATACTGATCCAAGTATCAGCTGGAGGACATACAACAGAAACATGAGGTGTTTCCACCGCAGCCAGAGCTGATCATGCTACTTCTCCACAGTACTCAGAATAGATCTTTCCAGCCTGGAGAGAAAGTAAGTGGGTTCAGCACCTGAATTCACCCCAGCTGGCCCTTTTCCCATCTTCTTATGTGAAATCTCCATTACTAGAGATTTGTGATCATGGTAGCTCATTCTGTAGAATCCTCTGCTAATCTCTGTGTATGAATTGTCCTTTTGATCCACCTCAAGGTATGCCATTGTTCATAAGAACATAAGAATGGCCATACTGGGTCAGACCAAAGGTCCATCCAGCCCAGTATCCTGTCTACCGACAGTGGCCAATGCCAGGTGCCAAAGAGTGAGTGAACTTAACAGGTAATGATCAAGTGATCTCTCTCCTGCCATCTATCACTGTCCTCTGACAGACAGAGTCTAGGGACACCATTCCTTACCCATCCTGGCTAATAGCCATTAATGGACTTAACCTCCATGAATTTATCCAGTTCTTTTTTAAACCCTGTTATAGTCCTAGCCTTCACAACCTCCTCAGGCAAGGAGTTCCACAGGTTGACTGTGCGCTGTGTGAAGAAAAGCTTTTTATTTGTTTTAAACCTGTTGCCCATTAATTTCATTCAGTGGCCCCTAATTCTTATATTATGGGAACAAGTAAATAACTTTTCCTTATTCATTTTCTCCACACCACTCATGATTTTATATACCTCTATCATATCCCCCCTTAGTCTCCTCTTTTGCAAGTTCATCCAAGATACTTTTTTTGCCTCCTATTCATCAGCCATCAACATTCCCTTCCAGTGACCATAAACATAAATCACCTGCTGAACTCTGTCCGTTATTTATCTATTTTTATAGTCTTTATACCACTTTGTTGTGCTTATTGAATACCATGACCTGTCTGGGTAAAGTGACTGCATGCACTTGAAAACCAAAGGCACATTTTTGGTTAAACAAGAGACCATTTTTGTGCCAATACAGTTATATAGCTGCTACAATAAACAGAAAATGGGAGTTTGCTCCCAATCAGGAGATGTGTTTTCATATGTGAAAGATTTTTTAGTGCCAGGTTTTATATTGAAATTACTTGAATATATAATGAGAGATTCATTTTCTTTTTTCCCAGCCCTAATATTCTAGCTGCTGCTCTGCACACTTCTACAGAATGTGCCTAGAGGCCACTGGCACAACATACTGTATCCTAAATACATATTTATAAAGGAAGGTTAGCTTGATGTTTTATGCTCTTATTTTACATACACTCCATAGAACCGTGAACATATCCAGTCTGTTTTAGGGTAGACTACCTTTTAAAAACAAGTCTCCCCATCACTTGTCATCTAATACCTATTTTCAATTAGGCAGGATGGTTTCATGAAGCATTATCCCACATCTTTATCAGACATGGTTAAATACAAACATTCAAGGAGGTGGGCTTCTGAAATCTTGTTTTTAAATTTGAAACTAAAACATCTTGTGTGCCTCCTTTAACAGCATTGCCAGCTATCTCACAATATTTGGTGTTGGTCTTCAGAGATTACATGCAAATCTCAGCTTTCATTTAATAAAGTACTTAAGATTCTAGCTTTCTTGGCTGCAGACAACAACTTGTAAAGTATGAACTGAGTGTACGCTAAAGGATCAAAAAGTAGAAGGCAAACAAAGAACCTCAAACTCTGCTTATTTTAACTTTATTATTTTTAAGCCAATCTGATGATTTTTGACTCAGGGTTTTTAAAGGGTTGAGGATAGCAATACTGCACCAATTACATCATTCTGACAAGCATTGTCTCCTGAAATTTAAAATTCAGGGAAGAGATCAGAATTGCAGGAAAAGATGGGATAGATCCCATCACTAGGCAGATGGAAGATAGTATGGTCCATATGTCAACGGATGGGTGAACAGGTTTGGGGAAAAAATAATAATCTTTTGAATCTTCGCCTGCCTAGACTTGAACCTAAACTGAATGTTTCATGAAATCCGTGCCCCTGAAACTCCTCCATTTATTTTCATTTTAATGAAAGTCTGTGCATTTTGTGGTTCCATATGGAATAGGAAAGGATGAAACACCATAAGAAACACCAAGACCAGTTTCTCTTGTATTTATGGCTTGATGTGAACGAAGAAGTTCTGTCAGTCTTGCAGAAAGTCTCTACTTACAAAATCTCTAAGAACTTTTTCACATTTAGGAGGAGTGGATGTTTGGATAAGCATCCAGGATTTGGGGTGCTTATCTGAATCAAATCCAGCGTGGCTCTTGAGGTTTACTTATATATTCATACTTTCCCTTCACATACAGTTAATAGTGGGCACTGGGCAGACAATACAAATGCCAGTGTTTTAATAAAAGGTTCCAGAAAACTTTCCCATTAGCCTCTGATAACACTGCTCTACAGCCAAAATGCTTCTGAAATAAATGTAGTCAAACTTTACTAATTCTGGCTCACTGAGAACGAAAGTGATGCTTAAAATTGTTGATTGGCTCTAGTTTTCAACATATGCTGTTGGGTCAATATATACGACCCTTGACATGGGAATGGCGGAGGATAAGTGAGTTATAAAGGGAAGGGATCTCAATTTAAACCAGAAATGACTAAAATACATCTTTGACTGGATCTATGAATAAATCTATGTCTGGGTTTGTACAGTACTTGCTATTTAGGCAAAACAATGAATGATGCAATCTGAAGCTGGTATTGCGTCATACATGATATGAATTGCATCATGTTATTCCTAGAAGTCATGGATGATGCAATCATAACGAAGCTTACATCACTCTGCTGAACAAATTGCCCTATATCAGCTCTAGAAAACATACAGTGTCATGCTCTCTTATTTGTCAGTGTCTGATTTTGCAAAGGGACACATTTCTGTTTAGCCAAAGTGAGCAGAGATGCCTCGTACTTGTGTGAACAGTGCAGATAACTTCTGCTATGTTTGTGGTGAAGTGACTTTTGCATCACAAAAGTGCAGTATAACCACTATGGTCAAGAAAGCCTATCACCTTTATTTTGGCAGCAAAACTGGAGATCAGGACAAGAGGTGGGCCCCACACATATGCTCCAACACTTGTGCAACAAATCTTTGCCAGTGGTTGAACAGGAAAAGGAAATCTATGCCTTTTGCAGTGCCAATGATTTGGAGAGAGCCAACAGATCATACCAGCAATTGTTACTTCTGCATGGTGCTTCCAGTTGGGAAAGGTGTGTCAAAGAAGAAAAAGTGGACTGTGCATTATCCAAACATTCCATCAGCTATACGCCCAATACCCCACGGAGAAGGACTGCCGGTTCCTGATGCACCAGAATCATTCTCACTTGAGCCAGACGAGGAAGAGGAAGAGGATGAAACTTCTGGTCCTGAACCATCAATGTCACAGGACCCACATTTTCTCCCATCCTCCTCCTCTGAACCACACCTCATAACACAAGCTGAACTGAATGACCTTGTCAGGGATTTGGAACTACCCAGGAGCAAGGCAGAGCTGTTGGGCTCCAGACTACAGCAGTGGAATCTCCTGGCAGGTGATGTTAGGGTTTCCATATTCCATGACCGTCAAAAGGATCTTGTCCCATTCTTCTTCATGGAAGGTGATCTTGTAGCCTGCAACAACATCGATGGTGTCATGGCAGCCCTTAACATCGTTCACGATCCAGATGAGTGGAGACTCTTCATTGATTCATCAAAGACGAGTCTTAAAGCTGTTTTGCTGCATAATGGCAATGTTTTGCCATCAATTCCAGTTGGTCATGCAGTCCATATGAAGGAAACCTATGACAACATGAAACAACTTTTGAGGTGCATAAACTATGGCCAACATCAGTGGCAGCTTTGTGGCGATTTGAAGGTTGTTGCTCTCTTGCTTGGTCTGCAGACTGGATACACAAAGTACTGCTGTTTTCTCTGCAAATGGGATAGTTGTGCAAGAGATTCCCACTACATCAAGAAAGACTGGCCACTCCAACAGGCATTGGAGCCTAGGAGGAAAAGTGTTCAGCATCCACCACTTGTTGAATCAAGGAAGATTTTGTTACCACCCTTACACATCAAGCTGGGTCTGATGAAGAACTTTGTCAAGGCCATTGACAAAACACAAGCAGCTTTCAAGTACCTCCATGGAAAATTTCCAAGGTTAAGTGAAGCTAAGATAAAGGAAGGTGTCTTTGTTGGTCCTCAGATTTGTGAACTTCTTCGAGATGATGCATTTGACCATGCACTGCATGGCAAGGAAAAGATGGAATGGAAAGCCTTCCAGTCAGTGGCAATACATTTTCTCGGAAACAACAAGGCAGACAACTACAGGTTGTTGGTGGAAAACCTCCTCAAGGCATACAAAAGCCTTGGTTGCAACATGTCACTAAAGATACATTTTTTGCACTCTCATCTAGATTTTTTTCCACCGAACTGCGGAGCAGTGAGCGACGATCATGGCGAGCGATTTCACCAGGACATTGCAACAATGGAGAAATGCTATCAGGGCAAATGGAGCCCATCAATGCTTGCAGACTATTGCTGGACAGTGACAAGAGATGCTTCATTTAATGAATACAAGAGACAAGCCAAGAAGCGCTGAGTAGACACTGAATAGGACTAAACTATGTACATAATAGTTTTTTGCCTTTTGTTTCATAATACATTTGATTTATATAACCCTTTTGCTGATTTTGAAAGTGTTACATAAACAGGACAGGTGAAATATTATCATGTAAAGCAACCATAAACACATGAAAAGACCTAGGTTTACAATTTATGATTAAAACTCTACTATCTACACAATATACATAGACATAAAATGTAAAAACTTAAATATCTTAGAAACAGTAGTCAATCAGTTGTTTTAATTGTCATATTTGAATTCAGCACATCAAAATACATAATAAATATCACATTATATCTCTGAAGCAGACAACTTCTAAAAAATTGTAGACCAGTGTAAACTCTGAGTTCAAGGTGCATGTTTACTTGCAGAGGGAATTTTTATCAAGAGTGGAATGGGGAATCCACTCAGTTGTTCACATAACCAAAAATCTTTACGATAGCAAAGAAAAATGGCAAAATTTTATATCGAGCATCATATTGTAAATGCATTTAAAGTATAGCACCAAGTTCAGCTTCTAAAATCTGGTGATGGAGGTTGGGCTGAAAACTTTGAAAAGAAATAAGTGGTTATTCCCAGCTGGCAAAGTTTGTTTGTTTGAATTCCTGTTATTTTGTGCAATAGATTCACTCTAAGGCAAAACATTTTTTCTTCAAGAAATTTTTGCTAGTCCTTTCTGGCAGCGATGGAGTGAGCACCTTCAGAATCAGGAAAATCATCCCAATCTCTCTCAAGTGGTCATAGGTGGAATTGGGGTGCGGTGTGCAAAGGAGGGTGTTGCCCCCTCCAAAACTGCAAACCTCAGGGGAAGGCAGCATGAGTGTGCAATGCAATGAGTTCTGCCAGTTTGTGCCTGTGAGGCAGAGAGTCAGAATGTTGTTTATAAACAGAGTGATTAACAGGTGATTAAGACAATAAAAGGCTGTTAGGATGTTTCCTAACATTAAATAATTTGTTCCAAGCTTGATGAACTGCAAAAAGTAGGTAGCCTAAATGAAAGAAAGTAATTAAAGATTTTTCTACAGTTGTATTCAAGAGGTGGTAACAAAATTATTTTTGAGAAGATAACTGATTTTTTAGCCAAGTAAATGAAGTAGATCTGATCTACCTGGATGTCAGTAAGGCATTTGATACAGATCCACTTGAAAAATTATTAGTTTAATTGGAGAAGATGGGAATTAATATGAGAATGGAAGGGTAAATAAGAAACTGGTTAAAAGGAAAACCACAACAGGTCATACTGAAAGGTGAATTCTCAGGCTAGACTAGAGGGAGGTTACTAGTGGACTTCCTCAGAGATCAGTCTTGGGATCAACCTTATATAACATTTTTATTACTAACTGTGGCACAAAAAGCAGGAGTGTGCTAATCAAATTAGCAGATGACACAAAGTTGGGAGGCAATGCCAATAGTGAGGAGGACCAAAATACCATATAAGGAGATTTGAATGACCTTGTAATACAAATGAGGTGATACAAATGGGGTATAATACAAATGAGGTGATGTTTAATAGTGTGAACCGCAAAGTCATACATTTAGGGACTAACAAGGAGTTAGGAGTTATATACGAAGGTTTGGATGACTTGTAATACAAATGGAGTGATACAAATAGGGTTTAATACAAATGGGGTGAAGTAATACAAATGGGGTGATATTTAATAGTGTGAACTGCAAGGTCATACATTTAGGGACCAACAACAAGAATTTTTGCTATATGCTGGGGATTTATCAGTTGGAAGTGACAGTGGAGAAGAAATAGGTTGGAGTATTGCTTGATCACAGGATGGTCATAAGCCATCAATGTGATATGGTCATGAAAAGGCTTCTGCATTCCTGGGGTGCATCAGGTGAGGTATTTCTCATAGAGATAGGGAAGTGTTAGTATCATTATGCAAGGCACTGGTGAGACCACATCTGGAATACTGGAATGTGTGCAGTTCTGGTCTCCCATGTTTAAGAAAGATGAATTTAGACTGAACAAGTACAAAGAAGGGATACTCCCATCTGAGGAATAGAAACCTTATCTTATGAGAAGAAACTCAAAGACCTTGGCTTGTTTAGTCTCATGGCAAACTGGAGTTCTGGAGTCAACAGGGGGCGCTGCTGGCAATCGATTTATCGCATCTTAACGAGACGCAATAAATCGATTGCCAAAAGATCGATTGCTACCCGCTGATCTGGGGGTAGTGAAGACCTACCCTTTGTTTGGGGTTGTTTAACCAAGTATGTATAGCCACTTAACAGTAGTTCCACCAAACCTGCATTTTTCCAGGTTACTTATCAGAATGTCATGTGGGACTATGTCAAAAGCCTTGCTGAAGACCAAATATATTATGTCCACCACATTCCCCTTATCCATCAAGCCAGCTAACCAGAAAAGGAAGGAAATCAAGCTAGTTTGGCATAATTTGTTCTTGGCTGCTACGTTCATCCTCCACAATCATTCACAAATTGAGTGTTTTATAAACGAAATTGGGAGGCCTGATTCAACTCCCATTAAAGTCGGTGAAAAGATTCTCAATGACTATAATGGGTATTGAATCAGGCTGTTGGTGAATTTAATATATAGAGAGACAGGTTGGAAGAAAGCCCCAAAATATCAGCCTTCTGTTTTATTAGCAGCCAATGAAGCTCAATAGAGGGAAATTTATTAAAGTGGAAAAGAAGACCAGAAAAGTGGTCTACCTGCTGACTTTTCCAATAATTATATGCAGATAACAATTTAAAGAGACCAACCTTTATGATATATTCTGTAACGGAAGTAGGATTGGATCTATGTGATTAAATTAGGTGTCCAGATGAATCTTAGAATCCTTTAATTTAATGAGCATGTCCTTGGAGCCATAAGAATTGCATAATTAAGGGAAACAACTTCAAATTCACAAGAATTATTGTAAGGAAAAAGAACTATTATAAATTCAGAATTTCCCAGTGCAATACTTTCCATATCAATAATTAATTCCATAACTAATGGATCAATGAATTCAGGTTGAAAACACTGAAATCATAGTAGCTGCAAATATTGAAAGTATGCCCAGGTGTTATCTGCAACATTATGGTACTGCAGACTATTAGCTGGTATAATACTTTCCCCAATAACAAGCAACTTCACGCAGACTGAAATCAGACCCATAGTGGAACACTAAGAAATTTTGTTCTCCTGGAAAACTGTTCTCCTTCCCTTTCCCTGCAATGTGAGCTTGTCACAGTGCAGTGTTCCAGATCAAGGAAATTCATGGCTAGTATTAAATAGCAAGATAGCTGAGGACTGGTTGTGACAGAATCCACAGGGTACAGTTTTAAATGTTAGATTCATTGTACTAGAGAGAAGTTCAAAAATTTTGAGTGCAGATGTATATTTCCGCTATGCTTGGAGGTGTTTGTATACAGGTTAAGTGTCAGATCCAGTCCAGAAACAGGCCAAAGGTGGTAAATTTAGCTGTAATTTAAAAGTTACCTCAGATTCAGGGAGGATTCACATCCAAGGTTCCAGTTTAAGCCCATTTCTGCTTGGTTGCAAGCAGCAATGCCTTAAGTGTGCCAGTTGGAATTAGATACTTGTTGATCTAATTGTTCTTGCATCAGGGTCCAAGGCTGGCCAGAGGGCAAACCAAGAGTCAGGCATCAATATGATGGCAGGGTGTGGTTACCGGGTGGTCAGAGTAAAAGACAGGCTAGAGCTTAAACCAGGAGCCAGGAAGGGTCAGAAGCCGGAGTCTGGGATCTCACACACACAGGGTCTGGCGCACAGAAGCAAGCAGTCAGTCTGTATTTTGGCCCAGACAACTCCCTGTCATGGCTTCCTGACTTAAGTATCAGTGCCAGCCAATCAGCGGGCTGTGAGGAGTTGCCACTCAGGTACTGCTGGGTGGTTCTTTCTGCTGGGCCAAGGCTCACAGGGTCCTCCCACAAAGGTCTGGCCCAATCCTCCTGTGGAAGTGTCAGCAGCACAGAAACCTCATGGTCCCAGGTTCTTACATATACCACTGGAGTAAAAATCTAAGAGAATTCCATTTTGATTACTTTTATTTTATTTTTCATTTTAAATATTAAGACATGTTGGTTCAATTTGTCTCATGATACAAAGCAGAGTCACAAATCAATTAAGCTTTTTTGTTTAGTCCCACTGCTTTTCACAGTGAAGGCAATCATTATGTATATCCACAGCTGAATGCTGGTCAGTGAGAGGGCTGCAAGCAGGCCCTATATTCGCTGAAAATCTTCAGCTTCAGAATTAACCACAGATTCTACCCCAGAAGAATTTGGTTTCAAATTGTAGGCTGTCATTTTAAAATAGATTTCCAGATCTTTTAGTTATATTGGCTTTTCTATGGTGGTCATCACTTGAGTAACTGAACAGCTCGCAAACAGTAACAACTTTATCCTACCAACACGCTTATGAGATAGGGAAATATCATTACTCTCATTTTAAAGAATGGGAACCAACATAGAAAGAAATTGGATGATTTGATCCAGATCTTCTGATTCCCAGGTGATAATACCACATGACCATTTTCCCTCTCTAGGGGTACGTCCTCACTACCGCGGGTAGCGGTCGATGTTTCAGCGATCGATTTCTCGCATCTTGTGAAGACGCGAGAAATCTATCGCTAGCACTGTCCCTGTCAACTCCGGAACTCCAGCTCCCCATGAGGAGTAAGCCAGAGTCGATGGGGGAGCACGCTGACGACTGTCGCCGCCGTGAGGACGGGAGGTAAGTCGGCTGCAGATACGCCGACTTCAGCTACGTGATTCACATAGCTGAAGTTGCATATCTGCAGTCGATCCTCACCCCTAGTGAAGACCAGCCCTAGAAAGCCTTCCCAGTATTTACCAGTTCTTAGCTGATGCAGTATTACCTTCATGAATCTGCCAAAGGGTGACCCAAAACAATAGCTCCAAGGGTGTGAACTGCCTATATTAGTTTCAATTATATGTGGATTCTGAAACCTAATGGTAACAAATTACATTTCACCAAACTAACTGTTGATCATTTTAGCAGACAAAATGAACTGATGGGTTTATCCACTGTTGCTTGAAGCGGGAGTGGTGCCTTGGAGCAGCTGGTTGATGTCAAGGATTAAAGAAGTCAGAGTGAAGTAAATTTTAAAACTCTACAAAATTCATATTTGTCATATAATATCAATATAAGCATCGTGGCAGTTCCAATTTCTACAGAATCTAAGCTCTTTTCTACCACTTTTAGTTTGGTCGGTAACTTCATAAACATCAACTGAGTAATGAAAAACCAGTGTAAACTTGTCTTCTTGAGTCCTCAGACAGCATAAAATAATGATTGTAAAGAAGAGGAAAACTGCATTCATGCATCTCAATTAGATGTTAACTCTTAAAGAGACATTTTTTAAAGTCGCCCTTTGAAGGGTTTTTTTTAAAAAAAAACTTATTTGTTACAAGTAACACCCAAGATTAACATGACAAAGAACAGAAAATATTTCCTGTATATTTTTCCAGTTTATTAAGTGTATATGGCAGCATTTTGTCTATAATCAGTTTCACTATTTCCCTGGTGGAGTCAGTCATTTTCATTTATTTGTGTGATTCTTTCACACAGCAATAGGAAGAGGAAAAATATTTGAATTAATAGGAAAAATATTTTAAAATAATACAAATAATTGGCAGAAGGATGTAAGTTTAGCACCTGAAACTATCTAATCCATTTCTTGAAATCTGTCCAGATTTCAATCTTTTAAACCAGTGACAACACTTTAAGAAACAAATTTTCAAGTAATTTAGGTGAGCATCTGTACATCTAATTTGCACAATTACTATAACTGTGTGCACAAATCAAGTAACTGCAAGCCCAAATAAACAAAAGACAGAAACAGCAGAGGTCCTAGAAGTATCTAGTATAGTTTTCCACACTGAACGAATCAAAATGCAACAATAACTTTACCAGTCAAAAGACTTGTTACTATATATGGGACACGTTCTACTTTGGTCTCTGCATAAACTTCCCATTGTTTCCAGTGAAAGGTGTGCTGTGAATAGCACAGTCACACTAACTAATATGTATTAGTTTGAAAGTTTTTATTGGTACTTCCCATATAGGAGACATCCCTTTAAAATATAAAGCCCTAACTTTATAAATCTGGCCCAAGGATCTTAATTCAATAAGTATTTTGACCCTCTAGACAGAAGGAGGTTTAGCACTCCCCATTTAGATCATCAAGTCAGTGCCCCAGAAAATGATAGCCAGACAAGCTTAGAACAGCTAAATTACCATAATAAGCTGTTCAGAGCAGGTACTGTCTCTCTCTTCTATAGACCTGGACAACATTCCGCACAATTTGGGTCCCTGTTCTGATTAAAGTTTCTCAGTGTTACTGTAATATCAATAATTCATAATTTATGCAGCATTCTAAATAAAGGTAAATTATGTATCCATCTGTGCAGCCATATAATACCAGTATACATGGGGCCCTACTTATAATTTACCTAAGATATCGCAGCTGAATGTTAGATTCAGACATCACAGTGAAATGACTTCATATTACAAAAATTGAGGGGCAGTTGAATTAGGCCAGCTGCATTGTTTTCTAATGTGACTTTTCAATCTGAAAATAAAAATGGTAAATCATGTCTATAAGATTCCAAGCACATCTGCTTCTTAGTATCATATTAAATGTTTAAAATAATGGGACTTATACTAGCCAGTGATAGACACTATGAAATTAAATATATGCATCTCTCTTAGCCCTGGTCTACACTGGAGGTGGAGTGGGATTTGACCTAAGACACGCAACTTCAGTTCTGAGAATAGCGTAGTTGAAGTCGATGTATTTAGGTCGACTTACCATGGTGTCTTCACAGCACTGAGTCGACTGCTGCTATTCCCCCGTCGACTTGCTTGCGCCTCTCGCGACAGTGGAGTACTAGAGTCGATGGGAGAACACTCAGGGATTGATTTATCGCATCTAGACTATATGCGATAAATTGACCCCTGATAGATCGATTGCTACCATCCGATCTGGCAGGTAGCGTAGACATACCCTTAGTCTAATGTAGCTGAACAGCCGTGTGTATGCTTTGCCTGAGTAAAATGCTGTTACTCATAAGTATAATTTGTTTCTTTTTATTCAGTCTCGTACTCATAGAGTCATAGACTTTAAGGTCAGAAGGAACCATTATGATCATCTGATCTGACCTCCTGCACAACTCAGGCCACAGAATCTCATCCACCCACTCTTGTAATAAACCCCTAATCTATGTCTGAGCTACTAAAGTCCTCAAATCATGCTTTAAAGACTTCGAAATGCAGATAATCCTCCAGCAAGTGACCATGGAGCACGCTGTAGAAGAAGGTGAAAACCTCCCAGGGCCTCTTCCAGTCTGCCCTGGAGGAAAATTCCTTCCCGATCCCAAATATGGCGATCAGCTAAACTCTGGGCATATGGGCAAGACTCATCAGCCAGACACCCAGGAAAGAATTCTCTGTAGTAATTCAGATTCCACCCCATCTAATATCCCATCACAGGCCATTGGGCATGTTTAATAGTCAAAGAACAATTAATTGTCAAAATTAGGCTTTCCTATCATACTATCCCCTCCATAAACTTATCAAGCTTAGTCTTGAAGCCAGGTATGTCTTTTGCCCCCATTGCTCCCCTCAGAAGTCTGTTCAAGAACTTCACTCCTCTAATGGTTAGAAACTTTCATCTAATTTCAAGTATAAATTGCCTGGTAGCCAGTTTATATTCATTTGTTCTTGTGTCCACATTGGTATTGAGCTTAAATAATTCCTCTTCCTCCCTGGTATTTATCCCTCTGATATATTTATAAAGAATAATCTTATCTCCCCTCAGCCTTCTTTTGGTTAGGTGAAGCAAGCCAAGCTCTTTGAGTCTCCTTTCATAAGACAGGTTTTCCATTCCTCGGATCATCCTAGTAGCCCTTCTCTGTACCTGTTTCAGTTTGAATTCACCCTTCTTAAACATGAGAGACCAGAACTGCACGCAGTATTCCAGAAGAGGTCTCACCATTGCCTTGTACGACAGTACTAACACCTCCTTATCTCTACTGGAAATACCTCGCCTGATACATCCCAAGACCACATTAACTTTTTTCACAGCCATATCACATTGATGGCTCATAGTCATCCTGTGATCAACCAACACACTGAGGTCCTTCTCCTACTCTGTTACTTTCAACTGATGTGTCCCCAGCTTATAACTAAAATTCTTGTTATTAATCCCTAAGTGCATGATCTTACGATTCTCACTATTAAATTTCATCCTATTACTACCACTCCAGTTTACAAGGTCATCCAGATCTTCCTGTATGATATCCCAGTCCTTCTCTCTATTGGCAATACCTCCCAGCTTTGCGTCATCCACAAATTTTATTAGCACACTCCCACTTTTTGTGCCAAGGTCAGGAATAAAAAAATTAAATAAGATTGGTCCCAAAACCGATCTCTGAAGAACTCCACTGGTAACCGCCCTCCAGCCTGACAGTTCACCTTTCAGTATGATCTGTTGTAGTCTCCCCTTTAACCAGTTCCTTTTCCACCTTTCAATTTTCATACTGATCCCCATCTTTTCCAATTTAATAATTCCCTATGTGGAACCATATTAAATGCCTTACTGAAATCATGGTAAAGTAGATCCACTGCATTTCTTTTGTCTAAAAAGTCTGTTACTTTCTCAAAGGAGGAGATCAGGCTGGTTTGACACGATATACCTTTTGTAAAAACATGTTGTATTTTGTCCCAATTCCCATCAACCTCAATGTCCTTAACTACTTTCTCCTACAAATTTTTTTCCAAGACCTTGCATACCATAGATGTCAAACTAACAGGCCTGTAGTTACCCGGATCACTTGTTTTCCTTTCTAAAAAATAGGAACCATGTTAGTGATTCTCCAGTCATGCGATACAACACTCCTCTCAATCAAGCAAGAATATTAATGTAGTTCAGGGGTTCTCAAACTTCTCACTCTCACAGGGGAGAGACTGTGACCCCCTTCCAACAACAAAAGTCACTCATGACCCCAAGCGGGGGGGAACTGAAGCCTGAACCCTGGAGTGAGGGGTGCAAAGCCAGAGCCTGATTGACAGTGCAATCTCCATCATGAAAGTGCAACTTACAAAGGTAGACTTTTTTTTGTTACATACCTACACTCAGAAACAAAACAGGAGATAATGTTGCCCTCTTCTTATTTACAAGTGTGGAGGAAAAACTGAGTCCTCACTCTCAGGTTGGATACAACAAGTCAGAGACAGCTTTATTTCAAGCAATTGCAGGGGAAGAACACAGCTGGCAGAGAGCATCTCTGCCTCAGTTTCTTCAAAGTACAAGCGATTTCACACAAATATTTATACCCTTTAATGACATACACTAACTAATAACAATCTGCATTATGTTTATATTATGTTCTACCCATTCCGGTAATTTCACACTTCTGTTCTCAAACGTCCTTATCTTCAAGGCTAGGTCACACTAACTCTGTTTTGTGTTTCCCTCCCGCTGTAGACACAAAGTCTGCTTTCCCAAGTCTCGCATTATGAGAGTTGAGAGTTAGCCTTACTGTGCTCTGTCTTCACATGACTTATAGGCCTACAGTCAAGTCCTTTAACCCTTGCTTCCACACAGTGTTAACAGAAAGTGAGAACAGGCATTTGGATGGCACTTAAATATCTTGCAATGCTGGCTACAAATGTGCCAGATATGCTAAACATTCGTACACCACTTCATGCTTCCGCTGCCATTTCAGAGGACATGCTTCTATCCTGATGATGCTCATTAAAACAATAATGCATTAATTAAATTTGTGACTGAACTCTTTGAGGGAGAATTGTATATCCCCTGCTCTGTTTTACCTGCATTTTGCCACATATTTCATGTTATAACAGTCTCAGATGATGACTCAGCACGTGTTTGTTTTAAGAACACTTTCACTGCAGATTTGACAAAATGCAAAGAAGGTACCAATGTGAGATTTCTAAGGATAGACACAGTATTCGACCCAAGATTTAAGAATCAGAAGTGCCTTCCAAAATCTGAGAGGGAGGAGGTGTGGAACATGCCTTCAGAAGTCTTAGAAAATCAACACGCCAATGTGGAAACTGCAGAACCCGAAGCACCAAAAAAGAAAATCAATCTTCTATTGGTGGAATCTGACTCAGATAATTAAAATGAACATGCATTGGTCTGCACTGATTTGGATTGTTATCAATCAGAACCCATCAGCAGCGTGGACGTATGTCCGCTGGAATGATACTTGAAGCATGAAGGGACATATGAATCATTAGCGCATCTGGCAAGTAAATATCTTTCAATGCCAGCTATAATAGTGCCATGAGAATGCCTCTTCTCATTTTTGGGTGACAGTGTAAATAAGGAACAGGCAGCACTATCGCCTGAAAATGTAAACAAACTTGTTTGTCTGAGTGCCTGGCTGAACAAGAAGTAAGACTGAGGGGACTTGCAGGTTGAAAAGTCTTTCATTGTTTAATTTTGGAATGCAGTTATTTTCTGTACATAATTCTACATGTATATGTAAGCAGTGTCAGGATGAGCCCAGATGAGCCCACATCTGGTGGTGAATTGTGAAAAAAACTTCAGGGGCTGATCTTATTTGTATAGGCACACCCACCCCACCTAGCATGAGCTCACAGCAGCCCAATGGTCACTTTGGTTGCTTTGGGATCCCTGGTTGCTCTGTTATTGGGGCAGGGATAATGAAATGTTGTTACCTTGATTATGTGAATTAAGGACTGTGGACATGTACTTGGCCTTTGCTATGATAGAGGGACTCGCCATCATCCAGGTAGCATTCACTAGGCAAGGGACAGGGGTTCCAAAAACCCAGTGATTTGAGAGGGACTGTGGACAGGCTTTTATACCTGTTGGTGAGAGCCTTGTCTAAGGGCCCTACAAGCACCCTATCTCTCTCCACTGTAGAATATCCATTAGGAGTCTAGTTTCAGCCTACTGAGCTGAATTCACTTTGGGCCCAGTGGTGCATCTGCACTAAGGCTTCCCTACTATAAGCTGAAATCACTTAAGAGCTGAAATCTATTAAGAGCAGACATCACTGAGCACTGTGTTAAGTAGGGGGGCCTGAAAATGTATTGCTGAGCGGCGAGTGGAGCGACTGGTGGAGCGAAGCAGCTCATAGAGCAGAGTCTGGCAGAGCAGCTAGCAGAGCAGAGCAGCTTGTAGAGCGGAGTCAAGCGACTGGCAGAGCGAGCAGCTGCTGGACCAGAGTGGCTGGTGGAGCTGAGCAGCTTGTAGAGCAGAGTAGAGCTACTGGCAGAGCAGCTGGCAGAGCGGAACAGCTGGCAGAGCAGAGCAGTTCGTGGGACAGCTGACGGAGCAGAGCAGTGAGCAGAGCAGCTTGTGGTGAGGGCTGCAGCAGAACCCCATGGAGAGGTGGGGACGTCGGCCTCAGACCATGTAAGGTGCCACTCAACCTGCCCCCCAACCCCCGCCATTTCCACCCAGGCTGGGAGGTAAGACTCTGCAGATGAACTTTTGAACTCTGTACTGACCAGGGACAGAGGCTTTTGGGCTGTGGGACTTTTGGGACTTTAGGTGATTTTGGGGTTGCTAGACTCCCGAACCTAAAGGAGAGGACACAGCCCAATTTGCTGGGGTGGGTTTTGCTCATGGGTTGGTTTATGAACCCTAGTTGTGGTGTTTTCCCATTTAAATGATGTCATTTACCTCATGTTATTAAAGAGTTTCTGAATCAAGCACAGATCAATGTAAGAGGGGAAGTATTGCCTCTTTGTGGGGTCCAGGGGTGTGTGTAGGATTTTCCCAGGTCACTGGGTGGGGGCTTGAGCCAATTTTGCATTGTGTTGTTGAGAGGGAACCCCTATGTACTGAACCCAGCCCTTGCTGCTATTAACTTGGCCTGGCAGAAGGGTTACATACAAGTTCAACTTTCATGATAAAGAGATTTCAATTCATCTAATACAAGTATTGTAGTGTAAAATACTATTTTTTACACTGCAAATATTTGTAATAAAAATAAATATGAAGTGAGAACCGTACACTTTGTATTCTGTGTTGTAACTGAAGTCAATATATTTAAAATGTAGAAAACATCCAAAATATTTAAACAAATGGTATTCTATTATTAACAGTGCGATTAATCGTGTGATTAATCACAATGAATTTAATCACTTGACAGCCCTGTGGCACCTTAAAGACTAACTAAAGTATTAGAGCATAAGCTTTCGTGGGCTAATACCCACTTCTGACTCTTCAGGACTCTTTGTTACTTCTGCAATTCCAGACTAACACGGCTACCCCTCTGATTCTTGACAGCCCTATTATCAATATATTATATGTTAACTTTAATAAATTAACAAAGAACCTTCAACTAAATCTTTCCTTTATTTCAAAGCTCTAAATTTCCATAAAGGATCTAAACTTTTAATTTTCTCATTATTTTTACAAAAGAATAGTTAACAAAATCTTTACTGTCTTTTAACATTGCAACCTTTCCTTTCTTTTCATCTTCAGGGATGCCTCTGAATGATCTCATGCAGTATTTGGCATATGTCTGTCCCTTAAAAATTGCCTGTGGAGCACAAAGGCTGAAATTTGATAAGATGTTAAAATTCCTGGCCTTTGTTAAGTTAAAAGATGTTCTATCTTTTCCAAAGCATACTGCTTATGTTTGAGGTAGAAGACACGTCATGGAAATTACAGAGATGCAATTAGCAATAGCAGGAATATGGTATAGAATCACTTTCCTATCAAGAAAAAACGATTTTAGCATGACATGGACTGAATCCTTTCTACAGTTTATTAAACCAGTTAGAAGTTTCAGTCACTCCTCTCTTAGCACAACCAGAAATAAAACAGATAACAAAACCTTAAACAACATAAATCCTGTGCTTTGTCTTCTGACCAATTTGTGCTTTGTGAGGACTGAAGAGAGAAGAATCCAATCATATCCTACTTCTGACATTCACTATAACTTTCTAAATTAGAACTTTTGAGGATCAGAACCAAAAGTAACATACAAATATACAGCTGCTCCAAGTCGCATAATTTTCGTTGGCTTCAAGCAGAGCTTCTTATATTAAAGAGATATATTTTGACTGGGGCACAAAAACAGCAAGAAATTTAGATTTGGACACAGCAAATGAGAGCCTTCAATGCTCCAGGGACTTTATATATATAAAGTTTGTGTGTACACAAACACAGGCCATGTAGGGCCCAGAAATATGCCTGAATAAAACAAAGGCCTGCACTTATGGGACTCAAGTGGTTTTGCCAGCCTTCCCCCACTAGAAGCAAAACCATCTGGAATAATGCAGTGGTATTGACCCCTCTGTTGCACATCACACAAAGTTACAACAAGTTTCCTTGCTTACAGCCGTTTAAGGCTTCATCATATATTTATCGCTTAACACAGAGTCAAAGTTTACATTCAAACTGTGATTAAAATTTTTATAGAGTAGGAATATTTGATTCAAGAGTAGGATTTGATATACATATACTTGTGGCTCTTTTTGATAGCGATGCAAATAAATAGAGTGGCAAAATCACAGTTATCTAGGAAATAGGGAGCAAATCATCTTTAAAAGGTCAAAGCTAATGCAGAACTTTATTCAGAACCAAAAAAACCTCCCGGGTTAAGTGGCAGTACTTCAAAATTTGCCATACTTTTTGCTTCTTAAGAGGAGAGCTCAGTTTGCAATAAAATATGCACATTCACAAGAAGGCAAGGACATTAAGGAAAGAAATGTACAAACAGTAGGCAAATAGTTAGCTCTTTAGAGTGGATGGCCTAGTTTTACTGAAAATGCTTTAGTTTAAAAATCAGGGGAGCTGGAGGTTTACAAAGCAATACCAGCCTTGGTCTCTCTAGCACATACTTAACGTTTTAAATCGGTATTTTGTATTTATACAGCTGTTCTCATTACCTCCTCATTGAAGGCAAGTTTGCAGCCCCCATCTCGCCCCCCAGCTCCTTATCACAGTGGAATTCTGTTGCACTCAGTAAAGTGAATGGGAATTTTAGCATTACTTCCGCTGTACCACTCAGAATGGCATATTTCAGCACACACTTCTCCCATGGAACCCCTCCAGATGGACTGCAGCCAACAGGACTTAGGATCAGATCATCATATGCCCTGAGCACTTTTAAGGAGCTAGAGGAAGGGTAGAACAGTTTTCAGGTGAAAACGCCTGTTACTGTCACCATTCATATGCCTGTTTCAGGACACCCAGAGAGAAAGAACCACTAGTGAAATCTCCCATAGATAGAGAAGAGGAGACATTGATCAGATCCAGGTCCCTGAACATTCAAACTGTGAGAACTATTGAGGGCTGCAGGAAAGAACCCAAAAAGTTTGTGAAAGCTTTTTGTATACAACCAAACTTTTGAGCACTTACCCAAGACTGAATTGAACCATGTGAAATTTAACAATCTGCCCATCTTTAAGTGTGAATAGCAGGGCCAAGAATAAATTGAATATTAGCCTCATAAATGAATGGAAAGAAAATTAAAAGCCAATTCACTGCCTATTACAAGAGTGACTATCTTATTATTAACAGAAATGGTGGTGTAGAGGTTTTGGTAATTCACTCAGATCAGGAGAAGCAATTGCAGCCTAGGGATGATTACCCTAGAAAGGTAGTAATCATACCTTTCAAAGCCTTTCTCTAAAGAGCATAGCAATAGGATGAGTCAGCTTACTCTCCATTGGCAAATATGATTAAGGAGTCCTTAATGTTAATGTTGTTATTCAGGCAGATCAATTTTTTTCAGAACACCAGATCAGTAGATATGGAGGATACATTTTATTCAAATTCAGCCCATACACAGACCAAAGTAGAGTAAATTTCTGTGGACAGAATACAGTAGGCGGTACCTTACACACTATTGTCTCTTTGCAGATAGTGTGCTCTCTGGATGTAGAGCAGGGGTTCTCAAACTGGGGCTTGGGACCCCTCAGGGGGTCGCAAGGTGATTACATGGGAGGTTGCGAGCTGTCAAACTCCGCCCCAAATCCCGCTTTGCCTCCAGCATAGATAATGGTGTTAAAATATATTTAAAAGTGTTTTTTAATTTACAGGGGGTCTCACTCACAGGCTTACTATGTGAAATGGATCTCCAGTAAAAATGTTTGAGAGCCCCTGAAGTAGGGGCTTCAAAAACACCTTAAACTTAGGGAAAGCCATGCTGTCCAAGAGCAGATGGAAGTTAACAGCGCAGACAGCAGTGTGGACGCAAAGAGACCTGTGTACAGAAATGCTTTGCTTCCAGAAGATCTGGGCCCCAAGCTACTTCACGAGGAGATGAGAGAGATGAGGTGCCAGTCTGTGTCCTGCCAGGGGAATTCCAGAAGAAACATCACATTAACTCTCTATTTCCATGTCATTGTGAAAGTTATTCCTGCACAGAGGAGATGTCCTCAGTTTTCACTCTGTTTATACCCAAGCAAAACTCCTGTTGGCTTCACTTGCCAAAGTACAGACATTGGGGAAACTGATTAAGGACCTCAGAACTGGCCCACTGTCAGGTCCTGTACCTCAAAGATATATGCAATATCCCCTCCCGATGTTTTAGTCTACACTTGCTGGCAAGGTAATCAGTTGAATGTGTAATCTACCTTACAATATGCCAGTTGCCATAATGCAACTATGAGTCTGAGAGAAAGATTTCCCGAGGTGATGAGATGGGAGGAAGGAACATACAGATTTAAACAACACACTCTTAGCACTTCTAAACCTCAGCTCTCTCAGCACTTTACAAAGATGGGAAAGCATCATTATCCCCTATTTTTCAGATGGGTAAAGCAACATTCAGAAAGCAAATCAGTGGCAGTGCAGGGAGTAGAACCCATTCATACAATGAGGAATTTTAAATTCAAACACACCACTGTAAATATGTTTCTATTTAGCTTACTCTTGAGACGTGGTCAAGCAATTGTTTGCAGCTTTAACAAGTATTAAATATTCACTTGCTGTGGAAAATCTATTCACCAGCCTGGGTGAATAGGAAGAAAAAGGAAAACATGTTTTATTGTTTCTTTTATCTCTATTGCCTCAATAGCTATTCTTCATTGCGAGCAACAGCAATTTCTTAGAACATTACAAAATGCAGATAAAATCTCCAACGTGACATGTTAAGAAACAACATGTCAGCAATCTCACCTTGCATTCTAATCTATAAAATTACTTGTGTTGCAGGAAGCATTAGTCTCTAGCAATTTGAATTAAAGCCTAAAACTGAAAGCTGCACTTTAAAGATTTTTTTCAGTTGAGTTTTATTATAAGAGAACATACAATTGATTTCTGCATATCACTAATTTCTAGGATAGATATAACCTTGCATTACAGCAAACCCATAGGCCTATCCACTGCCCTCAATCTGTGGCAAAACTTCTTCTGACAAGAAGTCAGGAAGCATTTGTGCAGAGAGACATTATATTATGGGATGCATAGTGTGAAGAACTGGAAAGTATCAATTTCATTTGTATGAATATTGCTGAGACATAACCCTCCGGTGTTATCTAGACCAGTGATCTGCTAGGTCACTCCAATCCTTGACTTTGGGAGCCAGCCTTACCCTGCTCTGCTGTGAGAACCCCCATTCACACACAGCCTCCGGCATGTAAGCTGTTCTTTGGATTTTGCAACCAACAAGAGGCAATATCTTCGGTCCCAGACACAGCCTTAGGAACCTCCATCTTGCAGTGTCCAGTTATGCCCGCTAGACACTGCAAGCTTATATGAATTCATCAATTTAACAAATAAATTGATATGTATTGGGCTTGTTATCCCAAGGGGAGTCTCTGACATGCTTCAAACCAAATGCACTGCTTTAGGTAGAATAAACAAACAGATTTATTAACCATAAAGATATATATTAAGTGATTATAAGTCATAGCATAACAAATCAGATTTGGTGAAATTAAATTAGAGCAAAACACATTCTAAACTGATCTTAATACTTTTAATACCTTTACAAACTTAGATGCTTCTCACCACAAGCCACGCTCTCCCTTGTAATTAGTGCTTCAGTCACTGAGGGCATGACTACACTTGAAACTTCAAAGCACTGTTGCAGGAACATTCCCACGGCAGTGCTTTGAAGTGCAAGCATGCGCATGAACAAGCACTGGGAGAGTTCTCTCTGGTAATCCATCTCCATGAGGGGATTAGCTCCAAGCACCAGGAGCATGGCTCACAGCACTCAGAGACTGTCCTCACTAGCTCTTTAAAGTATTCAGACTTGCTGCGCTCAGGGGGTGATTTTTCAAACCCCCACCCCCTCGAGACAGCAAGTTAGAGCGCTATAAAATGTAAGTGTAGCCAAGCCCTTAGTGGTGGTGGTGTCTGTAGATGTAAGTGGAAGAGAGACAGTATGGCAAACATCTCTCTCTTCTGTCATGTTCTTTCTTCCCCTTGGCTTTGCCCCCACTTCAGAGTCTGATGAACATTATCTCATCACAATCCCAAACTGATCAAAGGAAGGTGAGGGCGTGACTCCCCCGAGAGTCTAACAGATTCTTTTATTGCTCCCTAGGCCAGCATCCTTTGTTCCTGTGAGGCTGAGCTAGGTTTGTCCCATACCTGCCCTGATGAGGAGTGAACTGCCTCTTTGCTTTTGAGAGTTTTTGTTTGGGCTTATTTTAAGCTATGAGGATACATTTTCAGCATCATAACTACACACATGAAATGATAACCTATAACATTACTATAACATTACTGTAACAATTACTAGAACATCACTATAACAACCATGCTCACTGCATCATGAGTTTTCTGAAGATACTCAACATGACAACTTTGCATTGGATACCACACAATCATTTTATAAAGATGAATATTGGGATGTAGGGTGTTCCCCTGAGGTACAGAGTGTGACAACTGTGTGTACGTCATTGTATTTGTTAATGATGGGTTTTTTGCTATGGAGTTAGATCAAAAGGGATTGTTAAAGAAGCCAAGAAGGAAAGGTGAAACAATGACCTAAAATGGATTCCAGGATCCCAGCACAAAGAGAAGTGGAGGCATGGGCTTGTCACTTGAAAATGATGTGCTCTGCAGACTGGAAAAACAACTCAGAAGGGGCAGCCTACTCTGGTTACATATGGTTTAAGTAGTCATAACCCAGCACTGGTAATCAAGAGTTCTAAGATCTATTCTCATCTCTTCTATTCTCATATGGTCCTGTAAGGGGGCAGTTACTCCACTCCTACAAAAAAGTCTGGGCTGATTGGGGAAGCAGCCAAAGCTGGGGCTATGCCCCAATCAGGCAACACCTAGCCCTGTTATAAGGGCTCAAGGAGGAACTGGGTCAGTTTCTCTCTAGCTGGAGAGAGAGAAGGACCTGGCTGTCTGGTGGCTCAGGGAGTAAAGCAGGGTTAGGAAAAAGCAAGAGGAGCTGGGGAGCTCCAGCCTGGCAAATCCCCAGGCTACGGGCCTTGCTAACTGCCAAAACAAGTACTGGGGTTGCAGAGGTGCATCCCGGAGCTAGGCAGAGGCAGCTGGTCCAACCTGCTTGCCAATGATGAGTGGCCATGACAGACTGCAGTTTGCCCCAGTGAGCAGCGCTAGATGAGGACTGGCAGTAACCACTGAGGCAAGGTGGGTGAGAGGGTTGGGGGTAAAGGACACCAGAGCTACACTGATTTACACCTATGGAGGATCTGGCCCTATTATACAGTAACAAGCTATTCCTTTTTAAGATGTCAGCATAGAATGTCCATGAGACAAAGGGTAGCTGGAAGCCTGGGTAAACAGGAGGCTATGTAATAAAGTGATCACTCTTTTAGACTGTGTTTTGGGTCAGGACCTGACATATGTCTAAAGAGCCTCCTCACTAAAACTGAATATTGCTGTTCATCATATCTGGACACAGTAACTGTTTCTAAAGCATATTGCACCAAAACTTGCCAATTGATTGGTAATAAATAATTTTTCTAACACATTTATTTTGCTTCTAAAATTCAACAGGCCTGGCAAAAGTATTACCCTAACCTTATTTGTAAAGAAGTTTACTAACGTCATCTGGTTGGTGAGAGAGACTTTCAAAAGTGTCTTTTAAATAATATCCGCACAACGTATGCAGCAAGGGCTTGATTCAAAGCCCTTTGAAGTCCATGGCAAGACTCCCACAGACTTCAATGGGCTTTGAATCAGATCCTAAATGTAGGCCAGCTCCCAGGAAGGACCAAAGGGCTAAGTGCAGCAATATTAAAAGAACTTTCATCTACTGAGATAGGATAAGCTACTGACTGAATGATTAAAATCACATTACTATCTATCTTATTGCTCTTTGTAACTGGAATCTCATTGGAGGAGCAAGTCACTTGCGTTGATGGGGAAAAAAAGATAGTTATGTCACACAAATGTGTTACTCATTGACCCACTCCATGTAATAGGCTCCAATTTCTCTTTGCTACACCATTTAAAAAATGCTATTTTTTTTGTGCTAATGATGAGTGATACCAATTTACTCAGGACTGATTCTACTAGCTAGAGAGTCAGGCACATGGCAGACAGCCTCTCAACGTTTTTCATAAAGCTATTGTCCCAAACTGCAAGGTGACTATGGCATATAGATGAAAGTCTACTGTGAACAAGTAGAAAAACTAATTTTTACCCTGTGTCCAAAGTCAAATATGAATGAAAGCTGGTACATGAACTTACTAAACTGGCAAGTCCTTGGAAGGCTCTCTCGATATACTTTCTGCACCAGTTTCCTCAAAAGAGCTAAATTTGATTACATCACTGAGGTCTTTTAAACCTCAGAGAGTTGCATTTGCAAATCTCTAATTGCTGTAAGGCTTTTTGATGTCTATGTTATACCTTCAGACCTTTCTCCAGACTTTTCCTTCATATATTTTTAGATAATATTAACTACTACAAACAAATCTTTGAGTAAACATTCATTGTGAAAAGTGAAGGGGAGAAGTATCCAATAGCAGAAAAAAATAAAACCAAACCACCTAGTACATATGCCTTTCTAAATAAGAATTATATGGTCAACATTATCTATCTATTTCCCATCCTGTCTTTGACCCTCACTTACTATGTAACTGTTAAATTGAGATTGTCCTCTTTGTGTTAAGCCAAGCTGGTTGCCTGCCATATTTGCTATTCTTTCTGCATATTGGGATGGTTTGTTCCTGTGCCCTCAAAATATTTCTTTACAATACAGTCAACTCTCCTGGATTCCTTTCTCCCTCATATTAGCCTCCCAGGGGCTATACATAGAATTTTATAGGGGTTATATCTATCTAACTATCTATCTAGGATTTTATAGGGGATATATCCTATATATATATAGGATAGGAGATTTATATATATAGGATTTTTAGCACTCAAATTTAATATAACCCTACCAGCAGCCCTATTTTTAGTGTCAGAGGCAAACATGAAATCAGTGCCATTTGGCTCTGCTTACACCAGAACTGAGAATCTGCTAAGGTTCTAAAAGACCATTACTCCATATACAAATAACGACATAAACAGTAGTACCATATGAACCAGGGGTCAGCAGCCTTTCAGAAGTGGTGTGCTGAGTCTTCATTTATTCACTCTAATTTAAGGTTTTGCATGCCAGTAATACTTTTTAACATTTTGGAAGGTCTCTTTCTGTAATTCTTTACTTTACATACAATAATAGTTTAGTTATATATTAAATAAGGTTTTTAAAATGTTTAAGAAGCTTCATTTAAAATTAAATTAAAATGCAGAGCCCCCTGGACCTGTGGCCAGGACCAGGGCAGTGTGAGTGCCACTAAAAATCAGTTCACGTGCCGCCTTCGGCACGCGTGCCATAGGTTGCCTACCCCTGAGATATGGTAATGTTGGTGTTCTTTCCTTAACTCACTGAAATATATTTAATACATTATTTTTAATACAGTACATTTACCTTTCAAAGGTGACAAAAGTCACAACACATGACCTAAATCATTCCACAAGTAATAGCGATATTAGTACTTTTTAAGCAAAAAATGTTAAAGTGTAAATTAAATATGTTTATTTTATTTTACTGATGGCGTTCCCCCATTAACAAACAGTGGGTTTTTGAAGCTTATGGGTGTCACACCATTAGAATGAGATGTTAAGTCTATATGAGGCTTTTGTATATTTTATGTTATTGAGTGTACAATGCAAAGTGTGATTAATTGATGCAAAATTAATTTATTTGTTAAATAATGGAAGACCACTGATCAGTAACTATCTACATCACTGGGATGCAGAAATGAAGGAATTTTAGGTTATTCATTTGCAAACATTACATATAAACAGAAAAAACTGTACATCTGCCAAATGGAACCTTATTACACAGCTACAGATTCTCTCGTTAGCTGGTGAATGATCAAGATTTCATAACCTAAAATGGTGGTTGACATGGCATATCAAATTCTCTCAGTCTCTACAAATGTGTGCCTGTCTTTTACGATTCTTGACATCTATCATTTTCGTGGTTTGTAGCATTTAATATGTTGTTCTCCCTATTTTAACTTTTATTGCCTCCAAGATATTCAGATCTCAAAGTCTGCTGACTTTAAATTTGCTGAGTTTTAAAATCTAAATTTTCTCAACGTAACAAGATTAGAGCATGAAGAGCAATGTGAGTAGTGTCTTGAAACACTGACTGCTTGAAGGATCTTTCTGTCCATCTTTGTAAATTACACATTGTGTCTTGTACAACTTCAAAGAATATTTTACCATCATAAAGCTGTTGAATAAATTACCTGCCCAACATCAACTAAGTTTTGAACTGATTCTTCAACTGAACTGATATCTTTCATCCTGAGTCCATTTTCATGACTGACTGATAAAAAAAAAATGTCTGTTTTCCAATAAAGGCTCCATAATGACTAATTGTATCAACAATGTATTTCACAGCAGGTCTGAGTCAGGTTAAGTAAATAAAAATACCCATCTTACTCTAACCATTTGTGGTAAAATATAAACACAAACGATAGTTGCCAGCTAAACTACAAATGAGGCATAAGGAAGAGAATTCCCAAACTGTCATCTTCTAATGAACAGGTTTATAATGCATACTACAGAAGTATTTCTAATACCTTGTAATACTATTTTATCCTCAGATCTTTACTGGGATCTTTCTGGGATCAGTGCTAGGATGGTGGTGTTCAATATATTTCCTAATAACCTGGAAGAGGAAATGTGAGGTGGCAACATTTGCTAATTATGCTAAATTATGGAGTTTAGTGAAAACTATGGAAAATTATGAAGAATTGCTGAAGAATCTAACAAAGCTGGGTTATGTCTAAAAAAACAAGAATAACACAATGGCAGATGAAACTCAAATAAATCAAGTGCAAAGTAATGCAGATTAGATGGAATAATTAAAATTACATTAGTTATAGTTTCAAGGAAAAATAACTAGATGTCACCATAAATAGCTCAGTGAATATATCTGCTTATAGAATAGTAATCAAAAGAATTAAGCCTTATCAATAATCTTTAAGATACTAAATCTTCACAATGTAATTAAGCAGGGCATCTTTATACAGCATCATACATTGACTGAAATAGATCAGACTAAGGAACTGGACTTCTTTGATCTCTAGTGGAGGTCACCTAGATTAAAAAATGAGATTAACTATGGACCACACCATATTGTATTGAATATCCTGGGTTAAAGCCCTCACTGACTGGATAGAAATCAATATTTTACTTCCCTAGTTAAATTCATTTTCTCTGAACCTCCACCTTGTGTGTGTGTGTGTGTGTGTGTGTGTATACGCACAGGCACATAAGTTTCAGAGTAAGGATGGAGTATGTTGAGTATTTTAAAATATATATATTGTATTCAACTATTCTGGTCTTAAGTTTGTAAAGTGATATTTGATGGTGAGGGGCAATTCAAATGAAGTGTGTATCTGTAAAAACATCTAACTAAAAATTAAATCTATGAAGCACCTATAGCGTAGATGAGTTATTTACATGAAACATGGCATTCTGCTACTACTTCAAGGGTTATTAGTAATGGTCAACATGACTGTGTCTAATTTCAATCCCATTGCAACATAGTGGCTTTGAAATAGATTAACACAACATTTGCTGGGTTTATGTCCCACTTTGAGGCTTTTGAGGCTTAAACAAAAAGAAAAAAACGTAGGCTGACAAATGGAGTAGAAGAGTGGGGGAATCAACACTGAAAAAAAGGAGCAGAAATGGAGACAACCATTTTAAGGATGAGTGGTGCACTCTTTATATACCCTCTATAGGGCACCTGCTTCTACCAGACTTGGGCTTTCTGCACCCTTGATTAAAGCAAAGACTTCCCCTTTAGCTAGGTAAATATTTTCTTCGGTTGTATCATTCTTCTTAAAAGCAAAAAAACCATGGGTTTAAATGATAGGAAAATACAATTTGGAAACTAGCTCTAGTTTGGTAAATTCAAAGCATAATTGCTAAACCTTGATCTCCATGACAGTCTATCATCCCTATTATAAATATATATGTTTCAAAGTAGACACTAAGTTACAGCGGACAAGATTCTAAGGTTATTTACAAATGGTATCAAACCAAATGACTGAAATTTAAGATTTGTACACAGACCTGCATTATATAGCTCCATCCTCCATTATTAGTTCAACAGTTAGAGGCTAAATTAATTGTTCTTCAGTGACTCTAGGAGCTAAATAAAGTGAGTGCCTTTGGCTACCTTTGAATTTGAAACTAGTCTATGACAAAATAGAAAAAGCTAAGCAGGATCGAAATATATATGTACACACACAAGTGTGCAACTTTAATATACTCATACAAATGAACACACCAGTTCCAGGCCTGTGGATTCATAACTTTAACACCCTCAATAAAAGCAGTGAAACAGAACCATTGCATCCAGCCATCTATATTAATTTGGCACACACTTTTGTTTTCCAGTGTTTTTCCATATAAAATCAGATCCTAAATTTGGGACAGTGGTGAGTGATATCTACTCACATTTTGAGGGGAAATGAGGTGGGTTGTATATATTTGTCACCACTCTTCTCCAAAACAGAGAATTCGAAACTGGGAAACCTCTCATGTATTTCAGTGACAAAAGGTTAACTTAGGCAAGTTTATCAAACCTGCATACAACCCTCTTATATGGATTTATAACATGGATCTTGCTTAAACAAGACGTCAGGGGACTGGAGGCATTTCATATGCATTGTCAGTGGCAACTATTGGGTAAAACATGGTTTGACTTTATCAATAATAGTGTGAGGTAAGTAATTACTTGAGGTAAGTGGAGGAGGCACTGCCTAGTTATAGAGTGGTGGTGGTCACACATGGCTTGTGATTAACCACCCGATCAGTCATAACCCTGTGGAGCTCTTAGATGTCTGGAATAAAGCTATACAGTGTTGTCACAGATACTCATTCCTATGGGCCTCCATTGTTTAAGTGTAGTTTTGTTGTTGTACTGAACATCATAGGCTTTAGCAGATAACTAAAACCCCTATTAGCGTCTACTCGAAGGCAGCTAGAGAGGAATATCAATGAGAGGTCTAAAGTTACACATTAGAGGCAATGATTCTGCAAGTTGCTGGCTTCCCTCAAATCCTATTGACTACCCTGGACATTGAGAATATGCAGAAGCACAGAGGATCAAACTCAGTGACTCTATCTTGAATAAGTAAATAAATTCTCCTTGAAGAGACTCTCAAACCATGATGTGCTATGTACTTTTCCAACTATAAAAAAATATTAAAATACTAAATACTGAGATGATTGATGTGTATTAATTGGATATCAATTATTCCATTCTGTTCTTTAACAATATTGTAAAATTTTAATACATAATTTTAATATTCCCTCTAATGTATAGTATGCTTCGTAGTTCTTTGCTTGTATTTTAGTTATGTCCTAGAACATCAGGAAGGGATAAAAACATGATCCATTATAGGGGAAACATGGTCATTCTTATCCTGATATAAAAGTACAGAAATGCACATAGCAACTGCGCACATAAATCCCAGTGCACTGAGATGGATAATGAAACCCTAGAAACTGCGTATGGAGAATCCTAGGACTCCTAAATCCACCTCTTGCAAAATGGCTTAATTGGGGACAACCCAAATAAATTTTATTTTTAGCCTCCCCAAAGGTAAATCACTTAAGCCTCTAGGTGGTTCAGCAACTCCAGAGAGATGAGGTAAAATACAAGTGAAGGGTACTCAGCACCTTTCAGAAAATGCTCAGGGCCTTGTAGGCTTGACCTCTTAATTTGTTCTGCAGTACAGGATTTGGCCCATGTACATTTATATTTGTTTCCATTGCATAATGGTTCCATCTGCATTGCTAATCTCAAAAGCAATGAGGATCTGTCTACATACAATACTGTAGAGTGCAGTATAATCAGCTCATTAGTCAAGCAAGGTCATTTCACTGTCAAGCTCCCAAAATTCAGGCTTAAAGCAAGTTAAAGTCTCATCCAGAAATGTTTTTATCTATTCAAATGCACCTTGGAAGTGAAGTACATTTAAGATGGAATTAATACAGTTTCTATGTATCACTCAAATGGAAATGTGCTATAATGGCATATTTTAAAAAGAAATAAGTAGGAATTGTATAAAAACAAAGTTTGTCCCCAACCCACCCACTCCCCTGCAATGTTTTCTTTAACAAGTTCTGATTAAAACTTTTTACATGACAATACTAGTTACCAAAAGGGGGTCCAGTAAGGTATAATTGACTTTGTCAGCTCAAATTATCCGCTTTTCCTTTGAGCATTTAACTTTTGTCTACACAAGCGCCGAAACTTTCTTCGCTCAGGAGTGTGAAAAAACACACAGTATTGGGAGCTATTCCCCTCATCAAGGTGGTCTTATTACAGCCCTGAGAGAGCCCTTTCCCTGCATGGGAGCCGCAACTATACAGACACGTTAAAGTATTGCCATAGATGCTGCTGTAGATGTAGTAAATTACCAGGTGGTAATGCCACTTCCAGGGTCTTATTGGTTAGTTCCTTTGGAACAAAATATACGTATGAGTCAAATTTAAGAGAGTTTTGTCTGACATTCCATTCTTTAAAATAGAATTTTAGCTGCCTTAAATGTTCACTCCACTTGCTTTTTTTACTTCAATATTAAGCATTAAAAATAAAGTAAATTCAATCCACTTATTCAATTTAAAACAAATCAACCTCACTTTAGCATATTGATTATATTTTCGTAACACCGGAATAGCACCTATTATTACATATGCTAAAAATTCACAGAAAGGGTAGATTTGGAGATTTAAATAGGTTTTACTTCTCATACTGCGTATGAATTAGGCAACATTTCCTCTATGTTTGTGTTTATATCCTGAGGATCTGTGGGGAGATGCAAAGCAAGGCAATGTGCTATGTTTACTAAACTCCATAAGTATGCACTTTACTGTACAAAGAAAACTAAGAGGTTCCTTCTCAAAAGTATTACAACCTAAGAGTCCATCCAGTTACATTCCAAGAACTCCCAACTGTCAGTAACGTCAATTGAGCAATTCCTAGACTGTAAGCTCTTTGGGACAGGGACTCTCTTAATTGTACAATACCTAGCACAATGAGCTCCAGACTGGGGCCAATACAAATAAAAAGTATTGAGTTCCTTTGATTTTCCAGTGACGGATTTACAGATGCTCAGCACTTCACTATATTTGATCCCAAATACTAACCCTAAATCAGAGGCAGATTACAGCACAGGGTGAAGGTCTGATCTTTGAATCAGTGGTGCTTTCCTCTTCTCCTTATCTAAATATATACTTGGTTGACTTTTATTAAAAGTGTCTGTGGAAGCTTTATAGGGACCAACAGAAACTATCTGGCTTCTGAATGAATAGAATAATTGATCGGGCCAGCAATCGAATTAAGCGGAAGGCATTATATTTGAATTATTATCCTGGCGTATATAATTTGTATCAGAACAAGATTCCACTTTCAGTCCAACTCAAGTCAAAGGGAGAAAAGACACAGGATTCAGTGAGAAATTATTTCAGAGCAGACAGGAGGGAATCCTTTACAAAGCATGCAGAGAATCATCAATGTGTGGAATTGCCAACCAGCTCAACGCTGTGCACATTTAGTCTCAGTTAGATGGCATTATGAGACGAATGAGTTTTGATGGGCTTTGTATTCTGCTCTAAGTCCCAAAACGTACCATATACTGTGCTTATTCCAGCATAGGAAATAGGATTTGATTCTACAGTAATTGCTGCCTAATTCTCCTCCTGGGCAGAAGCACATTATGCTTCTTACTGAAGAGAAAATTGCTACTGCTAACTTGTTAAGTAGCTGCTGTCTTACAACTTGTTCTTAAATATATTTCCTTTCCAGGATGAGCTGAGGAAAGAAGCTTTCAGAGACATGGGGTCAATTTATGAAAAGTATTGAGACCTGGAAACTCCTAATAATAGCAGAGGGAGATGTCAGAGCTCAGCACGCAGAGTTTGACACTTCATAGATTCACCATCCATTCAGTTCAATGTTCCCTCCAAAAATGAAACCATGTGCCAGCCCAGCACCATTTTCTTTCATTACCAAGCATGTCAGAGGCAAACTACAGCAAAATATATTTAAAAGTCTACTTGTCTTTATTCTTTTAATGTTCACTGTTTTGTGCATTGTTTCTTTTATTTGGCTCTTTTGGACTACACTTTGTTGTCAAAAGTCACTGAGTAAATGACAGATCTCTGCTTGAGACACCATATTTACCTGAAATTTACCCCAAAATTCCAATTATACCACTTACGAAAGATATATTTACCAACTCTTACCAGATACATCCTAACCCCAAAGTAAAATAAACTCCACTCTCACACTTTATGCTGATTTTGCTGTAGTTATTTAAAACTTGACAGAGAAGCCTCAACACAGGAATGGAAGTCAGGAGTTCCAAAGCTCCAGTCCAAGCATCTGACAATAACTGCCAATTAACTTTTCTACCTCAGTTTCCTATCTGTAAAATAGAGTAATACTCACCTACTTCAAAAGGGTCTTTTTTCCCCTCCTCAAACACCACCACCTCCCACACCCTGGCCAACCATTCCTCTTTTCTTTCCTCTATACTCCCCATTTTTTTCCTTTCTCCATTTCATTACCAGTAAAAAGGAAAAGGGGAGAAAGGAAAAATGGAAGGGGAATTAACATTTTTTTTCATCAAAACGCTGGACATTTTCTACACACATGAAAAAAGGTGTTTAGAAAAATGCAGGCCATTTTTTGTAAAACAACTTTTAAATCAAAAATTTTGCCTAGCTTTATTAGTTAGTTTTAGTAAGTCACGAAGATTTTCAAAAGTGACTTGTGATTTTAGTGCCTCAGTATTTAGATGTCCAACTTGAGACACCTTAAAGGGGACTGATTTGCACGGGGCAGGCACTCAGTACTCTCTGAATATCAAGGCCCTGTAAGTTGAGCATCCAAAAATGAAGGCACCCCAAAATACTAGTGTAGCGAGGCGGTCTGGTGCCCAACCGCCCCGCAGAGGGACGAGCCTCCCCAGAGGCAAGAAGGGGCGGAGCTGGAGAAACCTGCGCCCCTCCCCCAGAGGTCAGCCGGCCGACCCGGAAGGATAAAAGCTCGGCCCCGGAGCTCACTTCGGAGGGAGCCAGTGGAGGAGCCAGAGGCTACAGCCAGAGCTCCTGACCAGGAAGCCCCGGTGACCCAGCCTGAGCCCAGGAACTGGCCGACCCTGCCCTGCGCCCGCTACCCGGAGGAAGAGAGACCGAGCCTCCCCCGTCCGTGCTACCCCGAGGAGCTTCCCAGTCTGCCCTGTGCCCGCTACCCGGAGGAAGAGGGACCGAGCCTCCCCAGTCCAGGCTACCCCGAGGAGCTGCCGCCCCTGCCGCCAGACAGCGACTTGGAGGAGCCCATGGAGGTCACCACGCCTCACCAGGTACCCTTTGAGGGGGAGTTTGGAAGTGGCCCGGGGAATGAGTTTTGAACCAGTGTCAGTGTGTTGCGGTCCGGATCCCCACTGACTGCAGCAGGCCTGTTACTGCTGCTAGGGCCCCGGGCCGGGACGCAGTGGAGCGGGTGGGCCTGCGTCCCCCCTGCCACCCTTAACCGTGGGTGGCAGTCTCCCCCTCAGCCCGCCGTCATTCCTCGCTGTCTGGTATTGCTCAGCCCCTGCTTGAGGGTCTGAGCCCCTGACTGCTCCCCGTGTTTGTGGCCCCGCCCTGTCTCAGGGTCTGGGCCTTGCAAACTATTACTGCTCAGCCCCTGCTTGAGGGTCTGAGCCCCTGACTGCTCCCCGTGTTCGTGGCCCCGCCCTGTCTCAGGGCCTGGGCCTTGCCCACCTGTTACGGTTCAGCCCCTGCTTGAGGGTCTGAGCCCTGACCCTACCCTGTGGGTGGGTTGCCCGCCCGGCTTTTGGGCAGTGGCGGGCTGAACGGACGCTGCTCAGGCCTGACTGAGCACTTGAACCCCGGGCCTGGGTATTCCCCAACCCGGCTGAGGGGTGTGTAGCGAGGCGGTCGGGTGCCCAACTGCCCCGCAGAGGGACGAGCCCCAGTGGCGACCCCCTACACTAGTCACCTTTGAAAATCTTAGTACTTCCATATACTACTTATTTTCTACGTTTCTATCCATTATTTCATCTACCAGGCGCTCTGCTGCTTACTCTAGGGCCTGGATGCACGTTCTCTTGCAGATGAGCTATATGTTGCAAAAGCATCCACACCAAGTTTAGTCTGTTGAACAATCTCTTAATCCTGCACCCTGGATGCATAAACTGTTTCTTTGGCCAGGCAACCACTACAGAACCAGGGAGGGAAAGTAGATTTCAAGCTGCTCATTAGCTTATCCACAGTATCCTCAGTGAGCAGCTGAAACAGAGTCAAGATCACAAAGCTTTCCCCACCCCATCGAACCTGTCTTACTCTAACCTCCTTGAATTAATTCAACTGATCTGCTCCTCTACATTGCAAAACACAGTGAGACAAAACACAGCTACCACTCCCTAGCAGGAAGTCTGTGGAAGTAATACTAAGCGAGAGTTTGAGATTTTGGAGACAACATTCCGTCGCACTACAATTTATGTGTAAGAATAAAACTTGGTCATTTTCATCACTCTCTTCTATACTGCTATTTTCTCTGAACTGTTTCATGACTATTCAATGCTAGGAAGATTCAGAGAAAAGCAGACAAAGTACTTGAGCAAAATGAAGAGGTATTTTTCTCACAGGTTATGAAATACAAAGAAAATATATAGTGAATTATGGATGTCTATTTGCATTTGTATGGGTTTTTTTCTTGTGTATTTCAAAGTACTTTACAGATAATGAATTACAATATCTGTACATGTGTTGCCCACTTGAAGAATGAATTCAGATTGATTAAATTAATGGTGCTGGCCTTTGCAAAGTCAGAAAGTGTTGGTGTTGAGGATCTTTTGGCGGGGAGGGAAGGTGTTATTTGCTACTGTTTCAAAATTAAAATATTTGTCCTTCATATTATCAGAGAATCAATCCTTGCCTAATAGCCCTTTCAAATGGTAGTCCTTCAACACACTTGCTGGTTGTCATACTCTAGTTTTCCAGTTCCTCACTACCATATTCACCCCATCCCACAGCACGGTCCAGGTTGAAGGAGAATAGTTTTAATGAGAGAGAACAGGCATAGTGCTCATTGATCGATTTATTGCCTAGACGCGATAAATCGATCCCCGATAGGTAGTGTAGACCTGGCCTAGGAAACAAAAAAGCAGAGATCTCTGGGATCGACCTCAGTTAAGCCTTCCCAGGATTTCCATACTGACAGATTACTACATTTCTGTCACCTTTTGAATCAGACTGAAATTCATTTGTGCATACATAGTTGCTTGCTTTAACCAGTAAATAACTCATCTCTTTTTTTCCTAGTTAATATATCTTTAGTTAATTACAGGACTGACTACAGGAATTGTCTTTGGTGTGAGATTTAAGATTCAAGTGGATCTGGGGTAAGTGACTGGTCTCTTGGGATACGGAGCAACTTGAATATTTTGTGATTTTGCGGGTAAATCACCATTTAGCACTAATTCCTGGTTGCCTGGGTGGCAATATAGACTGGAGATCCCAAGAGTGACTCCATGGTAAGACTGCAATAGTGATCTAGCAGTTCACATTTGTTACTGGGTTGTTGAAATCTAATTACAGAATATACCACCAGTTTGTGGTGTCTTCTCTGTTTTTGATAGTCTGAGGTAGGCACTCATGATTGTGAACCACTCCAGAGAGAGTGACAACTACAATATCTTCTTACTTGATCATTTCATGTGAGTATCAGGCAGGAATCAAGTTTGAGGGAAATATCTTTTTCAAACCATGACTCCATGTTACAACAGAAAAAATTCCCAGGATTTCATTCCACTGAGCCATAAAGAAGGAAAGGGTAATCAGAACCCCCAGCTGAGCACCCAACCTCCACATCAAGCCCCAAGCACAAGTGCAGAATATTTGTAGCAAAGTAATCTGCAATTAAATAGTTTTGACATTTAAACAGTCAGCATTGGGGTCAACACATTTAGGTCACTAAGGGCAGTTCACTCTTATAGTTTCTCTATACCTGCCATAGGACCGCATTGCATCAGTTCTTATTTGGAATATCAGCAATGCAATCTAAAAGACTCAAAACTTTTTTAAAAAATGAAAACCTACCTTTTTTCAGCAGCTGATGTGGCTGATAGAGAATCACTAAGCATGGCATGCCACAGTATCCAAGCCCTGCCTTCTCCTCAGTGTCAGAGGAGCCATTCCTGAGAGAAAAACTATATATGAACATGCAGATAATTTGCCTTTTGTTCCACTCTCCCTACCCTCTTCCCATATAGTGCTTAACAGTAATCTGAATTCCAGAAGAGAAATCTCCCCTCTAGAAACTAGTAGGTCCAGACTGCTGGTTTTTTCCTCATGAACCATTAAACCCTTTAGCTGAACCACTTTGACTCTGCTACTGAGTGCTCTAATTGCAAATGTTACTGATAAATACTGTATTACTTAATGATAAATTAGCAGCATTTGGCACTGGCAGTACAGTATGTATGGTACTAAAACAGCATTTAGCTAAGCATAGGAAAATGTGTTCTACACACTGCAGTAGAGATTAGGGACACAATTAATGGATGCTGGAAGTGTTGCACATTAGCAACAGTATTATTCCAGGCATTGCTCAGTGACTGCTAATAGACGCAGAAGCATTTTTCCCCATGTACTAACAGAATTGCATAGTACATCTGCAATTTTTTAGTAGTAAGCGTACATAGCAGGGGGTTTGATTACCTTCATTTTGCTGTAATAAGGGTGGCAAAGTTGATTTTTGGCCCATTTAAAATCTACTGAGCCTAAGACTGTCTCAGCCTTCTAACATCTAATTAGTAGTTTGATTTGGAGATACGTAAAGGAACTATCAGGGCTGGCCCTGGACCAACTGGTGTCCCAGGTGAGGAGCATCTTTGGCACATCCCTTCTCCATTTGTTAAACTTTTGAATATCTTATTTTTTATTGCATTCATAGCCCATTTCTCAACTTTGATGCACAATTCGCATGCATCATTTATCCCTGTCATAGAAGATGATGACTTTCCCTTTTGTCACTACCAAGAACAGCACCCTGAGCCCAGCACCCCACAAGCCAGGCACCCCCAGACAGTCACTTGGGGCACCTGCCCCTAAATCCAGCCCTGGGACATTTAGCAAAATCGGGCAACATTGGAAACATTTCATTGAAAGCAGGACAAAGGTCATTTTGGTCGGCACTATCTCAAGAAGGAGTTAGTAGAAATAAAAAAGGCACAGAGAAATGTAATTCTAACTACAACTGATAAAGAAGTCTTTTTTTTCTCCTCAGGTTGGATCAATGATTTTCAAGCTTCTTGAGTCAAAGGACCGATTACTAAATTACTTTCCCCATCAACCCCCTCCTCAAATGAAGCATGCCTCTTTTTCAAGTGTTTTTCTTCATTTGAATCGAAACATTCTGTCCCCAAGCTGCCTTCAGTCTTCCACTGGGCTTTCTTCAGGTGTGGTCTAGCAGCTGTGGAGTGGCAATATTGTTTGACTGGCCTACTACACAGAGTAATTTGCAGTCTCCTACCTGAAAAAATATCAAAACAATAAAAACTGCCCTTTAGAAGCGTCCTCCAGCGCAAGCAGAGAAGTTAACCATGTAGGGGATGGTTAGCAGAGTATCTAGAGAAGGAGATAAACACAAATAGTGCAAGAAAAACCTCACCACCTAACACAAGCTCAAATAGTGTGTAACGATGTTATTTATACAGGTGCACACGTGTGGGTTTGCATGTAGCAAAAGTCACATATTTTACCGAAACACTTTGGCGTTAAACTACAAATAGTTCACCTGTGATTCCTTACTTTTGTTCTTCCTTCTTTCCCTTTCCTTTGCTCCATTTTCATCTTGCCTCTTTATCCTTCAATATCTTCATTCTCATTCTGTCCTTAATTTCGCTACCTTCCTCACCCCAGCTTTCCCCTCGTCCACAAGAGCTTCTCCCTTCCCACTCACTTTCATCTCTTGCCTAACCACCCCCATCAATCTCTCCCCACTTTCCCCATAACTTTCAAGTATCCTTAATTTCACAGATCATATTCACTTGAACAGGTTTGGGGTAAGGTGACCATACGTCTTGTTTTCGCCAGGACAACCCCTTTTAAAGCCCTGTCCTGGCTGTCCCAACTACATTTTTTCTTTCCTTTTCCCAAAAATGGGCATTTGTCCCATTTGCTTTTTCTGATTTGATCAGTTGGCGAGAGCAAATGGGACAAATGCCCACTTTTGTCAATGAAGTGGAGTCTGGCAAGGAGGAACATATGAAGGGGGCAAGCAGAGATGCCCTTTGGAAAATATGGTCACCCTAGTTTGTGGGCATTACATGCTACAATGCAGAATTCTCCCACATCTGCTATTCAAGAATCATTGCCTTCTTGTTTTCAGAAAAGAGGCTGCTAACTCACATAATCTTCACTGGCCAGATATTTGAAAGGCCAGCTGTAGGGACTTTCTCCCCCATTACCCGAGAAACACATCAAACTCATATTTGTGGGAAGGAAGGGGAGTTCTTTGCCGTCTTTCTCCCATGGCCCTTTCATTAAACATAAAGGTGGAAGTCTATTCCATGTTTGGATAGGAATACATATTGACCTGATAAATTGTTAAAAAATAAAGAAAGCTTGCCAGTTCTTCTACTGGACAGTAAACAATGCTAGGTCCCTAACACTAGTTCTGTAGACCACTGGCTAAATGCAGCTCCTACACAAACAACCAAAATCCTTCAATGCCATCTACAGGACACTTATGAACTAGCAGATCAAAAATTATCTTTGCATGCTACAAGAAACCCAAAAGAGAAACAGTTATAGCCAGGACATTTTTCTATAGTAATGTTTAACCCTAATCTGTAATACAAAAATAAGCCTCATTTGAATATTTTGTGATTTTGGGGGTAAATCACCATTTATGTGATGTAACGGTAAACTTGGAGTCCAAATGCACAACAGCTTCCCTACCATTCATTTGTACTAACTCTAGAAAAGTCCACCGTTGTAAAGTTTAAATTGAATGCGTAGAACAGAATTAAACATCACCTCACTTAACTAAGCCTCACTTTGACTGGTGTTGCTCAGTCACCTCCTCTCCCCACCCTAGCTTCTCAGAGGAAGAGAGGCCGTCGGAGAACATGGAGGTTGATCAACACTACAGTCTTTTTGTTCTTCTTGGATGTTTGGTGGAGTCGAGTGCACCCCCTGCTGCCTGACAAACTTGACAGCACAAAATATCCACTCTTCACCACCACCACCTTTGCGCAGGGAAAGAAAAAGCATGACTGAAATTTCTCTTGTTCCCAGTAGCCAAAGAAGCAGATAATTGGTTGGGGAGAGAGGCGAGGGTGAGGTGGTGGTGTTATGTCGGAGATATTAAGCCACTGTTATGACATCACAATTCAGTGTCAGGACAGCTCACTTGCATCTCTGCATTTTAATTCACTTATTAAAGAACTCTCTAAGCTCTTAAATTTGAGCCTTACCTTCCTAAATAGAACTGTAACTGACCTTTCCATAACAGTTGTTCTTCCAGATGTGTTGCACCAGGCCATTCCACTGTAGATGTGTATACATGCTCATGCACAGTTGTCAGGGTTTTTTTCCCTTAGTGGTATCTGTCAGGGCAGCACAAGTGCTCTCTGCTGCCTTGCACATTGCATGCAGGCATAGAGGGCAGGGCCAGTTCCTACCTCTCTCAGTTCCTTCCTACAGGAAGATTCCAACAGAGAAAGGAAGGACAGGCGGTGTAATAGAAATATGCAACATCTCAAACAACAGTTATGGAAAGGTTAGTAATCATTTCTTCTTCAAGTGGTTACACAGTGAAGGAGACTCAAAGCAGTCTCAAGTGGAGATGTGTTGGGAGTCTACCATTATTGGCAGTGCCTCATGTACCATAGAATACTTTCCCAAAACCATCTACCTCTGAGGCGTTTGAGGCTGCAAGAGACTTGTTACATCTTGCAGAACTGCCTTAATTGGCAGTTCAAGAGTCTTGCCTGGTGCTCAAGGTACCAACATTAGCGACTTTACCTCTGCATTGTGCAGGTCCATCAGAATCGGCTATTTGTGTACCAATTAAGATGGTACTGTGTAGGAAAAAGCCACAGATCTACTCAGCTACCTTTTCTTTAGGGTCTGAATGTACCTCACTTGTACTGAGACACACATCCCTACTATCCCTGCAAGAAGATTCTTCGTCAGCAGACTGTGAAGTGGGTTCCTCTCTGTCCCAAATTTGTTGTTCTCACCATCCGCAATATACTTCTTGTTCATCCTGGTTTCAGCATCAGTGTTAACAGGGGACATACTGAAAAGTTGGAGATGGGCCATATCAGTGGCCTTTTGGAACCCATGGGAATTTCCCCCTCAGACAAAAGCATTCCCTCACCCACCTCACCTGACTCCACCTACTGGCCATCAGGAGCATCATGGCCACAAACATCCTAGCATTGATACCGAGCCTGGCACGGAGCAGATTCAGGACTCCTCTCAGAAGCATCCATGAGAGGAGCAGGAATTGGACCAGTCCTCAGCACCATTGGCATTCTTTTCCTCATTTTCTGATTAGGTAATTGTGATAGATCCTATCTCTCTGCCTCCTGATGATTTCAAGACTCATCAAGTATTGTTGAGGGTGACTTTGGCCCTACGTCCACCCAGAGGTAATCCAGCAAAAGTCCTACAGACATGTAGACATCTTGTTATCAGGGCCGGTGCAAGGATATTTTGTGCCCTAGGTGAAACTTCGACCTTTCACCTGCCCCGCCTTCCCCGGGAGCCCTGCGACAGCTCCCTGCTGCCCTTCCTTTTGCATTCCCCTCCACCCAGGGAGAGCTACAGCAGCTCCCTGCCTCAGCTCACCTTCGCTCTGCCGCCTCCCCTGAGCACCCCATCGTCTCCACTTCTCCTGCCTCATGGCACCAACCAGCTATTTGGCATGGTGAGTCTGGGAGGGAGAGAAGCAGATGGGGGGCAGGGTGCTTAGGGGAGGAGGTGAAGCGGTGGTGATCTGGGGCGGGGAGCAGTTCCTCTGTGTGCCCCCCACCCCCATATTACTTGCTGCAGGCAGCCCTCCCCGTGCTCCTCTGCCCCAGCTCACCTCTGCTCCACCGCCTCCCCTGAGCGCGCTTTTTGGTGCCCCCAACCACTTGGCCCCCTAGTTCACTTAGTGGTTGTACTGGCCCTGCTTGTCATCAGCAGCCCCAGCTAGGATAGCTCTCCAAATATTAATAATGCTATCTTGGAGCACACCAAGGTTCTTTGGCAGCTAACCTGCCATCTGCTGCAAAAAGGGTAAAGAAGAGGTTCTACATCTTCTCTCAGGGATTCAAACATCTCTGAAATCATCCCCCTTTGGGCTCCCTGGTAGTATTGGCAGCCAATATATGAGAGACACACACACACCAGGCATCAACCCTAAGAAGAGGCAAAAAAGCTACATTTATCTGAGGAAGCTTATTCCACAGGTGGGTTACAGCTTTGTTTGCAAACCAACAAGCTTTGGTCAGGTGCTACAATTTCACCCTGTGGGAGGCCATTTCAAAGTTCAAAGACAAATTTCCACATGATGCAACCAGGAGTTTCTGACATTGATCAAGGAAGGCAAGTTGATTTCCAGAATGGATCTGCAGGCTGATCCGGAGACAGCAGATTTTGCAGCTAGTGGCATGGCCTCTGTCACCACTCTGAGGTGCTCATCATGATTACAACCTTTGGCTTCCTGCCAGAGGTTCGACAGTCAGACCTCCCCTTTGAAGGTCCATTGGTCTTTTTGGCAAAAAAGGACAAGCCTCTGCTTAGTGCCAAGACTCCAGAGCCATCCTAAAATCTCTAGGAATTTATACCCCAGCAGCGAAGCAAAAGGCCTTCTGTCCTCGCAAGTCCCAGCAATTTCAGGGGTTTGCCCCATGAGACCAGGATATGCCAAGGTGAAGCAGCACAGGTTACAAAAGATGGTAATGATCATCCTCTGCAGATGCTGGTTCATCGAGGCAGGGTGATGGGCTCATTTTGATGGGCTAGTCAAGAGCAGACTAGCAGTTCTAAAAGTGCCATTTATTTCTTCCCCATTTTTTGGGAGCCTCCTGTCTCCCTTCTGTCATGCTTGGGTCCACATCACATACCCATATCTGTGGGTTTTAAGCATGGTGCAAGTGGGAAACACACTCCAATTTATTTTTACTGCCTCTACCCCCATCCTCCTTTCCCATCCCTCTTCAGAGACCTCTCTCACAACACGGTTACTGCAAGAGATACAATTGCTTCTTCTTGTAATAGCTTTAGAGGAGGTCCCTCTTGTTTAGAGAAAAGGGTTTTTACTCCCTGCCCTGTACTTCCTGATCCTAAAAGTAAAAAGGGGATCTCAGGCTATTTTAGATCTAAGGTTCTTAAGTTCCTAAAAAAAATATCAAATTTCTGGAGGGTCACTCTAGCTTCCTTTATTCCTTCCCAGGAGTGGTGGGACTGGTATGCTGCTTTTAACTTAAAGGATGGATACTGTCACAAGGCAATTAATCAGAGCCACAGAAAATTTTTAAGATTCACTATCCACTCTTGTCATTATCAGTGCAAGGATTCCCCTGTGGTCTCTCTGCTGCCCCAAGTGTATGATGGCAGTAGCAGCATTCCTTTGGAGGTTAGGGATCCACATCTTCACTTACCTGGAGGAAAGGCTGTTATGAGGTGGATCCAGATGGCAGGTGTTGTCCAGCATAAACATAATTTGATCCACATCTGATATGCTCAGCCTGCCGATCAACACAGAGAAGTCAATCCTTCCTCTGGCACAGAAAATATAATTTATTTGGGGGGAAGGAGGGCTTGGAATTTACCACCAGAGCTTTCCTATCTCAGTGAAGGTTTCAAACAATGCAAAGTATCATTGTAGATGCAAACAGTTACCCTTCACCCTATTAAGAAACTAAACAAGGCTGTTGGGACACATTGCAGTTTGCACTTATGTAGTTCAACACACCTGGCTGCGTTCCAGACAGCTACAAGGCTGGTTGACCAGTATGGTTGTTCTTGTATTCTCTCCATACTTGCATGGGTGGTCTATTTGTATCTTCTAGGGATCTGCCTCTGAGAATGTTAGATATTTGAAATTATTAACTAGGTCAATCTCCTGCATTTTGAACTTAAATATTTGTGAGTTCAGAGGATCAAGGCAACATTTAGAAAGCTTAGATGAAATCTTGCCCAGAAAACCAATTCCCTACATTATAGCTAAATGAACTTTAACTCCAGTGAATTCTGTGACAGAGACCAGTTCTTGTTGGATTAGTATTTATTAGATAGCAGCTGGTCAGAGACTAAATATAGTTGGTATGACAGATATGACAATTTCCAGCAATATCATTGAAAACCCTTATTGTATTAATATGACAGGATATACCAGTGTTCACACCTTACATATTATTGTAATAATGTTTCCACAAGGTATGACATGTGAGGTGTCATTTAAAAACTTGTAATTTGCTGATCAATATTATGATGGTGAAAGGCAGGTAGCAGAGTTATATGTGGAGTTATAAACATAAGTTGAGATGACTAAAAGTATGTTTTCCAGAGCAGTCTCTGGAGTAGCCAAACCCCCAGTTCCTCAGAGACAAGGTGCAAGCTGAGGCTTCTGTCAGCTGTAAACAAGGCTAATGGGTCACCTTTAAGTGACCATTCTTTGACAGGCAAGGGACAAAAAGGCAAAAATCTACATCTTAGCAAAGAAACAGCATGCTGAGCATAGTAAACAGAGATCCTCATGATAGGAGATATCCACACAGACTACCTGTTGCCTTGCTCCCAGCTGGAAATGTTTCTCAAAGGTGGGATAGGACTATAAAAAAGGGACAGCCTAAGACACCGCTCTATCTCCACCTGCATATCACATTCATTGCACCTGAAGCAACAAAGGAAGCATTTGCTGCACTCTGGGAGAAGGGGTTTGGTCAGTAAGACTGCTAGAAGCATATGGGGAGAAACTTTGCTTGAATCCAGTATAATTTGTTAATTCAGGTATTAGTAAACAGCTTATCTTTATTTTTTGTAACCATTTCTAACCTTTATACCTCATTACTTGTGCTCACTTAAAAACCTCTCTCTTCATAGTTACTAAATTTGTTTAATTGTTTTTCCCTAATCCAATCTGTTTAAATTAAAGCATCTGGGAAATGATTTGGTTGGCAAATTATACTCATATTATTTCTTTTAAAGAAATAACAGGCCTAGTATAAGATGTATTGTCCAGGAGAGGGCTGGGCAGCACAGGACTTCATTTCTGGAGCAAAATTTAAGATTGGGGGGTGGTATTAGGGTCACCTTGGAGTATAACCAAGGCTGATCAGACGCAGGATGTAATCCCAGTGTGGCTGGCAGGCTGCATTTCTCTCTGATACTTTCACCTTAAGAATAAACATCTGTGTTTAGAGAGAGCCTTGTGGTAAAGCGTAACTGTGGTCAATTACCTGTTTGCAGCCTTTGAAGAGAAAGTGAAGTGCAGACACTGGCTTCCTGAAAATATCACAATATAAAGAAAGGAGCTGTGCTGCCTTGAAAAACCCAGGTCAAGAGGGAAAAACATGGGTCTTGGCCCAAGAGAAGTGACAAATGGGAGCTGGAAACCTTTCAGTGGGTACCCTCGAGCAACCAGAAAGAAGGAATAAGGTTGCAGTTGCCAAGAAACTGACAGTATGTTACTTCCCTCCCACCCTCTGGCAGATACTTTAGGTACTTCAACCTTTGCAAAAGTAAAATGCTTTCAGTTAAAATAAATGATCAAAGCTCTTTGTTGCATTTTGTCTTTTATGAGCTGAGCTCTTAACCCCACATACATTTATCAACCCATCTCCTTTCCCAGCTGAATTAAACCAACAGATTATTCATTAACTCTTCATGTATTGTGACAAAGCTCCAAGTCTGTACTTGTGGGTCCTGCGCTTCCTGGCAGATTTAGGGGCCTCAGAAACTCATCTAGGCCCCAGAGTGACCTCCCTTTCTCAGTATAATTGGCAAGAGTCACCACCTAGTGAGTTGCCTTCATCACAGGCCAGTATGGAAGATGGAAAAAGGGGGGAGCCCGGGCCCGCCCTCTACTCTGGACTCCAGCCCAGGGACCCTAATAATATCAGCTAAGATGGCTGACCTTTTAGGCACAAAACACAATACAATTCCCTGGGCTATTTCCCCACAGCAGTCCCCGCTTCTTCAAACTCCACTTCACCCTTACCTCAGGGCCTCCTTCCTTCAGTATGATATGTTGTCCTACACTCAGTCTCACCAACAGCATAACTTCCTTCCACAGCTCCTGACACCCACACCCACCTGACTAACTGGAAGGTTTTTATCTGGTTTCAGCCAGTCCCTGATTGGCTTCAGGTGTCCCAATTAGGCTAGCTGTTTCTACTCCTTTCTAGAAGGTTCTTAATTGGCCCCAGGTGTCTTGATTGGCCTGGAGTAGCCTTTGTTTGGCTATCCAGGGAACAAGGACCTGCACATCCTGAGACTAATATACCTGCCTTCCAGCACTCTCCTATATCCTTCTGGTCTGACTCCGTCACAGTATACATGCTGGAATTCCAAGATAACTTTTGGAGTATAGTATCCAGCATAAGAAAAATGTTGGTCCATTACAAATGTGTCATTTAGCACAGTTTCCTTCTAGAGATAAAACAACCATTCTAGATGCTTACAAAGAGTAAAAGAGGAAGTTCATTTAAGTTTGGAAATTAGTGTGCTTTCTACCACAAGCTTGTTTGTTGCCTTCTCTAAGCATATGTGATTTAAAGACAAGAAGCTAGAGCTGTTATAGAGGTGACATGCCCTAAAAGGTTAATTGGCTCTGCTGAGCATAGTGAACAGAGATCCACATGGTAGGAAATATCCAAAGTGTGCCTCTTTTGCTTTGAAACAGACACCAGGAAGAAGCTTACCCAGTCTTCTTGTCGTTATCTAATGCTACCAATTTCTACTGTCACATTAGGTAGCATCCAAGGAAGACACTATTTCTATTGTTGCAAATAATTTTCCTAATATTTTATTAATGTTTCCAACAGCTCAGTTTCCCCACAAGCATTCCTTTACTAGTCCAAAGGCCACTTGGCATTGGTTACATCCAAAGTATCAATATATGCATATACACCCTTATATTATATACACTAGCAACAATACAAGCATTGGCCAAATACTCTCATCCAGATCACGACTGGAAGACTCCATCTCATCATGGCGTGACACTACAGGGGTAAGGAAAAGCTCTGATGAAGAAGCCCTAAAAAACTGTGCTCTCTCTCTTTTTAAAAAAATATAAAAAGGGATGTCGATGCTGGTTATTGGACCTCAGATAATGTCAGCTGAAGCAGTTGAGGGCTGCACTCTGCTCTCCAAGTTATTTTTCTCCTGATCTCTCCATTGCCATATATTTGCTCAATTACTGGATTAACCATTTCTACCAATTATTTATTGCACCTGATGCCCAATTAATCAGGTTCTCTATTTCCCAATTGCTCAATAAGATAATGCTGATATTGCAAAGCATCACTACACAGTTAACAAACAAGCCTTCTTTCTCATAAGTTCATACATTTTAGTCATGTGCTTTGGGCCTATTACTTATGCTAATATCCAAACTGAATTTAAGACCATAGTTCATTCAGGCCTAATATTGCCTATAATCCTACGTTGTCCCAAATAGCTTACAATATAAGCATTACAAATGTTTTTGCTCAGTCCTTTTCTTTGGCTCCCAACTTTACAGCATGATATCCACACTATGTCAGAAAAAACAAGAAAAATATTAACTGAAAAGGAACATTCTTTTGGTTGAAAAGGTTAGAAATATTTTAGAATGTACTTTGCCAAGTTAAACATAGCCATAAGCAATGATTCCTATTTATGAGGTCGCTGCTGTCAACATAATTCTAATACTGGTATCAGAGCTTAACTAGCAAATCAAATATCAGCCTTCAATTGTCATCACACAAGTCAATATGAAGTATATTCTTGCTTGTCACGGTTTCGTTGTAGTGTCTCAAAGAAAAACAAAGCTAAACCAATTTCCTTTATTCAGGCTGTTACTTAACTAACACTGGTGGAGCTGGAAAGAGAGCAAGTCCCTGTAAAAAGCTAAGAACATAACTTTTATTTTTGACCAGTCTCCTTAAGAACTAGACAACTTTGTTTTGTTTATACTTCACATTCCAAGGGCTGGAATTAAAGTGTGTATACACTGAGAACTCCATTATTTATAACCTTGTATCCACCAAGTTCTCATTCCAGTCTGCCTGTATGTTAGTTGTGCTGCTGTAGAGAAATAATCTCAAATTCAGTGATCCAATAAAATACCCGCAAATAAAAGATTTAAAGGAGGTATTCTTTAAAGAAGCAGAAAAGAGGGTGGGGAAGAGAGACGGTTCTTATGGGGCTCTTCTGACTGGCAGAGCAGGGAGTCAAGCCCTTCTTCCTTTACAGCCATCTTTTGTAATCATCATTTGAAGGGAAATTGCACTGTACAATTTTATCTGCCAGGTGCTCCCAGACATCTAAGAATAAAGTTGTGGTCTAATTAAGCCACATCCAGCATCTCCTGTCCTTCCAACGTCTCCTGTCCTTCTTCCAGCATAGACAAAGACACACAGATGTCAAGAAGTGAAAGGGGTCATATTTCAAACCTGCAGAAAAATTTGCTAGAGACTAACATTTGTCAGCTGCTGATACTTATGAACTCTTATGCAAAGGGTTGTACATATCATGACTACTCCTACTCAAAGGGCTGCATATGTGTCTCTAGAATGCTAGCAATCAGTGCTCTAAGTGGGCATATATTTAATTATACATGCATCTCTTCCAATTTAAGGCTGGAAGATTACAAGAATGGTCATTGTAGCACTAAGACTCATAAGGAGGAGTTTTGGAATCTGTACCCGAATGTGTGGGTGATAACTGTGATATTTATAAATTAAAAATAAATGCAAAATAAAAGTTACTTATAGCTTGAAAAGAATCTACCATTTGCCATTTGGAATCTGTCCTGATGAAGCAGTGTTAGAATTAAACAAAAATTCAGATCAGAAACTGCAAGGCATTCAGCAATTCTGTATTAACAGAATACATGCCAATGAACATTAATGTATACTTATAACCAATTAATGTTTTAGCTAGTATCCATATTTTAAGTAGCAATTATCTCAAAGTACAGTACAATAGGTTACAGTTAATCTGTTTTACAGGGGGAAAAACAACACTAGCTGAAGTTATCTGTATCAATGTTTTCTTAAAAAAGAAAATACCAAAACTGAACACTTTAAGAAGGTCACTTTTCCTTGTTAAGCCCAACGGACTTTCCACCCCAGAATGTATTTAAGCTTTTATCATAAATCTAACACTGAAAAGACACTAATTTGGGCATGGAATTTTATTTTCAAGCCAGGACATAAAGATAAGTTCAAAATACACATTTTTAGTCTGCCTGAACTGTTTAGTTTACCAAAAGTTAATGAACTACACCGGACCCTCGCTATAGCCCATGTCACTATAGCCCATGTTGCTATAGCACGGGTTCACATACAGTGCAGTTGTTCCCATGGATCCCAAATCTAAATATTTTAATTGGGATCTATGGCAATGCATCCCCCACATTAACGCATTCCCTGCATTAGCGCAGGACCACGCATGGATCCCAAACCCCAGGCTATAGTGAGGGTCCAGTGTGCTTAAAAATTCAGTGATGCCAACACATCATTTTGATACAAAACACTTACATTCAAATAGACTATACTGCATGTACACTATGGGGACAGGTGAAATGAAGCCTCTCCCTTCTCTCAACCAAAAATGACCTACTTTTCTAACTTCTCTTGGTATGATAAATGGTGTGACAGAAATGGTGAATGCTTTCTTTTTTTTCTAGAAAAAGGTAATGTTTTCCCCTAATACAGAGATGTTCATTTGCCTCTACATTATTGAAAAGACACAAAGTTACCTTGGAGGAAGGAGGGGAGTATACTTTATGTCAAATGGCAATTTACATATTTCTTATTTTGTCTAGTGCTAATTATGTAAGAAGGGCTCTCTCATAGGGTAGCTGGCCTCTGCAGACAGACTAGGCCCAGCTCCGCCGGATCAGGGCAGGTGAGTCCAATCAGCTAGTTAAAGGGGAACGAGCTACACATCAGCTTATAAGGCACTGTCACTGGGCAGGAAGAAGGTGACTGATTAGGACAGGCGGTGCCTTGCGGGAGACAACCACCCTGGAGCTGAGCTAACTCTAGTGCTAAGTCCCCTGTAGCCACGGACAGGTGCTCAGAGAGACAGCCCTAAAGCTGCTGTCCCAGGCAGGGAACAGAATGGGTCAGAACTGGGAAGCTGCCAGAGGCTCGAGAGGGGCACAACTGAAACCTGAAAGTGAGGACCAACTTAAAAGATTATTTTTCTGTTTATTTACCTGCTTCTGTTAAGAAAATAAACCTCCTTGAAAGAGACTGGGCATGACAGCATATATTTGGGAGTTGGAAAGAAGCCCTACTTAGTGACAGGCCCATTTTCCATTACAATCTTTAAGAAAAAGGGTCTGATGAAGTTGTTTTGTGTTTTGTTTTGTTTTTTAAAAAGTAGGTGAGATTTAATACTAGCTGTAACAAAGTAAAAAGCCTGAGAAAGCCTCACAGAAGGAAACCCAGTATTTGGAGTAGAAATGTAAAATGTAATCTTAATCAATTTAGTTTTATTTATAAATAACAGAAAAGCTTAAGATTCACAAGAACTATTTTTAAATATGGCCTGATTTTAAGATACTGGTCATATGCATGTGCATGCATTTTGCATAAGCACATTCACAAATGAGCAAAACAGCATTGATGCTTCTCTTAAAAATCAGGCCCATTATTTGTTAAATAATAGATTTTAGTCTGAGAAAAGCAATACACTGTTGTATGCACCATACTTTAGGTAATATACTGCATTAGAATAAACTGTACTTTAATCATTTTTAGCTAAAATTACAAGTGATTATGTGGAAACACCTATAACTCAATTTCTAAGAAATGACAGCTGTACAGTTTTGTATGTCACTGAAATGCTGAATGAGGATTCCTTACAGCCAGTATTAACTGGTAAGAAATATTTTTAAACTGCAAGCCTTACCAGCATTACAATTCACCTATCTGTAGTGAATGTAATGTACTGAATACAATCATTATGAACAGCATAATTCAATCACAGGAGATGACTGAGATATTCTAACATGCTGTAGGGCTTTCAACTGATATTTTTTTAAAACCAAATGGACAACTTAGGTAGCAAAGCACTATACCTGAGTGTGTGTGCCAGACTAAATTCTTAATTTCTAAAGTTACACTGTGAGGGTGACAATGGCTATTATGAAAAACAACATGAAAATTAATGTAGGAAATGAAACAATGGATTTTCTATTTCTACATCATAGCTATTGTCCAGAATGTTTACTACTAATTTTCTTTCTGGCTGAAAAAATTAAGTCTGCCCTGTAGGGAGGTTAAATGTTGGGGGAAAAAAAAATCATTTTATGTTCCATTCTGGTATGCTATGCTTCAGCATAGGACTACTTTCTTCTAATGCATGCAGCTGAACAAGAACAAGGTCAGATTTGATAAATGTCCTTGTGGAAAATAGTGTCTATAATATTTTCACTATAAATTTGCATTGTTCAAATATAGTGCAACATATCAGTACATTTCACATTCAGTATATTCTCTGTAGTTTTACCACAGTTATACTTTATAAAGCTGTAAGGTGCACTGATTTAAATCAAAGTGATTTAAGTCCCTTATTTTAAATCAGCAAGCAGGAACTTAATCTTGTTTTGTATTTGTACTTTTAATTTCTCCCCTAAAAAAAGGTTAATTCTTATTGGTTGGTGTAAACATTAAAAAATGTTTAACCAAATACAGTCAACTCTAAATTTGGTACTTTTTTTGCTAAATCAGTAGGATATTCTATGTACACATTCATTTAAACAATTATATAGCTTTAACATACGTTGATTTAGATTCTTAATTTGTACATTGTTAGAAAATGATGAACAGAGCATTTATTTACTAGATTTTTTTGCTCTGGGTTTGAGTCAAGCTGTATTTGGAAATTGGAATTAAATTACAAATATACAAAACAGCATTTTAAAGTTGTTTCTTAGTTAAATAAAACTATTTAAGTGTGTTGGATATCGGATGCAGAATTTTTATCTAAGTGATTTTAAAGGATTACGCTAAATTTAGCACTTAATGTATTGTCAGTTTCAAATTATTAAACTGGTTCATTTTAAAAAAGAAGTATGCATTTTAATTAAATAAAAACTGATTTTTATCCACCCTGAATTCAGGTACATACATAAATTCAGCTACATACACGAAGGAAAAAAAAAGCGTATCAACCATAATGAAAAGTTTCAATGCTGACTATTACAATTCTTAACATACCTAAAACCTGCCTTTGAGATAGTCATATCTGCAATTGGGCTATTTGAACACAGATAGCTCAATCTTTTGAAATCATTAAAACTATGCTAGGGTAAACATCAATCTACTCACTTTTTTTCCCAGTGTTAATGAAGAAATTTATCTATGGTAGTAAAATACTGAAACAGTTTATATCATTACAAAAATCAAGTGTGAAATATTTTCCAAGATGAAAGATATCTTACAAGGCAACCACTGAAAAATTAGAATAGCCAGGAGAACATTTGATACATGTTCATCCTGTGGAAGAGTAGTGCATTAAAAAAAGTTAAAAACACTTTGTGTTTCAGTTCAGCTGCGCTTGATTCAAGTGCTGGTCAGAGGTTTCTGTCATCATAAATTAAACATGGTTGCTGCCCTAGCAACCTGAAGTACCAGGAAAATGTTCATGTTCACAGAATAAATAGATGCAGTCTTTTTTGCAAAAAGTTATCTCACTCCAATATGGGAGGTCATCCATTCCAGACCTTGGCACAATCTGAAAATTAATAAGAGAAGTTGCATTGAAGCTTTTAATCATTTACTCTCACATAAAAGTCATCCTACCAAAAAGCACCATCTTTTGTCACAAAGTACAGGTGCAAGTGGCCTAGGTATGATTTCTTTTAAAATAGCCAAAAGCTCCAATCACATGAAAGAAAGGCCAACTTCAATTTCCCTTTGAGAGACAAAACATGCTACTCTCAATACATATCATCAAGGAGCGAAAGGAAAGATATAAAAATCTTAATGGGTTTCCCACATAGCAGTACAGAGGACTTACCATGATGCTTTAAGGCAGGGCTCTAAAACTTCATTTCACTGCAATTACCTTCTAACAATTACTACATGACCCCAAGAGGAGGGACTGAAGCCTGAGCCCGCCCAAGCCCTGCTCCCCTATGTGTGTGGGGGTGTGAGTGTGCAAAGCTGAAGCCCCAGGGCTTTAGCATGATCCTCGCCACTCAGGGCTGATGCCCTTGGGCTTCAGCTTTGGTCTGGGGAAGTGGGGCTCGGGCTTTGGCCCTGGGGCCCAGCAAGTCTAATGTCAACCTGGTGTGCCCATAAAAATGAGGTCCTGACTCACAGTTTGATAACTGTTGCCTTAGGGCTAACACAAACATCACATTTCAAATGCTGCTTACACTAGATCTCCATTCAATGCCAGGGTGAGGCTAACACAAAATCATGTCTGGCTGAAACTCAAAGTTGACAGACAATAAGAACTAAAGTTGTTTTAATCCATCAATATACAACTGCCAATGGTATTTCTCTTTTGGCTATAATATATTGTCAAAACTTATATTATCCATTAGCACAATGAATTTCAGTAACATAATAGGGTCAAGAAGAGAGCGATCCAACCTTTTCATTAAAGAGAGCCTTTCTAAGTTGTACTCTGATTCAAATTAAGTGAACAAATAAAATTCTATTTGCGTACATTAAAGAAAACGGCACTGGCTTAATTTATGCTTCCCTACAATAAATTTTGAAACGAGAATGTAGAATTACATAAAATATCCATATTAAGAACAAAGTTACAGTAACTATATCACAAATTTAAATATGAAAGGAAACAATTTGACCTGAAAATGTAAATCTGTTTATACAAAGCCAGATCCTTAAGAGTTACCCATCAAAGTTGTCTTTAGCAAAAATAATTGCAGCTAGTTGGACAAGTCAATGCCTTAAATTTTTGGAAATAAATATCCAAAATTAATAGACCAAAAATGGGCCAGCACCTCTCATTATAAGAGGTATGGGAAAGTGATGGAGGTCCAGGCAAACACTCACTTAAGAGGACAGTCCAATCTGTATCTGAAAAGTAAACTTTACATTTCATCATTGTGGGGAAGATTTTTTTTTTTAAAACTTCTGAATTATCTGTTATATCCACTGCTTATGAAACCGTGAAACAGCACTATCACAGAATAGTCTTCTACTATTTCACTGCCAAAACAAAACGAAATTCTACAAATGATGAGATTGTTTGAAAATCAAGGTGGATGTTTAGGGCACTTAAGAAAATGGGTAACTGAATATGAAAGAAAAAACAATGGCTAGCTCCTGTCAAACACCAAGAATGTCTGATCCGTGAAGGCAAGGGGTCTGAAGAAAGCTCAGTTTTAAATTTTAATAACTTTGCTGGCATAACTGAGATAGAAGTTTAAAAGTTAATAAGTCAGTTACATCAACTACATATAGGTAACAGGTTTTACACAAGTAACAAAGTAGGTCTTCTTGTCATAGTCAATGTTGACAAACATGTCTTTTTGAATATACATCTGAAAAGTCAAAATAAGGTCTGATAGGACTGCACATTAAAAAGACATTCCAGGATGAAAGGATGGAAGTCTACTGGTAGGGATTTCCACGAGCACTAAAATATTTGTTGGCTCCTACACAAGATAAAATGGGGTTCATAAGTGATCTTCACAGTGAGGCTGAAAGCCACGCTTTATTTATATTCTTTATCCTCTGGTTAACTAAGAGTTGCTGCCCTAGCGTACAGAGAGTTGAAGCAGTCACCCAGGTATTATGGACACTAAGCAGGAGCAAGTAGGCTAGCCAGTTGACATAGCGAGAGTGAATGGGCTAGCCCTCAAGAATGTAGAGCATCATTCTTTCAAACTGCTGAAACATCTTCTCAGTTAAAGCTGGAGGACTAGCTGTAAGGAAGATTCAGAAGTCAGTCAAGGTGAAGATACACTTAAGGTGTCATCATGTCTATAAAGATGAGAACAAGAAAAATCCTATTTCCATCAGCTTCCCAACCACACAGTTTTCCATTTATTTTACATTATTGAGCTTAGACACACATTACTGGACACCTACCCTTCTCCAGTCAAAGCACAGCATGACTGAATGTGCCAAGGGTGATCCTTTATGGAACTAAGGGTCAGGTATTTAGATATTTCAGCAGCTGTCATACAACCTTTCACATCCTGCTTATTTGCAAAGATGAGAACTGCAGCCTTCCGTAAATCCTGGAAGCAAGACAGAATATTTATAGTACTTATGATGCCAATGTTATGACAAAAATCTAAAAGGTTATATAATGTTAAATATATTTTCCCACAGTTACAGTAAAGTCATTCTATATTAAAATAATGCAGTAACATATAATTTGAGAGGCTTATTGCAACAATAAATTACAGTGGAAGACAAACAAATTATTCATTTAGAGAGCTGTTCTAAGTAACATTCCTCAGGCATCAAATTAGAGTTTGCTTCACTTCTTAGTCCTTTAGCCCTTGGTCCTTGCCACACTTCATTGATGACTAATCTAAAGACACAATAAATGATATATTTTCTAAAGCAGCTGAGTATGTTCAGACAATTAGATTACTATTGTAGATATATTCTGGAAATTTTTTAAGTGAGATAATGACAGAGACGAAGAGTTAACATACTATCATTCTGTTGAAATTACTTCCAACTCTAGGTGCATTTTTAAAAAAAAAATAAAATTAAATATTTAGAAATTTTATTAGGACAGGAAAGGAAGAAACCATACTTCATAATTTAACAAATCCGCTTAATCCATTAAGAGCTTTGTCACTTTTGCCTAATGGGCAGCTCTTACTAGTAATGTTTGAATAGTTTAAGTTAGATGTGAGACATTTAGAATGTTCTCTAAACTTTCCAAGTAACTAAGGCAACAAAAATAGGAACAGCAGATTTTTCTGGAGCAGGGCAGGACAGGGAGAAAGACATTTCATAACCAAGAAACCATTAGGTCAAATTCTAAGAGTTCAATACCAACTAATTTGCTAGGATTAGTGGAGATCCATTTCTATATCTGGATGTTTTAAAAGAAACAAAAGCAAAGTTAAGGTTCAGTGCTGCAAATCCATATTCTCGTAAGTAGTCCTAACTTACAGACTAGCCTGACTGAAGTCAGTCATCAGGACAACTCACATGAGTTAGACTTCTTAGAATCATGGAAAGCTAGAGCTGAAAGGGACCCTGATAGGTCATGTTGTCTTTCCCCTACCCCCAACCCCCATGCCCAGGCAGTAAATGAATAGGTGTTTGCAATATTGGGATCCATTTTGAAATCCTGGGGAAGATTTTGAACAAAAGGCTTCTTCCTATCTATTTTAGAATACATTTTTCACCCCCCGCCTCAGAGCAAAATCTATTTTTATTGAACTGAGCCATTTAGAGACAATTTCCTTTCATTTTTAGAAATAGATTATGAATCACTCAGATAACACTGAGTACTGCTTATAGCCAAAACTTCATTTTAGATCAGAAGGTAAGCAAGCATAATTCAAAGATTAGCCATTTATAACACTGTTTATGACTCTTTACATTAATAGGATGCAAGCAGTAGTGAAAATTAATCTCAAAACTTATTTTAGACGCTTTCAAGCTTCTTCAAAATTTTATTTTTAGCTGTAGTTGTAAGACAGAGGAAGGAAAAACAGTACAAGTCAGACAGCATGAAGTTAAACAAACTTTTTATAATCTGTATAACTTTTATAAAAGAAACTGCTACCTTGTTACAATAGAATGAACCCTCCTAAGAGTGTTAGAACATGGAGCATGTATTTTTCATGATATCCTGACTGTTCTTGTCTAGACACCGACAATCTAAAATTTTTAAAAAGCACAGTTAATGTACATTAATGCCTATGCTAACAAAACAACTTTGCTTTATAAAAGGTTAAGTCTTCATGTTTATAATTATTTGGGTGCTAACAAAAAAAGGGAACCTACAATCCAAATGTACAGGAATGCTGAGTTTTTAAATATACCTCATGAGCCAACATTCTGTAAAGTTCTTCTTTTGTGATAGAAAGTCGTTCTCTGTCAATGCTGTCAACAACAAGAATGATGAACTAGGGAAAATAAAAGAAAGTTTTTCTCAGACTATATGTAAACAAGGTTCACCTCTGTATTGTCTGTAGTCTGACCTTTGCAAGGGAGACTTATTGGTTAATAAATGTTCTTTATGCATAACAGACTTGCACTTTCCTAACCAGCATATCAGACTTCTGAAAGCATGCTCCACATGCTGTCTAATCAAATTTTGGAAGGCACAGATTCTTAAATCTCGGGTTGAGTGCTATCTTTAGAAATCTCACATTGGTACCTTCTTTGCATTTTCTCAAATCTGCAGTGAAAGTGTTCTTAAAACGAACAACATGCTGGGATTGTCTATTGCTTTATGATTACTGTACATATGTACCCTGCTACACAAGAGCATGCAAATCCCAGATTGCACATGTGTAGTCAGATGTGAACTTGCTAGTCATATGCATAATGGATATTTGACCTATGGTGACTGCATAGTTGAAAGCCAGGCACAGAGCAACGATCACGTAGTCAGTATGCCTTATGTATCAGAAAATGTCTAAGGCTGGATTCCCCAAAATGCATTGTAAAGTGAGGCATTTTAGAAACAGATTTTAAGACAAGATAGTAAAGCATAAAAATGTAATTGCCAATAGCACAGAGAAGATCTCACACAGCGCTTAATGGCTGTAACTGGAATCGCTCTTCCAGTGATGTCAAAGTTGCCACCCATAGACTGGATCTCTCCTGCCATTAATCCCAAACAATGCTGACATATAAAGTGTCATCAGCTATTTCACATTTTTGTGATGGAATAAAGATGGAACTGGGAATGCAGCCTACTGACAGGGGAGGTCAGTGGCTGCAGTGAAGAAAATGGAGAGACAGAAAAAAAGGGGGAAAGAGAGAAAGAAGTCTGAGGAAGGAAAAGAAAGAGAATAGAAATAACATGGTCTTAAAGGGGAGCATTTTTCCACTGAACAATACTGAATAGAAGAAAGATTTTAAAAAGTTCACCACATAAAGCTCTACATTCAATTTCTGGGCAAACCTCCCATTGACCAAAGAAGGAGCTCCACTATGGACTGAAGGGAGCCTGGACTCTCAGACCCTCCTACCTTGCTCAGTCTCAGAACCTGGGCTCCAGAACATCTATAATGTTATTAACCACCGTAGCACAAACCCAACTCAGCTGACCTAGGCTTAGAGTGTTGTGCAATGGTTACAGTTTCTTGAAAGGGAGGAGAACAATCTATATCACTCTGTTCGCAGCACCAGCTGACTGTTGAATAAAAACAAGCAGCACTCAAAGCTCTGCTGCTGTCTTTCTGGGTGAAGCAGGATTCCAGTGCTAGCCTGAGGGAAGTGATGTGTAAAGAGCTCCTGCTGCAGGGACTAGCAGAGAAATGAATTTAGGTAGCAGGAAGACAGCCTACTGGAAAGTGGAATGGCTATTCAACAATATGGTAGTGTATGTTTTTGTTCTTTTCTAAACTATTCTATGTTTATTAAGGTATTTGAAAAAATCAACTTGTCTGAAGATTTTTGCGACAGATGACTGAGGTTTGCACATGCAAACTGAAGTTATGGAGGTTTAATGCATGCTGCACAAGCCTTATTAGGGGTCAGCAATTAAAAACCCCCCAAACGTTCATCTTTGCAGTGGGGAAACAATACACTGGTCAGCTGAAGTCACCTCTGACCTTTCTATCAATGGCAGCTTTATTGCTATATCATTCCTCCTACTCAGCTGGGGTTACTTTTGTCCCCTGAATAAATGCAGCAGCAGCTGCTGACCATTTTTATACAGTGCTGCCTAGCAAAACTTTTGTTCTCTTTCCACTACTGTCACTGCTTCAAAAAAAAACACACATTACTACACATGAGAACAGAAGGTGAACCATTTGCTAGTGGTCTCCCTCCCCAACTAAGTTTTGCATTCACTGTGGAGAAATGTGATATGTATGTTGCTCTTATTTTTCTCAAACCAGCTAGAAAACAGTTTCACGTAAAAATTGTGTTGAGCTAAACAAAACTCTTATAAAACCACTAAAATCTAAATTACAAGTTGTATACAGACCGGCAGGCCCAACTGCACTGTTTAACCCCACAAGACAAATATCATTTGTCTAGAATAGGATTGAAGAGTATTCTAAGTGCTACCAATTAACTGGCTGCGTGCCAAAGGATCCCATTTTTTGCTTCAGAGCCTTCAAACCCAGCATCCACTCGTAGGGAGGTTTATTACAAAGCATTCTACACACATACATAATGTATCTTTGCTTCTACTGTTGTAATCAGTCACAAAGTGCCTAAGCAGCAGGTGACAATTTTTTTTATTTTTTAAAAAATCCAAAAACCAAAAACTAAAATATCTCCTGCTCCTGAAGTATCTACGCTAATACACATATTCAGATGTGCAGATCTAGATCTGGAGATAAAATACATTAAGAATGACTTTGTTCACTTGAAACACACCTTTTGTTCCACTAAAACAGTGTCACAAAACCTTTCCAGACTACTATACCCCTTTCAGGAGTCTCATTTGTCTTACATACCTCCAAGATTCACCTCACTTAAAAATTACTATTATTTCTGATTTTGTAAGCAAGTGACACCGCATACTATTACTGAAAAATTGCTTACTTTCTCATTTTTACTATACAATTACAAAATAAATCAATTGGAATATAAATATTGTACTTACATTTCAGTGTATAGCATATAGAGATCAGTATAAACAAGTCATTGTGTGAATGAAATTTTAGTTTGTACTGACTTTGCTAGTGCTTTTTATGTAGCCTGTTGTAAAACTAGGCAAACACCTAGATGAGCTGATGTACCCCTTGAAGACTGTTGTACACTTGCAGGAGTACATAGACCCCTAGTTGAGAACCACTAATCTAAAAGCTTGATTCAATGAAAATACAGAGCCATGACCTTATATCATTTACAGCATTTGAGCTTAAATTCGGTCTATGTTTCAGGGTAAATTCTTCAATATCCCACTAATATAATCTCCACCCAAACTATCAGGACTGAAATATACATTTACTTGCTTTATGTTATGTTTTTTGGGAGCAACTTCACATACCTCTGTATTTGAATAATAGGTATTCCACGATGACCGTAATGACTCCTGTCCTCCAATATCCCACATAAGGAAATGGGTATTTTTTACTACTATTTCTTCAACATTGCTTCCTATGGTTGGAGATGTGTGGACCACTTCATTCATTAAGCTAATGGAAACAACATCACACCACAAAAACTATTTAGCAATATCTTGAAATTTCCTGATGTATCACTCATATATTGTGACAAGTTTGTTATAACAAAAGTAAATCATTTTCATTCCCTTAAAGCAATTATTTAAAACAGTATTTTTCATCTAAATTTTGAACAAAGATAAAATAACAGTGTATTAAAGATATATAAAGAATCTTTTGTATGAAAGATTTATTCCATTTAGGTGCATTCTATGAGTTACAATCAATGAGTGAAGAGAGTGTTCTTTTATCTACATTTGTAGTAGTACATAATGTAGATAGGGATAAATATGTGTACAATTATACATGAACATCCGGTACAGAAAAGAGAAGCTTAAATCTGATTCACATTTTGTTAATGTTAGTAGCCATCTAAAAAAATTGTACTCGTTTCAAAACAAAAGTTGCCATGATTCAACAGGTTACCATCACTAGAGACAGTATTTTTGAATCTTGCTAGAATACTCTGAAGAAAAAGTTGTCAAAGCACCTGAAAAATGTAAAGGTTGTCTAATTTCACAATAGCTTCTGAAAGAAATTCTGTATCTTCAGCTGCAAATAACTCAGCACCAACTTTAAAATGATGTTTTGTTTTGTCAGTGCAGAGTACAGAAGAAAAGGTTTCAGGGAAACATAATTTCTTTCTATCTAAATGTATATACCACTTCCATCACCATAGTAATTGTGCAGTTACCAAGTATTTACAGATTTATTCTTTATACTCTTGTGAGGTAAGGAAGAGTTTGTTTCATTTTTAAGCACAGTGACATCACCAGAGCCATAGCCATTTACTGCAGGACCTATGGTAGCAATATTATTCTGAAGGAATTGTTAGTTTCACCAGTGATATGCCTTTGACTATGGGAGAGATGAATTTTTTTCTTTTTTAAATCCTGATCTGTATGTGGGTTTTGCAAACTGCATAACAATAAAGGCAGATACAAAATTTTAAAATTAAGTTTCTTTCTTGAAGCTTTCACCAATGTGTGAAAGGATTTCACCAGTCATCAATTACCAAAGATCTCATTTGAAGGAAGATTACTGATTTATTTTTTGTCCTCGATAGCACTCTGATACTCTGTGCTGAGTATCTGATTAACATGAAACTCAGCTTTAAACAATTCAACACCTGTATCTATTTTATTACTATACACACAAAACTTAAGTATTATTGAATGATAAATACCTTCCTTGTTGGACAAGCTAAGCTCTGGGTTCCCCAGAGATTACAGTTAGGTCCCATACATTAAAAGTATCAAACAGTTTAAAATAGCTCGTATACTTACAACTGGTAAAGAATGGTGGTCTTTCCTGCATTGTCAAGTCCCACTATTATTACTTTGTGTTCTATAAAAAAAACAAAAAGTAAACTGTTGTGAGCAGCCAAAGATACTATTAGCCAAATTATTAACCACTTTTCTGATATTAAAAAAAGACAAGGTCGCCTTGCCTGTTTTAGGTGAACATACTCTTCCCTGCACAGAGTATGGAAGACTCCTGACTAAAAAACTCACAAACCAGTATCTTCTTCAGAAAGAGTTTTTATACTTATAAGGGACATTAGTTAAGTCCATGGTAAAGTTTTATTTTAAAAGGAATGATTATTGATAAAAAAAAATTGTTTCATGCAAAAGAGTAGCATTAACATAAAATTAAGCTTGAGCAGTAAAGTAGTCATAAGAACATTAAGCCTGCATGTTAACTGTGCAAACTTGGTTCTGCAAATTTACTTATGACTTAAAAGTTTTTAGATATATTCTAATTTCATGCAAACTGAACATGTGCCACAAAGTGAAATTTTTTGTACATTTTATATTCAGAAGTTAAACCAAATATGAAGACTGCATGTAATTTAAGACTTAGATCTACAAAGCAAGCCAAAAAAAAGTGCACTTGTGTGTGAGAGAGACTATCAATACTTAAAGTTAAGAACACAATTACAGAATGACTAGTATTTTAGTAATATCTAAAAATAGATCAAACACTAAAGATGAATATTTACAGCAGACAAATTGAAGAACTCGGTAACTCAATCAAGATAAATCTAAAGACTGCATATAATACTATGTTAATCCACCATACATGGTGGAATTAGAGGCCTCAGTTTATCGATTGCATACATTGATAAATTATTTAAGGCTATGAAGATACCATATTTAAATGGGCGAATATAAGACGGAGAAGAGTTCAGTTTGAACTTCCTACTCTTAGCACTGCAACTCCTGAACCCCTAGCACTTGACTACTTAACAGTTACTCCTCAGGGCATTCTGTGCCAAAAAAATAAAAATTCTGCACACAATAATTCAAAATTCTATAAGTTTTATTTGTCAATAAATAAATCCAGCATGGCAGCGGGGAGCAAGCGACTGACTGCACAAAGGTGGGAAATCACCCTGCAGCCTCCCCACCGCAGGAAGATGGATTCAGTGGTGAGGCTGCACCTGATCCTGATACTGCATAAAGCCTAGTCCTGGTCCAGAACTACCAGGGGACCCTGCTCCTCTGTGCCAGGTGTGGTGCAGGCAAGCTCAGCCAGGCAGGATCCAAGTGTGGTGGGGCTCAGTTTTGGCGGGATCCAGGTGTGGGATGAGAGAATTCTGTGTGAGATAATCTGAGTGCAGGGACCTCAGTGGGGGGTCAAGGTTTGGGAGATCTGGATGCACAGAACTCGCTGGAGGCATTCCAGGTGCATGGACAATGGTATTCTCTGCAGGGGCTTCCAGGTGAAAATGGTTGGGGCTCAGCAGAGGCATTTGGGTGTGGGGGCTCAGCAGGGGGGTCTGGGTGATGCAGGGTTGGTAGGGATGGGGTCTGGGTGCAGCTAATTGATGGTCAGTGACATGGGGGTCTGGATGTGGGGGATCAGGGTGGTGCAGGGGAGGGGCTCATCAGTATGGGAGAATGAGTGCAGGGAGCTCAGTGGGGGTGGTTTAGGTGCAGGAGGTGAGGTTCAATAGGGTAGGTTTGGGTATGGAGGGCTAGGGCGGTTCTGGGTATACAGGGTGAGGCTTGGTGGGCATGTCTGGGTATGGGAGGTCCAGATGCATGTGGGTTGGGTGGATGGTGGAGTAGCTCCCCATACAATGACCCTCTCCACTCAGCTGAGGAGCTATGGGGGCAGGAAGCAGGGGAGGATGCTGAGCTTCCTGAAGCTGGGGGAGGTTTTTGGGGTTGGCTCTGACACAGCCCCACTCACTCCTTGCAGGGGAAGTCCCCATCCTTTTCTTCCTCCAGCCCATCCAGGACTAGCAGCTGATCCTGGATCAGGGTAGGAGCCACTGGCTGGGGTATCCTCAGCCCTGTGGTGATTTACCTCTCTGCTGGCATCTCCAGGTTCCTGAAACGATGTTCCTGCGCAGCTAGAGAGTACTGCATGACTGCTCTTGCAGTTTCCCTTTGCTTCCCTGTCCGAACATAGTTCTTCTGCGGGGAAGCAAAGAAATCTGCAGGGGACATGAATTCTGCACACATACAGTGGCGCATATTCCCCCAGAAGTAAACAGTGATATGCCAAATTCTGCATTCATGCTTTTGCATGCTACTGTACATAGATAAGAATTTTCATAGCCTTAAAATAGCAACTATTTTTTTTCATAATAAGAAAAAAACACAAATGACAAAGGCAACTACAAAGCAGGTTAAGTTACCACAAGTCATCTGTTTTGATTTTTTCACTATACATGTGCAAAGCTGGACTGGAAAATACAGGCATCTCGTGTCTTACACGTATTTAACATATGCGATTTCAGCTTTACGTGGTCCACAAAAACAAAAAAAGAAAGGAGAATTTTTTTAAAAAAACTTCCTGCAGGGGGCGCAATTTCACCTCCCATTGAAGTGAATGGGTTCTGGCTATACGCGGTTTCCGCTTTACGTGGTAACTGTGGAACGGAACCCTCGTGCAAGATGCGACTTGCCTGTACAGGAAAGGCTATTTTTACTCTGTTCAAAACAAAGCAGAACCATGAGCAAATGAAGAGTTACAATAAAATTAAAACTCAAATTTAACTATGGGATACCAACATGTGCTTCAACAAGTCATATTTAAAATTTTAGTTCATGTAGTCAGATCACCACATGGATGGTGATTTCAGCTTACTCTGAAAAAAATGGTACATACTCATCAGATTTATAACAAAAATATTATAATCTTTGATATGCCTTGGAATTTTTTTTAATGAAAGTTACATAACTTTTCTTAAAAATATTCAGCTAGGACAGGGGTCTCCAAACTACGGCCCGGTGGCCGGATCCGGCCCATGGCATCGATTTGCCCGGCCTCCCAGCCCCAGCTGAGCAGGCACGCAGAGAAGCCACCACTGCCCTCCACCCAACGTGAGCTGCTGCTGGCAGCCCCATATGTGGAGGGGTGAGTGCTCCCACGGTGTGGCTAGAGGAGCAAAGTGGGGGCTGCAGTGGAGGCCAGAAGAGCAAATTGGGGTGGGGGCTGCAGCAGCAGCATGTCTAGAGGAGCAAAGTGGGGGGTCGCGGCAGCGGCCCTCAACGCCCCTTCAAAAATCTAATATGACCCTTGTCTCAAAAAGTTTGGAGACCCCTAAACTAGGATGATTAAATATTTATCACATCTTCTGTGTAAAGGAACAACTAGATGCAGACCATAACAACAGAATGGTACTTCGTTAGACTTAATAAGAGGCCATCATGGGGCAAGGAGTTACATAGTCCAATTATGCAGTGTGAAAAATTATTTTATTTTAGCCATTAAAAGATTTCCATCTTTGAGGCCTGGTCTACGCTACAGAGTTAGGTTGATGTAAGGCAGCTGAAGTATACCTAATAAATGTCTGTCTCTACACTATCAGGTACCTCCAGCTGATGTAACTCGCCTGCCAGGTCAACTTAATTACTCCACCTTCACCAGAGACGAGGCGCATAAGTTGATATAGTTAAGTTGACGCAGTGGTAGCGTAGACACTGCATTGCTTATGTCAACTTAACTCACCTCCCAGAAGTGTCCCACAATGCTCTGTTGTGACTGCTCTAGTCACCACTCTCAACTCAGCTGCCCAGCAGCCAGGTACACAGGAAACAGCCCCTCCCCTGTTAAAGGACTGGAGATACTGAATTCCCATTCCCATTTGTTCACAATGGAAAGCTCGTCTGCCCAGTTGAGCATGCCAGCTCCATGCTCCAAAAGCACTCCTGGCCAGGAGTACACTGGAGGTGGTGGATCGCTTGAGCGTATGGGGAGAAGAGCTGTCCAGACACAGTTCAGATCAAGTTGTAGAAATATGGACATCTATGAGAGTATGTTGGAGAACGGCTACCAGAGGGAGCAGCAGTTGCTCTGACAGAAAGTAAAGGAGCTGCATCAGGCTAACCAGAAGGTAAGGGAGGTGAACAGTCACCCTGGTGTGGCACCGCACACATGCCACTTTTACAAGCTGTAGCATGCTATACTCTGTGGTGATCCTACCATGACCCCCAGGAGCCACGTGGATACTTCGGAGTCAGACTCTCGGGCCACTGCAGACAAGACTGAGGAAGTGATGTTGGACAAGGAAGAGGAGGAGGAAGCTGGGAGACAGGCAAGCAAGGAATCAACTGTCCCGGAGAGTCAGAAACTTTTTGTAACCCCAGAGCAGTCCAGCAGCAATGCAATGGGGCCAAGGGTAATGCCAGAGAAGGAACACCTATTGAGTATGCACTTAGCATTAATACTGTGGGATCACATATTCTTAGTTGCTATTTTTTATTTAAATAACCAGTGGAGGTAAAGCAGCTGATTCTCACTGTCTGGACCAGCTAGGCAGAGGCTGCCCTGCGAATTATGTACACAGGGATGTCCCAGGAATCCTTCATAGAGATCTCAATCCTTTATGGAAGGTTTCTCTGACTTATGTCTTCCAATGTAGTAGGACACTTTCCCAAGCCACTCCAGTATTAATGTGGCAGGCATCATCACAGTACACAGCGCAGCAGCATAAGGACCTGATCTGTACCTAAACACATGCAGCAGCTGTTCCCTTGCTACCTGTTACCCTCAAGAGCATATCAGCAGCTAGGGTCACCCATGGGAGACTGTGGTGGTATTCACTGCAATTGCTCAAGCCGCAAACACTAGTGTCTGTGTGCCTTCCCCACCCCAAGTGATTGTTCACCTCTTCCCGCCCCACCAGGGCTCCAGAACCTGGGGTGCCAATGGCGCAAGGGCACTGGAATCAGGTGGGCCATGACTGCTCACTGTTTCACATGGCTGTGGTTTGGGTGGCAGGGGTCACCATTTCCCCCCACAAACTGCAAGCTTCAGGCAGGAAGGGTGTGCGGACATGGGCTGGAGGGCTGCTCTCAGGCACCTCTGCCTGGAACAGGTGGAGAGTCTGGGTCTCCCCAGAGCAGTCTGGGCTCCATGGGAGGTTGTTACTGCTGCCTGCAACCAGCTTCTGGACTGGGCATGGGGTGGTGCTAGGGTGCAGAGAGCAGCAGTGCCTATGGAGATTAACAAATATGTTGCAGTGGGTATAGCAAGCAACCCCCAGTGATGCCCCTGCTAAGACTTGCAGTTTGGAAGGGGGAATGCCAGTCCCTGATCTCCACACTATGTCCACATTACCAAGGGTAGAGGCATGGCCCCCAGCAGCTAGATTCCCACTGTGGGTTACCCCCCGCTTCTGCTGACATTCCAGTGCCCTTGTCCCCCAACTGTACTCACCACAGCTGGGACAGCAAACTGGTTCAATGAATATCTTGTAGAAATGAAAATGTTCTGCTTCACACTTGCATGGATTCTGGGAAGTTATTTTTATATAGCAAATCTGCACTGGATACTGGGTCTGCACCGACAATGGTTCCTTTGTACTTTGCGTGCTTTACAGCTGAAAGCGTGGCCTTCAACTCTTTCTCCGCACCGTCAGAGACGCTCTCCCAGATAAGACGAAGGTGAAAGACAATGCGCGATGACATGTTTAATGAGATAATGAATGCCTCTGGGACAGTGGACACTGATCAGACTGTGTGGAGGATTAATCTTATGGCAGGCGGTGTGGGGGGAAGAGGACATTATGAACAGGACAAAAGCCCAGAAGAATGACTGTGACATGCAGCAGATGTTGGGGATTTTGAAGGAACAGACAGACATGTTTAGGCGTCTGGTTGACCTCCTAGGAGAGACACCTTGAAGCTCTTCAGCCCCTGCAGAACAGCATTCCAACATCACCGTACTCCCATTTCCCCCTCAGACATATTCCACTAAGCATGGGAGCCAGTGCAATATCATTTCCATTCAACCATCCAGGGTGGTGCACAGAATCACAGCCACACATACCCTGATGTGTGAACAGAGGATGAATGTGTTTCCTCCCTGTATTTCCAAGGTTTAATTCAGTCACACATTTTCGTTTGTGTGTGCGCAATAAAAGTCAATTTCTTAAAAATGAAATCTTTACTAATTCAAAGCAAGGGGAGAGGGAAAATAGGGAAACTGAGGCAGAGTATGTGTGTGTGAACGAGTTCACACAGAGCCAGAGTTGTGGCTAGAACTCAGGAGCCCTGGCTCCCATTCTCTCCACGTTGTAAGCAGTAGGCCACACTCTCCTCAATCATGATAACCACTGTGGTGGCCGTCCATGGGGGATGAGTTGGTGGGTGGCAGCCCATCTTCCAGGCATCAACTACACCTCTGTCCCCTGGTAGTGCCTTTGGAGGGGCCAGGATCTAAATGGAGTGTGAGGTTGCCTCTCCAGCAGTAGGTTGGGGGGCAGCTCTAGAGGTTCTAGTTGGCAAGTGCTGGGAGTCATTGTCACAGAAAAGCAAGAAGTCTATTTCCAACATTACATTATACACACGCACGCGCGCACACACAAACACAGCAGTCACAGCAACGTTCAAACTATTGGCTAACATTCAAACTATTGGCATGCACAAAATAGAAAAACCACACATCACTGTGTGTCATTAATAAGATGGGTTTTCAAAACCTTCCTCAGATGCACATCTTGAAGCTGAGCTCTTATAGCCCTGGTATCTGGTTGCTCAAAATTAGCTGACAGACTATTATTCATCTCCACGCCCCAGCCCCATAGAAACTTCTCTCCCTTTGCTTCACACATACTATGAAGCACACAGCAGGGAGCTACCACCATGGGAATATTTTTTTCACTGAAGTCTAACATAGTGAGTTGCCAATGACTGGGACAGGAACAGGTCACAGGCTGCCATGAATTTTTGTTCATTTCCAGTGATCTGCCCATGAGTTTTTACTAAAAATATCCAACACAAAAACTTAGCATAAAGTATTTTTTTGGGAAAGGTTAGAATGAGCTATGCAGAGCAAACAGTCATTTTGATTAGGCTTCACAATTCATTCTGAAAAAGCAAATTTAAGGTATCATCAAGACTCAATAGGTGAAATCCTGACTCCACTGTAGTCAATGGGAGTTTTGATCAACTTCTGTGGAGTCAGGATTTCACCCTAAACCTTATAAGCCTATGCCTCAAAAATGGATACTTACGTTAAGGGCAAGAACTACACTCTTCACTAGAGCAGCGTATTACAGTATTGCAATTTTTTTTGTTTACTTCACATTCAAAAACCAAGAAAAAATAAGAAACTAGCACCTTTCAACCAAGTCAAATAATTAACCAAACAAGACTTGAAAAACTGCTTACTATGAGCAATACAAAACAAATCAATATCAGAGATGTGCAACTAATTCCTGCTACTTAACTGGAATTCCCAAAAATCAAGGGACTACAACTATGTATATACAAGCCTTATAGAAACAACAACATTCATATTTTGCCTGTCAGCAATTTTATGTTTGAAAGTGATATTTTATGGGAGCTGGAAAGATCATGAACCAAAACCCCCCCACAACCCAACTCTAAACATACATAAGAATGGTCACTATGGGTCAGGCTGAGATCCATGTAGCCTAATAAGCTGTCTTCCAACAGTAGCCAATGCAAGGTGCCCCAGAGGGAATGAACAAAACAGGTAATCAAGTGATCCATCAGCCATTCTCCGTCATCCAGTCTCAGTTTCTGGCAAACAGACACTAGGGCAGCGGTTCTCAAACTGGGGGTCGCGATTCCCAGGGGGTCGCGAGCTCCATGAGCCGCCGAACTGCTGTCAAGCTGAATGCTTCCAACTTTGGCGGCATTTTGGCGGACATGCTGTGGGCTTCAGAGTGTTCTCTGAAAAGCTGCCAAAGTGAAAGTTTCCAGTTTTGGCAGCTTTTCAGCGGACACTGTGAAGTGCACAGCGTGTTCGCACAAAACACAAACTTTCACTTCGGCGGCTTTTCGGCGGACATGCAGGGATCGCGGCGGTCCGTGGGGAGTGGACAAGGGCAGAGGACCCCTGAAGTTGGTGAACCAGTGGGCCAGGGACACCATCCCTCCCAATCCTGGCTAATAGCCACTGATGGACCTATCGCCATGAATTTAGTTCTCTTTTGAACCCTATTATAGTCTTGGCCTTCAAACATCACCTGGCAAAGAGTTCCACAGGGTGATTATGGCCTGTGTAAATAAATACTTCCTTTTGTTTATTTTAAACCTGCTGCCTATTAATTTCATTTCGTGCCCTAGTTCTTGTGTTATGAGAAGGCGTAAACCTTCCTTATTTAATTTCTCCACACCCATAATGATTTTACCTCTGTCGTATCTCCCCTTTAGTCATCTCTTTTCCAAGCTGAAAAGTCCCAGCCTTTTTAATCTCTTCTCATATGAAAACTGTTCCATAACCCTAATCATTTTTGCTGCCCTTTCCGAACCGTTTCCAAATCCAATATCTCTTTTTTGAGATGGGGCAACCACATCTGCATGCAATATTCAAGATGTTGGCATTCTATGGATTTATACAGAGCCAATAAGATATCTTCTGTCTTATTAGCTATCACTTAACAATTCCCAATATTCTGTTTGCTTTTTTTGACTGTCTTTGCACACTGAGTGGATCTCTTTTGAGTGGTAACAGCTAATTTAGACCCCATCATTTTATATGTAAAGTTGGGATTGTGTTTTCCAGTGTGCATTACTTTGCATTTATCAACACTGAATTTCATCTGCCACTTTGTTACTCAGTTTCGAGAGATTCTTCTGTAACTCTTTGCAGTGTGCTTTTGGCTTACTTATCTTGAATACTTTTGTATCATCTGCAAATTTTGTCACCTCACTGTTTACCCCTTTTTCAAGATCATTTACGATTATGTTGAATAGGACTGGTCCCAGTACAGACCTCTGTACCTCTCTGAATTCAGAAACCTGAACATTTACTCCTACCTTTTGTTTCCTATCTTTTAACCAATTACCATTCCATGAGAGAACCTTCCCCCTATCCCATGACAACTTACTTTGCAAAGAAAACAAGGAATACTTGTGGCACCTTAGAGACTATTCCTCGTTTCTTTACGGATAGAGACGAACACGGCTGTTAATCTTAAAGCTGTCACGTTACTTTGCAGAGACACAGACACTGAAAGTTTGACCCTCTCAGTCTCACACAACCAACATTACATCATTTTAACAGCAGTGTTTCCCAGATGACTGGAGATTGGATGCACAATTTCAGAGAACAGGACTGAGAAGAGAAGGGAACGCTAGCTAGTGACACCTTGAAAACTTCTACTATTGCAATGATGAGAAAATAAATTTGAAAAAAAAAAAACCAGGGTAGATTACCCCAACCCCCCCTGAAGCCCCCCCCTAATGCCCCCCACCACCCCCCCCAACCCCGGCGCCCCCCCCCGCTTCAATGACAGTCTACAAGCTCCCTTCACACACACTCACATTCCAGGCACTCCCCTCCCCGCAACCCCCACCTGCTCCCTGAGCACTCGAGGGGCGCCCCTTCCTCATCGCAGCCGGGTCCCCATGTCTCCCTCCCCGGCAGCCCCCGAACGGACAAGGCGCCCCCAAGCCGGCAGCGCTCCGCCCCCGGCGGACACTGCTCACCCTGGTCACAGAAGAAACTCCACAGCTTCGCAAATATCAGGCCCATGGCTCGGCCCGCGGCCGGACGACGTCACGCTCCGAGCGTGCCCACGACACAAAGGAACACGGATCCCGCCAGCGCTGGTGACTCGAAGGCGGCAGCGGCTGGTCCCGGACAAGAGACAGAGCCCAGAAAGCCACGTAGGCGGAGCCACCTTCTAACCCACCTCCCCAGTCAGCCGCTGCAGCCAATGCCTTCCCCGACCGCCTTGCGTCACTGCGTGACCTTACGTCAACGTCATTACGCACACGACCTCTTCCCGTATGTGAAAAAATAGTACGTGGCGTCCGCGTCCCCTGTGGCGCGTGCCCCTGCTGCCCGCGGGGGAGCCCTGGTAACAAAACCAGGGAAGTTTAAAACCGTCTGACAAAATCCCCGTCCTCTTCGAGGCTCCCTTTTCATTGAGAGGGCGTCGCCATTTCGCTACTTCTCCAGCCACGGAGCCTCCCTGCGTTTCCCCTGGGAAACGGGCAGATTTTCACAGGCACCAGGGACTCGTTTCACCTCTTGTGCCTGTTCCGTGAGGCCCTCAATGGGCTGCCGCCTGCCTGGTTCTCATTCCTATTACGTCCTGGGGGCGGCGGGGGCCTAGGGACTGCTGTGGTGATGCGCGGACAGGGCTTTGCGCAGGTGGCTGCCGTTGACACACACCGGCGTTGTCCCAGTGAAGCCAGTGGGACTATTCAGGGTGTCTCATGGATCCACAAGGAGCCAACCCACTCCCGGGTACCCGGCCTCTAGTGAAACGAAGCTGAGCGGTGCCCTCGCGGACAAGGGGCGGGTACGGCCGGGCGGGCACCTTCTACCACAGTTAAAATTCGCCTCCGCCCCCAACCTTTTCCCGCGCCTGCGGGTTGGGTTGCCGGGGTAACAGCGCAGCTGACCAATCCCTAGCGAGGCTCGGGGCGGAGTTTCCGCCGTGCTCCGGAAGAGGCGGGACCGAGGCCGAAGGTAGGGCGGGGGGGTGAGGGCGTGCAGTGATCTTGGGGGGTTCCTTAGTCGTTCTTGGTGAAGGGGCAGCAGGAATCTCCCCTCCCCCTACCCAGCTCTTCTGTGGGGCCGGCGCGGTCGGCAGCCTCCGGGGAGACGCGTGTCCCACCCGGGAGCCGTCTCAGACTCCCCCACGGGCCCCCGACTCTCCGCGGTGCGGAGCCCTGCCCGGAGAACGGGCGCGGCTGCTGCTCTGGCAGGCCTGAGCAGAGCCCCTGCGGGGCAGGGTGTGGAGTAGATGACCGTTGCCGGAGCCGTCGGAGTATGGACGTGACCAAGAGCCGGGGGGAGGGGGAGGGGGAGGGGGAGGGGGAGGAAGGCAGCGGGGAATGGTGCTCGGCGCTGCAGTTCGCCAGTGTTACCCGGTGCACGAGCTGTGTTACCCCTCCCGGAGCCCTGGATACCGACAATCCGTGGCTGTGGTAGCAGTGCCGGCCACCGGCCCGGGTAGCGTCAGTGTGGGTGCGTGTCCCCGATCTGCTCGCTGTAGGGAGGGCTCTGCTGTGCCTAGTCTGGACGGGAGGAACGGACGCTTCTCTTCTCAGGGGTGTTTAGGAACTTAAAGAGGCCGGTAAACACCGACACCCTCCTCCCCCTTTTGATTTAAATGGAAATTTAACACCAAGGCACTTCTGAAAATTCCACTGGTTGCCTGTCTGCATCTCCACGTGTCTGAAAACCTGGCCAGGGAACAAGTAGCCTGTAAGGGATTACAAATAAAAAATATCGATGTAAAGGTTACATGGCAATGCAAACATTTCTGTCTTGTCACATAGCTGAGCAGTTTCACTGTAGCTGCACATTTTGATGAATAAGTGAATTCTTGGTTACTTTTTTGGCCTGTTTTCAGAGGCAGGTTATGCAATCCATACCATACATAGAGGGGGTGAAAGCAAATCGTTTTGCCAATGGAATATAATAATGAAATACCTTATGCTGAACTGGATCAGATTTATTGTCACTTTTCTGTGGAGATGTCTGGAAGTTTTAGGTCACTTATACCATGAAAATATTCATCGCATCTTTACATACAATGTTCATAGTGTACACTATTAAGTGGAGGCCTGAGTTCTACAAGTAATGTTATTGTATAAATTACTTCATAATAGCAGATTTGTTTTAAATTGGTTCTTAATTGTGTTTTGAGAATCTGTGTTTTTAAAAAGATGGAGTATGAGGAATAGACTTCTTAAAAACACATGTCCCATATCTTTACTCACTGTAAACATTCTGAAACATTGGCTTAGAGATGACACCGTGACAGTTCCTAAAATATTAATGCTAACATTTGATGACACTTCAAATGGCAACATTAATTTTCAGTGGTGATTAAATTTAGGAGAAACACCAGGGCAGTGTGCTTATTGGTCACGCTGGGACACAGGACTGGTCTTCACTGGAGGGAGGGGGGGTCGACTGAAGATACACCGACTTCAGCTACGTTATTCACGTAGCTGAAGTTGAGTATCTTCAGCTGACTTACCTGCCATCCTCATGCCAGTGGCAGTTGGCAGTGCACTCCCCCGTCAACTCCAGCTTGTGCCTCGCGGCAAGCTGGAGTTACGGAGTCGATGGAGGCACCGCTAGCGATCGATTTAAGACATGAGAAATCTATCGCTAAGAGATCGCTATCCGGTGGGTAGTGAAGACATACCCATAGTGCTAGATACACGGACAGGGTGCAGTGAGGCAGCTCATTCCTTTCAAGGGTTGCTAAATTGTGGAACGAGTGATCCAACCCCCCTCTTACACTTCCACCAACTCTATTCCCCTCTTCCCATGCCCAAAAGTGATATATCTCCATTCTTGTACCAAAAGCCTCAATTGCTTTCTTGACCGAAACAAAAACCCAAGACATCTCAGATGCTCTCTTAAATGCCAAAAGTCCCAAACATTCCTTTCTCAGCTGCCCATACCTCTAGCTTTCCCGTGACATCTGCAGTGCAGTTACTCATTGTTATATGTGATATGTAGTAAACTGGAATTTTTAAATTTGAGGAAAGTTGAAATTAAATTAAGCATCTTCTAGGATGATTGGATTGAACTTTGGGTAGGGAGGGAAGAATGTTGTAGAGTGTCCCTGATGCATGATCTAGGGCAAATGTACTGCATAGGAAAATGGAAGCTAGATCTAGTTAACGTATGGCAAACACCTTTGGAAAGAACATTTGAAAAATATCAAATATAACAGTCATTTACCATCTACTACTACACTATAAAGCAGATACATAGTTGTATATCAATATGTGCATTTATTTGCATTGAGAAGACATTTAATACTTTGTTCAGAAAGAATGAAAGATCACACAGTGGTATCTTAAAACCATTCACTTTGTAACCATCTCACTGTCTTTCCCACAGCTTAGTGGATGTATCTTTATCTTTGTAGTTGTGATAAAACAATTTACATGAATTTGAAGTTGTTGTTTTTTTTATCATCACTGGTCCCTTTATGATGGCAAGCAATTTATTAATGGATAATCAGATTGTTTGAATGAAATCTTTGTGTAAAATGCAAGTTCTAATAGTTAATTAGCATGTTAAAATACAATTAGAAAATTGCGCTGTAGGTGTGTCCTGAGCTGTGTTTGCAATTCTCAGTAAAAGTACAGCAGCACCATCTAGCCAATACAAACACCACTGTAACTCGTCACTTAGGGATACATCTTGTAAAAAGTTGCATTGGTTTTTAGTAATTTATGCAAGTCCATTCAATATACTGTGAGCCATAATACTTAAAATAAAAAAAGTGTTTTGAAAAATTTCTTACTGTTTTGATGAAATATTCCTGTTGGAGAGAAACCTAGAGGAAATAATGTATTGTCATATGATACACCTAATTATGTGCCTCATAATATCCCATATATTTTTTTATGGTACTGTTGAATAACTACCATACACAACACAACCTGAATTTTTTACAGCCGTTTTCATTTGGCTATTTAATTATGAATTATACAAATTAAATATATTTAATAAAGAAAACAACTTGTTTGTTGCTGTTTTTTATCAGGAACGCTCTTGCACTATAAAGGAAAATGTCTTTTTTTTCAAAAATATTACTGCAACCAGAAGTTGAAGAATACCTTGGGAACATGTTTAGAAATAAGGAGGTATGTGATAAAGGTAACTCAATTTATGTAAATAAATTTGCCTTTGCAAACACTGCAGCCATGTGCATTCTTTTAATTTTATTTTTTGCATGAATTTACTGATAAATGCATCTCACAATAAAAGTGTATCTTTAATATTTAGAGTTAGAGAGATCTTCTCAGCAAAGGGCTCTGCTCCTGTAAGGAGCTCCATGCAGAGCATCATTGACTTCAATGGTCCTGTGTGGATTCAGGAGTTTGACTGTATACCGCTCATTGAAGAACTGGGGTCTAGGATTGTTATTTCCATTTAGAAGTTATAAGGGCTAATCTAATGTGTGATTTCTAAGAGTATGAATATAAGTATAATATCTGAAAATTTGTTTTTAAACTTTTTGGGGCTTTTAATAAACTGAATATACTGTTAATAAATGTTTAATAAGTTCCAAGAAAACTCATCTTGGGGTATTACAGTCTACTAATTCTAGTCTTCTTTAAAGTCTTCCAGGAACAATCATCACTACAATCACCGCCCTCCCTATCAAAAAGAAAAAAAAATACCACCTCCCACAGAGAAGGCAAACTACCTGAATTTCTATTGTAAAAGTAAAAGAAAAAGAAACAACATTTTTCAGGCCTTCTTCCTCCATCACACAGACTCATCACAACTTTGAGTTGCAGTCTGCTTTTTTGGCTCTGTATACCTGTTGCTTTGTACAGCAAGCTAGGAATACCACTTAATAGAGCAATATCAAATCAATGAAGATTAATTCTAATTCCTGTTCTAATATCAGTTTGTTTAGAATACTCTTGCTCAATAAATAGACTGGTCTTTTCAGCAGCCAGACTCTGCCCTGAAGTGTGCATATGTAATTCTCACTGAAGTCAGTGGGAGCTGCAGATGCATCTGAGGGGCTATTACATGACTTATACAAAGTAGTGGGTTGATTTTAAACTTTTTGACCACAGCAAGTACTGCTGAATGAAGCCATTCATTACTAATATATATCTTTTTTTTCTTTTAGCTCATAAGTGCTTTAGGCAAACTGGAAGCAGAGAGGAAATATGAATCTCTGTTAAATTGTCTATCTCATCCTCCAGCTTTCACAACTGTTAGAGTTAACACTCACTTGGCTTCAGTGAAACAAGTGAAAAATCTACTGTTTGAGGAGATCCACAAGGTTTGTGCAGTTTTGTATCCTGATTATCACTAAAGATATCGACAAGATTTCTGCTTTTGTAGCTGATTGCAAAAGCCTTTTTTCAAATGATGGAAACAGTTTCTAAACTTGATGGGTATGTCTACTTTCAGTTTGGTGCTGGGATGAAAATCCTATTAGCACTTTCAAAGTCAAATGGAAACATAGGTAGAATCTGTGAGTTAAGTCCAATATTAGTCAATATCTCGTACGTCAGAGGAAGTTTAAAATACCCATAGTGCCCTAGACCAGAGGTACTTTCATCGACAGGAGAAAAGACACTTTGTTTTTTTGCAAAGTTCTAAAGAACTTGAGTTTTATTGTAGATAAGGTCTAATAAAAAAATACCAGAAACATAATTTCTCTCTTTGCGTTTTCGAAACGTGCACATTCCTTCAGAAATTTAAAATCTATAAATAAAGAGCATATGAGACTCATGGATTATTTGAATTATAATAGAACCTTTAGACCCTAATTAAGATTTGGGCCCCTTTTTGATAAATGCTTTACTAACATTGTGGGAAAGCACTGCAATGTAGACAAGACAACGAAATAGAAACTAGTAGTCTGAGAAGATGCATGCAACAAGTACAGGAACTCCTCACTTACAGTTGTCCTGGTTAACGTTTTGTTGTTACGTTGCTGATCAATTAGGGAACATGCTCGTTTAAAGTTGTGCAGTGCTCCTTTCTAACATTGTTTGGCAGCCGCTTGCTTTGTCCACTGCTTGCAGGAAGAGCAGCCCATTGTAGCTAGCTGGTGGGTGGGTGGAACCAGGGTGTGCCGGCAGCTCCCCTATCAGCTCCCCCTAGTTCCCTGTGCAGCAGCTGCCCAGTAGGCTATCAGTTGTTGGCAGTTCAGCTGTCCCTCCCCCCACGGCCATGAGCTGCTCCCCAAGACTCCTGCTTGCTGGGAGAGGGGAAGAGGAGGGCTAATGTCCCCCTTTCCCCTGTTCCTGCACCCTGCTTACCCCATCTTCCATAGAGCAGGGGGGACACACAAGGGAGAGAGCTGGCTGGCAGCAGCTGATCTCTGCAAGCTGATCTAATTAACAAGGCCATGTACTTAAGAGTCTGCATACTTAAAGGAGAATGTCTTTATCACATAGACACACACAGAGTGTGTGTCTCTGTCTGCCCTCCCTCCTTTCCTGCTGTCTTGTAGAGTGTGAGAGTTAACTGTTGAGGGCTCAACCAATTTTTTGTTCATTTAGCAGTAAGGCATTCCCTGGGAAATATCCCACCCTCTGACTCCTCCACCTCAACCAAGCTTCATAATCATCATCACTGTCTACCAGTATTAAATTCTTTGTTTAAAACTTATACTGTGTGTGTGTGTGTGTATATATGTGTGTGTGTGTGTGTATATATATATATATATATATATATATATATATATATATATATATATAAAATACAGTCTTTTGGTGAATTTTTCTCCCTGGAACCTAACCTCCTCATTTACATTAATTCATATGGGGAAATGGGATTCACTGAACATCGTTTCACTTAGTTTCATTTTTCAGGAACATAACTACAGCATTAAGTGAGGAGTTCCCGTTTAGAGCTTGCTTTTAATAAGAGGTGATGAAAAAATGAACTGATGTTGCAGTGTCTTATTTAAGAATTGTGTGAAATTGAAAGAAACAGAGTATCCAAATAACTTGAGCTAGTCCCCCTGTTGGTGTAAGTTGTTACGAAATACTTTGGTGTTTAGTTAACTTTTGGATTTTTTTTGTTCTATTTATTTTATGACTGTCTTTATCTGACAGAGATAATTAATTGTAACCCAGAAGGTCCAAAAATAAATTGTTTAGAAATTCTGCCATATCTCTTCAGTTTTGCTGAGAAGATCCAGTTCTTCTATAAATAAATTATTGATGTTGGTGGGTTTATAGGCAGCAACTGCATGCCAGGAGCCAAGATGTTTCTATAATGCGAAAACAGTTGGTGCTACTCTAACTATTTGCTAGGAGGATAATGAGTTATGCCTCTTTTATCACATAACTCATTCTAGACATCTGGAACTGGTATTTTGGTCATTTTTTTTGCTTCATAAGGGAAAATTCTTTGCTAAAAACAGAGATACAGAGAAATGAATCCTGTCAATGACTCTTACTGTGATCTGGGCATTACTGAATGTGTCATTTATCTCTGTGTTTTAGTTTGAGTATTTATAATATACAGCATTTCCTAATATAGGATTTCCCAGCTTCTCTTCAGTTAAAGAAACTGTTCTACCATCCACAGATATAAAGTGTGAACTGAAAAATAATTAATTCCAAGTACAATAAAGTCCTTTTTAAAGTATTGTTGTTTGTTAATGTTTTTTTATTTTTTAAAAAATTCAACAGCAGTTTAAAGGTCTTAGTGTTCCAGTTCTTCAGCACCCAGAACTCCAGGACATATTACTTATTCCTGTCATTGGACCCAGGTTTGTAATTTTCAGACTTTAACAACTAATTTGTGTTACTGATAGGTTTTCACGATAGGTTTTACATTAACCATTTTTGGTAACTTAGACACTGTTAAAAAGTTGCAAGTGTTTTTTAAGCCAAAACATGCAGTACTTGTCCTAAATAGTATACATTTTTTTGATCTTCAAACTCCCTCCGAATTTTGCTATACTTTAAAAGACCATAATCTTTTCTTTCTCCATTTATGATAATGGACTTTATATTACCAACAGTTTTCCCTACAGCCACTGCCCTGTGTTAGAGTATGTTAGAAGGAGGTAGATCAGGGGTAGGCAACCTGTGGCACGGGTGCCGAAAGCGGCACGAAAGCTGATTTTCAGTGGCACGAAAGCTGATTTTCAGTGGCACTCACACTGCCTGGGTTCTACCACTCATCCAGGGGGCTCTGCATTTTAATTTAATTTTAAATGAAGCTTCTTAAACATTTTAAAAACCTTATGTACTTTACATACAAGAATAGTTTAGTTCTGTATTATACACTTATAGAAAGAGACCTTCTAAAAACATTAAAATATATTACTGGCACGCACAACCTTAAATGAGAGTGAATAAATAAAGACTTGGCACACCACTTCTGGAAGGTTGCCGACCCCTGAGATAGATTATCTCTGCTGAAGAACTAGGGACTGTTTGGAAGGACTCCAAAGTGTGGAGTCTTGCAGTACAGGCGTGTCGTGTCCTTCGCGAGGGTTACGTTCTGCGATTACCTCATAAAGCGGAAATTGCATATAGTGAAACTGTCACTGAGTTCACGATAATGAACATTTACCCTGATGGGGAGAGGGAGGTGGGGGGGCTCCAGCCCCGATCCCGCGAGCGGGCGGGCGGGCGGGCTGCCGGC